>VSWD01000009.1:5073893-6273893 GCA_033119305.1 Pinctada imbricata | reverse complement strand
AATTGACCTTTAAACATTTTTTAAAATCATAGCAATGGCACTAATTAATAAAAAAGTGCAAGGTGTACGTAAACCATCAAGGTTAGATACTTCGAAGTATGTTTTCAATTTAAAACACATTTGTTGAATCAGAATAAAGCATTTCACAGAAATTCCTATGTGTACAGTTACCTATCGATAATTAATAATGTGACAATTTCTGTCGGAAAAACCAGGTACTAGTCGAAATAATAAGGAGCTGAAAGACATGTACATTACAGTTCGCATTTCTAATAACGAAGTTTCTATGTCTCCATGGGACGGTACCCTTTAAAGTATGGTCTGGTCCCTGGTTCTTGGTCCTTTTGCCCTTTTGCCTATTTGCCTTTTGGTCTCTTCGTAGAAATTGGTCTGGTCTATTTCAGGTCACTTTATGCTGTTTTTGTTTACATTTTGAGGACATCGAGGTGCTTCACCTCAATCACCCTTGTCAGTGCCAGTTTAATGTGTCTGTACAATTTGATATGCATTCTAATTAAGACCTTTGATCTTCTCGCTATTCGTCCGCTGGGAATACGTTCCACAAAGTTTTCTAAACAGCTGCCAGGAGAGAGAGAAAGAGAGAGAGAGAGAGAGAGAGAGAGAGAGAGAGCATGCTATTTTCAATAATATTTTATTTGTATATGAAAAGACCAGTGAGTCACTTTTCAGTTTTCATATACACTACATACCATAGTATTGAAAAAATTAAGACAAACCATATGTACACATTTATATTGTATACATCATCTTCCTCATCCTCCTCAGTATCATCATCATCATCATCATCATCATCACCATCATCATCGCTTTCTCATCATCTTTTTATCATCATCATATCTTTATCATCACCATCATCATCATCATCATCATCATCATCATCATCATCATCATCATCATCACCTTTTTATCATCATCTCTTTATCATCATCTTTTTATCATCATAATATCTTTATCATCATCATCTTTTTATCATCATCGTATCTTTATCATCATCATCTTTTTATCATCATCATCTCTTTATCATCATTATCTTTTTATCATCACAATCTCTTTATCATCATCATCTTTTTTTCATCATATTTGCGGAATTATCAGAATTATAATATTTTGGCGTTATTTTGATCAATAACATCAGATTTAATGTGATGAAAAGAATCTCAAATAATGTTTCTATTCCAATCAGTGTTTATGTTGTGTGATTTTAATTCCCTCGCCAAGGCTCGGGATGTGAATTTCATCTCTCTCTCTCCCTCTCTCTCTCTCTCTCTCTCTCTCTCTCTCCTAGCAGCTGTTTAGAAAACTTTGTGAAACTGTATTCCCAGCGGACGAATAGCAAGAAGATGAAAGGTCTTAATTAGAATGCATATCAAATTGTACAGACACATTAAACTGGCACTGACAAGGGTGATTGAGGTGAAGCACCTCGATGTCATCAAAATGTAAACAAAAACAGCATAAAGTGACCTGAAATAGACCAGACCAATTTCTACGAAATGACCAAAAGGCAAATAGGCAAAAGGGCAAATGGACCAAGAATCAGGGACCAGGCAATACTTCAAAGGGAACCCCATGGGACATAACCGAAAATAGAGTAATTTTGATCTACCTCGTTAATTAGGCCTGTAACTAACCAAGACAAAGTTTCAACTATTGCAGAGCATCAAGGGATAAAACTTAGAGACCACGGTGAAACAAAAAGTGGGTCTTTAACTCAGCTGCTCCGAATAAGCAAAACGTAATCTCTGTTATCAAGGGACAAAACTCGGACAAAAAGGACCAAGTTTTAATAAACAAGCAAACCGCGTATCTAGCAAAATATGACTGAAAGAGGACGGAGGTTGACAGTTTAATAGGCCCCTCTGTTTAGAGAAACTTAGGCACAATGCAGAGCTAGTTTTATAATGAAGTTTGTATTAATACAGGTACGTCTTTAAAAGTGTACAAAAAGTGGTTAAACTTGAAGTGTCAGTTTCCACTTGATTTATGAATAAAATACAAACAACATGGGGAAAAGTAGGTCAGGCATTGAAAACAAGGTCAAAAGGTCAGGAAACTAATATACGTTATCACTGTCATTCTACCGCTGTGGTTTGTGACATTACCGATGCATTAGATTCCCAATATAATGACAGAACAGACATGCACGTATAAGACTTTTTGTCTTAATTGTTGCAGCTGGGCAACCCCCCCCCCCCCTTTTCTCTCGTTCGTGAAATCCTAGATCCGCAGCCACTGCATAGTTCGATCCTCGATGACTTTGAAGAATAAGAAAGGAGATGGTACCACGACATACATGTATCTGTGTGTTGTTTACCATCTACAGTGAGCTTATAGGATAACAAAAGGACTCAATAATCTTTAAAAAGATGTAGAACGAACTTGTCAAAGTTATTGAACTGAAAACGTCTCATATTGTACTGGAGTTTACCTCCAACTCCCGGGGGATACATAAACCGGGTGTCATAATGACAAATTACTTATTATACACCATCGTGTCATATCAAGATAAGATCTAGGTATAAGATTTGGGTATAAGGATACATGTAAAACATAGGGCTGTCTGCTGCTTGGGGTTTTCAGTGATATGTCTGTGAGTGGTAAATGTTGCATCGAAAAGCAGTATGATTTACATACATCGGTATTGTACTTAGACGATTAGGCCATAGTAAGAAAATATTTCGTTAACAACAAACACCAGGAGTACAGAGATAACAAATAGTCTAAGAGTATCTAGGTAAAACGTACAGACGACAGATAAACAGATAGTCAAAAGTAGAGAAAGTTAATAATGGATTAATTTTCCAAAGTACAGACGAACGGACGGTCATACATACAGATCTGAGATAAATACGCTCGAACTTACAAAAAAGATATGACAACAGTGAGACGTACAGATAATGAAGGTCAGACGTACTCAGCATGTACAGATAACGACTGTCAGACGTACGAACGACTTCAGAAACACAAAAAAGTCGGCCAGACGATCAGACAGACCAAACCATCACAGTTTACACATCATGTCCGATTTCATAACAAGAAACGATGTATACATACCTTATGGTAGTTAGACTGTTGTTGATCGTCTAACTCCGGCGACACTTGACCCTCCATACCACCCTGGTTACTGTACTGAATATTATATATCCAATTTTATTATTATAAAACTAACGTTGTACGTCCATTCTGTTCCATACAGTTATATCACAGTGGGTAACATACTCCATCTTTATATATCAAGTCATCGATTAGATGCACTGCTTAAACAAAGTCTGAAAAAAAGACATAAACGAGTATTCAATTTGTGGGCGTCAGTGATTTTACAGCGTAATACCATAAGGGATTGTTACCGATGGAATGACCTAAAACATGCCAAAGGCAAAAAATCAATACTATGGTATGTAAGTAGTATTTTCATCATTTGTTGAAAATAACTGTATTACCTTTGCACTTTTAATTCAACAAATAGACTATTTTTTCTTCCTCGTTCATTACAACAATCCTCGTTCATTACAACAATCCTCGTTCATTACAACAATCGAGCATTTGAATAATCGATCGATGATCGATTAAATCGCAATCGAGAGCCATTCTTGTTGTCTTTCACTATCGCGGGACCAAAGCTCAAAAAATGAATGCATGTCTCTTTCGTTTGTCGTGTTACACCAATGACCATGCAGACAAATCCGAATTTAATACTTAAAGCTTTTTATCATGTTTACTTTTGGATGGATAACAAACGATAACGGAAGGCAAAGTTCCATTTATAACAAAATATGCAAGAGTTTTATTCATATCAAGTTTTCAAAGGAAAACAGCTTGATGCGCTTTTATAGAAGGGTTTGCATCTTGAATCTCATCGTACTGACTCATGTAATTTTAAGACAATTCGAGACGATCATATCAATTATGACCTTCAAGAGTGAGAAAAACTATGAATCCTCTTGAAATTTTCAAAATATTCGTCAAAACTAGCTGCTGTCAGGTGAGCCAAGATTTGAATATAATGTATATTTACAGCTTTATGCACCTGATCGACCTGTAAAACGTATGTCAGAGATCAATTTGTAAGGACTAAGTTATTTGTCAACAGCAAATCACCTCTGAGGTGAACAAGTACACAGAATATTAAAAATTCCCATCTTACGGTAATAAATTAAGTGTAATCTGCCAAGAGTGTGCACAGTTGGTGAAGGGGTGACACCCTGGGGCCTCCATTCCCTGTCAAAGCACATGTAAATTTATGACAACTATCAGTACTCTTGATTCCTTGAATTGTTATGACAGTTCCAGTATACATGTACATGATTTCATCAGTTCATAGAATAGATATGATAGATTTCCAATACTTACGTCCTCAACTCTCTATCTTCAACCCCTCTACTCTCAATTGTCATTTTGTCTCTTGGTGAAGATATTAACTGATAAATCAAAGACTAGACATACCGTCATACATACCGAATTGTCTTATTTGTCTATATTTGCATGCGTGTGTACTACTGTACTACTGTCCCCCTCCTCGGTTTCCAAGAGACAATCGGTGGCTATACCACCAATATACTTACCACCAATTATATATGCAAAATGTGTTCGCACGAAAGATAAAAGAAATTTTGAAATTTAAAAAAAGCGACTATGAATTACTGACATTTTCTAAGACGGACTCACACACACCTCAGTCTGGACACATATAAAAGTTGCACATGATTTATAAAAGAAACCACTACAAAAATGTCTTGTCTTACCTTGTAAATTCATTCCAACAACCACGGATCTAGCCGTTCCTTGTGTAAACTGCACAGCGCACCCTCCTCACACACAGGTAGCCGTGCAGTTTAAATATCACAGACGATTGGGCCATTCATAAATAATATTCAAATTTTCATGTCTAATCCATAATGAGCCGTGTCCTAATTTTGGCATGCGCCGAAAATGACCCCGTCTGACTGACTGCTACCCTTGCTCATAGTTTAATCTATGCTTGGTGTGGTTGGGGATACAGAATTTGAAAACAATGCATTTTAGAAAATCAATCATGGACAGAACGTCGGAACCCACCGTCCCCCCCCCCCCCATTTTAGGAGTTGATTAAACTGTACGTAGGACCCGAATTTGCACAATACAGGAGCTAATGGAGTATTTTCATTCGGGGGGGGGGTGTTTATGAAGCAATGGGTACATTTATATGGAAAAGGCTATTGTTTACCAGGGTTCTGATAAAGCAGTCCATAAACCAATTGCTGCCCTTTTGCTTCATGAGCACCCCTCCCCTAGCATTCCTACATTATATTTATAATCCGTTCTTAATAACATGTCAACTACCCCAATTTAAACTTGAAGAAGACACCTTTCTTTGCAAAGTTTAATGTGGGAGGGCAATTGCGCTACAACGTTTCTGTACCACCCCTCAAAATCCGCCATGGTATACCATGTCATCATGTGTTTCAGTCAATTTTTCAAGTTATATGAAATAAAAGCATATATTGTTGCTTTACTATTAATTAATCAATTCTCATTCATTTTACTGCTCAATTTTTTTACTTACCAAAACGTTACATAACAGAATTAGTTCCAATTCAACTACAAACACTTTCTCATAATAAATATATATCATGTTATTTAAGCGCATGAAACAAGGAGGGAAAAGGAAATACTTTTGCCATATCAACTATTGAATCCATATCAGCAAACTGAGCCAAAAAATGCTAAAAGTGGCATGAAGCACAAAGCACGACTTTAGGAACACTCGTCGGTTCAGTTTCGAGTAGCGAGCACTTCATAATACTTCCTCTACGAATGCAGTCTGTATTTCTGCCCCATTAAACTTCAATTGAATCTGCTGCACCTTAGGCTGTCAGATTTGCATGTCACTCTGATTTGTCAAAAATGTTCGTTGTCTGTGAAACAATAAGCTATGCTATTTTCTGCATCGTTCATTTCACGCTTCACACTATTCTCTAAACTTTCGTAAAGTATGATGCAAATAAGTTTGTACAGATTTCGAAATATCAAATTGTCATGAGAACTCTTCCCTTTCATGCAATGATGTTAAAATCTGCATTGAACAATAACAGACTGAGACAACTCTAAGAAACCCATGTAAAAAATAAAAAATACATGTGTTTGTGAACATACATGCCCTCGTCGGCAACTTTGTCAATAAAACAAATGCAATGTAAAAAGTAGGTCAAATTTTATGTCAAGGTCACAAGGTCAAATATTTAGTGCTCATGAAAAGGTCTTATCACAAGGAGTGTGTAAAATACAAAACAGTCAAAAGTGATAGCCAAGGTTAATTTTTTCAAAAGAAGGCCAAAATTCGAAGGTCAATGTAACAAGATCAAAAGGTTTGGTATCCATGGAAATGTCTTGTCACATGTGTCTTTCTAGATACAGAAAGACACAAGGAATACACATAAAACATAAAAGCCATATCACTTACCATTCAAAAGTGATAGCTAAGACAGGGATTTTTTTTCTAGTTTTGGGGAAGGTGCCTGTGCCTGTCCCATTTTGGAAAATTTGCGACATTTTGCTGAAATTGGGAACATTTTTATACAAATTCTCACCAAAGTATAACCCTAAAGAATCATTTATTAACACTGCTAATCCATTGATTTGCTTTCAAGAACTGAACAAGGGATGAATAAAAGTCTTAAAATGCACTTAGAAATAGGACATTTTGTGCTGACTTCCAGGTTTTGAGTCTTATTTTCTCAGGTGACTTTCTAATAATTCTTCTTTGGGAATTTAAGGGTGGTTTTTGAAAGGGCTTATCACAAGGATAAAACATGTGACATATAAAACCTCTATCACTTATATTTTTCCCTGACATGGTCGCCATAGCACATTCTATATAGACCTAACCTCAGACAGTGCATGCAATGCATTTTATATAATGTTTTCATTTTCGTGCATGATCATCGACGGCGGGTGCGACTAGTCAACAGGGGATGCTTACTCCTCCCGGGCACCTGGTCCACAGCTTGCTAGGGGTCCGTCGATGCTCAATTTGGTGCTTTTTTGTGAGTGCTGTTGGGATTATCGTCAGGGTCTTCTCTAACTCATTACAGCCAAGGTAAATTTTTTTCAAAAGTAGGTCAAACTTCAAGGTAACAAGGTATTAAATTTTGGTATCAAAAGATATATTTTTGTGGACAAGCAGACAGACGGACGGACGGACGGACAGACCAAACGATGTACAATATGCCCCAGAATCTCCGATTGCGCCGCGGGGTGCATAAAAATGAAAATGCATACTGTAGACCGAGAACAGACCAAAATTTTATTCTTGAGTTGGTAAAATACCACCTCAAGAATAAAATTTTGGCCCTTTCTCGGTCTACAAATAGACTACACTATATTATTATTTGAGGTTTTTACCTCTGTAATGGTTCCAAACTACATGTACACTGGAAAGTTCGCTCTCCACAAGACTGTAACAAACCGGAAGTTACATATGTACATGTATTTTAAAAAACTTTACTCCGGGTCATCCTTGATTTGTTTGGGGTTTTCTGTTGTGAAAATGTTGCTTAAAAATTATCATTTCTTATTTTCACATATAAATACTAATTTCTTGACATTTATATTTATACAATGCACTTTGATGAACAAAGTCTCCTTTTAGTAGTCTGAATCATATCACGATACCGATAAGCACACTTTGTCCATGTCGTCATGTACATATGAGGGATCGTCAATCTCATAATCAAATAAAACCTTCGTACAATGGTATAACACGATTCTACATGTTTTTCTTTTTTTATTGATTAACAGACCATTGCAACAAAAATAATGAACATCTCTATAATAATTAGAGCTATGCCTATTTACCGTCCCTGTAAATATGTATGCCTACAAGAACAATCTGTTATGAACGATGTTTCTGCCACTCAGATTTTTCTTATTTTCCGCTTCATTTCCACAGAAGAAGGGGATGAGCTATGTAAAAACAATAAAATCTGCACATTTCCAGGGAAATGAACATCGCTCAGGGTACATGAATAATTACAGATTTTCACTCATCCGAGCGTTTGGTTGGAGCAGGGCGCCTCCTGGGATGATGGTAAAAACAGACTTTGGTGGGTCAAGATGAGAAACTACCGGTAGAGTACAACAAAAAATCAACGAGCAAAATAAGTTTCACTTTCAAGAACGGTGTATTTAGTATTGCATGGTACATGTATGAATTTAAATTTACCAACATGGCAAAACAGAAACTAAGGCCATATCAAATTAATCAAATGTTCTTTGAATTTCCCGCACCATAGTTTTTCAAAATTCAAAAAATAATATTATAAAAATAAAATGCTAGTCTGGTTCCCGGGAACCAGACTAATAAAATGCTCGCCCTCACCACTTTTCTGGCTCAAGAATTTTTAGGGTCGGTTCTGATTTCTGCAAATCTTTAAGCTTCTAGAAGGCTCAGATTGTACAAATTTCGAAGAAAATTATACAGTACTTCTTTTGCTTGAAAAAATTGTTGGGAGCAAATTTGTCGTCCCATAATACATACATGGTACTGAAAGTCAAGGAGGGGGGAATATTCGAAAATCTTTTCTGTACTGCTATGTGCCAGGCTTCCTAGTCGCCAGATTCCTATGGTGATTCCTTTTTGAGTATCACTGGGGTAACCTATTTCAAAATTGTTTAACCTATATCAAAAAGAAAATTATTTCACTCGTCCTCATCTAAAAAACTGCCATTCTCGCTCGCTCACAAGAAAATTGGAAGAACATTTAATTAATTTGGTATGGCCTAAAGGACTGAAACATTGACAGGCGGACAGAGGTCGTTGTCTACTTACTGAATTCTACTTTTAAAATCAAATGATAAATTAGAAAATGTATATTTCGTGCTTCACATAGAGCAAATATCAGATAGGCACAGGTTCTTTACGCAGTTTTAATAGAAACTTATAAAAACAAAACTAAAATGAACCGTAAAATCTCGATCAATTGGATAAATCTGACATGAGATCAGTTTCAAAGTTAGTATCACTCCAAATTGAATATAAGAACGACACATGAATGCCAAAAACAAGTTCCTCAAGTATTTACGATTTTTTGACATACCACGGAGTGCGAGATTGTGTCAGTCATTCAGCTGGACTGAATTCACACATCTTCATTTACCAAAAAGTCAAGTAAACCTCATCTTATAGATCAGTGTATATCACTTGCAGATTTCTAAATGGAGATTGACGAGGGATGAAAGAAGCTTAATGAAAAAAAATCGTTCGTGGGATCTCTTACAAGAAAGAAAATGATAGAATATGGAGGATAGAATTGGCTTTCATTATTTTTAAGATGCCAGTCTCGTCAAACATATGATATACAATGTTTGCAAACCTCAATTACCGAGGTTAGCTTGCCCTTGGTTTGGCTTTTTGACCTTCAAAATCAATTTGAATCGGAAAAATACCTCAGGATTTTTTTATGAAGTGCCTGTGTCTAAGATTTACAGGATCACGAATAGGTAGGAAAGGGAGGGACACCCGCCCCAGTGCAAATTTTCCCACATGAACATGAAAATCATTGGTTGAAAGCAATGACATAAATTATTTACTGCTCTCCAGCAAGACTACTCTACAATGATCGCAGCGGAGCAAACCCTCAGGATATCACAAACAAAATCCCAGTTGTTCCTTGACAGTATGTGACCTTATATATACAGGATGTAACAAACAAAATCCCTCATTGACAGTATGTGACCTTATATACATTGTATACAGGATGTAACAAACAAAATCCCAGTTGTTCCTTGACAGTATGTGACCTTATATATACAGGATGTAACAAACAAAATCCCTCATTGACAGTATGTGACCTTATATACATTGTATACAGGATGTAACAAACAAAATCCCAGTTGTTCCTTGACAGTATGTGACCTGATATATACAGGATGTAACAAACAAAATCCCAGTTGTTCCTTAACAGTATGTGACCTTATATATACAGGATGTAACAAACAAAATCCCAGTTGATCTTTGACAGTATGTGACCTTATATACAGGATGTAACAAACAAAATCCCATCACAGTTGATCCTTGACCGTATTTGACCTTATATATACAGGATGTAACAAACAAAAATCCCAGTTGATCCTTGACAGCATGTGAATTTATATATACAGGATGTAACAAACAAAAATCCCAGTTGATCCTCAACCGTATGTGACCTTATATACAGGATGTAAGAAACAAAAATACCAGTTGATCCTTGACAGTATGTGACCTTATATAAACAGGATGTAACAAACAAAATCCCATTACAGTTGATCCTTGACAGTATGTGACCTTATATACACGATGTAACAAACAAAATCCAAGTTGATCCTTGACAGTATGTGACCTTATATACAGGATGTAACAAACAAAATCACAATTGATCCTTGACAGTATGTGACCTTATATAAACAGGATGTAACAAACAAAATCCCATTACTGTTGATCCTTGACAGTATGTGACCTTATATACAGGATATAACAAACAAAATCCCAGTTGATCCTTGACAGTATATGACCTTATATATACAGGATGTAACAAACAAAATCCCAGTTGATCCTTGACAGTATATGACCTTTTATATGCAGGATGTAACAAACAAAATCCCAGTTGATCCTTGACAGTATGTGACCTTATATACAGGATACAAAAGCTGGGAGTCCACATGCAAGTAAGATTCTAAAATATTTTTTTCCTCTCCATTTTTCGAAAATCAACACGAAATAATCAGTTTATTCGTTTACTTAAAAATGAATACCGTTTATCTTTAAGAGTTTACTGTACCTCCAATTGTATACAGACACTGACAAATCTTTTAGTACAAAAGTGGCCAAACCATAGGCAACTGAAAGCAATTGACAATCAAAGCAATTAACTTGTAATTACCGACAGATTGAGTGCACGTCAATTACCTATTTCCCTCACCAGATGTATATCTTCAGTACCGGCCGACAGAACAGTATTTATCTCTCAGACTGCCTTCCTAGACATATCAAAGTAAAAAGAGAAAAATCTCTATCAAGGCATATCTGATAAAATGCTGAGAAATAAAGCTCTAGTTACATCACAATAAACACACGGTATCTTCATTTAATGGCAAACCATCTTGCCAACAAATTTTAAATCTAGAATTGGCTAATTTGCGTGAAATTTATGACCTGAATCTAAGGGAGTTCAGATACAGTGAATCAATGGAGATGTCTAAAGGAGATATATCTTGTATTTTGTTCTTAGTCAGATAACACAGAACTCGCCCCACCCCGCATTGTTAAGTGACTACGACTTTAACAATACTGATACTAGACGTACAATACTGATACTAGACGTACAATGATGAAGATATCGATAATCAGTATTAATCACCATGAGGATCTATTTTATCTATCTATGATCACTTCGCTCTGTGACTCCCCATACAACACCTCACTTATTTAATTCAGAAATTCTTTAAAAATCATCTTCTTTTATCTGTTTTGTCTTTTTTTTTTTTAACAAATTGCTTTGCAACATAAACTTTTGTTCACAGTGCAACCTTTGGTATGGTATTCTTAGTTTATTTATAAAGCAACTTTAATCGAATAAAAAATACATAAATTCTTACCTCTCTATTGATTGTTTGGATAAGTTTGGATCACATTGAAAATAAATTATATTCCAAAGAATAAACGATCGCTACCGTTTATCAGTTGTAAGTGGCATGCATCACAAAGTACAGCATGGCTTACCTCCCCTTTTTTCATTACATCCTCCCCCTTTGTCGTGTTATGACGGTAGCACAGCCCGTGATGGATGTAATATACCAGTGTGTAGGGCAGAGATATAAAAGGATCTTCACCCCAAAGAAAAGTGCAGATTAAATTACCCAGTTTGAAATAGATCTTCTTTTGACTTTTAAATGAACAAAAGGAATATGAGACAATCTGTTTGCTTCCAAAAAGACGTCGAACCTCATGCATGGTGTAAAAAACGACAGGTAATGTAGAGCCACTGCCAAGATCCGTGAAAGGATATCCCAGTCTGCACATCTGCGCACTTTGAAAATGAATAGCCCTCATAATCAGCGTAATAATGGGGCTTACTAAACAGCGACTAGAACTCAATCCTGACCATAGTCACAGATTGCTACAAAAATCTGCCGTCGTTACAGACACGGGTGCATAGAATGCAAAAAAAAAAAAAAAATAAATAAATAAAAATCATGAATAATATTGAATTTCTAAATTTACTTGCTTTTGTGCGATTATTACAGATTTACAAGCAATTTATTGTAACAGTCCGTAAAAATAAAAAAGACTCAGATAGGCTGTTCCTATCTTCGTACGTAGATTCAACAATACTTTGCAGCTGCACATATTGAAATTTTCGCTTTTTTTTCGGTATGACTAAATCTATTCGCTACATATTCGCATATATATACACAGAGTCAGATGCATATAGAATCATTAATATTCCACCAAAAAAAAAAAAAATCCACCATCACAGATCATTGTACTCTGGAGAAAGATATCAATTATTGTCAGATACTGACAAGTTTATCTCGGTCTGTCGTCAGCCATGATCAGATCAAACTCGGGCTATAACTGAGTATGACATCCTCATTCATTACTTCCTCTAAACGCTGAAGAATTATCTATGTGACGCCCGAATTAGATATAATATGGCCAACAATTTACGATGCCAGCAACTTCATGATGTTCATTTCTTGGATCTTATCATTTACAAGTGCTTTATTGAGTTTTTTTCTTCTTATGTAGTTTTTTTTTACCATACATTTTACTATCTGGACCTGTCTGCATCTGCAACGTACTATGATATATACTCACTTCATTAAATAATGTCATTCACATCATCTTTTCTCCAGGGTAACGAAATTGTATTCGGTAACAATGCGGCAAAATTGACCTTCAGGTAATATTTAGAAACGTTACTCCTTGTCTTTATAATCTGTTGTCCAGAGCAATTCTACTCTTATACTGACATAATATACCAGAAATAAAATAAAATAAAAACTGTGTTTGTGAAACACGAATGCCCCCGTTGGCATCTTTGTCAGTAAAACAGATAAAAAGTAGTTCACATTTGCGGTCAAGGTCACAAGGTCAAATTTAGTATCAATGGAAAGGTCTTTTCACAAGGAGTACACATGTGAAATATGAAAGCCCTATCACTTACTATCCGAAAGTTATGCCCAAGGTTAAAGTTTTTCAAAAGTAAGTCAAACTCCAAGGTCAAGGAGGTCAAAAATTTTGGTATCCATGGAAAGGTCTTGTCACAAGGAATACACATGTGAAATATATCACTTATATACCATTCGAAAGTTATGCCCAAAGGTTAAAGTTTTTCAAAAGTAGGTCAAACTCCAAGGTTTAAGGTCAAGGTCACAAGGTCAAAACTTTTGGTATCCATGGAAAGGTCTTGTCACAAGGAATACACATGTGAAATATGAAAGGCCTATCACTTACCATTCGAAAGTTATGCCCAAGGTTAAAGGATTATGTATGGTTTATATAGTAAAGTGGCCCCCTAAAATCGACTTCTCCAAAATTAAATTTTGTTGTTATTTTTTTAAAGTTAAATATCTATATTTTGATAAATCAAGTTACATAAACTACTCCTCGATTTGTAATTATACATTGTAAATTTTGCATAAATATCATGAAAACCGGTGATTTTGTCAATTTTACACGAAAAATAGCATAATTCTTGATTATTTTCATTGCGATAACAAAAGAAACAACATATTATGATATAAAAGTTGTTCAGAAGCCCGCTCAATACTAACTAATAGGAAGTTTGTCGAAAATGAGCCCCAAAATGACGTTTTTCCAGAAATTTGGCAAAAAATATCATTTTTTAAGCCCAACTTCTATGCAACTGAGATTGGAAATTAAAGATTATGCATCATTTCATAAGTAGCCTACATTGTAGAATAGATATTGATACAAATTCATTACTTCATGAAAACTTCAGATTTCGTCCTAAAAGGGGGCCACTTTACTATGTAAACCATATATAGTCCTTTTTCAAAATTAGGTAAAACTTCAAGGTTTAAGGTCAAGGTCAAAACTTTTGGTATCCATGGAAAGGTCTTGTCACAAGGAATACACATGTGAAATATGAAAGCCTTATCACCTACGATTCGAAAGTTATGCCCAAGGTTAAAGTTTTTCAAAAGTAGGTCAAACTCCAAGTTCAAGGTCACAAGGTCAAAACTTTTGGTATCCATGGAAAGGTCTTGTCACAAGGAATACATATGTGAAATATGAAAGCCCTATCACTTACCATTCGAAAGTTATGCTCAGGGTTAAAGTTTTTCAAAAGTAGGTCAAACTCCAAGGTCAAGGTCACGAGGTCAAAAATATTGGTATCCATGGAAAGGTCTTGTCACAAGGAATACACATGTGAAATATGAAAGCCTTATCACCTACGATTCGAAAGTTATACCAAAGGTTAAAGTTTTTCAAAAGTAGGTCAAACTCCAAGGTTTAAGGTCAAGGTCACAAGGTCAATCTTTTGGTATCCATGAAAAGGTCTTGTCACAAGGAATACACATGTGAAATATGAAAGCCATATCACTTACCATTCAAAAGTTATGGCCAAGGTTAAAGTTTTTGCGGACAAACAGACAAACAGACAGACAGACGGACAGACCAAAAACTATATGCCCCGAATCTTCGATTACGGGGGCATAAAAATAAATTGTACTCTTGCTGACATAATATATACCAGAAATGAAATAAAAATAAATTGTACTCTTACTGACATAATATACCAGAAATAAAATAAATTGTACTCTTACTGACATAATATACCAGAAATAAAATAAATTGTACTCTTACTGACATAACATACCAGAAATAAAACAGAAATATTCTTTTTATGTGTAATATATATATCCCTTATCCCGACCCATTAATATTATTCAGCTCCTATAGGTCCATGCTTCCTAAGTATGGAAAGTACATTTTTACAACTTGTTTAAACTCCTTACCAAAATAGTTCCATTAACTCCACAGTTACTCGATATCTAAATATAAACAAAGTTAATCCAAATCAAAGGTAAAATTGAACACTGTATAATTAAATTAACTCTCCCCCGAAAAACTCTAAATAACGACAGATGGATTGTAGGTAAAGGAAATGACCCAAAGAAATTGCCAAGTCATGCGCACTCGCGCGCCGCGATCGTTTCGTGTCAGTTTCTTTGTGATATATCGCTAAAATTAAGCAATATACTATTTCCTATCTCTGATGATCTTTGCTAAGGGTATACAGTTCCGTCTTATGAGCTGTTTTGTTATTATGCTATTTTCTACATGGATCTCATATTAGGCGTCGGCGTGGTACAGTCTCGCAGACAGGTACCGTATCCGTATACGGAGGGAGATCAAACAGTCAATTTTTAATGAAAATATAAATAAAAGGCTAGCTTTTTACAAAAACATTTCTTAGGTAACTTATATTTAGAATGTCTTTATATCATGAATTGTTTCTAAAGAACACAAGAAATCCCAAACAATCACAAAACTAGCTCATCGTGCTGAATACAACGCAGTACGAAGAAAGCATAAAAGTTTTGAAAACTCAAACATTATTTATAGATTCGTATGGTGGCATACTTCATATTTTTCTTTAGAATATGTCGACATGCGACTTATTTGTGTCAAAATGCAACTTTTTATATCAAAATGCAACTTTTTATTTCAGAATGCAACTTATTTTGTCAACATGCGATATAATTATCTTGCATGTCAACATAATTATCTTGCATGTTGACATAAATAAGTCGCATGACGACATAATCTACAGAAAATATCTCGCATGTAGGTGGCAGAAGTATGTCATCATAGATTCTATTTCCATCACTGTGAAACAAACGTGTTATAAATGACACAGAATCAGAGGCGATTTCAGAGCCACTTCCATGACCTTTGACCCTGACATCCTCTTGATATAGTGTTGTGAAACTTCTGCATCATGTCTAAAGAGTCAATCATCTATCCAAGAAAAAGTAACAGTGACCACTGACTGATGAACACTAATGCTATAAACAACGGACATCACACAAAACAACCAAATAAAAACACATGGACAATGAGAGAACTGGGGGGAAAGTCAAAGACACTGTTGAATCACGAAGGACGACTACAAATATGCTTTAGGAATCGACTTTGGACCATCTGCTATATCCATGGCGAATGGTGTTGCTTTCTAGTTAATGTGCTCGCCGACGAACAGGTTCTACCATATTCATAATTCTATTATATAAAGAAATAACCTTTTCAATATAGTGATAAGTCAAAAAGAAGAGATAAACATGCAGAAGCCTCCAAAGCATTATTCAAACGAACGACAATCAGAGCTCTGCTGACCGAAGCGAGCTCATAAAAATCTTCAGAGAAGTTCAACTAACTCTCTGATAGGTGAAATAAACATTAAAGAAGTACCTATCATTTACATGTATTTAGTCTCAAAGACGATAAGGCAAGGCAAAATCATTAGAATTTCCATAGGAATGGCTGCGAACCTCGGAATGAATAACATTCAGGAGTGAGACCAGGTGCCCGGGGAGAGTCAGCGTCTCCTGATTACATGTAACACCCATCGCAATAGCTCCGTGGAAACTTTTCGAATTTGGTGATTGTCTCCATGTACATACTGATCGATGTACACATTAAGTAAGTATTTCTTGTTTGGTGATGATGACAGCCATTCAGTCACAATCCAGAATGTCACTGATCATTCTGGAAAGGGGGATCTGATATGCTTTTATTATATATCGCTGAAGCGACCGAAGAACTTCCTCAAATATTATTTCATCCGTTGTGCAATATAACCCTGACCAAATAGCTTACTTGCAAGCCGTCTTACTCTAACGATGAAATCTTATTTGGAACATGCCCTGGCGTGCCGTATGAGTTGGGAAAACAAAAACGCCAAAAGCAGGAGAAGATGGAATGTTTCTACTCATGAAAGGGGAGTTAGTCACGTGGAAGTGAAAGCGGATCTGTCGCTCTCATTTGTTTCCTTGATCTCTAGTTCATGAGAATATATTTCATGTAGATGATCTTTAAAGTTCGGATTATTGATGGACAACATGTCATCTATGTATCCGAAGGTAAAATTGAGCTGAGATGCGAGGTGTTTTCGCCAAGTCGAGAGCAAGAAAGAAATACGGATGCACTCACATGCACATAAGGAAGTTCTCACGCAGACGACCGGGGTTCGAATCCCGGTGTGGTCATATGAGAGTTGAAAGTCACATCCATTCGTTCGTCCCTACCGAGTCTCCTGACCGGGGGGACTATAAAGGGCCTGGTTGGGTACCCACGTTCATGCTGCGGCAAGGGTATCCAGGTGTGGTGGCACCTTATAAAAGCCGTTGGAAATACGGACCATCCAAGCAGTACATAATTATACAACCCTCCTGCATACATGCATACACCACATACACAAGTGGAGGGTGGGCATTAAGATGGGGTAGTACTCCGCCCCTTAAATAATAGAAGGGGCTATGAGGCACCCCAGAGGGGAACGGCCTGGCTAGAGTACTCTGTAACGGGCAGTTGGCGAATGAGTTTCCTGCAATATAACATCAATACAGCAAATAATCAAACAGATGGTCAACATGTTTATCTTTACATTACATTTTGACGAATCCTAGTCTGTTAAAGCTGAAACCATCCAATCTTATATGTCACTCTTATTCATTTTTCATTACATAGTAAGTCTTATGAAATAAGAGCTTTTGCTATTTCTTTTCACATTTTACTCAGTGGTAGGGGACTATTTGGCGGCAATTTTGAATTTCCCCCGATGGAAAAAGTTGTCCTACAAGTATGTGTGAACTGGAAACAACCAAAACAGCAAAATGAATGAATTCAAGGATTATTGTAACTACAAATAAGATGTGTAACGCGACTTTTTTTTTTTTATTGAAATCTACACATTGTGCCATAATGAGGTTGAAATTTGGCGGCCATTTTGAATTTCTAGCCTAGAATAAGCCCAAAATGTCAAGATGACATTGGAAATGAGTTTGTTGACCTTCAAAACCCCTGATTTGATGTGCCACACTTAATATTTAAAGAAAGAATTAAATTTCACCTATTGGTGGAAGTCATTTGGCGGCCATTTTGAATTTCCCCCTGAGAAGCAGAGTTGTCCCAGAAACATGTGTCAGCTGAAAGCAACAAAACAGCATAATAGATATATTCTAGGACCATTGTAACTACAAATGAGATGTGTTACACAAACGTTTCATTGAAATATTCTCATTGTACCATAATGGGATTGATATTTGGCGGCCATCTTGATTTTATAGTCCTCAATGAACTCAAATTGTAAAAATGACATCGGAAATGGGTTTGTTGACCCTCAAAACCCCTGATTTGATGTGCCACACTTAATATTTAAAGAAAGAATTTAATTTCATCTATTGGTGGAAAGGCATTTGGCGGCCATTTTGAATTTCCGGCGATAAAAAGAGTTACCCAAGGTTGCCAAAGTGGCAACCAAACTAGAGTCGTTCAGTACTATCCCATAGATAAGAATGATAAAAAAAGTTCATAGGAAAGGACATTTCTAGGTCGGCCACATGTTACATAAGGCTGTCAAATCGACTAATATGAAAAGAAGCGAACATTCGATACGGGAGTGAGACCAGGTGCCCAGGAAGAGTATGCATCTCCTTCTTGCATGCAACACCCGCCGCTTCAATTCGGTAGATTTGTCACATCTGGTTACTTCCATTTCTGAAGGTATAGAGTACAATCTTTGGTTGGATGGTTCAAATGGTCTATGACATAATATCATCCACCATTCTGGAGAGTTGGACATCATAGCGTATGACGAGTTCCCCATATCAACCGTATAACTTCCTCAGTGACGATGTTAGTCGGTCACAAACATATCCCTGACTGAGAAGCTTATCTGAAAGACGCCTAGCTCTCAGAACAAAATCCGTGTATTTGATACTTGCTCTGGCATAGCGTATCAACAGAGATATGAACACGCCATATTTTTTTCAAGACACTGTATGCCTACTGAGTTTACATTTTTTTCAAGACTGTAAGCCTACTGATTGTCATATTTGGGTTTATATTTTTACTCTGTATGCTTACTGATTGTCATATATTTGAGTTTATATACGTTTACTTTGTATGCCTACTGATTGTCATATTTGGGTTGATATTTTTACTCTGCATGCCTACTGATTGTCATATTTGGGTTTACATATTTACTCTGTATGCCTACTGATTGTCATATTTTGGGTTTATATTTTTTCAAGACTCTGTATGCCTACTGATTGTCATATTTGGGTTTATATTTTTTCAAGACTCTGTATGCCTACTGATTGTCATATTTGGGTTTATATATTTACTCTGTATGCCTGCTTATTGTCATATTTGGGTTTATATATTTACTTTGTTTGCCTACTGATTGTCATATTTGGGTTGATATATTTACTCTGTATGCCTACTGATTGTCATATTTGGGTTCTGATTTTGTCTTTGATTTTCATTCACTGACTGAACATAAATTCTCGGCCAGTATATTTAAAAGTTTTCGTTTTTTAACAATATTCCTCTTCCCAATATCAAGAAGCTTTGCATATTTTTGTCAGACTTAAACATGTTGAATATTTTTCATCTATTTGAATGAGCCCCTATTGATATACAATGTGAACATGGAGCATTATAGGATCTATTTAACTCACTGTAATAAACAATTCATTGTGAAGCGACAATAACATTGTAAGGTATTAAAATAGAACCTAATTAAGACATGCTTTAACAAAAACCTTGAACCTTGCTTAGCATGACAATTTATTATTGTCAACTCGTCTCTACTACGGAACCACGATACTTAGTCTAGTTATAAGAAACAGTTGAATATAATCTAATTACTCATGTAGGAGAGATACTTGACATATCACATGCACATATTATCAGTGTTGCCATCTTTTATAGAACATTGGCATGCTTTTGGTGTATAGAATTTTGATTGTAAGTGTTCATGTGTTTTTCTCGGTTCACCAAGGCCAGACAGAAATATTTAATGAATTTAGAGATACATATGTCTAATGTTGACAGACTGGCGATCCTTATATTGATAAGAATATTGAAAGAAGACAATGTATAACTAGTATCAAGGATTCAGAATGAGAAGGGGAGATAAAGGTGGTCTGTAACCCCCTGGAATTTGACAAGAATAACGATTTCCTCAATATTTATATGTATATATTGGTAAATACCATGGGCTCTACCCGCTCACCGTTAACTTGTTTCTTTAGTTACGCACATAAATATATATATACCTTTTTGAATTTGACTTTTTCTTTGACTTTGCAGTGTGGATCTGCTATGGTTTAAAATTTTCTTCAAGAAGGTAAAGATTGAAACACTTCCATTATTATGATAAACGCTTATTCTATTTTACGGTGTGGAGCAGCTAAACTTCCCCATGATTGAATGATTATAGTGTAATAATTACTTCTTTCCAGATCTGTCGCCTGAAACTGTGAAAGAAGCTTTGTTTTGGCCAAATTTGACATCATATATATCATTTTGCTATATTGGAATTTGTTATTTCACACAAAAAAAATCGTCGAAATTAAAGGAGGTTAATATCGTAGCATCATCTGGGTCATAGAATTTATTGACTATGCTACTGAATCGACTCTACAGGAAATTTGGAGCCGCACAATCTTTGCAACGTAAATGCACAAAATTAAACTCAAAAAATAAAACTACACTACCCACCATGAATAAGTATCCAGATAGTACAAACATTAGAAATTTCATGAAAATCTCTTCCCATTATTTTCTCTTCTGAGCTTTTAGATGCATGAAAATGTTCAATATGTTATTTGCATCATTTATCTTTATATATAAAAATTAAATTTTTAAAAAAATATTTCTAGATTTTTTTCATGTCAAAAATTTACATTTTTGGGGAAAAATTGCAAAAAATAATGAAATGAAGATTTAGCCGTAAAATTTACTTGAGTTGATAGCAGAATGATTTATCTTCAGATTTTCAAAACAATGGAAATAAAATCTTCACTTTTTTGAAAACAAGAGAAATGTATTAGGTGTGTACTTATTAAAGGTGGGTAGTGTAGTTGGCGCTACTGAAATACATTTAGCTGTATCTAAAATTCACTTCGTTGTTTAATTAAGTACTACTGAAGAGGATTCACTATCCAAGACACGTGTCTGGTGCATTAAAATTGTTTTGAAACTTTCTTCAAGAAGGTAAAGAGATGGAACCCGTCCATTATTATTATTATAAACACATTTTCTTTTGTAGTGTGGGCCAACCAAAACTCGTTTCCCGTGATTTAATGTATTACTTCTTTCCAGCTCGGCCAAAAGAAGCTTTGTTTTGACCCTTTATCAGTTTGACATTATATGTATCATTTTGCTACTAGTATTTCGGAAACTTGTCATTTCATCCAAAACTATTGTCGAAATTAAAAGAAGTCAATATTCCTAGCATCATCCCTCCAATACTATTTTTGGTCATAGAATTTATTTGACTGTGCTACTGAATCGACCCTACAGGAATTTTGGAGTCGTGCACTCTAGGAAAATTGAAGCCGCGCACTCTAGGAAAATTGGAGCCGCGCACTCTAGGAAAATTGAAGCCCTGCACTCTAGGAAAATTGAAGCCGCGCACTCTAGAAAATTGGAGCCGCGCACTCTAGGAAAATTGAAGCCCTGCACTCTAGGAAAATTGAAGCCGCGCACTCTAGAAAATTGGAGCCGCGCACTCTTTGCGAAGTAAATGCACAAATTTGCAAAGTAGATGCACAAATTTATAAAAAAGAAAAACAAACTAGTGAGCCCTACTGAAATGCATTTGGCTGTGACTGAAAATTACTTTGGCATTTAATTAAGTACCACTGATGAGGATTTACTATCCGAAACACGTGTCTGGCGCATTAACATTGGTTCGAAATTTTCAAGAAGGTAAAAAGTTGGAACGCTTCCATCATTATTTGTATCATACTTATGTTTCCATGTTGTCTTACATTTTTAAGCCAACGTTTTGCGTATGAAATCCTATTAAGGTCAATGATGACAAATATTGATAATGATCATATCTCCATATACAGTAAAAAATCGATTATTTAGAAAATCATAAACCGAAGGCATACCTAATCAGACTAAAACAGGAACTAAAGCAAACAAACCAAAAACTCACATGAAAAAAAGAACTCCCAATATGGGTGTGAGACCAGGTGCCCAGGAAGGGAAGAGTCAGCATCTCCTGCTTTCATGCAAAACCCATTGCTTCAATTCGGTAGAATTGTCACATTCGGTTACCTCCATTTCGGAAGATACAAGTATATACTGTCGTTGGACGATGCAAATGATATATGATAGAATATCATCAACCATTCTGGACAATGGGAAATCATAGTGTATGACAAGTTCCCCTTATCGACCGTAGAACTTCCTCAATGACGATGTTAGTCGGTCACAAACGTATCCCTGATTGAGAAGCTTATCTGAAAGACGCCTAGCTCTCAGAGCAAAATCTGTAAATTTGATACATGCACTGGCATAACGTATCAATTGAGATATGAACACGTCATAAGGAGGCGATGAATTGATGTTGCTACTCAGAAAAAAGAAAGTTTATGATGCTGCAATTGAATCGTCAAGTTTGTCATATAGTGAGGTGTTAATGTGACCATCAGTGTCGTAGGACAGCCTTCTGCCATAAAAGGCCCAGTTGGGTACCCACGTTCATGCTGCGGCAAGGGTATCCAAGTGTGATAAAAAGTCGTTGGAAATACGGACGATCCAAGCAGTACATAATTATACAACCATCTTACATACATGCATACATCACATACACAAGTGGAGGGTGGGCATTCAATGGGGTAGCACTCCGCCCCTTAAATAATAGAAGGGGCTATGAGGCACCCCAAAGGGGAACGGCCTGGCGTAAATACTCTGTAACGGGCAGTTGGTCGATGAGTTCCAAGCAGAGTAAGATAGAGGTCTGCCGGGTGCCCAAACGGAAGAAAGGAAGAAATTTATACTATAACTGAGTGAAAGGCTAACACATGACCCTCAGTCAGAATCCAATCCAAAACGTGAAATCAATGGACAAACACAAACTTGAAAAATACAAAATAAAAAAAAAACAAAAAAAAAACCAAAACCAAAACAAAAACAAAAACAAAAAACAAAACAAAAAAACAAACAAACGAACAAACCAATGAAATATTCTGATTTTATCAAAGGGGTAAACGTCACGATATCATATTTGACGGAGACAATGTAATTGGTTTAACACACGTATGAAAAAGAGTTCATCTTTGGAAAAAAAAGTAAGTTCGATTACTTTCAACAGTAGTCGAATATATATCTAATGAGTTAAAGAAGATCCTGACGATAATCTCAACAGCAATAGATCACCAAATTGAGCATCGACGGACCCCTAGCAAGCTAGAGGTGAGACCAGGTGCCCGGGAGGAGTAAGCATCCCCTGTTGGCTAGCCGCACCCGCCGTCGATGTTCATGCACGAAAATAAAAACAATATATAAAATACATGCATTGCACTGTCTGATGTTATATCTGTATAGAAAGTGATATGGCGACCATGTAAGTAACATTGAAACATATCAAGAAATAGAAATAATTAAATTAATGATGTTTTTAGTTTTTAGAATATTCTGTGTTTTTATTTAGAATTTTACTTTTCATATATTCATTATTTGAATTTCTTCAGTTTCAGACTCGACCATCACTGATGATACATCACTTGAAATGCGCATATGGTACACTGAAATTATCAGAATAATTATTTATAGATATTACATGCTAATTCACAGTTTGACTGTGACATAAATAAAGTGATTTTATCGTAAGAAAGCGCTAACATTAATGATTTGAAAAGACAATTTCATTTGACCTCCATATCAAATTTCTAAGCAAAGATATTTAGACAGCAGTAGGAAGGGGTCTCCACCACACACAACAGGACATGATTGTGACATCCACAGCAAAAAGTCAGAGGGAACAAACACAGCAAGAGATCATTTCAAAATTGACTGCAACATATTAAATTTGTTAGACGATACAATGAAAATATCTAACATTATACCATATCTTTGTCCACCATATTAGAAGCTGATTAACGTTAGAACAATTCAAAACACAAAATTTAGCAAATTTTAAAAATTGACTTGTTGGTGGCAAACAGGAGATGCTCCAGGAAACCTGATCTTATCTCATTTAGGGATTCACTTTTGCTTCATCGCAGAACGTTTAAGTTTATTGTATTTTTTGTTGTTGTGGAATTGTCCTGTCTGCTTTTCTGTCTGTTTGTCCGCAAAAACTTCAACCTTGGTCATAACTTTTGAATAAACATCAAAGAAGTACCGATCAGTTCTTCAGTCACAAAGTCGATAAGGCAAGGTAAAATCATTACAATTTCCATTGGAATGGTTGCAAACCTCGGAATGAATAACATTTCGGAGAGAGACCAGGTGCCAGGGGAGAGTCAGTGTCTCCTGATTGCATGTGTTTGGCAGACTTTGGGATCAATCGAATTGCATTTTTAACCCGTCGCAACAGCTCTTTGGTCAAATTCGATGATTGTCTCGATGTACATATTGATGCAAAAATGAGGCAAATATTTCTTGTTTGATGATGAATGGTAGGGGATATGGCTTTGATATTTCACATGTTTATTCCTTGTGACAAGGCCCTTTCATGGATACCAAAATGTTTTACCTTGTGACCTTGACCTCGGAGTTTGACAATTTTACTATTTTTACCGACAAAGAAGCGTACTAAAATATTTTTATTTGTATCTTTTTCTCTGTCGGTGTGGTACATAGTCTTCAGTTTTCATTGTGTTTCTATTTTGCAATAGTAGATTCCACAAGTAATTATCGTGTTTGGCAGACTTTGGGATCAATGGAATTGCGTTTTTGAATTATGTTCCACGCCTTGCTTTTTCATTGGATTTCTTCAGGGGGACGCCACTTGTATTGGGGTTTTCTTGTCTTAGTTTTGATACCAGATCCAATGTGCGATCCCTTTCTTGATTATAAACTATAATTTACATTGTATAGTAAACATAATCATGCGATATTGCTACGCCCCTACTCGTGAGAAAATTCTCTTTTATATTTTGATTTTGCCTTGTCTTCTCGACTATGAGACTGAATAACTGATGGGTACTTCTGTAATGTTTATCATTAAAGCCATGATAGTTTAACATTTTATTTTTCGTCTCGATAATTTTCTAAACGGTACCCCCCAAATCAGGTATGAAAACACAAACACATTCATTGTCATTAGGGATTTTGCATATGAGAGATTAAAAAGGATAAGACAAATAGAAAGACAAGTTCCAAGTGAGGGATAATAATAAAGTTGTTCTTACATGTTACATGTTTTGATTGTTTTGCAGTTATTTTGGCTGTCTCCCGTATTTTCTTGATACTGTTATTTTGGCTTTCTCCCATAGTTTGTTGATGCTGTTATTTTGGCTGTCTCCCGTTGTTTGTTGATGCTGTTACTCTGGCTGTCTCCCGTAGTTTGTTGATGCTGTTATTTTGGCTGTCTCCCGTAGTTTGTTGATGCTGTTATTTTGGCTGTCTCCCGTAGTTTGTTGATGCTGTTATTCTGGCTGTCTCCAGTAGTTTGTTGATGCTGTTATTATGGCTGTCTCCCGTAGTTTGTTGATGCTGTTATTTTGGCTGTCTCCCGTAGTTTGTTGATGCTGTTATTCTGGCTGTCTCCCGTAGTTTGTTGATGCTGTTATTCCGGCTGTCTCCTGTAGTTTGTTGATGCTGTTATTCTGGCTGTTTCCCGTAGTTTGTTGATGATGTTTTGATGTCATTTTCTATTTTGCGTTAATTATGTGTTTTCTTCTGATGTGGTCATCATATAGCCTTGCCTCGCTCTAGTCATTTCCCTTACTCTCCATTAGTTTGTGTGTTATCTTCTGATGTGGTCATCATATAGCCTTGCCTCGCTCTAGTCATTTCCCTTACTCTCCATAAGTGCGGTATGGTTGATCCTGCTATTTGTTCATCATGTTACCATAGTGTGGTATGGTTGATCCTGCTATTTGTTCATCATGTAACCACAGTGCGGTATGGTTGATCCTGCTATTTGTTCATCATGTTACCATAGTGCGGTGTGGTTGATCCTGCTATTTGTTCATCATGTTACCATAGAGTGGTATGGTTGATCCTGCTATTTGTTCATCATGTAACCACAGTGCGGTATGGTTGATCCTGCTATTTGTTCATCATGTTACCATAGTGCTGTATGGTTGATCCTGCTATTTGTTCATCATGTTACCACAGTGCGGTATGGTTGATCCTGCTATTTGTTCATCATGTAACCACAGTGTGGTATGGTTGATCCTGCTATTTGTTCATCATGTTACCATAGTGCTGTATGGTTGATCCTGCTATTTGTTCATCATGTTACCACAGTGCGGTATGGTTGATCCTGCTATTTGTTCATCATGTTACCATAGTGCGGTATGGTTGATCCTGCTATTTGTTCATCATGTTACCATAGTGCTGTATGGTTGATCCTGCTATTTGTTCATCATGTTACCACAGTGCGGTATGGTTGATCCTGCTATTTGTTCATCATGTTACCATAGTGCTGTATGGTTGATCCTGCTATTTGTTCATCATGTTACCATAGTGCTGTATGGTTGATCCTGCTATTTGTTCATCATGTTACCACAGTGCGTTATGGTTGATCCTGCTATTTGTTCATCAAGTTACCATAGTGCTGTATGGTTGATCCTGCTATTTGTTCATCATGTTACCATAGTGCGGTATGGTTGATCCTGCTATTTGTTCATCATGTTACCACAGTGCTGTATGGTTGATCCTGCTATTTGTTCATCATGTTACCATAGTGCTGTACGGTTGATCCTGCTATTTGTTCATCATGTTACCACAGTGCGGTATGGTTGATCCTGCTATTTGTTCATCATGTTACCACAGTGTGATATGGTTGATCCTGCTATTTGTTCATCATGTTATCACAGTGCGGTATGGTTGATCCTGCTATTTGTTCATCATGTTACCATAGTGCTGTATGGTTGATCCTGCTATTTGTTCATCATGTTATCACAGTGCGGTATGGTTGATCCTGCTATTTGTTCATCATGTTACCACAGTGCGGTATGGTTGATCCTGCTATTTGTTCATCATGTTACCATAGTGCGGTTTGGTTGATCCTGCTATTTGTTCATCATGTTACCATAGTGCTGTATGGTTGATCCTGCTATTTGTTCATCATGTTACCACAGTGCGGTATGGTTGATCCTACTATTTGTTCGTCATGTTACCACAGTGCGGTATGGTTGATCCTGCTATTTGTTCATCATGTTACCACAGTGCTGTATGGTTGATCCTGCTATTTGTTCATCATGTTACCACAGTGCGGTATGGTTGATCCTGCTATTTGTTCATCATGTTACCACAGTGTGGTATGGTTGATCCTGCTATTTGTTCATCATGTTATCACAGTGCGGTATGGTTGATCCTGCTATTTGTTCATCATGTTACCACAGTGCGGTATGGTTGATCCTGCTATTTGTTCATCATGTTACCACAGTGTGGTATGGTTGATCCTGCTATTTGTTCATCATGTTATCACAGTGCGGTATGGTTGATCCTGCTATTTGTTCATCATGTTACCATAGTGCTGTATGGTTGATCCTGCTATTTGTTCATCATGTTATCACAGTGCGGTATGGTTGATCCTGCTATTTGTTCATCATGTTACCACAGTGCGGTATGGTTGATCCTGCTATTTGTTCATCATGTTACCATAGTGCGGTTTGGTTGATCCTGCTATTTGTTCATCATGTTACCATAGTGCTGTATGGTTGATCCTGCTATTTGTTCATCATGTTACCACAGTGCGGTATGGTTGATCCTACTATTTGTTCGTCATGTTACCACAGTGCGGTATGGTTGATCCTGCTATTTGTTCATCATGTTACCATAGTGCTGTATGGTTGATCCTGCTATTTGTTCATCATGTTACCACAGTGTGGTATGGTTGATCCTGCTATTTGTTCATCATGTTACCACAGTGCGTTATGATTGATCCTGCTATTTGTTCATCATGTTACCATAGTGCTGTATGGTTGATCCTGCTATTTGTTCATCATGTTACCATAGTGCGGTATGGTTGATCCTGCTATTTGTTCATCATGTTACCACAGTGTGGTATGGTTGATCCTGCTATTTGTTCATCATGTTACCATAGTGCTGTATGGTTGATCCTGCTATTTGTTCATCATGTTACCACAGTGTGGTATGGTTGATCCTGCTATTTGTTCATCATGTTACCATAGTGCTGTATGGTTGATCCTACTATTTGTTCATCATGTTACCACAGTGCTGTATGGTTGATCCTGCTATTTGTTCATCATGTTACCACAGTGCGGTATGGTTAATCCTGCTATTTGTTCATCATGTTACCACAGTGCGGTATGGTTGATCCTGCTATTTGTTCATCATGTTACCACAGTGCGTTATGGTTGATCCTGCTATTTGTTCATCATGTTACCATAGTGCGGTATGGTTGATTCTGCTATTTGTTCATCATGTTACCATAGTGCTGTATGGCTGATCCTACTATTTGTTCATCATGTTACCATAGTGCGGTATGG
The DNA here is from genome assembly GCA_033119305.1 of Pinctada imbricata. Classification (NCBI taxonomy): domain Eukaryota; kingdom Metazoa; phylum Mollusca; class Bivalvia; order Pterioida; family Pteriidae; genus Pinctada; species Pinctada imbricata. The sequence goes on along the minus strand of VSWD01000009.1, from coordinate 6,245,174 downwards.
TTGATCCTGCTATTTGTTCATCATGTTACCACAGTGCGTTATGGTCGATCCTGCTATTTGTTCATCATGTTACCACAGTGCGGTATGGTTGATCCTGCTATTTGTTCACCATGTTACCATAGTGCTGTATGGTTGATCCTGCTATTTGTTCATCATGTTACCATAGTGCTGTATGGTTGATAATACTATTTGTTCATCATGTTACCACAGTGCGGTATGGTTGATCCTGCTATTTGTTCATCATGTAACCATAGTGCGGTATGGTTGATCCTGCTATTTGTTCATCATGTTACCATAGTGCGGTATGGTTGATCCTGCTATTTGTTCATCATGTTACCACAGTGCGGTATGGTTGATCCTGCTATTTGTTCATCATGTTACCACAGTGCGGTATGGTTGATCCTCCTATTTGTTCATCATGTTACCATAGTGCTGTATGGTTGATCCTACTATTTGTTCATCATGTTACCACAGTGCGGTATGGTTGATCCTGCTATTTGTTCATCATGTTACCACAGTGCTGTATGGTTGATCCTGCTATTTGTTCATCATGTTACCATAGTGCGTTATGGTTGATCCTGCTATTTGTTCATCATGTTACCACAGTGCGGTATATATGGTTGATCCTGCTATTTGTTCATCATGTTACCACAGTGCGGTATGGTTGATCCTGCTATTTGTTCATCATGTTACCATAGTGCTGTATGGTTGATCCTACTATTTGTTCATCATGTTACCACAGTGCGGTATGGTTGATCCTGCTATTTGTTCATCATGTTACCATAGTGCGGTATGGTTGATCCTGCTATTTGTTCATCATGTTACCACAGTGCGTTATGGTTGATCCTGCTATTTGTTCATCATGTTACCATAGTGCGTTATGGTTGATCCTGCTATTTGTTCATCATGTTACCACAGTGCGGTATATATGGTTGATCCTGCTATTTGTTCATCATGTTACCACAGTGCGGTATGGTTGATCCTGCTATTTGTTCAACATGTTACCACAGTGCTGTATGGTTGATCCTGCTATTTGTTCATCATGTTACCATAGTGCGGTATGGTTGATCCTGCTATTTGTTCATCATGTTACCACAGTGCGGTATGGTTGATCCTGCTATTTGTTCATGATGTTACCATAGTGCGGTATGGTTGATCCTGCTATTTGTTCATCATGTTACCACAGTGCGTTATGGTTGATCCTGCTATTTGTTCATCATGTTACCATAGTGCGTTATGGTTGATCCTGCTATTTGTTCATCATGTTACCACAGTGCGGTATATATGGTTGATCCTGCTATTTGTTCATCATGTTACCACAGTGCGTTATGGTTGATCCTGCTATTTGTTCATCATGTTACCATAGTGCGTTATGGTTGATCCTGCTATTTGTTCATCATGTTACCACAGTGCGGTATATATGGTTGATCCTGCTATTTGTTCATCATGTTACCACAGTGCTGTATGGTTGATCCTGCTATTTGTTCATCATGTTACCACAGTGCTGTATGGTTGATCCTGCTATTTGTTCATCATGTTACCATAGTGCGGTATGGTTGATCCTGCTATTTGTTCATCATGTTACCATAGTGCGGTATGGTTGATCCTGCTATTTGTTGACGTTGTAGTCGTATCTGATGGTCCACTGTTTGTGGATATGTTCACTCTTAGAAAGAAAAATTCAGTGCACAATATGCGCGTTTCAACAAATTATGACTCATCAGTGATGCTCGATGTCGAAAAAGAGGAAATCCAAACAATGTGATATTAAGAAGAGAAAAGGTGTAAATTTGACCTTGAATTCCCACAAAGAACCTGTTAAGGACAGAGCTATGGCATCAGGAAAATATCCCTAATTAGTTTTAGAAAATTCACATGAGATTTTGTGAAGGAGAATTTACAAATATACTTGCAGTTCAAGTGAAGTACAGAACCACAGTGAAAGAAGACCAGCGATACAATCGGGGACTATAACAGCTGAGATATCAATCTATGGTTCAAGTCATTTTAGATGTCCTCTTCTTATTGTAAAAAATCATGATTATAGGCATGTTTTTGTAAGGCATTGGACAAAAATGTCAGATAATAATTGAGAACAAATATGTATACACAATCACTACAAAGACACGATATGTATTGAAAACATTTATTGCAGATAAACATGTGTATTATGATATTTCAATGATTTTTAATAAAGATGTGCTATTGATAAAAATCTTCATAATCTTTAACAATTAATAAGCCTTAATGTTTTCCATTGAATAAAGTCAATTTTCGGACACGCAATAACAACAATTTGTACCCTGTGAATCAAAAGACAATTCAATGAGAACAGGTGCACGTCAATCGTCCATTACGCTTCATTTACTTGTCAGAGTGACAGCTTGATTGTCCTTTGGACATTGAATTCTACGTTCAATATATTTATAAAATTGAGAGAAATGTATACGTCCTAGGCATACTGGTTGTTAAAAGCGACCTTTACTAAAGTACATGCCAGATCCAATGTTAAAGTGTACTTTGAAATCGAGAGGATATATTATCCTTCTCCTTACTATTAAGGTTCAAGGATACACCATCCGAACAACAAATCACTTCGGAGTCTCTCTCGTCGCCAAAATCGACGTCACGTTGTCTATGACGTCACGAAAAAACGCGCCAAAATTGCATCGGCACTCTTATTATTTGACGCTGACTCACCTACGTCCTGAAACGTGAACTAGTATTTTAGGGATTGTGCTAAATAAAACTGCCGTATTTTGATAAGATTGGGACTTCTATCGTTTTCCTTTGAATCTTGATTAAAAATTGATGTAAAACAGTTCTTTGATGGGTATGTTCATTCAGAGAAAAGGCTTACAGCGCATTCTGCCGCTCGCCGTCATCTCTACGAGAAAATCACGAAAGAATAATTTTATGCTTTATTTATTTGTAAACAACCGTTTGATTTATACCCGGGGTTAAAATAGCAATTGAATCTAATTAAAATGAGTGTGATGCTTTTTTTTTAAACGCGGGGTTTAAATGAGCAACATCTCACAAAATTGTACATTTTATTAGGAAACAACTCCTTAGCTTAAGCCCCCTTCACACTTTCACGGATCGGGCCACGGATAGCTACGGATCGAGAAAATTTTTACATCCGTAGCTATCCGTAGCAATCCGTAGCTCGATCCGGCACTAGTCGTGACAAGTCGTAGCTATCCTTGGCAATCCGTAGCTATCCGGGATGAGACAGAAAATTTTTGAACATGTTCAAAATTTCCCACGACTCCGCTACGGATAGATTTGTCGTAGCGGAGTCGTAGGGGAGTCTTAGCAACCCGTAATGGAGTCGTAGCTATCCGTAGGGGAGTCGTAGTAACCCGTAGCGCATCCGTAGCAATCCGGGACCATTTTTGTGATAAAAATATCAATACGACTCTGCTACGGATTGCTACGACTCTGCTACGGATTGCTACGACTCTGTTACGGATTGCTACGACTCTGCCACGGATTGCTACGACTCTCCTACGGATTGTTACGACTCACCTACGGGTTACTACGGATAGCCAAGGATTGTGTCTTATATAAACTTCAAATTTATTAGGTTTCTTTGCGTTTTCGGTCAATATATGAGTTAATACTTCAACTATTGAATTTCAGGTCATGGTATAAAGGCTTGTATAAAGCCTCAATACTGTTATAAAACAAGTGAGACCATCTCAATTTGAAAATATTCGGTGTTTAAGTAAATAATTATGGATTATAAATGCATAGGAAATTCAAGCCAGTCCTACCAATCCGTACTGAAGTCGTAGCTATCCTTGTGCGAATCGTGGCTATCCGTACTCGAGTCGTGATAATCCTTAGCTATCCGTACCTATCCGTACACGTGTCGTAGCAATCCGTATCTATCCGTACGCGTGTCGTAGCAATCCGTAGCAATGTCGGGACGATATCCGTAGCAATCCTTAGCTATCCGTACTCGATTCGTATCAACCCGTAGCAATCCGTACTGGAGTCGTAGGTTCATGGTTCATCGAACAATTTGCGTCCCGACTCGCCACGGATAGACCTTTTTTGGAGTCGTAGCGGAGTCGTGGCTCGATCCGTGAAAGTGTGAAGGGGGCTTTACATGCGGGATTTGGGTAAAACAAATGAATGGACTTTTCTATGTCTATATATCTAGGAGTAGTGATATCTAGAACAGCAAGCATCACGATTAGCGTAAAGGAGGGGGGAGTATTACTGCTACGTAGCAATTTCTCTCCGCTATGTGTAAGATTCGCCATTTATTATAAGCGAACCGTAATAATTATATTTTGAATTTATCGAACAGAAGACTTTTCATGACAAATGACATAGTACTATAAGTCAAATCTTCTCAAAGTGAATCCTCCTTTTGAAAAAGTTCTTTTTTTTTACATTATTTGTTCTTCTCCTTTTCTTATAATGCGAATATTCATGGACCTGTTATAAATCAATGATTAAAGGATTATTGCCTAAATTTAACCCTCTCCCCGGTAGTGAATTATTATTACCGGTATGCGTTAAATATTATAGGAATGGAAAGTACATACATATTTTAAAATTACCATTGGTGGATTCAGGGGGGATGCGGCAATGACCCCAAATTTTCCAATCACAGGTACAATGTATATTTTTGCCCATTTTCAGTTTAATCGGCAAAATTCGCCCCTTGACCCCCCCCCCCCGGCAAAGGGGGCGCTGGATCCGCCACTGATTACCTAAAGGATATTTTATCCTGAGCAAGTCACACTGACCTTGAGGATGACCTTGACCCACGTTGGATGCCATAATGCTGAATATCCCAGCATGTTTGATGAAAAATGCGAATGCCGACTTACCTACATTATATGATCTCCATAAATACGTAAATGCAAGGAGTACTGTTTTTATAGTATTACATTGAAGTACACTAAAATTATTTTGCAATCAGGAAAGAATTTGTCAATAAACGCCTATAATGAAATATGTGCACGTAGACCAGTAATTAATTTTACATTATTTTCAGTCTGTGGTCGAAATATGCACCTTTTAATATTTGAACCCCTGACCCCAAGGTTCATGGAAAATGGGTGTGCTAATTTTAGTCTATGCATGTATAACTCTATCATGTTATCTTGTGAACACCAATTCTCTGAAGGTATAATTGAAAGAGAGTCAATTCTTTTTCCATTATATTAATCATTCTCTGGTCTTGTATTTTGTTTGAGCCCCTGATCTCAGGGTCTTGGAAAATGAGTGTTGCACTTAGATTAATTTAAGCAAACAACCAGGAGAGCTTCAGTCTCATCAGAGACTTCTGGTATATAACGTGTAATTGCACTTACATTCAAGTATTAGTAATTTTCTTTGCATATTCTTTTATCTGAATACATTCTATTTATTTATAATTCTATTCATAAGATATACATCTTGTTTTCATCGCCCCATTTCATTCGGGACCGTTTTTATTTCTTTATCAGCTTGATTTGACGTTCAAATGGCCGAATGCATCACGTGACGTCATTTGCTTAAAACTGTTGCAGGCGTTAATATTACTGATATAATGGGTAAATATTATAAAATGGGTTACAGAATTCACATTTTGATCAGTTCTATTTCCAATTGATATATGGATGATAAATGGAGTAATTTAGATGAAAGGTTCAGGAGATATAAAATCAAATAGAGCACAGAGGGGATATCTTGCCAGCATTTTGTGACAAAATCTGGAGGGGGTAAGGTCATAATTTTGTATCAAACTTAAAATTTTGTTCGATGATTGCAACATTTATTTTTATTGTTGAAAGATATGTTAACTTAGATTAAGATAGCAAGTTTTCCGCTCATTGGCATGTTAACAAAGTACTTAAACCCGTCATTTACTGGTTGGACTCTAAAAATAATGACGTCAAGAATAGAGCCTAAAATGGTATAATATTTACTATTTCATAGAATTTGACTTACCAGCATTGATGTATTTTCTATTTTTTATTTGTTTCAGACCTTCTTTCGTTATTAAAAGAATGACCATATACATTCATGCATCAGGTTTAAAATAACAGGGGTCTATTGATGATATGATACAAATTTGGGGAAAATTAAAGAAAAATTGGACATGTACTTCTTTGGAAGGTCATAAATCAATTGGAAGCTCGATGACATATACTTTTTTCATTAAAATACTATACATTACATTGTTCTCTATCAATAAAATCAATAAAACTTAACCTGGGATGTTTAATAGTGTTTTGGGGGTGTTTTGGAAAGGGTGTAACCATGGACCTTAAGAACATGAAAATATGCACGAAAATCCTGAATTAAAATCTATAATTATATTCTTAGTTGGACTGATTCCTTTTTCGAATGGAGACAATATTTCCAACAAAATCACGAAATCAGCAGAACAAGCTCGCTAAACTACAAGAGACATCACAACAACTCCAACCTCTGAAGAGATCGGTTCTTACGTGAACGTCTTCATTGAATGATTCATATGCAAACAAAACAGACACAGACATTTATGAATCGTAAATGAATGAAGGGAGATTAGTTTAATGTAAACGCAACCCAAACTGTAAACTTTGGATGGTCATCAACTTTGTTTCTAGTAAAAGTTCCTTGTGTGCCTCTTGTTGTAGATTTATTTTCATACATTATGAAAAAGAATCCAAAATCTTCACAAAACAAAGAAAACATGTTGACACCTCTAGGAAACTGGATGTCATTCTTACAATCGACAATCCTGTTTTTGAAAAATATAGAAATATTTTTTATCCAAAATAGTTGACGCTACACAAGGCAAACGTTACGAACACAATAACACCGTTTTTGGACCTTAATATCATGAAAGGAGACATTCATACAAATTTGTATGACAAAAGAGATACGTTTAGATTCAATATTAATAGTAAATTTTCCCTGGCTTGACGGTGATGTTCCTAGATTGACGTCATACGGTAGTTAAATTTCACAGCTCATCCGGTACGCTATAGAATATATACTGATATTTTGGATTTTCATAGTAGAAATTAACAAATAAGGTCAAGGTTTTCGGTTTCGCAAACTAGTAAAGACTTCCTGGAAATTTCACGAAAATTATTGTCAACTTCTTTTGAAAATCGGACCCATACAAGTTACAGAGTATATTACTACTGGAACTTACAACTTGCCTTTTATGGTGACATTATGTAAAGAAAATTAGAAGGATCAAAGGCAGACAGAATAACCATATATCGAAACTGCGTCAGAATCATCAAACGCCTTTTATACCGTGGATATAATCCTGTTGTCGCCCAACGGACATTTGGCTTGGTACTTGATTTATTTATACCAGCGCCTTCTTAAGAATTGCACTCTGACTGACTGTGACGACAGGACTTCATGATGGGCACTGTCCAAACCTCTTTAGACAAGACAGGGCTCCGACCACCTGTTCGAATCTCAGTCGGACTGTTCGGGTGATAACATGCATGAGCTCGCTACAGCCGGCAGAGCACGGACTGTGTTTCATACGCCTTCCGTTTTTATATCCATTTACATATCCATATGAGTGTTTCTTTGGCCCCTGCGTCATGCTGTCTGATTGTATGGTCTTCTTAAAAATAGCTTTCTGACTGACTGTGACGAGAGGGCTCCACGTTGGGAACTGTCCATGCCTCTTGTCCTCTTCGAATCTCAGTCGGACTCATCGGGTGATAACATGCATGAGCTCGCAACAGCCGACAGAGCACGGACTGTATTTTGTACGCCTTCTGTTTTTATATGCATTTACAAATCCATATGTGTGCTTCTTTGGCCCCTGTGTCATGCTGTCTGTTTGTATGGGCATCTTACAGTGAGGAGGTTATTTTACACTACATTTGTGCGTTCTTCGAGATAATCGGAAAAGTGGGAGAGTTGTGCGCACGTAATCCGGATAACGACACAACTTGCCCATTAGTGTCGTTGGTTTATATGTAGTCATTTGTGTTTGATGTTTCTGTGTGATTTGGTGTGCCTTGTACCTTTTGTGTATTTTTCTATGTGTGTCTGCTCTGTGCTTTTGCATTGGGATTTTTGGGGTTTTGCTGTGGGTGCTACAGCCGAGTATTGTTTTAGATCCCCTTCTTTCTTGTACGTATCATAACACATACTTGCCAGGAACGTGACATACGATGTTCTATTATATATACGATGCAGGTAAGTAAGCTCTGATGTAGAAACATTTTTTTCTAATTGCTGAAATGTAAAATATTCATATAATAACTTCGTTCAAAATTTGACATAGATCTCCACAATAAATGTCAGTTTTTGTCATCATAATTTCTTGGAATTTATAAAACGTGGGTCCTGTAGCATCATATCCATCCTGCTGCGTTTCAACTGACGAGAGATAAGTAACCGAAACGTGTATGTCTAGTCAATGCTGCAAATATATCTGTTCTTAAATGATGCTATTGAATTTGAAGACGTTTAACACATATGATATTTTGATTTACTCAAAGAATTATAAAACCTACCATTATATGTGTAGAGGACCTTCAGATACTTGTATGTCCAAGCACAAGGATCTGGTCCAAATCTCTTGTTGTTCAGAGCCTTCAGCTGGCATTTGTTCTGACCGTCACATGCAACCTTGACGACCGCCTCATTTGGAGGAGCTCTGTACTTTTTATTTGTGTCTCTCCTATCAGCACAATTGTCAGGACCACGTGACGCTGTGCGACCTTAGGTTGCGTACAAAATACTTGTTTAGTTGTATGCCTTCGGTTTCTGATTTTCTGAATTATCGATTTTGTGCTGTATACAGGGATATGGTCATTATCCATATTTGTCATAGCAGTATTATGATACGTTGCAGTCTTGGTGGTAATAAAGCATAGCAAGCATTTACAGAAAAAATCCAAACTGGCCCTCTAATTTCATGCAATTTTTGCGACGGGGTGTGTTGCGATACCTTTAGGTACATTTATGGACATACTTACTTTAACATTTCACACTCTTTGGCCATATTACATTGCCAAGATTGAGGATCACTGCCGAGGGTTAAGCACCCGAAACGTGCATGCCTGGTCCATTCTGCAAATGCATCTGTCCTTAAATGATGCCATTCAATTTGAAGTCGTTTAACATTTGTACCACTTGGTGAGTGTCACTGCTGGTGGACCAGGAGTCGCCGAGAAAACAAGTGTAGCCAAGTTCGATCAACTTCGTTTGAACGCATTCGAAAATTTCTGTTATCAAAATTTCTTTAAATTTCTAGAACTTGGTTCCTGTAGCATCATATCTCACCCATCCTGCTAAGTCTTTCGGTACATTTCTAGACACAAGTATTAGCTTTCCAAAAAAGCTTGGTCGATATCAACATTTCTTTAATCCCGCAATAATTTTTTTTTCGTCGACATAGGTTAAAAATTTTTACTCTTAAGGTACATTGCGGCGTTACGGCACGAAAAACTTTGCGAGAAGACATAGCCTGAAAATTTGTCTACATGAAATTTAAGATTTGATCAATCTTTGATATAATTTTCATGTTACTATTTCACGAAGTTTTTCGAGATTTTAAGCCTCAAAGACGGCACTGACGTTCTAATTCGAAAATATGCATTTTCTGAACTAAAATAATATTAATCTAGAAAATTGACCAAGGAGGGTGAAAAGGGAGATCAAAAATATTGTTGCCATGTTGAGTATTGTATTTCTACGGATTATTGTGTCTCTAAGGAGAAATTCGCAATTTTTATCGCCATTTTGCAACTTATTATTCAAAAATCCGCACTCTTTCAAAAGGCAAAACACGGCTTGCTTCATTATCATTTTCTCCATTAAGTTGTGGAGGTCCTTAAAGCCCTTCTTACACGTAAAAGAAGAGAATGAGCTGAATTCGAATATATTAAAACATGGATAGGTCTTCTCGGCAGATTTTTTGCAATTTAAGATTGAAAATTTGTTTTGCGTGGCGTCGGCGTCAATTTTACTCGCAACGTCAAAGTCACAGCGTGTTCAGATCGCATATGTCAACATGACGTCAAGGAGTATGCGGAATATTTGATTCTCTGTAACGGTCTTCTTTAAAACATCCAGAAACCCCTTTTTTTTAAAAGATAATTAATCAACAATTACAAGGGCTGTATTCGAACTAGACCTTATATCTTAATGTAAAAATAAAATTCTCCGTACATGACATTTTTTTCTTCAAATATTTGAAAACATCATACGGAACAGACGGACGGACATGCTCATTACTATTTAATCCGATATCTTTTGGCGGGGTATACAAAAAATTGCCTCTTGTTTATGTGTACATATACTTTATAATATCGGAAAAAGGTTGGGGAGGGGCGGTCCATATACGATATACATTGTGATTTTCATTTCATGCTCGTTTTCTATCATTACGTTCAGCCGCCTCGATTGTCGTTATATATATTATTAAAATGAAATTTCCATTTCTCCGAGTTCAGGAATTCCTCAAGAAGGCAGTGCGGTATCTTTTTTCCGATAACAAAAAAAAAAAAAATAAATAAATAAATAAATAAATAAATAAATAAATAAATAAATAAATAAATAAATGAATAAATAAATAAAATGAAAATCCAAACAAACAAACAACTTGCACATATGTAGTCTCTTTGGAAAAATTTTTAACACTGACCTTGACTCCTAAATATGACCTTTTTTTTCTTTTTTTTTGAAAAATAAATAATCTGACCCGAAAAAATTTTGCCAGCCCCCCCCCTCCCCCCTCAGGATCAAATTGGTCGTCCCCTTTCAAAACAATTCCGGTTCGCTCTGCTTTCTGATATATATACAAATCTTTGTCTTACGTCATAATCGAATTTTCAGACACTATGTATTCCTAAATTCTTAAAGTAAATCACCGCTTTGCATATAATTTAAAAAGTATTGAGAAGATTAATTTTATTTTATAAGGTAGCAATTTTATTTTATAAGGTAGCCCCTCCTCCTTTTCTGTCGGACAACCCCCCACCCCCGCTTTCCCCGATTGTGCACACCGATAAACAAACAAGAAGGAGAGCGAGAAAAAGACTGATCAAAAGTAAAGCCTTCACCAGATCCTATAGAAATTTGGAATTATATTCATTGTACCTTGTGTCAGAACAAAAGAGTAAACGAATTAAAAGCAGATGGGAAACTTTAAATTTGATTTTTGAAAACTAATCACGACAGCTTTTGAATTTCAATAATTTTTTATCACGATAGAAATATTACGGATAATTATACTCTTGTATAATCCTGAGATGAAACCAAATTATATACAATACCGTTTAACCTTGTATATTTCATGCAATGTCTTACATGTACATGTATATGCAATATTATGTTATCATTATCTATAGAAGATATGTGCATTTTTTATGTCAGCATACAAGTTGTGGTGAATAAAAACAATAATTTTTTTAAAAGTAAAGCCTTCTCCGTCCGTCTATATGGTACAATAAAGAAATTAGATAAGGATGGAGGAGGATGGATGAAAGAATATTAATTTCCAACGTTATATTTGAAGAAAAAATTGCATTCATATATCATTCCCTAGAAATAGTCAAAATATAACCAAACATCCCTCAAAGTTTCCGGTTCTCATTGCAAGCGTGTCTGAATACATTGACTGAATTTAGACACAATGTAAAGTTTATGTTTAAAAATTTCGGCTCGCTACGCTTACTAGAAAATATAAGTATTAAGAAAAAGCCATTATTTGCGCCCTAACGATATATGTCGCGCAACGTAACGTGACGTTACGATCAAGTAAGGTTTATGACGTCATAGCGTAGATGTGCACATAAAAAAATTCGAGGGTGAAACCTGCGTACACATTTGATTGTGATGAAAGCTTCCCCGCGAGCTACGTTAAAATCATGACTAAAGAGTAGTACTTATAGGAACGTATGTCTTTATAATTCTGACAAGTTAGAAAATAGATACAATTACACTGGACAACTCAAGATACAACACTCTTCATATCCATTCAGAAATTGTTTGATCCGTAGGAAAATTCCATTATAACACATATTGACCAATCAAAAGCCTTTCTGGTTGTATTCGCGGGAAAAATGGAGAGTTCCGATTACATGTATAAGAAGGAGCTGTTAAGATAAGGGCAGTATTTAGCCCTGAATCTCGTGACTTATTTCTTCCGCATGGCAAATCGCATACAGAAATACATGAATCATTATTGAAATATAATGTATTTGCAGACCTTTTACATGTTTTACATTATGTTAAGGAACTCTTAAGGCTGTAAAACTAAGGTCGAAAGAGGTAGGGGTGCTCGGATAGAAAATCCGATAATATCGACAAAAAACGTATAAATGTTTTAATATTTTATCTAAAATGGATAAATATAAGCTAAAGGACATCAAATATGTCTACATTGTGTATCAGAAATAGATTTCGAACGTTCTACCTCCTTTAATCGGTAAATAATGAAATCCGGAACTTAAAATACGGTCTTATTCTTCATTCAATGGCTACAATGTAAGCCTTTTAGCGCGAAATACACATTGACGGAGAAATGAACATCACTCTTGCTTATTTCGTTTCTAATTCTTGTATCTTTCATTCAATCATATTGAGTACACAATGTTTGATGGATTAAAGAGGAAAAATAGTCAAATGTGCTATATTTAATGGTCAAAAAGATCGATTCTTATAAAATGCACCCCCCTTTCCATTTTTAGTTTTTCGTCTCTGGGGTAGTGTTCCCCCCGGAGATACAGAACCCCACTTTGCAAAAAAATTTGTATCATGGATACACATCTCCAGTAAAAGTGGCTTTCTGTATATCCGGGGGGAACAATGTTCAATAAAACTTTTCCGTTTTCTATTGATTTCTATGAGAAAAAGATAAGTTTTGATCCAAAAATTAGCATTATTATGCAAAACAGATAAAAAATAATTTCATATTCTGATGGGATGCCGTATAGGTATACATTTTACCAAAAAAGGTTTTTGAAATTTCAATTTTCAAAATTCCACTTTTCAGGGCTGATTTTACGCCTTATCTTAACAGCTCCTTTGGAGGGAAATAAGGGGAAAAAGTTCGATCAAATTTTGTGACTCGTACAGTCTTGTCGATTTTTTTTATCGCTCATTAATTTCTTTGTTTCATTTATCAATTTGTCTTTGGTAAGAAAATAAACAAGCAAACAAAGTGGCATATCCTTAACATGCTTAACGAGAAAAAGCTTAGTCGGATGGACGGTTAGAAACCTTTTAGCCCACTGGCACCCCTGGCATACATTGTGATCGCGTATTTCTTTGTTGCAATGGATCCAAGGATCCAGAAATGTCGACCATAGGAATTTTGAAGGCATAGGGTTCACTGTATCACTCACTAATTGGTCTGGAAGTAAATATTGTTAAAGAAAAAATATCATGCAGATATTACTTTCATCTGCAATATCTAAATTCACAATTGCGATACCTAAGCGTTGTCATGACGACATGTCCTATTTTTGTGAAGTGGATAAAGTGGGAGGTTATGGGAATGCATGTCTCTGCTCACGTGTTTTTCATTAGTCACGAAAACGTATCTTTCATAAGGATAATTCAATGTTGCGCATTGTGGAATCTGACGGACTCAATTAGGAACTTTCTCCTATTGACAGCATCCGGTCTACAAATCTAGTAAGGTCAATTTCTTGAAATCGACCAATAATTTTCACACTCTTTGGCCATATATTACCTTGTTTAAATTGAGGATCACTGGCGATGGCTATACTTGCCCGAAACGTGCATGTCATATCCATGCTGCAAACATATCTGTCAATGAAAGGACAATGCATTGTACACGTTACTACAAGTCAATGCTATGTATGATTTGTTGTCCGTTTCGGAAACCCATTGATTCAGATGTACAAATTTGTGTTTTACCCTCATTTAACCAGCTAAGACCGAAAAAAAACCCGACAGATATGACCATACCATGAACATACAGAACAGAAACAAAATATTCCAATGTACTCTGTGACATTAATATGAAAACATCGTTATCATTAATACGCTTGCTTGCGCAAATATAATGACCATATCCCTGTATACAGCACAAAATCGATAGTTCATAAAATCATAAAACAAAGGCATACAAAATCAGGATAAAACAGGAACCAAAGCAAACAAACAAAAACCTCCACCACATGAAAAGAAGCGAACTCCCGATATTGGAGTGAGACCAGGTGCCCGCGAAGTTCCTCTACAAGGGTCCGGTATAAAAAAAAATTGAAAAATTCATTCTTAACAGAAACCGAACTTGTTTCTTTTCCTTCTCTGGGTCTATGTACACTGTCTTTGGATATCTACAATTCTGATTAGCGTCCTCAGGTCTTCCACACGGATGCTCACTTGACGGACACGTCCTACCATAGTTAGCTTTCTCAATATGGATTCTGGTTCCTGTAGGACATTGTATTTTTTAAGGTTTTACCTTCACAAGTCAGGGATTTCTCTGAAATGACCAACAGAATTTCTCTCCAGCGATCTATGGAAAGCTGAAGTCTTCTCGAGTCACATTAAGATATGATTTATATTTATAGGCATTATGTCATACGATCTTTTTGATGTATTTTACCTGATTTTATTAATCATTGACCACTTAGCTCGAGTAAGATCGAACCCCCATTCCCCGTTGAGAATATTTTTGTACTGAATTATTTTGAGAAAATATTTCCATAAGTTCTTCTATTTTATATTTTTATAATTCCTTGAAAACGTAATGTGAATTCCCGTTATACGGATCCTGAATTATTTGTATTTTTACCATAAAATGAATTCTATGGAGTATTAGAGTTATTCCGATCCTTGGTTGTATTATTATTTATTTAGGTCTGGTTGTCTGTCCATAGTCTTCAGTGATACATGTAGTCTGTACGTACGTCGGTCATCACGTATTTGTCAGTGTGTCTGGTCCTGTTGAATTGACAGGTATTATTATTTTCTATGTCGTATTGATTATAAAATGTATTGTGATTTATATTGTTTGAATAAATTATGAATGTAATTCTATTTTTCCAATTTATATATTTTTGCTACTATGATATGATGATTGAAATAGTTTTGATACTGGTGTAAGAGAGATAACTCTAATATTTTTGAAGACTTTGTAGACTCAAATCGAAGTTCTATTTTTAAAGAAATGGAATGAAATTATTCAAATTAATTTATTTATTGAATTATTTATTGTGAATTTATCCAAAGTATTTATCATTGTTATATATAATATTGTACTTTGTAGATTCCCATTCATCATGTCATGTTAATCCAGATCATCCTATTATATTTAACATTCATTATTATTGGACCAGGCCAGAAGTCCGAAGAACTTGTCTACCGACTCTCTGCTACATTCATTTGTGTGTATTCAACTATGAATGCTGTAGCAGCGACTTCTTGAAATCTCCCTACTTTCCAAATTTCATGACTGTATACGAGTATTTATATAATGCTGTTGGTTACATACCAGTCGGAATTGATTTTTAAAAATATTATATCATGTGTGGATAGAAAACAAAATTGCAAGTGAATAGATACATCACGTCTGTCTTTTGCTCTGTCTGTCTGTCTTTCGCTCGCTCTGTCTGTCTGACAATATAAATAAATATGACTTACCGAGATATGTTTTTCGAGGATAATGTTGTGCTGGAATGATGAAAAGACCATCAATATTATCGGAAGGAATAACAAGATCTTAGATAGATGTTTAGCTTTTCTTGTATGTATAAACTATAAAACAAGGTAACAATACACGGGGACAATGGGGACCAGAAGAGTAAACTACAAATAACGTGTAATTGCCCTTCATTCGTTTACTTACTGCACTATTACATTCTTTTCTATATCATGACGAATAACGAGGAGTACAATGTGTGAAGAATAAATAATACTAGGAAAGACATGTTAAGATTTCTTGAAAATGTATTTCCTTAAGCTTGTACAATCCTTAAGTTTTAAAACAGCGTCACTAAGACTGCTCAATACTACACTGTGGTCTACCGCTCTAAAATAATCCATTGGTAATAGTATGAATATGCATTGATTGACGCAAATGATTACTACATGTAAGAATGATGTAAACACCTATGCATTAGGACTGGGATCGCAAAAGTGAATTTAACGTCTATAAGTACATCATATTTTTCACTTTTAAAGATAATACTGCAATAAAAAAATTGGAGTCATTACAAATGATTGTTCCTATTGTATCTTTGGTGTGTAGACATATCGTAACAATAAGGAGGGTTTTCTTTGGTTAAGATATTTGAGCCGAAGACAACTGCATATCAATTGTCATTTCAATGGAAACTGAGGAGCTTCTTTAATTTTTGTCTGGTTGCGCTAGACAAAAGTTAAAGAAGCTCCTCAGTTTCCATTGAAATTATATCAAGTGCACACACGTACTCCGGATAAATACATTGCTTGTATGTCCGTCCAAAACCTGCTCAAGGTGCACATTGTTCTATCGCTTTGTTATGTTTTTGACATCGTATATTTTGAATTTGCCTTTTTGGTCATGTCTGATTGTTTGTCAGGAAGTGTTTTGCTGTGGATGGTGCAATCGAGTCCTGTTTGGGACCCTTTCTTTAAGTTGATTCCCCATGTTTGTCACAGTCTTGTGTATTTGTGTTCGACTGTGGTACCTGAAACGCAGTATTGATCAGAGGAGATCTTTTCTCCTTTCATGTATCAAATAAATAGTTGTTTCCAATTAAAAAAAAAAGATACAAAAAGAGAACACATGTATGACTGTACAAGTGCACACACGTACAGATATGCAAAAGTGAAACCCTTTATCTACATTATCTACTGAATATGTTTGACAGTCATGTACATGTGTTCACTACAAAACGTCAAAGATAAAAAGAATCTAAAAATTGATAATCATAAAAAAATGCTTTTCTTTAAAATAAGCTTCACAAGTTTTTCATACAAATCAATTTTTAAAACATGACAACGACAACTGGATAATCCTATATCTTACAGACTAATAATTCGTATTCGCACAGATGGAAATCATACGAAAACGAATACATGATGTTGCGACGGGTGTTGCATGCAATCAGGAGACGCTGACTCTCCCCGGGCACCTGGTCTCACTTCGGAGTGTTGTTCATTCTGATGATCGCAACCGTTCCTGTGGAAAATCTAATGATTTTGCCTTGCCTTCTCGACTATGAGACTGAATAACTGATGGGTACTTCTGTAATGTTTATTGAAATACTTACGTATAGAGATAAAAGTTTTAGCAAGAAGAACAGCCTCATTCTGGGTTTCTGGGTTTTCCAAGTGACCACCGTCTGTGCTGCAAGACTTCTAAAGAAATCAAAAGAAAGGTATACTTAATTTATGCATTTTATTTAAACTCAGGAGCGACTATGGAAAGTGATTTGCTGTGGGTGCTGTGACGGAGTCTTGTTTCTGTAATTTGCTGTGGGTGCTGTGACGATGTCTTGTTTCTGTAATTTGCTGTGGGTGCTGCGACGATGTCTTGTTTCTGTGATTTGCTGTGGGTGCTGTGACGATGTCTTGTTTCTGTGATTTGCTGTGGGTGCTGTGACGATGTCTTGTTTCTGTGATTTGCTGTGGGTGCTGCGACGGAGTCTTGTTTCTGTGATTTGCTGTGGGTGCTGTGACGATGTCTTGTTTCTGTGATTTGCTGTGGGTGCTGTGACGATGTCTTGTTTCTGTGATTTGCTGTGGGTGCTGCGACGGAGTCTTGTTTCTGTGATTTGCTGTGGGTGCTGCGACGGAGTCTTGTTTCTGTGATTTGCTGTGGGTGCTGCGACGATGTCTTGTTTCTGTGATTTGCTGTGGGTGCTGTGACGATGTCTTGTTTCTGTGATTTGCTGTGGGTGCTGCGACGATGTCTTGTTTCTGTGATTTGCTGTGGGTGCTGCGACGGAGTCTTGTTTCTGTGATTTGCTGTGGGTGCTGTGACGATGTCTTGTTTCTGTGATTTGCTGTGGGTGCTGCGACGATGTCTTGTTTCTGTAATTTGCTGTGGGTGCTGCGACGATGTCTTGTTTCTGTGATTTGCTGTGGGTGCTGCGACGGAGTCTTGTTTCTGTGATTTGCTGTGGGTGCTGTGACGGAGTCTTGTTTCTGTGATTTGCTGTGGGTGCTGTGACGATGTCTTGTTTCTGTGATTTGCTGTGGGTGCTGCGACGATGTCTTGTTTCTGTAATTTGCTGTGGGTGCTGCGACGGAGTCTTGTTTCTATGATTTGCTGTGGGTGCTGTGACGATGTCTTGTTTCTGTGATTTGCTGTGGGTGCTGCGACGATGTCTTGTTTCTGTAATTTGCTGTGGGTGCTGTGACGGAGTCTTGTTTCTGTGATTTCTGTGGGTGCTGTGACGATGTCTTCTTTCTGTAATTTGCTTTGGGTGCTGCGACGGAGTCTTGTTTCTGTGATTTCTGTGGGTGCTGTGACGATGTCTTGTTTCTGTAATTTGCTTTGGGTGCTGTGACGATGTCTTGTTTCTGTGATTTGCTGTGGGTGCTGTGACGGAGTCTTGTTTCTGTGATTTGCTGTAGGTGCTGTGACGGAGTCTTGTTTCTGTGATTTGCTGTGGGTTTTGTGACGGAGTCTTGTTTCTGTGATTTGCTGTGGGTGCTGTGACGGAGTCTTGTTTCTGTGATTTGCTTTGGGTGCTGCGACGGAGTCTTGTTTCTGTGATTTCTGTGGGTGCTGTGACGATGTCTTGTTTCTGTGATTTGCTGAGGGTGTTGTGACGGAGTCTTGTTTCTGTGATTTGCTGTGGGTGCTGTGACGGAGTCTTGTTTCTGTGATTTCTGTGGGTGCTGTGACGATGTCTTGTTTCTGTGATTTGCTGTGGGTGCTGTGACGGAGTCTTGTTTCTGTGATTTGCTGTGGGTGCTGTGACGGAGTCTTGTTTCTGTGATTTGCTGTGGGTGTTGTGACAAAGTCTTGTTTCTATGATTTGATTTGGGTGCTGCGACGGAGTCTTGTTTCTGTGATTTGCTGTGGGTGCTGTGACGGAGTCTTGTTCCTGTGATTTCTGTGGGTGCTGTGACGGAGTCTTGTTTCTGTGATTTCTGTGGGTGCTGTGACGGAGTCTTGTTCCTGTGATTTCTGTGGGTGCTGTGACGGAGTCTTGTTTCTGTGATTTGCTGTGGGTGCTGTGACGGAGTCTTGTCACTGTGATTTGCTGTGGGTGCTGTGACGGAGTCTTGTTTCTATGATTTGCTTTGGGTGCTGCGACGGAGTCTTGTTTCTGTGATTTGCTGTGGGTGCTGTGACGATGTTTTGTTTCTGTGATTTGCTGTGGGTGCTGTGACGATGTCTTGTTTCTGTAATTTGCTTTGGGTGCTGCGACGGAGTCTTGTTTCTGTGATTTCTGTGGGTGCTGTGACGATGTCTTGTTTCTGTGATTTGCTGTGGGTGTTGTGACGGAGTCTTGTTTCAGTGATTTCTGTGGGTGCTGTGACGATGTCTTGTTTCTGTGATTTGTTGTGGGTGCTGTGACGGAGTCTTGTTTCTGTGATTTGCTGTGGGTGCTGTGACGGAGTCTTGTTTCTGTGATTTCCTGTGGGTGTTGTGACGAAGTCTTGTTTCTATGATTTGATTTGGGTGCTGCGACGGAGTCTTGTTTCTGTGATTTGCTGTGGGTGCTGTGACGGAGTCTTGTTCCTGTGATTTCTGTGGGTGCTGTGACGGAGTCTTGTTTCTGTGATTTCTGTGGGTGCTGTGACGGAGTCTTGTTCCTGTGATTTGCTGTGGGTGCTGTGACGGAGTCTTGTTTTTGTGATTTCTGTGGGTGCTGTGGCGGAGTCTTGTTTTTGTGATTTCTGTGGGTGCTGTGACGGAGTCTTGTTCCTGTGATTTGCTGTGGGTGCTGTGACGATGTCTTGTTTTTGTGATTTCTGTGGGTGCTGTGACGGAGTCTTGTTACTGTGATTTGCTGTGGGTGCTGTGACGGAGTCTTGTTTCTGTGATTTGCTGTGGGTGCTGTGACGATGTCTTGTTTCTGTGATTTCTGTGGGTGCTGTGACGATGTCTTGTTACTGTGATTTCTGTGGGTGCTGTGACGATGTCTTGTTTTTGTGAAATCTGTGGGTGCTGTGACGGAGTCTTGTTTCTGTAATTTGCTGTGGGTGCTGTGACGATGTCTTGTTTCTGTGATTTGCTGTGGGTGCTGTGACGGAGTCTTGTTTCTGTGATTTGCTGTGGGTGCTGTGACGGAGTCTTGTTTCTGTGATTTGCTGTGGGTGCTGTGACGGAGTCTTGTTTCTGTGATTTGCTGTGGGTGTTGTGACGAAGTCTTGTTTCTATGATTTGATTTGGGTGCTGCGACGGAGTCTTGTTTCTGTGATTTGCTGTGGGTGCTGTGACGGAGTCTTGTTCCTGTGATTTGCTGTGGGTGCTGTGACGGAGTCTTGTTTCTGTGATTTGATTTGGGTGCTGCGACGGAGTCTTGTTTCTGTGATTTGCTGTGGGTGCTGTGACGGAGTCTTGTTTCTGTGATTTCTGTGGGTGCTGTGACGGAGTCTTGTTCCTGTGATTTGTTGTGGGTGCTGTGACGGAGTCTTGTTTCTGTGATTTGCTTTGGGTGCTGTGACGAAGTCTTGTTTCTATTATTTGCTGTGGGTGCTGTGACGGAGTCTTGTTTCTGTGATTTGCTGTGGGTGTTGTGACGGAGTCTTGTCACTGTGATTTGCTGTGGGTGCTGTGACGGAGTCTTGTTTCTATGATTTGCTTTGGGTGCTGCGACGGAGTCTTGTTTCTGTGATTTGCTGTGGGTGCTGTGACGGAGTCTTGTTTCTGTGATTTGCTGTGGGTGCTGTGACGGAGTCTTGTTTCTGTAATTTGCTGTGGGTGCTGTGACGGAGTCTTGTTTCTGTGATTTGCTGTGGATGCTGTGACGGAGTCTTGTTACTGTGATTTGCTGTGGGTGCTGTGAAGGAGTCTTGTTTCTGTGATTTGCTTTGGGTGCTGCGACGGAGTCTTGTTTCTATGATTTGCTGTGGGTGCTGTGACGGAGTCTTGTTTCTGTGATTTGCTGTGGGTGCTGTGACGGAGTCTTGTTACTGTGATTTGCTGTGGGTGCTGTGACGGTGTCTTGTTTTTGTGATTTCTGTGGGTGCTGTGACGATGTCTTGTTTCTGTGATTTCTGTGGGTGCTGTGATGGAGTCTTGTTTCTGTGATTTCTGTGGGTGCTGTGACGGTGTTTTGTTTCTGTGATTTCTGTGGGTGCTGTGACGGTGTCTTGTTTCTGTGATTTGCTGTGGGTGCTGTGACGGTGTCTTGTTTTTGTGATTTGCTGTGGGTGCTGCGACGGAGTCTTGTTTCTGTGATTTGCTGTGGGTGCTGTGACGGAGTCTTGTTTCTGTGATTTGCTGTGGGTGCTGTGACGATGTCTTGTTACTGTGATTTGCTGTGGGTGCTGTGACGGAGTCTTGTTTCTGTGATTTGCTGTGGGTGCTGTGACGATGTCTTGTTTCTGTGATTTCTGTGGGTGTTGTGACGGAGTCTTGTTTCTGTGATTTCTGTGGGTGCTGTGACGGAGTCTTGTTTCTGTGATTTCTGTGGGTGCTGTGACGGAGTCTTGTTTCTGTGATTTCTGTGGGTGCTGTGACGATGTCTTGTTTCTGTGATTTCTGTGGGTGCTGTGATGGAGTCTTGTTTCTGTGATTTCTGTGGGTGCTGTGACGGTGTTTTGTTTCTGTGATTTGCTGTGGGTGCTGTGACGGAGTCTTGTTTCTGTAATTTGCTCTGGATGCTATGACGGAGTCTTGTTTGTGATCCCCTCCTTGTTCTTGTTGTTGTTTACTTACTTTCCTATGTTTCCTGTAATCCTGCACTTTCGTATTCTACTATAGTACCTGGAACTTAGTCTGCATTGCATACGTGTGTTGTTACAGTTGTTGCCATATTGTGTAGTTGGAGATCAACTTTTTTGTATCATTTTCTGATTCTGTAAGTCTCTCAATATAATAAAAGTTTTATTAACTTCGGAACATCCAACGGAGTGATGTTGGATTATCTTGAAAAGAAAATACAAAAAGGAAACAATTTCCAAACCAAGAAAGGGTAACTGGAAACTGCAGCATAACATAAGGAACATACAGAGATCTGCATAAACATGATAAACGAAGTTGTTTAGAAACAACAAAAGCTAATTCATACATCATTTTAGTAGAGTCCATTTTCGACACTTTGCACTACAATCCGACATTCTAAATTGAAAGAAAAACTCGCAAAAATTATTAGTAATGCGTTGACAAGCAAGAACAGCAATCGCAAATACAAATTTATTGTTGCTAACTATGACAAAACCTACTTTGTAAAAGAAAAGTCCGATTATGAAAATAAGTACACTGAAACAGATATTATTCAGATGTTAAACTTTCTGATCGACATCATTTTTGTGGTGTTTGGAGGAAAGGTCTTGTGACCGACTAACATCGTCACTGAGGAAGTTCTACGGTCGATATGGAGAATTCGTCATACACTATGGTGTCCCACTCTCCAGAATGGTGGATGATATTCTGTCATAGACCATTTGAACCATCCAACCAAATATTGTACTCTATGTCTTCCGAAATGGAAGTTACCGGATGTGACAGTTCTACCGAATTGAAGCGGCGGGTGTTGCATGCAAGCAGGAGATGCTTACTCTTCCTGGGCACCTGGTCTCACTCTCATATCGGGAGTCCGCTTCTTTTCATGTGGTGGAGGTTCTTGTTTGTTTGCTTTGGTTCCTGTTGATCCTGATTTGGTATGCCTTCGGTTTCTGATTTTCTGAAGTCATCGATTCTGTGCTTTATACAGGGATATGGTCATTATCCATATTTGTCATCAATACATACATGTAAAAACGTATAGAATTGGATGAATATAACACAACCTTTCTGCACCTCTGTTCTTTAATAGATATGCAATAACTAACAATATCGGTTGATTTGATGAAAAGATATATCAATATGATTAAACTTTCCGTAAGTTTTTCTACACCAATATCTTCACATATAATCATATAATAAATTCATATGACTTGTGGAGCTTTTTCACACATGAAGAAGAAATTACTATCACCTATCACAGGCTTTGTCTCCGGGGTTAAACGAGTCATTCTGCACCATGGCAACGCAGTTCTCTGTGGCACCACCGTCAGGATTCGAACCCACAAACGGAACTTCTGACGTCTGCACTGTTGATGACGCACACAGGAATGTACCGTCCGTCAGTCTGTCCGTCGGACAAATCCAAAATCCCTGCCCTTCTTAAATGAGAATAAAATCTTATAGACTAGTACATGTATCAGCTGATATTATCGGGTTTATTTTTGGTTATTTTCACGTAAACTTCTGTTAAAGTTACGTATACATGCAAACCAAAAGTAGAATTGTTGACGTTGTTATGAATTTTGAGCAGGTAAAAAGTTATTAGTCTGATAGACGACATACCACTGCAAACGTAGAGAATTTCCAAATACTTGTAGGTGCCACGACAAGGATAACCAAATATGGTATTTGTAGGTTTGAGCGTACAAGTGCTTCTGACCGTCACACGCTGTCCTTAACCAGTCGCTTCGCTTGATGCAGCTCTGCAATCCTTATTTTTGTCCCTCCGATCATTACAGAGATCAACGCTCTTTGGCGCTGTACGACCGTAGTTTGCATACAAAATAGTGATCTTCTTTCGAGACGGACAAGTTATGGTTCCAATTTTAGACTCACAAATAATCATACGCTCTGAAAATAGGTAAGACCTTTAATGCATTGAAATATTGAAAAGGGATTAGATACATTGCTAACTAGATAGTTACCACTTCATAATCTGCCATTGTCAAATATCTCAAAATACAAAATAATATTTCTTATGACTCAAAACACAGAAGACACAAAACAAAAAGGAATAATAGATACGAAAATAAAGAAGACATAAATTTCAGAAAAAATCCTTAAAGTTTGGTTACGAAAATTCGAAACGAAAAATCAGTAAATGTTATAACGCTTACGCGAGCAAATATATTCCACTTGTAAGTACTTGGATGTGCCTGGGCAGGGGTCTCCACCAAAAGTTCCCGAGTTCACAGCGACCGAACATGTCTGTTGACCTTCACATTGATTCCTGACTATGGAAAGAGAATCTTGATCACGACAAGTCTGATTAGAGTCCTCGGGTCTTCCACACGGATTATCACTTGACGGACCTATCCTACCATAGTTGGCTTTCTCAATGTGAACTCGGCTACCAGAGGGACATGTTATGGTCAAGGATGTACCTTCACAGCCGATACTAGATTCTTGAAGAAAATGTCAAATGCTTATCAAATATCTCTTAGTGGAAATAAAGATACATCTACAAGATGATGCAGTAAAAGTGTGCCTACAGTTTTGTAAACTCAATACATGTATATGCGTGTTTTGCCATCATAAAGTGTTAACTTTCGGTATACGTACATCTATCTATGTACCACATAGATATTTTACATTATCAAATATACTTACGAGTCCGTATTCCTTGTGACTGAACTGTTGCTATAAGAAGAAGACATCTTGATAAGACCAAGCCCGTCTATCATCTTGGTCGGGTCAATGTTGATGCGGGCCTCTAATGCATTAAGATTTTTAAAATAATTTTCATGTACTGTTAGTGCATTCTTATCATTTTTAAATATGTTAGTTATTTTCTTTTATCTCTGAAATTTGATTTTTTTTAATGTCTAATCATTATTTGAGTTTTTAAGTATGGCTGACATATCGTGGACTTACGTAGAGTATGGAATTTTTTAGCATACTGGACGAGTAAAGCCGCTTCGCTGGTTGTCTCTGGATTAGCCAAATGTCCACCATCACCGCTACAAGCCATCTGATATAAAAAATAGAGGAATCTGAGAAAATTGTTCCCTCATGTCAGATGTTACAGCTTTGTTTCATGAACATGTTAACACCTACAATATCTCAGTTGTTACAGCTTTTTGTCAGGTACATGTTAACACTGACAAGAGCTCACGAATAACAGCTTTGTGTCAGATACATGTACAGTAAACACTGAGAACAGCTCAGTTGTTACAGCTTTGTGTCAGGTACATGTAATCACCTACAACATATCAATTGTAACAGCTTTGTGTCAGGTACATGTAAACACTGACAACGGTCCTGTTGTTACAGCTTTGTCTTAGGTACATATAAACAATGACAACACTTTAGGGATTACAGCTTTGTATCAGGTACATGTAAACACTGACAACATCTCAGGTGTTACAGCTTTGTGTCTGCTACATGTTAACACTGACAGCAGCTCAGGTGTTAAAGCTTTCTATCAGGTATATGTAAATACTGACAATAGCTCAGTTGTTACAGAATTGTCTCAGTCCTTCGAACTCGAATCCCTGAACATTTGCCTCTTCTGAAATCTGGCCAGATTCACCAGATGATGTGTCTTTACTTTGCAGACTACGAACTGCTTAAGTAGCAAATGGCCGTCCTTAGTTATGTGTAGTCGTAGAATAGTTTGTGCCCCTTATAAAGGTTGATTTGACAGATTCAGATATCTATAATTGCATGTATTGTTATGGTTGTTGTAATACTGTCAAGCTAGAGTTATATCATTTCCTGATTGTGTATTTCTTTTTCATTTTTACGAACTTTGTGTTTTTTTAAGAAAGGAGGTGATCTCCAACAACACTCGGTTGCAGCACCCACAGCAAAACTCCAATACACCTGATGCAAAAACACAGAGCAGACACCCATAGAAAGAGACACAAAAGGGACAAGGAACACCAACTCACACGTGAAACACAAAAGACCACACATAAACCAACGAGACCAACTCACAACATAAAGAGATAAACACAGAAGGCCACACTTAAACCAACGAAACCAATGGGCAACCGGTGCAAACGTGCGACGGCCATCTTCCATACAAGTAGAAGACGGTGTGATAATCCGAATTAAGTGTGCAAAACCTTCCCACTTTTCCGATTACCAAGAGGTCTCGAAGAATGCACAAGTGTGGTGTAAATGTTAAAGGTCTTTAAATTCAATAGCATCAGTTAAGAACATATTTATTTGCAGCATGGACCAGACATGTACGTGTCGGGTACTTAGCCCTCGTTATGACCTCCTCGCTGTTAGGAGAACATGCAAACAGACAGAATGAAGCAGGGTCTAAAAAGAAAGGAGGCGATCTCCAGCAAGTCTCGGTTGCAACACTAACAGCAACACACCAAACACCCCAAGTTAAAACACAGAGAAAACACAGAGAAAACACACACAGCAAGAGACATGGAACAGCAAACGAGATATCAAACATCGAACATAAAAGACAACGGATAAACCAACGAGACCCATGGGCAATCGGTGCCGACTTAGGACGGCCATTAGCCACGTTAGTAACAGATGGCGTGGTTATCCTGGATTACGTGCACATTACCCTCCCACTTTTCCGGTTACCCAAATGTCGCGAAGAACGGACAATTGTTGTGTAAAAGAACCTCCTCACTGTAAGATGACAATACAAACAAGACAGCACAACGCAGGGGCCCAAGGAACACAGATGAATATGTAAATATATATAAAAATAGGGTAGGGGCGTACGAAATGTAGTCCGTGCTCTGTGGGCTGTAGCGAGCTCGTGCATGTTATCACATGAGTCCGACCGACATTCAGAGAGGACAGGTGGTCGGGGCCCTGTCTTCTCCAAAGAGGTTTGGACAGGGCTCGTCATGGAGTCCCGTCGTAAAGAAACACAAACAATGGATATATTACAGATAACTGGAAGATCACTGACGAGGGTTAAGAACCCGAAACGTAGATATCTAGTCCATTCTGCAAATTAGTCTGTTCTTGAATGATGCTTTTGAATTTGAAGACGTTTAATTTGTAAATGGATATAAAAACAGAAGGCATACAAAATACAGTCCGTGCTCTGCCGGCTGTACCGTGCTCATGCATGTGAACACCCGAGTAGTCCGACTGAGGTTCACAGAGGACAGGTGGTCGGGGCCATGTCATCTCTAATGAGGTTTGGACAGGGGCAGTAATGGAGTATTGTGGTCACGGTCAGTTATAGTGCAATTCTTCATAAGGCTGTAATTGGCCCAGTTCCAAGCCAAGTGTCCGGCTGATGACAGATGGATCATATCAACCGTAAAAGGCGACTGGTGATTCTAACACAATTTCGATATGGAAGTTCATTAAAAGTTCGATATGGAGCATCCTACAGGTCAAGTTGGATTTTTTCATCATTGTCTGATAATAACAATGATAAAAAAGTCGGCACCGATATGGAAGTTTATTAAAAGTTCGATATGGAAGTTTATTAAAAGTTCGATATGGAGCATCCCACAGAGTAATGTTGGACTTTTTCATCATTGTCTGATAATATTAATAATGAATAGTCGGCACCGGTTGCCCATTGGTCTCGTTGGTTTATGTGTAGTCGTTTGTGTTTAATGTTTCTGTGTTGTGCGTTGACGTTCCTTGTCCCTTACGCGTCTCTTTCTGTGCTTGTCTGCTTTGTGTTTTTGCAATGGGTGTTTTTGGGTTTTGCTGTGGGTGCTGCAACCTGGTGTTGTTGGAGATGCCCTCCTTTGTTTTAACAATTAACATCGAAGAATTACCCATCACTTATTCAGTCTCAAAATCGAGAATGCAAAATCATTAGAATGTCCATTGGAGCAGTTGCGAACCCCGGAATAAACAATATTACGATGTGATACTAGGCGCCCGGGAAAATTCAAATGAAATACAAGAGGGAACAAATTTTAAAACAGATAAAGGATAGAAGGAAACTGCAGTATAGCAATATTCACATAATTATATGAAAACGTTTCTTCATATAAACAACAATATCTAAAAATCATCAAAGAGGTACATGTACCTATCTATCAGTTAAACAGTCTCAAAGTCGAGAAGGCAAGGCCAAATCATGTGAATTCCCATCGGAATGGCTGCGAATCCCGGAATGAACAACACTCCGAAGTGAGACCAGGTGCCTGGGGAGAGACTGCGTCTCTGGATTGCATGAAACACCCGTCGCAACAGCTCCATAGAAACCTGTCAAATTCGGTGATTGTCTCGATGTACATTTTGATGTACAGATCAGGTAAGTATGTCTTGTTTGGCGATGACTACAGCCATATAATGTCACTGATCATTCTCGAAAGGGGGGGGGGTCTATTATGCTTTTATTATATCCCCGTAGCGACCGAAGAACTTCCTCAATGATGATTTCAGCCGATGTGTGATATAACCCTGAACAAGTAGCTTACTTCCAATCGTCTGGCTCTAACGATGGGATTTTCATACTTTGCCCTGGCGTACCGTATCAGCTGAGAATTCATACATAATATCAATACATAATAAACTATAACATTGGATGGTATCCTCCAGCAAATGTCACGTGGAGCAGGAACAATCAGCCAATGAACATCTCCATAAAACTACCTTAATGCACTTCTGTTATTTCATAGATGTACAATTACTTACAATAATCAATTGATTTGATGAAACATATCCATCAATATAATCAAACTTTCCATAGCTGTTTCCTACACCAAGATCTCCACATACAATCATATAAACACATCATTCCGACTTGTGGAGCTTTTTCAAAGATGTAGTAGAAGTTCCTTTCATATGCTGTGTCCCCAGGGTTAAAGGAGTCGTCCTGCAACGCACTTCTCTGTGGTCAAACAGTCAAGATTTTAACCAACAAACGAAATCTTTGAAGTCTGAGTTGTTGCTGACTAACACAGGAATGTACCATCCGTCACTCTGTCCGTCGGACAAATCCAAGATTCCTGTGGCCTTGTTAAACGAGTACAAAATTTATTAGTATTTGCTGTTATTGTTATTGTTATTGTTTTTAAGGTTTTGTTTTTTTCCAAGTCAACATCTATGTAGGAGAATCATGCGTACCTTTACCTTAAAGGCAAGAAAAACAACGAGTTTAACTCTCCTGTCAGAGTGCAGAAGAGAAAGTCATGTCTAAAATAGTTAAGCGAAGCACCCCATAGTTTTATTTAGAAATTCCATATATCAAGCAAAGGAGGGGATCTCCAACAACACCAGGTTGTAGCACCAACAGCAAAACCCCAAAACACCCAATGCAAAAACACAAAGCAGACAAGCACAAAGAGACGCGTAAGGGACAAGAACGTCAACGCACAACAAAGAAAAATCAAAAACAAAGGACTACACATAAAC
The DNA here is from genome assembly GCA_033119305.1 of Pinctada imbricata. Taxonomy (NCBI): domain Eukaryota; kingdom Metazoa; phylum Mollusca; class Bivalvia; order Pterioida; family Pteriidae; genus Pinctada; species Pinctada imbricata. Next base: position 6,216,010 of record VSWD01000009.1, on the reverse strand, counting down.
CAACGAGACCAATGGGCAACCGGTGCCGACTTAGGACGACCATCTGCCACGGAAATAGTAGAAGGTATGGTTATCCTGGATTACGTGCGCACAACCCTCCCACTTTTCCGATTACCCGGAGGTCTCGATGAACGTACAATTGTGGTGTAAAACAACCTCCTCACTGTCAGTTGACCATACACAAACAAGACCGCAAAACGCAGGGGCCCAAGCAACACAGATGAATATGTAAATGGATATAAACAAGAACACAGAATACGACCGATCAACATTTCGTGTAGCGTATATTAAGAGATGTAATTATATAAAAGAAATTTAATCAAAACCATTACAGGACACATAATTGATTAAATTTCTATAGATTTTGGATACGTAACGTGATAAATGTGGTAGAGACATACCACTGCAAACGTAGAGAATTTCCTTGTATGTGCCACCACAAGGATCACCAAATAAGGTATTTGTAGGTGTGAGCGTACAAGTGTTCTGACCGTCACACGCTGTCTTTACCGTCGCTTCGCCTGTGGCAGCTCTGCAATCCATATTTGTGTCCCTTGGATCATTACAGAAAATTTCTGACACAGCCGAATGTATTTCAGTAGCGCCCTATGGCTATATTTTTCAAAATTTAAATTTGTTCATTTACTTTGCAAAGTTTGTTGTAATCCTGTACATTTGTATTCAACTATGGTACCTGGAACTTAGTCTGCATTGCATACGTATGTTGTTACAGTTGTTGCCATATGGTGTAGTTGGAGATCCACTTTTTGTATCATTTTCTGATTGTGTAAGTTTCTCAATGTGTTAAGTTTTATTAACTTCGGAACATTCAATGGGGTGATGTTGGATTATCTTGAAAAGGAAATACAAAAGGGAACAATTTTCAAACCAAGAAAGGGTAGATGGAAACTGCAGCTTAACATTAATTCTAATGCCCTCCGTTTGTAACGCACATTCTGATTGGTTGAGCGATGAAAAAACTGAAGGGGAATTCACGTTTCACTGCAGTTTTTGCTATGACGTCATGCGTTCCTATGGCAACGTCATTAAAAGAAGACGTTTTCTAGCTCATTACTGACCAATGCATTAGAATAGGGTTACCATACTGATGTTTTACAAAAACTGACAGGGTATCGGCGAATCCACTGTCAGAAATATCCGTTTTACCGCTCGGCTGACGCCTCGCGGTAAAACTCAATTTCTGACAGTGGATTCGCCGATACCCTGTCAGTTTTTGTAAAACACACGAACACACGCATGGTAACCCCTAAGTACTAACAGAGATAAATATACGTACGTCTCTGCATAAACGAAGTTGTTCAGAAACAACGATAGCTAATTCTTACATAATATCAATACATAACAAATTATAATATTGGATGAATATAACACAACCTTTATGCACCTCTGTTCTTTAATAGATATGAATAACTAACAATTATCGGTTGATTTGATGAAAAGATATATCAATATGATTAAACTTTCCGTTAGTTTTTCTACACCAACATATCCACATATAATCATACAATATAATCATACGACTTGTGGAGCTTTTTCACACATGTAGAAGAAATTTCTATCACAGGCTTTGTCTCCGGGGTTAAACGAGTCGTCCTGTACCATGGCAACGCAGTTCTCTGTGGCCCCACCGTCAGGATAAGAACCCACAAACTGAACTTCTGACGTCTGCACTGTTGATGACTCACACAGGAATGTACCGTCCGTCATTCTGTCCGTCGGACAAATCCAAAATGCCTGCCCTTGTTAAATGAGAATAACATCTTATAGTACATGCATCAACTGATATCAACGGTTTTTTATTTTATGTAAACTTCTGTTTAAGTTACGTATACATATACCTTAACTTGCAAACCAAAAGTAGAATTGTTGATGTTGCTATGAATTTTGAGCAAGTAAAAAGTTGTAAGTCTGATAGACGATATACCACTGCAAACGTAGAGAATTTCCAAATACTTGTAGGTGCCACCACAAGGATCACCAAATAAGGTATTTGTAGGTGTGAGCGTACACGTGCTCTGACCGTCACACGCTACCTTTACCGTCGCTTCGCTTGTCGCAGCTCTGCAATCCTTATTTGTGTCCCTTGGATCATTACAGAGATCAACACTCTGTGGCGCTGTACGACCGTAGTTTGCATACAAAATAGTGATCTTCTCTCCAGACGGACAAGTTATGGTTCCAGTATTAGTCTCACAAATAATCGTACGCTCTGAAAATAGGTAAGACCTTTAATGGATTCAAATATTGGAAAGAGATTAGATACATTGTTAACTAGATAGTTACCATAATCTGTCAATGTCAAATTGCTCAAAATACAAAATAATATTTCCTATGACTCAAATCACAGAAGACACAAAACAAAAAGGTATAATAAATACGAAAATGAAAAAGACAAAACTTTCAGAAAAAATCCTTTAGTTACGAAAATTCGAAACGAAAACTCTGTAAATGTTATAATGCTTACGCGAGCAAATATATTCCACTTGTAAGTACTTGAATGTGCCTGGGCAGGGGTCTCCACCAAAAGTTCCCGAGTTCACAGCTACCGTACATGTCTGTTGACCTTCACATTCATTCCTGACAATGGAAAGAGAATCTGGCTCACGACAATTCTGATTAGAGTCCTCGGGTCTGCCACACGGATCATCACTTGACGGACCTGTCCTACCATAGTTGGCTTCCTGAATGTGAACTCGGCTACCAGAGGGACACGTTATTGTCAAGGATGTACCTTCACAGCCGATACTAGATTCTTGAAGAAAATGTCAAATGATCATCAAATATCTGGTAATGGAAATAAAAGATACATCTACAAGTTTATGCAGTAAGTTTGTAAACTCAATACATGTATATGCGTGTTTGCCATCGTAGAGTGTTTACTATCGGTATACGAACTTCTATCTTCCACATTTGCACCACATAGATATTTTTTCATTATCAAATATACTTACGAGTCTGTGTTTCTTGTGACTGAACTGTTGCTATAAGAAGAAGAAAACATCTTGATAAGAACAAGGCCGTCTATCGTCTTTGTCGGTTCGATGTTGATGCGGGCCTCTAAGTGCATATATATTCTCAAAATAATTTACATGTCCTGTGAGTGCATTCTTATCATTTTTAAATATGTAAGTTTATTTTCTTTTATCTCTGAAAGTTAATTTTTTAAAATGGTCGGTAATGGTTAGTTTGATATTTAAGTATGGCTGACATATGCTGGACTTACGTAGATTAAGACAGTTTTGAGCATACTGGACGAGTAAAGTCGCCTCGCTGGTTGTCTCTGGATTAGCCAAATGTCCACCATCACCTGTACAAGCCGTCTGATATAAAAAATAGAGGATATGAGAAAATTGTTCCCTTATGTCATCATCAGAGAAATAAAGATCGTAGATGTACCTATCAATTATTCAGCCTCAAAGTCAAGAAGGCAAGACACAATTATCAGAATTTCAATTGGAACAGCTGCGAATCCCGGTACAAATAATCCGAAGTGGGACAAGGTTTCCGGAAAGAGCCAGCCACCCCCCCCCCTCACCCCCCTCTTCGTCTGCATGCAACATTCTTCGCAATAGCTCCATGTAAACCTCTCAAATTCTGTAACTTCTTCCATGTACATTTTTATGTACATATCAGGTAAAGATGTCTTGTATGATAATGTTAAGAATCCAGAATGTCATCGATCATTCTGGAAAGAGGGATATAGATCCAAGTTATAATCGAAGAAATTCCTTAATTATGATTTCAGCTGTTATGTAATATAACCCTTAAACGCGTAAAGTATAAAATTTGAATGTTTCATCTGACCTAAACAATATACCAATAAATTAAAATGAATTTTATCACAGAAATATCATTCGAAAATCTATTACAATATAAATAAACATATACCTGAGCGTTGTCCCGAGTCGACAATGTAAACACAGGTTTGTAGCATGTATCCCCAACCCTTGTGTAGAAGTTACTACATATAGGGGTCGCTGTGAAAATATAATTAAATAATGGAATGAAAATCAAACAGAAACACACAAAATCAGAATTTGAATTTATGATCAATAGGCATACAAAAAGAGCAAAAAGAACTAAAACATTCAACAAAAAAAGCAAACGTAAATCCCTGATGGTATTGAGAAAAGGTGCCAGGGAACGTAAGCATCTACTGGTGGACAAGTTATCTTACCGAGGATAAGGCGACGTTCAAAGAAACTACTGAACTAGGGGTATATTTGTGACTTGCAGCTACTAACTATGTAATTACAATAACTATTTACATAACACAGACTAGAACATCTTGTCCTTAAAACTTGTCATGTTCGAACCATTCAAAACACCAAATCGGTTTCAATCCTTTCTTCGGATACTGTCAGTAAACAGTACTGGATTCATCTGAAATTTCATACTGTATATGAAATTTCAGATGAATCCAGTACTGTTTGCTAGCAGCATTCGAGGAATGTCGCCTTGTCCTTGGTAAGAAATTCATGAATTTTTGGCTTCCTCTGAAATTATGATAAGGATTTATCACGTAATTCATCCATAAAACTGTTAACATACTGTTACCTTGAACAAAAAAGAAAAGACAACATCTGTCACCAAGTTTTTTTTTAAACTCTTTTGATTTTTGGTTAGTTTGGAACTTTTCCTGCTTATTAATGTACATTGAAGATGATATTTTTATTCTGATTTTTTGGTTAGTTTGTTTGACTTTCATATTCTCAAATAAACCTCCAGTACAACAAAGTATTTAATACACGTAGGGTACAACAACGGTCAATCATAATTAATATTCAGCTATTCTTATTTCGTAAAATGCAGATATTTAAAGAGAGCTTACTTAAGGAGGTATTGAACACTAGGATGCCAAATTCTATTTTCCTGAAAATTTCTGATTTTTTAAATTTCTTGTTTGTTTGTCCTTGATTATACCAACTTATCCTTTATGATATCCACAGGAAAATTTTCTGAGATTTTAGAATATGCATTTTCAACCTATGCGTTGATTTCTCGATGGCGACAAATTATTAAAAGTATCTATTCTGGTTCTCTTAAAACTATTGGAAATTAATCTTAGTTCAATTCCAAAATCTTCATAAATGCATTACATTTCCAAATTAAAAAGATGAGAAGAATTGTGTTTCAAATAAAGACAGGATACGGGAATAAAAGATCACACTGTGGCTAAAAAAATTGACTGTAATTGGTAATTAATTCTTTTAAAAGAACTAACAAAATGATCAACACTGTCCAGAGATTATTTTATAAGAAAATGAGAAAAAAATGAATTAAGGATTAGAATAACAAGGCTTTGCAAATCCCTTTTTTCCATCTGAATCGTCCATTTTCAACAGAGTTACATCTGCTTTCCTGTTTGGATTTTGTTCTGAGAGCTAGGCGTCTTTCAGATAAGCTTCTCAGTTAGGGATATGTTTGTGACCGACTAACATCGTCACTGAGGAAGTTCTACGGTCGATATGGGGAACTCGTCATACACCATGATGTCCCACTCTCCAGAATGGTGGATGATATTGTGTCATAGACCATTTGAACCATCCAAACCAAAGATTGTACTCTATGTCTTCCGAAATGGAAGTAACCGGATGTGACAGTTCTACCGAATTGAAGCGGCGGGTGTTGCATGCAAGCAGGGGATGCTTACTCCGCCTGGGCACCTGGTCTCACTCCCATATCGGGAGTTCGCTTCTTTTCAAGTGGTGGAGGTTTTTGTTTTTTGCCTTAGTTCCTGTTATGTCCTGATTTTGTTTGCCTTCGGTTTCTGATTTTCTGAATGATCGATTTTGTGCTGTATACAGGGATATGATCATTATCCATATTTGTCGTGTAAATTTGTAAACGAATATATTATGATAGAGACTGAATTTTCAATTTATATTTGCAAAGTTTCGATGCGATAGATTTTTGATTAATGTTTTAACGGCATTTTTAATGAGAGCATTTTTAACGCCATTTCCCCCGATAAGGTCATTTGAAATGAAGTCGTGTTTTGCTCATGGATAAAAACTCCAAAGTCCAAAATTAATAAAAGTGGTATGATTTTTTGTAATAACGTCGGACTTTTTTTTTCAAACTTCGTCAGGAGAATCCATTCTTTATGTCAATCAGTATATCAAATATTTTAGGGAAGTTAAGACTGTACTTTTCCTAGGAAGTGAGAAAATCAAAGCCTTAATGCTTTTACTAAGAAAAGAACGTGAAGCGGCGAGAGGTCCTGATTCACTTGTTTGAAATAGAACTTTTTGGCCACGTTCTCGAGAAATCAAAGTTTCCAGGAAATTGCTTATACGGTTCACAAAACTCTTCACCCAACTTGGACGCTATGTATCGACCAGTTGGTAATGACTCAAATGAAGTTCTTTCGAAAACTTTGTTCGGACACCTATTCGTATCTACTGACTCACTAAGAAGTGAATAAATGCATCTTGGTCAATGAGTTCTTGGCGGACTCTGTGTAAACTTTACTTACGTTCTACCAGGCCAGCCGTCTCTTCTATCAATTCATCCAACTCTGTTGTAAAAAAAAAACTCTATAAAATGTTGTGATAGATTAAAAGAAATTCGATGTACATTTTTTTTCAATATTTTGTTTAATGATTCATTTTCAGAATATCTACTAGTACATGTTGCTTATTTAGTCGACAATTCTAAGAAAAAAATAATAATTTCGTTTGTATTCATATAATGCCAAGTGTCCTTAAAAATATATTTTTCTCATTGTCTATGACATCTAAAATTGAAATTTTAACATGCAGTTCTGCTGTGGTCAGTGTTTGCAAGAATCCTGTGGCTGTGTTCCGCTGTGGTCAGTGTTTGTTACAATCCTGTGGCTGTGTTCTACTGTGGTAAGTGTTTCTTACAATCCTGTGGGTATGTTCGGCTGTGGTCAGTGTTTGTAACTCTGGGTGTGTTCCGCTGTGGTCAGTGTTTGTAACAATCATGTGGGTAAGTTCCGCGGTGATAAGTGTTTGCTACAATATTTTGGGTGTGTTCCGCTGTGGTCAGTGTTTGTAACAATCCTGTGGGTATGTTCCGCTGTAGTCTATTGTTTGTAACAATCCTGTGGGTGTGTTCGGCTGTGGTCAGTGTTTGTTTCAATCCTGTAGATGTGTTCCGCTGTAGTCTATTGTTTGTAATAATCCCGTGGGTGTGTTCCGCTGTGGTCTATTGTTTGTTACAATCCTGTTGGTGTGTTCCGCTTTAGTCTGTTGTTTGAAATCCGTTCTATTTCATGCATTTCCCCATATCTGTCACTTATATATGTACTCACGATCTTCAATATCCTCTGTCCTTTCTCGCTGTTCCTCTAGAGTAATAACACAGTCAAATAACGCAACAGAAACAAGATTTGTGGTCAAATACTGTGCAAGTAGGATATTGTTGAAGAAAGAAGGTAGAGTTCCAACGCCAGTGGAAACTATTGGCAATAAATCTGAAATACCATGACTTTCTCAATACATCTACATACATCTTATTCTTTAATTTATATGGGTCTTTATACATGTAAAAAAAAATAGAATGCACTTGAAAAATGTAATAGATATATATTAAAAACAAATAAAAAATTCTCAATTTATCATTAAAGTAGTAAAACTAATGAAGGAAATCTCTTGTGTATGAGAGATTAACTTTCTTTTACATTCAGTGCAGTGTAAATGGAAATTAAAGGTAGTAACACGAGGGACTTCAGGGTAACATGAAGGACAAAAAAGGTAACATCAAGGAAAATTGCACATGTAAAGAAAATTGTTTCATTGTCAGAATTATATTCTTGATTAAGTTCGGCTTAAGTTCTATACAATTTCATTTTGTCATATGAGACATTGAACAGCATGTCATATAAAATATTTGATTGAAGTTAAGAATATCCATGATGTTACCAAAAAAGTGTCCATGGTGTTACTTTGTCCAATCTCCTTTCACTCTGAAAAGAGTTGAAAGAATATGATCTCATCGTGACAACACCATATGCTGGATGAGAATGAGGTCTTTTGAACAATTAATACGAGTCCTCCTATAAAAATGTGAAATATTCTTTCCGTGGTGTTTCGGTCCCGGGTCGTTTCGCCCCTTTTCCCCTTCGCCCCGGGTCGATTCGCCCCAACTCACTCGACGAAACAACTCATATAAAGGGGCGAAACGACCCACCTTGAGGAACGAAACGACTCATATTTGAGGGGCGAAGCGACCCACCTTGAGGGGCGAAACGACGCACCTTGAGGGGCGAATCGACCTGGGGCGAAGGGGAAAAGGGCGAAACGACCCGGGGGCGAAGGGGGAAAAGGGCGAAACGACCCGACGCCGGTGTTTCTACGCAATGTCCATGATGTTACTGGTATAAGAAATCAATCTTGTGTCCTAATTTTCGTAAATTTATTTATATATTTAGTAAGAAAAATAGATTGTGTTTTGTATATCATAAGTAATAATTTTAAATTTTCAGTGATGTTACCATGAAAGTACAAAATGTAACACCATGGACAGATAACACCACGGAATTACAAGACATGAATTTGAGAATTTATAATGTATAGGTGTATTGAAATATTTAATAAAATTAGTATGGTGCAAATACCTTGTGGCTGATCACTTTGTTGAAACAAGCGCTTTCAACAATAAAATTTAAGCTCTAAACTTTAAGTTAGATCATGGACAAGATTTGAATTTACGGTGCCAGTAATAGTAACATCATGTACAAGATTTGAAATTACGGTGCCAGTAATTGGTTATTTCTAATCCATTGCTCAATACATGTAGTTGTATGTCCTACATTTTTTGTTTTGGCCTCTTGTCAAAAAGCAAACATATGTCTTTACAAAATTGCTCTGATAGCAATCCTCTTACAAGAAGATTATCTAAAATATAATGAAAAACCCTCTGAGCAACAGCAAAGACGCGGAAATAGTTACATGAAAAAATGGGTAAATATCTTTGTTTATTTTCGAGTTTTGTTAAAAATTGACTCGTTTGTGTAACAGAATGTATAGGCACACATGAAATGATGAGCATTACAAAGCTACGACCATGATCATGTATATAAAGAGGCTAAAATTTTTGTTGTAAGTTTTGGACTCGGCGAAGTTACTGGTAACGTCACTGATATTTGTATACATTCATGTGAGTATGGCAAGTTTAATAGTGTCGCTGGAATTTAAAAAGTATCTTAAATTAGAGGTAGCATAGCCTTACATTGTATTTGACGAGAAAAACCGGTGGAAGTAAAGCAGATTTTCTTCCAGTATCGTGTTACAGAAATTTTGACATTTTTGATATATAAAAAATATGGACGCTGCAGGGACTACAGGAATATCCTTCGACTGTTACAGGTCTAGACGAAAGTTTTGATAGTCCAGTTTAAATCTAACAAACCTTACACAAAATTAGGAGCCGTAAATGCACAAATTCTAATAGAAAATAAAACTAGAGGGCGCTACTAAAATGCATTTGGCTGTCAGAAAATCACTTTGGCTTAAAAGCACCACTGATGAGGATTTACTAACCGAAACACGTGTCGGGTGCAAATTAAAATTGGTTTAAATTTATTCCAGAATGAAACGAGTTGGAATGCTTCAATTTTCTTAATGTGAAAAACGTGCAATGCAACATTATTATGCACAAATTCTAAGTAAGAGTTGATTAGGTATTCAAATAGCTTACTGGAATATATTCTACAAAAAAAGATAATTCAGATAACCAGCATCGCATCAATTACGTTAAGAGTTCTACCGATGGATGAGACAGGTAAGCAACTAGGATAAAAGAGCTAGTGCATTCTCATGTATGGGTCTGTTAGAAAATTGCACATTATGTAATCTTTAACATTATAAACATATTACACAGGCAATGCTACTCGAATAAGCAAATCTGTATACTTGACTTACCTGAATTTTGTGCAATGATAAGATTCCTCCATATCGTGGTCACAAGGGCAAAAACAAAAACCTAAAAAAGACATCCGAACATCAGCTAGTCGCCACTCTCTAACTTTATAAAATAATAAAAATTTCAACATCAGTCAGTCGCAACTCTTTAACTTTATGAATAATAAAAATTTCAACATCAGTCAGTCGCAACTCTCTAACTTTGTAAGATACAAAAAAATCAACATCAGTCATTCGCCACTCTCTATCTTTATGAAATAATAAAAATCATAACATCAGTCAGTGGCGACTCTCTAACTTTGTAGAAATAATAAAATATCCGTACATCAGTCAGTCAAAATATCCGAACATTAAACAGTCACCACTCTCTAATTTTATAAAAATAACCTTACATCCGCATCCCTCTCCTGTCGTTGAATTTGTATTATCTGAATGTTTATCTTGAACTTTTTAGAAATTGAAATAAAAATGATTATGTATATATTATATGTATATGCATAAATCAAAATGTAAAGTATAAAAACAACTTACCTTCCCAATGCTCAGGAAACAAACATTAACATAAAAAATTAAACAAAAGTAAAAAAAAAAATAGTTTGAATAAACATTAAACAATCTATGTATATGATCTTATATAAAAATATGTTAATTAGAGCCAGAGTTAGTGCAAGGAAACTTGTAGGTAGAGAAACAAGGTACCCTTTTCATCTTAATCAATCAACAGCAATACACAAACTAAAGACGAATGGTGCGTATAAATGTATAAATGCAAATTCACCTACAACAGTGTTCATATATTAATAATATTACTATGGGGCTGTATTGCTCGCCTAAAACCTCTGAGCATTGATTAAATTAAATTTAAAAAATAAATATAGTATTAATGTTAAAAGTCTTCAAAATTAATGGCATCGTTTAAGAACAGATAAATTAGCAGTATGTACCAGACATGCACGTTTCGGGTAAAAAAACCCTCGTCAGTGATTCTCAATATAAACAATGTAATATCAAAGAAGTACCTATCAGTTATTCAGCCTCAAAGTCGAGAGACAAGGCAAAACCAATAGAATTAACATCTAAAGTTTACATCTACATAATGTAATAAGGCCGAAGAGTGCGAAATTTTTATGTCCAAAATGTACTGAAACACGTTTTGCATGATGGCTGGGATATGATACTACCGAGCCCATAGTTTAGAAATTTCAAGAAATTTTGATAACAGAAATTTTCAAATGTGTTGAAGAAACGATCAACCGAAATATAAGTAAATCTCACCAGCAAATGTTCCGATTGAAGTTCAAGTTCATGGCAAATGGCACATCAGAAAGATAATATATATATATACAATACATACATACATGAATATCAAGCGGAACAATAAAGAATGATGTCGTGATATTAAAATGCATATGAAAAGAAAGTAAATACATAAATCTATTACATGAATGGTTAATTTCCTGTGTTATGATCGGCTAAAACAGCACATCGATGAAAAAATAAAACGTTATATCTACCTAAGATGACGTCATAGATCTAAACATTCCAACAGCTCTCCATGTGCTAGAAATGGATCAGCGATGTTTTTTAATAGTCTGAAATCAATGATATGATTATTTCGTCCATGATTTAACATAAAATAAGTTATAAGATGTATTTTTGTGACACAAAAAAGCCAACGAGAATAATATTTAACTCGCCCTTCGGGCTCGGTGAATATTGTCCTGTCGGGGAGCTAAACCGTTGTATTCATCGAGGTAAAAGGGAATAATTGTATAGTATAATATCATCAAAGCGAGAGCAGTAAATATCAATATTATCATATTGCTTGTAGCAATTTTAATCTTTTCGCGTGTAACATGAATAACAAAAACAAATGATAGCAGCTTTGGAGAAGCAGATAACTGAGCTGTTGAAATGTATCCTAGTTTGTGGTTTTGGAGAAGTGGAAGAGACAAAAGTTATAAGACAAATTACAAATTACGAACAGGCTGAAACACTGACAACAGCTTAGGTCGTTACAGCTTTGTCTCAGATACATGAAAGCACTGACAACAGCTCAGGAATTTCAGCTTTGACTCAGATACACGTCAACTCTGACAACAGCTCAGTTGTTATAGCTTTGTGTCAGGTACATGTAAACTCTGACAACAACTCAGTTGTTACAGCTTTGTTTCAGGTACATGTAAACACTGACAACATCTCAGGTATTACAGCTTTGTCTTAGGTACATATAAACACTGACAACAACTCAGTTAATACAGCTTTGTGTCAGGTACATGTCAACACTGACAACATCTCTGGAATTACAGCTTCCTGTCAGATACATGTAAACATTTACAACATCTCAGTTGTTACAGTACTGTCTCAGGTAAACATAAACACTGAAAACAGCTCAGGAATTACAGCTTTGTGTCAGGTACGTGTAAATACCTACAACATCTCAGTTGTTACAGCTTTGTGTCAGGTACATGTAAACACTGACAACATCTCAGTTGTTACAGCTTTGTGTCAGGTACATGTAAATATCTACAACATCTCAGTTGTTACAGCTTTGTATCAGGTACATGTAAAAACTGACAACACCTCAGTTGTTACAGCTTTGTGTCAGGTACATGTAAATACCTACAACATCTTAGTTGTTACAGCATTGTCTGAGGTAAATATAAACACTGATAACAGCTCAGGAATTACAGCTATGTGTCAGGTACATGTAAATACCTACAACATCTCAGTTGTTACAGCTTTGTCTCAGGTACATATAAACACTGATAACAGATCAGGAATTACAGCTTTGTGTCAGGTACGTGTAAATACCTACAACATCTCAGTTGTTACAGCATTGTCTCAGGTAAATATAAACACTGATAACAGCTCAGGAATTACAGCTTTGTGTCAGGTACGTGTAAATACCTACAACATCTCAGTTGTTACAGCTTTGTCTCAGGTACATATAAACACTGATAACAGCTCAGGAATTACAGCTTTGTGTCAGGTACATGTAAATACCTACAACATCTCAGTTGTTACAGCATTGTTTCAGGTAAATATAAACACTGATAACAGCTCAGGAATTACAGCTTTGTCTCAGGTACATGTAAATACCTACAACATCTCAGTTGTTACAGCATTGTCTCAGGTAAATATAAACACTGATAACAGCTCAGGAATTACAGCTTTGTGTCAGGTACGTGTTAATACCTACAACATCTCAGTTGATACAGCTTTGTGTCAGGTACATGTAAATACCTACAACATCTCTGGAATTACAGCTTTGTGTCAGGTACATGTAAATACCTACAACATCTCAGTTGATACAGCTTTGTGTCAGGTACATGTAAACACTGACAACATCTCTGGAATTACAGCTTCCTGTCAGATACATGTAAACATTTACAACATCTCAGTTGTTACAGCATTGTCTCAGGTAAATATAAACACTGATAACAGCTCAGGAATTACAGCTTTGTGTCAGGTACGTGTTAATACCTACAACATCTCAGTTGTTACAGCTTTGTGTCAGGTACAGTTAAACACTGACAACAACTCAGTTGATACAGCTTTATGTCAGGTAAATGTAAACACTGACAACAGCTCAGATGTTACAGCATTGTCTCAGGTACATGTAAACAATAACAACATCTCAGTTGTTACAGTATTGTCTCAGGTACATATAAACACTGATAACAGCTCAGGAATTACAGCTTTGTGTCAGGTACGTGTTAATACCTACAACATCTCAGTTGTTACAGCTTTGTGTCAGGTACATGTAAATACCTACAACATCTCAGTTGTTACAGCTTTATGTCAGGTACAGTTAAACACTGACAACAACTCAGTTGATATAGCTTTATGTCAGGAACCTATAAACACCTACAACAACTCAGTTGGTACAGCTTTATGTCAGATACATAACAAAGGAGGGGATCTCCAACAACACCAGGTTGCAGCACCAACAGCAAAACCCCAAAACACCCAATGCAAAGACACAAAGCAGACAAGCACAGAAAGAGACGCAGAAGGGACAAGGAACGTCAACGCACAACACAGAAACATCAAACACAAAGGACTACACATAAACCAACGAGACCAATGGGCAACCGGTGCCGACTTAGGACCGCCATCTGCCACGCAAACAGCAGAAGGTGTGACAGCATGTTACAGCAGATACATGTAAACATTGAAAACATCTCAGTTGTTGCAGCTTTGTGTCAGGTACATGTAAACACTGACATCAACTCCGGTGTTACAGCTTTGTGTCAGGTGAGCTAAATGGACAAATTACCAGGTATAATATACATATATATATATATATATATAATAATTATATACACATTAATGTAAAAGATTAACTGATGTATTACTGATTTTCACTTAAGTTTACGTAAGCAATGGATGTTTTAATTCGTTTAACGTTACCTATCAGGAAGCGGACGTGACTACAACTTCTTCGTTATTCAACAGTAAACATGTCATTGGGAAAGGTATTATGGATATGTCCGTCGTTTATGTGAATTGTTCTTGTTGTTTTGTTTGTAAATTCGTCCTTTTTGCTATACATTTATTAGAAGGAAAGATTCAAATGATAATAAATGTATGAATAAATAAATAATATACAGCATTAATAGAAAAGAACAAGCAAAATAGACCGCCACAATCAAGAGGATCAACAAACAAGAGGTCCATGGACCATATCGCTCACCTGAGAACAGAATCTGACAGTATCTGATAGTGATATGGTACTGGGCTTTTGAGAAACTAGTCAGTAAGAATTACTAAGAAATGTATCAGAGATAGATATTCATTATTTTCAAAATTAATACTATATATAGTATTTCATAAATAACAATAGACACTATTCGAAATTTGAAATTGTTACTTTAATTTCTTTTGGATTTAAATGTACTGCTTACTTTACATCTCTTTTACATTTTGAAATTATATAATTTCCTGGAAAAAAATCAATGTACATGTCCAAGTACTTTCTTCCTGTAAGCTTTCGTGACATTCTACGCAGTGGTTGAGGAGGAGAAGTGAAAATGTGTCGGCCAATTGGAACCTTCGGTTGCCATGTTTTTGAGCGATCGGCACAAAAAAACACAAACTTGGTAGAGAACATTGAGTACTTGCTTCCTGTAAGGTTTCCAAAAATATGCGCAGTGGTTGCAGAGGAGAGGTCGAAAATGTGTCAGCCAATCAGAGCCCTCGGAGGCCATATTTGTTGACCGATAAACACGAAAAACAACTTGGTAGAAGACTCTGGTTAAGTTGCTTCCTGCAAGGTTACGTGAAATTCTGTACAGTGGTTGCAAAGAAGTCGAAAATGTGACAGGCAATCAGCGCCCTCTAAGGCCATATTTGTCGAGCCTTTGGCTTCGGTAGCGAAACACCATACAGGGTACTAAGCTAAATTACTTTTATTCATCGGAAAATCCGATAATACAAGTCAGATGATAAGGCTACGTCAACTACTGTGCCCGCCACAGCGTCCTGCAAACTTTTACCGGCGATCGGTTACCTAAAAACTAATTCCTTTCAGAAGAGAGTTCGACAAAAGAGTTTGTGGCGTCCTGTTGTAATGTTTGTGGCGTCCTGTTGTAATGGTCCTTTTTTGGCGTCCTGTTGTAAGTTTCAGTGCGCATTGCTTTACAAAGCAAAAAAGAAAATAGAAGTGTTTGATTAAATCCTGCTGTCAGAGAGTAACCTTCTTGAGACAGGAATTTTCCAAACGAGCATGTTTCTGATGATGAAAAGATAATGACATTCGACTGTATATGAGTCCAGCATGATGGCACACGACTGTATATGAGTCCAGTATGTCGGCACACGACTGTATATGAGTCCAGTATGACGGCATACGACTGTATATGACTCCAGTATGATAGCACACGACTATATATGAGTCCAGTATAATGGCACACGACTGAATGTGAGTCCAGTATGATAATGACACACGACTGTATATGAGTCCAGTATGACAGCACATGACTGTATATGAGTCCAGTATGATAGCTCACGACTGTATATGAGTCCAGTATGATGGCACACGACTGTTTACGAGAAGGGAGGGGATCTCCAACAAGACCCTGTTGCAGCACCAACAGCAAAACACCAAAACGCCCTATGCAAAAACGCAAAAGACGAGCATAGTATGAGACGGAAAAGAGACATACGACATGCAAACATCAAACACAAAAGACTTCACATAAACCGATGAGACCAATGGGCAACCGGTGCAGACTTTGGACGGCCATTTGCCACGCAAGTAGCAAATGGTGAGGTTATCCTGGATTACGTTCGCACAACCCTTTCATATTTTCTTATTACCCAGAGGTCTCGACGAACGTACTGTTTTGGTGTAAAACAACCTCCTCACTGTAAGATGACATCACACAAACAAGACCGCAAAACGTAGAGGCCCCAGCAACACAGATGAATATGTAAATGGATATAAAAAGAGGGCGTGCATAATACAGTCCGTGCTCTGCCGGCTGTAGCGAGCTCATGTATGTAATCACCCGAGGAGTCCGGCTGACATTCAGAGAGGACAGGTGGTCGGGGCCCTGTCTTCTCTAAAGAGGTTTGGACAGGGCCCGTCATGGAGTCCCGTCGTCACAGTCAGTCAGAGTGCAAGTCTCAATGATGCGCAGGTACAAGACTGTAGATTGGTCAAGTACCAAGCCTAGTGTCCGTCTGGTGACATTAGGATCATATCCACGGTATGAAAGGCGTTTGATGATTCTGACGCATTTTCGATGGTTACCTTTGATCCTTCTATTTTGTTTATCATATCACCATAAAAGACAGGTTGTGTTATACCCAAAGTAATGTACTCTGTTGCGTGTATAGATCCGAATTTTAAAAGAAGTTGACTGTAATTGACGAGTCCAGTATGATGGCACACGACTGTTTACCAGTCCAGTATGATGACACACGACTATGGATAATGACCATATCCCTGTATACAGCACAAAATCGATAATTCAAAAAATCAGAAACCGAAGGCATCCAAAATCAGGATAAAACAGAAACCAAAGCAAACAAACAAAAACCTCCACCATATGAAAAGAAGCGAACTTCCGATATGGGAGTGAGACCAGGTGCCCAGGAAGAGTAAGCATCTCCTGCTTGCATGCAACACCAGCCGCTTCAATTCGGTAGAACTGTGACATCCGGTTACTTCCATTTCGGAAGACATAGAGTACAATCTTTGGTTGGGTGGTTCAAATGGCCTATGACAGAATATCATCCACCATTCTGGAGAGTGGGACATCGTAGTGTATGACCTTTCCTCCAAACACCAGAAAAATGTTGTCGATCAGAAAGTTTAACATCTGAATGATATCTGTTTCAGTGTACTTATTTTCAGAATCGGACTTTTCTTTTACAAAGAAGGTTTCGTCATAGTTAACATCAATAAATTTGTATTTGCGATTGCCGTTCTTATTTGTAAACGCATTACTCATAATTTTTGCGAGTCTTTCTTTCAATTTAGAATGTGGGATTGTAGTGTAAAATGTCGAAAAATCAAAGGCTTTGATCGAATGGACTCGACTACAATGAGTGAATTTCAGATGCTCTAAAAGTTCCTTCGAATTCTTTAAAATCCACATCTGGTTGATACCACTGCGAGAATATACTGTCGAACAATATTTTTGAAGCCCAGATTTGATTTCAGATAAAACTTTGGTGAGTAAGATCGATAAAGATTTGTTAGAACATTTTGAGGAACCAGCGATGAAACATTGCTTGTACGGATTCTTATGCATTTAATGTATTCAGTATAAGTATGGTAAATCTAAATCTAAATTGTCAGTGTTGAAGCCAAAGGAAGCAAGAGCTGATTTGTGATTCGTGATGGCACACGACTGTATATGAGTCCAGTGTGATAATGGCACACGACTGTATATGAGTCCAGTATGATAATGGCACACGACTGTATATGAGTCCAGTATGATAATGGCACACGACTGTATATGAGTCCAGTATGATGCATAGTTGTCTTTCGATCTTTTTCATTAATCGACCGCAGAGAGCAAATCAATTCCACATTATGCGAGAGCTGATGCTAGAATAGCCCCAAACTTTGATTTACAATGACAGTTATGAGTAATTCCTCTTAAAGTTCTAAGCAGTTTATTTAATCATATCTCTTTTTATTCGACTTTATTAATTTATTGTTTTATATTTTATTATTCTACTTTATTTATAGTTTTGTCACTACTGGTAGACCAGGAGTCCCCGAGGGCACACGTAACCAAATCCGGTGAACTTCGGATGATCTTGTTCACAAAATTTCCTCAAAAGTTCTGAGAAGTGGATCCTGTAGAATCATACTAGTATCCCATCCGGCTATGTCTTTCGATATTTTTGGGCATTACTTTCACAGTCTTGGGCCATATTCCATTGTTTGATTTGAGGATCAGTATCCGAAGGTGCATGTCTGGTCCATGCTTCAATTTGATCTGTTCTTTAGATGTAAAATCTGCCCCCCCCAAATCGTCGAAATTTTAATTGTCGACTAACTTGATCCACATCTAAATCTACCGTAGTTTTATATATACTATTCATGATAAGGCCAATACATGGGTTAAAATCCACGTTTTTGCATAGAAATCAATGGGAAAGTGTCTCTATAACATTGTTCCATCCCGAGTTACAGAATGCCGCTTTCACCGAAGGTATATCACGAAAAAGATTTTCTGACCAAGTGGGGTTATGTAAGTCGAGATGAAACAATGTCCCACAATAAAAAAAAAACGAAGAAAGGAAAGGGGGATTGGCTATTTTTCATCAATCGGTCTTTAAAGCGATTAAATTGATAAAAGTTGCCAAATTCTTCTATTTATCTAATGGAATAAACTCTTCGGAGTGCGTTTTAATCAAGTAGACAACAGATACCAATGAAATAAACGATATATTGTTGTCTACAGTCTACACAATGTGTATTTCTGGCCTCAAAGCTTACAATGTGGCTGTTTAGTACAAAATTGGACGGGTTTCGGTTTCCCGATTGCAGAGTTCGCCGATTTATGGATTTGTTCTCTTCAACCTAACACACATCAATTTCTTGTAAATTAATGCATTGTTTGTATATTTTTGTTCGCTATTTGGCGTTTTCTGCTTTGTTACCCCCCCCCCCCCCTAATCCTTCAAACTGCAATTAAAAAGTTTGCAATACAAAAACTAAAATACCCATAAGGAACCTTCTAATACATTATATTTATCCTAATCTTCTTCCTTCAAAATAAGGACACCGCGTGAGAAATAATTAAGTTATTTGAGGGCTAATGTGTATTCATTAGCATCAATTTAGAGCAGATAAATTTACAGCATAGACCAGACATGCACGTTTCGGCATTTAACCCTCGTCAGTGATCCTCAATCTAAACAATGTAATATGGCCAAAATCTGTGAAAAACATTTCCTAAATATACCGAAATACGTAGCAAGATGACTGGGATATAATGCTACATGACCCAGGTTATAAAAATTTGAGAAAATTTTGTAAACAGAAATTTTCAAATGCGCTTGAAGAAACGATCAACCGAAATTGATCGAACTTGGCTACATGTGCCCTCGGGGACTTCTGGTCCACCAGCAGTGACACTCACCAAGTGGTTTAAATCAGGCCCTGATTCTTACAGCTCCTTTGAAGAAGTGTTACATTTGAACCACTTGAGTGTCACCTCTTGTGGACCAGGAATCCACATGCATTCATGTAGCCAAGTCCGACCAACTTAAACGCATTTCAAAATTTCTCTTCACAAAAGAAGGATCCTGTAGCAACATACCCCGCCCATCCTGCTATATCTTTCTGTATTTTTAGGGCATAACTTTCATTGTCTTTGGTCATATTTCATTGTTTGGATTGAGGATCACTGACGAGGGTTAAGTACAGAAACGTGCATGTCTGGTTCTTGCTGCAAAATTTTCTGTTCTTAAATGACGCTTTGAATTCGAAGACGTGTAATGTTATAAGGAAATCCATCAGATAAAAAAATAATTACTTATTTTAGCATATAAAGTACTATACTCTGACCTACACTTGACGAAGATAAGGTCTGTAAGTAGTCTGTCAAGCTACGTAAGAAACCTTGAATGTGATTACTTCAATAAAACTGAAAATAAGAGTTCCTCCTTCCGGAATCTAAACTACTATCTACAGCTTAGGGGACAAAATATTCCATATTAAACACCAGAAGTCTCTGATGAGACTGAAGCTCTCCTGGCTGTTTGCTTAAATTAATCTAAGTGCCACACTTATTTTCCAAAAACCCTGAGATCAGGGGCTCAAACAAAATACAAGACCAGAGAATGAGTAATATAATGGAAAAAGAATTAACTCTCTATCAATTATACTTTCAGAGAATTGGTGCTCGAAAGATAACATGATAGAGTTATACATACATAGAACAAAATTACCACACCCAGTTTCCATGGACCTGGGGGTCAGGGGTTCAAACAATACAAGGTGCACATCTAGACCACAGCCTGAGAATAATGCAAAAACAATTATGTTTCTATCAATTATACTTTCTGAGAATTGGTGCTCACAAGATTACATAGAGTTATATAGGAGAAAATGACCACACCCATTTTCCAAATCCCTGGGGGTCAGGGGCTCAAACAAAATATCAGGTGCACAACTAGACCACAGGCCCATTATAATGCAAAAAAGAATTTATTTTGTACTATTTACAGATTCAGAGGATTCGAGCTCACAGAAAAGTTTAACGGGCGGACAGACAGACAGACAGACAGACGGCCGGACGCCGGACGCCGGACACAGGGCGATCGCATAAGCTCGACTGGTCTTTGACCAGTAGAGCTAAAAACAAGTTAGATTTTATGTTTCTTAAAGAAAATAAGATTGATTGATATTTGATGATTTGGAATAATTAAGGATATAATGCAAGTCTGTTTGTAAGTATAAGTTTTAGTCCGTACACTAACCTTTTATTATCTGTTGTGATATCGCTATTTATTTAAGATACATATTAATATAACATAAAACAAGCCAAAATAACAGGTGTTGATAAAAAAACATTTTGTACATTTGAATGAAAAAAGATCAATGTTTTTATAATTAAGAGAGAGTGTCAGTTAAGAGTTTGATGTCGCTGATAAAATGGAAATAAGAAGCTGACTGTCACGGTTTCATTCCATTTTTCTCTGTAAATACACATATATATAAAAGGCGAAGACGATGACATATTTCATTAAGACCTTTCACCTAAATGTAGATGGTCGACATTTCTTAGAATATTTCTTTTTCAATTTTCTTGGGTGGGGGGGGGGGGGGGGGGCGGGGGGTGTTTGTTTACTTTATTTAAAGTTATCTTTATTCATTTAGTCCTTCAGATTTTTTTTTGTATTGTGGTTGTTTTGTCTTTCCTTGTCTTTGCTTGATTTGGTTTGTTTTTTTAATTGTGTTGTTAATTGACTTTTAAATATCACGGTAATGCAGTGTCGCACTATTTCTAAGATATATTTACTTTTACTTCACTAAAAACTATATTTTTCTATAATCTTTCATAGTTATTTCAATATCATGTATTCTACAGAGTCTTTCAGAGAAGGAAGATGAGAGTGGTAGTGTACTGTTTCTTTGTGAGTTTGTCATTACATGTAAAAGGTAAGGACATCGTTACAACTAAAGAAGATTATTTTTTTGAAGCTTGATATTTTACTGATTTTGATATATGATGAATTTAGATTATTATGATTTTATGTGTGCTGTACTAAAGAAAGTGATATTTCTTCAACATGTTAAAATATCTAAGTAAAAACATATAAAAATATATATAAAAGAGAGATTTTTTTTTAATTTAAGGAGGTCCAGGACAACCAGACTTAGATAAAAATCCTATCACTTAATTTTCCTAAAAATTAAAATGTTAATAATTGAAGCATTCTTTTTCTACATGCAACGTTTCAACATTTTTTTTTACGTTAGACATATATACCCATTGAAAGCCCCAAAATTGGTCGTAAATGTGTCGTTAAAATTAATACACATTAGTTCATGAAAAACCGTTAACAAATCTTCTGTAGAGGCAGAACATTAACAAGTTCTGTATTTTTCATTTCGATATGATGTGGGCAATCGTATATGTATAGAATTATAAATGATCACTAAGACTTTTAAGGTCAGGGTGGCGACTTTTCATAGAAAGATGGATATGTCCACATGTAGAGGAACATCTCCTCGAACTATTCAGACCAAAAAAATCAAAATTTCCCGTCTCGTTATTTGGCTTTAAACGTCCATTTTGGCCTATTTTAACATTTTCGTCATTTTAGAGAATACAACATCATAACTTTACATACCTCTGCAATGCATGAAGTTTCATATAGCCATATATACCCTTATTTTTTCTGGATTCTTATAGCTTGTGTATGAATTAAAGCCTATTTTGAAAAATTCTGATAAAATAAACAGTTCAAAGGAGTGTATTTTCTTATAAATACAATTATTCTGGTTGCCATGGCAACAACTCGTTATTTTTATTAATAGCTAGAAGGTCGCCAGGTACACAATTTTTTTTCTATGTATAGAGCTTTGGTATTGCTTTATCCTAAAGCAGTCAAACCAATATGTACCCGAATTCGTTTTTGAGCAAAATGACTGTTTATATAAATAGGACAATAATTTGTGCAAAAAGATCAACATTTTGACCCAAAAACATAAAGATTTACTCGAAGTTCGAATTTCAAATTCTCTCATTTTTAAAGAGTATAATGAATAATATATCTTCTGATGTTTGAATCTTTAGGAGCAGAACTCTTGCGAAAATGACAATTTTTCCTATTTTCGGCGATTTTTCATTGAAAAATATGCATATTTCCCCAACATACCCATTCATCAATGAAAATTTCAAGGAGTATTATTTTTTTCTGAAATAATGCAACAAACTGAGCTTATACCATTTATCGTCCATGTCGGTTTCAAATATTACGTGATATAAAAATAGAGTTATCTCCCTGTAGTCGCAACCCTAACCTTAAAAGAAAATGTCGAAAGGATATAAATTTATGTCTTTTTTCAGAACATATTTGAGTTGTTAATTTTTAATAATAAAGTCCGTTTATATGAAATCCTATCATTTTTTCCGTAAAAACTTAATATGTCAAGTGAAACAACGATAAGTTCCTATTGAAATTTGACCGTCAGTTTTTAAGTTATAGTGATTTTGTTAACCACCCCCCCCCCCCTCCCCACCCCTTATCTTTACGTTACCTAAAGCTGACGTTTTGAGAAAAACGCGCCAATGTCACATTTTCTATTATGACGTCATAATTGATCTAGAGCTTTCCGATGGGGTTCTTTCTGATACTGTTCTGGACCCCCTTAAATTGTTTTTCCTGAAATGGCTGTGCTCGCTGTACAAGTGCGAAATTTGTTAAAAGTAAATATGCCAACTTGAGGTATAACGGTTATCAGTAATTTTATACAGGTTATGCTCCCAAACCCCCTCCGTACGTGGGCTCTGCAAGGAAGGGTAACGCTTGCTTGGAGTTGATGAGGCTACTACACATAGCTATACCATCACCGGCAACCTACAACTACCTAATGTATCACTGTAAGATGCAAATGAAATTATTACAAGGTAAGTATGTAAATGAGATAATTATTCGACACCTTGATGCTAAATAAGAATAATCAATCTAACCTTGTGAGTTTTGTTGTCTCCATCGAAAATGCGTCAGAATTTTCCCTTTGACACTGGAGTGGCCAGGAGAAGACGACAGCCTTGTACATGTACCAGGAAACACTGACCTACTGTGACGAGTTGGAGGAGTGTGAGCACGCTATCACGATCACTACACCTTTTTTTAAAGAATAAAGCAGCGGATGACCTTCCTTAATTTCGTTTGAGATTCGTGTACGCGTCTATTTACTATGCTGGGTTTTTTTTTCTCAAACGTGATTAGACCTTCCTAAGTCGGCACCATTTGCCTATTGGCCTCGTTGGTTTATATGTAGTCTCTTGTGTCCACCGTTTTGCACCCTCAGTGTTTTGGTAATAGTGCACTTTGGTGTTTTTGCTGTGGGTGCTACATCAGAGTCTTGTTGGAGATCCCCGCCTCTCGGTTATTTTCATAGATCGATCTACAGATTTACTTTAGTTCTAATTATCTGTATTTCAGGTGCATTTACCTGCTCTCAGTATTACACTACAGTCTTATTCGGCGACTCGGGATCGTGTTATAGACCCATGTTTTTACCAGCCACACGAGCAGAGGCGCAGGTAACCAAAATGATAATAAAAATAATAATAATAAAGAACATAGATATGATTTCTAATAACTGAGATTAAAGATGCTTTATACACATGTTTTCTATTCTGTGTATTTTAGGCAAGTTGTTTAGAACAAGGTGGACATCTAGCTAACCCGGAGACCAGTGACGAAGCTTTTGCTCTAACAAGCTTTGCAATATCCTCACTCAGTTTTCGTAAGATATCTGTCTTCGCTTATAAGAGCGAAAATCATATGCTCTACTTTGTCGTTGTTGTTGTTTTGTGAGATATTTTAAAAGGCATACATGTTTACTTAATTAACTGACTTTGTCACGAAAAGGGAAAGCTATTTTTAATGACAACATCATTTTGGTTTACAAACTATTCTAATATGACTTGAGAATGTCTATCTGTATGTACCATAGAACTCGCCTGGTATAAAATTAGAATAGAATTAACAACTAGCTAGCCGTGGTTCATTCATTGTCCAGTAATTCCCCTAGTCGCAGCTTCGCGGCTCAGTGATAATTTGATTGGTTCATGCGACTCTGGGAACTACTGGACAATAAACCACGGCTAGCTAATTTTTATTTCTTAATTTACGTTAAGCCTCTTTATTTGAAAATTTTGATGACATCAAAATCATTTAATTTTCAATAATTTAATTTTACTGGTATCAAGGATTTTGATTGATCGTTGGAAGCATATTATACCTCCATAAATTGGTTTGCTTAATTACAAGGTAGGAATATTTTCCCTTTTAAAATCGTCATTTTTCTGACCAGGACACTGCCGTATAGTCCAGCTGAATCGTGCAAATATTCAGATGAATTGTGCAAAATTTCAGGAAAGCGTGAAACTTTGCATGATGTTTAATTAGGTCCTGAGGAACAATTTAAGCTGTGGACCCACTCTGAATAATTCAATATGGCCGCCATTCCGCCATTTAAAAAATGGCGTCAAAATTGCAAGAAAAAATCGAAATAATGGTAAATTGACCCCACTTTACTTCCTGTTTTGTGTAATGCTGAATCCATGAATACGTAAATGCTTAATCAATGCAAATGTAAAGAAAAAATACATAGAAAAGCTAGAAAATCTTCGAAAATTTTGAATTGGAATGAAAAAAAAGAAAAAACACAAAAAATTATGATATATTTTGCCTTGCTTGTATGTCTGTACATTTTTTTATGTGTGTGCAAAACTGGTGACGTTCGGTTTGATTTTGTGTTTATTCCCCTCATTTTTACTGGTTAAGTTGCTTACTTACATTGTCAATAACAGTTCATTAATATCCTGCATAATTTAAGCAATGAAATAAAAAAAAATCTACATACAGAATTTCATGAAAATCAAAAACTTGTAATCCACTATTTGTTGGATAAATATTTGAAGAACAAAGCAAACGTATTTCAAAATAATCAAAACAGACCCTACCTGGATCACCTTCATAATAATTATCAGTATTCAACCTTTGAATATGTCTTAACATTCTCTGTCGCATTCACCTCCACATTTACACAATGCTGTACATAACATGGATGCTTTCACACATTTACATCTGCCACGTCATCCATGCTCGCTTTTACATCCACACTTTATGAGTTCATTACATGCCTCTGATGCCTGTCCAATTTGAGTCCAAAATGGCTGTAACATTCCATTTGTGTCTTTGCACCAGCCCCAGGTAAGTGGATCGGTAACATCGGGACTTGGATACAAACTTAGACCCCAACAATACCCTGCTTGGTAAGTTGCCCTCTTTACATGTTGGAGAAATGCTGCTGAGGTTGGAGGAATATTTTCAATTGGTCTTCCTTTCCTGGTAAATAGATCTTTCCGTGCAGCGTTCACTCCAGCACATTCGCTTGTTCTGTCATATAAAAGAACACAGAATCGCTCCAGATAAGGCAAGGCATCATTCATGGTTTCTAAGTCTGGGCGCATGCTGAGGGCTTCAAAATGCTCAGTGATTTGATCAAATACGCCCCATGTATCCCATGCTGTTTTCTTGCCTCTGTTTGCAAATGAAGATACCTGATCACATCCTGTAAAGGCAATGAAAAACACAAGAGCTTTTGATTTTATCGATCCAAGCTGACTAGATATACCATTGGCACATATATATCTAAAACATTTGCCCGTACCAAAGGCAATCCAAAGCTGCTCAGGATTGACCCTTGGAATGATTGATATGCCAAGTACAACTACATCCGTGTCAACAGTTCTAATCATTACTTTCTTCAGGCCACTTCTGACTGCATCTGCGACATGCAGCATCATTCTGGTGTCAGCTTCTTCATGAGAACACGGAGCCAAATTACTGATGTCATGGCTTTCTTTGTTACTCAAAGCTTCCTCTCCTTTGGTAGTTACAATTACTTTATCACTACCGAAGTTGTTATTGAAATTTTGCACAATTATTTCACCATTCAGCTGGACTAGTAGGCGGTTGCTCATCTGAGCGGATAATTCCCCCCGCTCTTGTTGGTACAATTTTGCTTGTAGTTTAAAGTTGTTGATTAAGTATAAACAGAAGTAAATCGAAGTTTTTCAAGTATTTGATTAACTTTAACAATTTTGTAATTTATTGAGATATAATATGGTTTGAGGCGGTGCACACTTTTTTATAATCCGCTTCGCCTCAAACCATATTATCAAAGACAACGCAAATGTTTAAGTTCAAATTTTATTATTATTTGGCATATTCTTGTCATGGCTTTATGTTAATTTAATTTTAAATCTCTGACGACTTGCAAGCTCAAGTGAAAATGTCAAAGAGATGAGCAATGAGAATGGACCCTGGGTAATCAGATGTCCATCGACATCCTCAAAGCAAGGGGTCCTGGGAAACAGATACCCCAAGCCAGAGAGATGTCTATACCTAGCTTTAATGTCATTGAAAAATTTTGCATCTGAAACCTAAGCATGGTGTTTTGAAAAGAACGATAACTCGTATTGCTTCCGTATTGTACCCATATTCGAATTTAAAGAAGTTCTCTAGTCGTGGAGATTTTCATGTATATTACAGTTCATATCAAACTTAATTCCAACAAGAAATTTCCCCATAATGTTAATCTCTTTCAGAGCTGATATAGACCAATTTGTATTTTAACCACCTTTTCCAATTTCTCAAAATAGCTGTACAAACCGGAAGTACGTCAGAAGTGTGTAAAAGGGAACCACGTTTCATAACGCTATATATAGAGATGTACATGCATGTTGTGGATACATGTAAGAATGTACTCTTATAAATGCCAAAATAAAGGACATAACAAATGAGAGTGTATGATTGAGTATAAATACGATAAAAGAGCATTTAATAATGAAACCTAAATATTTACATTTTAAAAACTACTAATGTACATGTTTTATTATATATACATACGTACATGTGTTGATATATTTTAAAAGACTTCCAGAATCCTAAAGTTTATCTCGGAGAGGGATTCTAAGGCATATATAGATAAAAAAAAATCTTAAGGGGATCTATCCTTCCTTTCCCCCGGAAAGAAAATGGGGGTGGGGGTAAGCCGTCTATTTCGAAAAAAAAATACTAGTAAAACAAAGAAAAAATCTGCATTTTTGGCAAATCCAAGGGGTCCTAACCGTCTAGATCATGCTTGTAGATGGTTTGGGTCGGGTAGAGGGTATCCTATTTACAAAATTCTATAATTTCCCCCATAGGCGGAAAGATCGTCCGGGTATTCGCATGCGCTACTAAAAAAAATTTTTTTAGAGGCGCATACGAATAATTGCCAGACGACCTTTCGGCCTGTGATTTCCCCGGCACTCTGAATCCCTCCCGTTCCGGCCTTTGATACCACACTCCTTCGTTGACATTTGTACCTCCCCACTTCCAGTCGGCACGTACGTTCTTCAATAAATATTACCTTCCTTACATTGGAAAAAGCATTCCATGTACATGTACATGATAAAAGGAGAAATTAGGTCTGTGGAATATCGTTGAGAATTAATGTAAAAATATAAGTCATCGACATGTTCAATGTACTTATTTTTGTGAGCGGGGAAAAAAGAAAGAAAGAAGGAAAGACACAAGCTAGATTATTTTACATATATACAGGCCCCAAGTGCCGAAAAAAAAGTCAGTATGTAACAACTGTTAAAAAAAATCCCCCCTCCCGCCCGAATTTCCCGACATAACTCTCGTATCCAGACGCCCCCCCCCCCCCCCCCTCATAAATAACGATACGATGTTTGACGATTGTTGTTTTGTAAAACGAAATTTTTTAATGAATGTAAACAAATAAATGTCCATCAAATGCTTCATTAAAGGGATCCATGTGGAACATCAAAATACACAAGAACCTCAGTTTTCAATATTCAGAGCATAACCTGTTACATGTTTTCAAATTTTTCGATAGATTGGGGTGGGGACGTAAATTTTAACTGTGGAAGGAGTTGCGACTGAATTTCGAAAAAAAAAAAAATGAATAAAAATTGATAATCATAAACAAGATACCATATCAAATACTTGTATATGTATTCCGGTTATCTATTTTCTAATATTGTTCTGGGCAACACAGTGATCATTTTCTTTTGGAGCGGAGATAGTATTATTAACAAAATAAGTCCGTCTTGAATTCTTGTAATGCACCTCGGAAATAATTTTTTTTTTCTCTCTCTCTCTCGTACTGAGATACTCGATCAGTTAATATTGACGAAGAACGCTCGTTACTTTCCGTTTAATTCTGAGACGATTCATTTAAAATTTCATTTTATTCGATATTCATTACATGATCATTTCTCCCGGTATTGAATTTCAAGAAAGTCAATTTTTTTTCCCTGAAATCCTGAGCGGAGCTAGCAGACAACTTTCAAGACCATATCATTTATTTTTTTTTTTGTCGACCCATATCATTTAATTTTTTTTACCTTCATAACTTTATATAATATCAGAAAATAAATTTCATATTATCTGAAACGGCCAAAAAATGTGTCGTCAATTTAATGACATTAATTTTCATTTTCACCCTCTTCCTGATACAGTTGCGCCCTCCCTCCCCCCCCCCCCCCCCCCCCCCAAATCCTATAAGCTGATTAGGATATCAATTTGAGATCCAATCTAGACAGCTAGGAAAGGCTTTACTAAGGATTTCATATCCTATAAAATTTCCATCTCTCACCCTCCCTTCATTATTTAATATTTTCCGTGTTCATGCAAGTCTTACCAGGAATGGGGAAGAACCGCCGACCCCCCCCCCCCCCTTTCCCTCCTCCTGGATGGATCCGACAATGAATATGTACCCGTCTTTTAAAAACACTGATGTCTAATTTACTTTGAAAATGGTTAAACCGTAAATAATTATAAATGTACCATATAAACAAAGAGACTCATACATGTACTATATTTTACATTGCGTCATCGTGTGAATGTGTAGTTTATACACACATCTGACGTCACGAATTTGTACTTTCAATTTCGGCGGAAGTTGCAGACTAGTTCTGTGTAAAATCGCTAGCTTGTTGATATGGGCTTATAAATCGCTGTTTCATGGATAAACGAGACAATAAATTTTTATGGAACTACCAATACTTTGTAATTTGAGTTTGTCCGAGTAGATGTAAGTGAAAATACCCACGAGTAGAGGACTTCTTTAAGACAGGTCGATACAAGTAAATGTTCATTTGCTTGCTTTGATAAATGAATTTATTGTTAGCCAATAAATTGTATTATATCTCAATAAATTGCAAAATTTTGAAAGTTAATCCTTAATTGTTATTCTTAAGAAACGACAAAGATTCTGATTGGCCGAGAAATTGTGTTGATACATACATCAACCGAAACCGGAAGTACGCGCTAAGCAACGTCATAAGCAACGTCGTCGGCAACACAATTTCAAAGCTGCAAATAAACGTTGAAACGCGACAAAATGAAATGATAAGTAATCAATGTAATATTTTTGTTTTGGTTGATCAAGGTATCAAGCGCTAAGCGCATGATGCAGTTTTCCCTCAATTTTTGGTGTTGATACCTCGATCAAAAAAATATTGCAATGATTCCTTAAATAAATTCATGTCAGATCTCATGGGTTACATTTTGTATTCGTATATTCTAATATGACTTGAAATGTTCTCCCTATATGTACCATAGAACTCGCCTGGTGTAAAATCGCCAACAAACTTCAGTGCGCTAAACTCCGCCCATTCACATGCTATATTAGAATAGAAATAACAACTAGCTAGCCGTGATTCATTGTCCAGTAATTCCACTCGTCAAATGAACCAATCAAATTATTATTATAATTTGATTGGTTCATGCGACTTGTGAAATTACTGGACAATAAACCACGGTTAGCTAGTTGTTATTTCTTAAAAATACTATGCTGTGCCCGCATGCAGTTTCACAAAAATTCTGACGAAAATTTTTAAGGATCGAATTTTCGTAACTTTCGTCCTTTGATAAAGATTAAAAATATTTTGTAGTTGGATTGTATCTTTTTTTTTTTAATATCATTTTTACACACTAAATACAAATTAAAAACCAAAATTTGGTAAGTTAGGAGAACTGAGCAATTTAAAGTTACGAAAAATCCTGAAATAGTTTGTAAGTATATATTTCTTTGTTACGGAATCTTCGGATCTTCTGCCAAATAAATATGTACATTGCTTTAGAAATCATTTTGTTTTCATAATCCTCTAAAACCTTTGTTTCTTGCAGCCGAGAATCTTCAATTTCCGAGTACTCAAGGTAAAATTCTGCAATTTCTTCCATGGAAAATCTGTCGGTCTTTTGAATGTGTATTTATTTCAAATTTATCACGTATACGCAAATAGTAGCATGCAAATAGGATGTAAATATTCAGTCTCTAACCTGTGCCTTCGAGAAAGAGGGATCGACCTATGACACGGAAGAGAAGAAAACACGTTAGCTTGCCATAAATTAAGACGAAGTTAAAATATGAAAAATGATCGTCCTCATCCCACTTATAAAACACTTATTAAAGTAAAGATTTCACTCAAATCTGAGATTTTCTTCAGTAGAATCTGCAGAGAATTCTAGTTGAACATCTAACTTGGAGAACCTTGACGTGTATATAAGTGAGGCCTGGAGGAGTAAGAAATTTCAACTTGCTTTTTATATATAATTATATCAATGACATTGATTTTACATAATATATAGATATCGTACATACACATGAAATGTAAGACGAAGTTTATTCACTCACACACACACACTCACACACACACTAATTGTACTATTGCTTTTTCAGAAACTCGTATCATCTGTGAGGGTTTGACGGACACCCTAACGTGTGCGAACGGACAGACAATCAGTATCCTGTCTGCTAACTACGGACGTACCGCACCTCAGAGTCCCGACCTGTGTGACGACCCACGGGATTCCGACACAAATTGTGTAGAACCCACCAGTCTGGGCATTGTACAGGGTTTGTGTGACGGACAGACATCATGTACACTGACGCCCACCAACGGCGTGTTCGGTGATCCGTGTCGAAACACGTACAAGTATCTGGAGTTGGAATACCAATGTAGCGGAGGAGTTATAGAAAGTACGTGTGCTGTGTAGTGGTATTTTACATGTTAGATAGATAGATATTTATTCGGTAAAACAATGTTAATAACATATACAAATAAAATCTGTGTTGAAAAACAATGCAAAAAACTTTTACATATTTGGCATCCTTATCATTAATATTACTCAATTTTCAAGGTTTAGTTAATATATCCACATGACTAGTTAAAAAAAAATCACAGTTTACAAGACATTGCTTACCAGGATAGCCCATATCTAGTAAGGGTGATGAAACTTTTTTATTATTATTTGTTACCTTTCATTATCTTTGTAAAACTTTTCCTTTTTTGTTTTATATCTTTTTTAATCTTCCTTTTTTGGTTCTATTACCTTAGATACTATAACTTGTATGATATGATATGTAACACGATTCATAAATTTACTTATAGCACGGTTTGTTTTAGCAGCGCCACCTACAATACATTCCTTAGCTGTAACGGACTCTGGAGATTGTTCATTATATGCAGTTGTCCTTCGTGTTTCTACGAAGCTGTGTGTGTTATATTGTCTCCGTCTGTTTGTCGGAGTTTTCTTTTCTCGTGAGGAATTTCTGTTTAATGTTGTAAAAGATTTTTTTTTTGCGTTTTGATTGCGATTTTCTGAATTTCAAACTAGGCACAATTAGAGCTCTCTGTAATTTTTGGAGGAAGGGAAGGAAAATGATGGAGTTCAGTATCTCTCGGTGAATGGCTAGAAAATACGACTTGACTGTTATGCAGCCTGTCGCATGAATAATAATAAATATGTGACCTTGAAGGTAACCATGACAGACATCGAGTAAGCAGTCTTTTCTCGCTTGACTATCTCTGAAAGTTAGATGGACACTTTTTAGACGAGTTGCAAAAGTAAGACTAAACTTAATATAAGGCACAGTCCATTTGATATTCTGGGGGGGGCTTGGGTTTTTTTCGAAAAAAATAATTTTGCTCTCAATTTTGATGAAAAAAATAAATTTGCTAATGGTGTGACAGAAAAAAATAATCTTGCTCTTACAAATAATCTGAATTTGAAGAATTACCATGAAATTTCGCTAAAATTCTTGAAAATTTTCCGGCTCGCTTCGCTCGCCGCGGTTTTCAAAATTGTATCAAAAATTTTTGGCTCGCTTCGCTCGCCATAGTTTTCTATAAAAACATTATTCACTAAAAGCATTTTAAGTTCAAATATTTGAAGATATCAAAAGTTAAACATGTATGTGAATGAAAAAGGGCTTCCTTAAAAGCTTCAATATATTATCAATATTTATGTATTGCTGTTAATACATGTTGCATGTATCCCATAGAGTCATGTTCATGTAAGCTTGGAAGGAGAACTTCAGTTATTCACCAATTTACAATTCTTAGTAACATTTGAAAAATTGTCTAGGAGACCTTCCCCTCAGACCCTCTTATACATGATATATACATGTACCTTATATAAAATATTGAGAATTGTATTGTAAAAATCTTTTATCTCTCTGTTTAAAAGTGAATTGAATACTGGCATGAAAATAAACTAATATATTAATATTAAGAGTTTTGAGTAAAAATATAAATAATTTCTATTGATAAAACACAAACATTCTTAATATGCGCATCACTTTTTTAAAAAAAAATTTCCTTGCTCCAACTTTGCCAGAAAAAAATAATTTTGCTCCAGTCCGGGGCGAAAAAAATAATTTTGCTCCGACAAAAAACCCAAGCCCCCCCCTGAATATCAAATGGACCATGCCTAAGATGGCAAGTCCAACAATGTTGGCAACATCAGGGCTTCGAATCATCCTGGACCAATCGGAGACCTCAGAGCAGCCACCAAACCCCCTGTCTGAATGTGATTCCACTTAAAAAGTACCCTGGTTACGCGCCTGGAATCAATCAGACACAATAATTGCACAATGAAATAACAAGTCCATTGCTGTACAACTATGTCACTTTATTTCAGTTGACAACACAGGCTATTGGATATGTCCAACAGACGAGGGTAACGAGGGAACATTCACGTGTGAAGCGTCAACCAATCCGACGTCTGCTATGACATTTTTTGGAGCTGGTCAAGATGGCGATGAAGCCGAGAATTGTGTGACCTTGGCTCAGACTGGGGTCTTCAATCCTGCAGATGTGAACTGTGCAGAGAAAAGATTCTTCATTTGTGAAATACCACCATGTAAGTCCATCTACATAGAGACTAAGTGTCTTAATGTGTGTTTTGTTACGCCGGGTATGAAACAAACAGCAGGTGAATTTTATGTTACATACCTGTCAACATTGAAATCTTAAAAAGAGGGAGATCTCCCTCCTTGGCACTTGAAAAAAAGGAAGATAGCGCATGAACCCATTTTGCTACATTATTAATGAATCACAACACTTTGGGCAAAACCATTTTTCAAATAATTTCATTGTGTTGAAATTCCAATGCAAAAACATTTATAAACAATGAAATATGTATCAAAAAATTGTATTCTATACATCTTTTCTTGCATTTTGTCATGAAATTTCTCATAAAATGCTCTGAATGTTGCTATCTAGAGTTATTTTTCCTTGGTAAATATGCCAAAAGAGGGTGATTGGGTCAAAAAGAGGGAGATTTTGGTTTTCCTCGAGAGAAAAGTGCCAAGGAGGGAGATGAGGTCAAAAAGAGGGAGTCTCCCTCAAAAAGAGGGAGAGCTGACAGGTATGCAGCACATATCATGCCATAAATGCACTTGCTGTGTGTTGCATACCTGTAATAATACACAAATTATGACATTTATTCTATATATATGCACCACAGTTGTCTGTTTCATTCTTGCTTTCTGAAATCGGGTTTTTTTTTCTAGGTAAAAAGGTTATGTTAAAATTCAGGTCACCGCGGGTTCAGTTTGCAGGTTAGAACAGCTGTCGCTGCATGTTCCTTTAGATCTTACACATTGTTACAACATGTGTGCTTTCATGCGAAATAAATACATGTTCCTTTCAATAGTTTCATCTGAGGGAATTACATTGGTGGTGCATATATATCTTAATGGCATATGCCCCCCCCCCTGCCCCCTTAGACAAACTTTGGTGAAGGCTTGTTATTTCCTGCACATAATGTTTCAAATCTTCAGGTCATGCATGTACATAACAATTTATAGTTTTATATTCTATTTTTTCAGAGTGAGTGCAAATAAGTGTGGAAATTCAGCAGCAGTCTACCAGAATAAATGCAATGTAAATGCTCAAATAAATTAGATAAATCTGTCAAACTTACAAAGTCTTTTCTTTACATTTTCTGCACAATTTAGTAATAAAAGCTACAAAATGTGCATACTTCTTAACATTTGAGTTTCTAATTTATCAATTTTGACTTTTATGCACAGCTTTATCTTATTTTAAACTGCACATTGTGAGAATCAGTACATTTAAAGGTTATTGTAACCATGGGCATACCTGTCAACTTTTTTTGGACAAGAGGGTCAATGACAGCTATGATAATGGGTACGTTTCTTTTTCTTCTGCTTATGCAAAATAAATAGACAAATTCCCCTATATTGCTCACAAAAATGTAGTAAACCATGATCAAAGAGAAATTTTAATATGACTTGATTCTTTTTCCCTATTAAGAGAACAGACGTGAGCCGGGCTCTATTTTCCAATATAGGCCCTATAGCGATAAGCCACGCCTACCCATTTTCTGAAAGCAGATAAACCGGCAGGAACTGGTTTTTACAGGTCTAAGTTTGGTCATCATTAGAATAGAAATAAAAAATGGCAAGCCGGGCTCTATTGTCTCATAATGCCCTCGCGTCCTCAGCCAATCACATTTATCACCTGGCCGCTGACGCGGCTCGGTTTTTTATTTCTTAAATCGGTCATAGTCAAAAAAACTTAAATTGAATGACAAACAGATAGACAGTCTAACATGACAAAAATCAGCAAAGACGTGTTCATGTAAGTATATCATTTATTGGCATTTAGTACACACTCACTACATGATAGCATAATTCAGTCATCTAATTTTATCAATACAGATAAACAATACTCAATCACATTATAAGTCACATAGATGCACACAATTATCAGTTTAATGTACAGTGATAAGTGGTGATATACACGTATATTCTGAAACAAAAAAATTTACAATGATATCTATAAACATGTAATTGACTAGAGATTAACAAAAAACATGATTGCTAAATATACAAGCTCTAAGATGGGAGAGAAAGGTTAAGGGGAAGAGAGGTAGAGAAAGTGGGAGAGAAAAGTTCACATCTATTCTTGAATGTCCTCATAATTGAAGACAATAACGCAATGAAAACAGTGATTTTTTTCAGTAATTTGGGAATGGGGCCAGGGCCCGTGCATTTGGGAAAATTAACAACGTTTGGGAATATTTTGGGAAGTACTAATATAAAACAAAGTTAAAGTGAAATGACAGTTTATACAATCAAGAGTTCAGAATTGAAAGTTTAATCAAATAATATTCTTTTCATTATGATTTAATTTCTTGTGCTTACAAAAATATGGCACATAATTAGTAAATTCGCTACTTTTGAACCAGTAGATTTCACTAATTTTGGTGATAATTCCATCTATATGTGATTGGGAAATTTGAGAGCCACAATTGGGAAAAAAAGATACTATTTTTCATTGGGAATGGGGCCGAATAACGGCCCCAAAAAGTGGCAAAAAAAATCCCTGGAAAATATCAACCAGACTTGTCAGAATGACAACATAGCTCGCCGGTGGCAACCATATGTAAATTGCAACAACAACAATAAATAACTCCTCTGATTAAAAAGTCCCAGTGCCAATAAAGTTTACTTAAATCAGTAAAGAAGCTATGGCCCAAGTTAAAGTTTTTGAAAAGTAGGTAAAATTTCAAGGTCAAGGTCACTAGGTCAAAATTTATGGTACGGCATGAAAGGTCTTATCACAAGGGATGCACATGTGAAATATCAAAGCCCTATCACTTACCATTCAAAAAATATGGCCCAAGTTAAAGTTTTTGAAAAGTAGGTAAAATTTCAAGGTCAAGGTCACTAGGTCAAAATTTATGGTACGGCATGAAAGGTCTTATCACAAGGAATGCACATGTGAAATATCAAAGCCCTATCACTTACCATTCAAAAAATATGGCCCAAGTTAAAGTTTTTGAAAAGTAGGTAAAATTTCAAGGTCAAGGTCACTAGGTCAAAATTTATGGTACGGCATGAAAGGTCTTATCACAAGGAATGCATACGTGAAATATCAAAGCCCTATCACTTACCAATCAAAAAA
Source organism: Pinctada imbricata (assembly GCA_033119305.1). Classification (NCBI taxonomy): domain Eukaryota; kingdom Metazoa; phylum Mollusca; class Bivalvia; order Pterioida; family Pteriidae; genus Pinctada; species Pinctada imbricata. The sequence continues at coordinate 6,179,082 of VSWD01000009.1, read as the reverse complement.
TATGGCCAAGGTTAAAGTTTTTCAAAAGTAGGTCAATCATCTCCAAGGTCAAGGTCACAAGGTCAAAATTTTGGTATCCATGGAAACGTCTTGTCACAAGGAATACACATGTGAAATATCAAAGCCCTATCACTTACCATTAAAAAAATATGGCCAAGGTTAGGGTTTTTCAAAAGTAGGTCAATCTCCAAGGTCAAGGTCACAAGGTCAAAAATTTTGGTATCCATGGAAAGGTCTTGTCACAAGGAATGCACAAGTGAAATATGAAAGCCCAATCTGTATTGGTTTAAAAGTTATAAGCAAGGTTAAGTTTTTGTGCACGCGCACGCCGACGCAGACGCCAACGCAGACACTGACACCGGGGGTATGACAATAGCTCTCCGGACATTCGTCCCGGCGAGCTAACAAAAACTGCCCTACAAGGATGAATAATGTAGTATTAATATTTGTTTGCCATGCACATGTATATGCGAAGTTTGACATTGACCTCTGACATTTTGAATGTAAAATCAATTCAGATCGTCCTTGGATTATAGGCAATCTATGTACATGTAGCCACATCATGTAATGCAATTTTTTTTTTCAGTTTTGATGCAAAGTTACTGCTTACTCTATATGGTTAGTCTGACCTTGATATTTGACCACAAAATTAACAGGGATACGTCTGGACAATCCATCAAAGAAGCTTTGTAACTGTAGGTCAAGAGTTACAGTGAAAAAAAAAACAGAATTACTTTCTGCAAAGACAGTCAGACAAATACAAACAGACAGACAGACAAACGGAAAGATATGTTGAACAGAAATGGTGAAACCAGTACATCTACTTAAACTTGTTGTCAGGGGTAAAACAATAAATTAAATTAAAGGGAGTACTAACTGCTTTTTGTCAAAGCTTATGTACGTTGTACATTAAGTTTGAGTGAATGGGGCATATATTAGAGACTGAAAATCAAATAGTCCTTCATACCAATGCAATGCATAAGGAAGCTGATGAAAACAATAAGATTTCATTCATTCTGAGAGTAAAGTAACATCTAATTAAACAAATAGTATCATAATTCAATCTTAAAACTGATGTTCTTTGCAGAAATCATGTGATGAGTCTATGCACTGTGAAATAAGGATTAAGTTCCTAATAAATGCTCACAACATAAAATACCAGTAAATTGGAATGTAAATCACAAGGTATTACAAATAAACATATATTTTCAATAGGACATATCAATTTAATTCTTTGTATTACTATAAGTAAATTTTTGATTCCATAAAATTTGAAAAAATAATATTAAATATCTATAATCTATCAATAGAACAACAAAAAATAAAAAAAATGTCTTCTATAGCACTAAAAGAAGTGGTGTCTAAGTAGATAAGCCTTTTTGTTAAAATAAGTACTTTATTCCAAGTTTCTAGTACAAACCCCTAGTTTTTTCTCCTGTATCAAGTTAATTTTTATTACCATAAACAGCATATGTAAAATGTTTGAAAAGGCACAATACAGGTACAAAAGTTAATTTTGTAATATACATGTACGTGTACAGTGTACGTGTACAGTGTAAGTGTACAGTGTAATTACATTCTTGCCTTTTAAATTCTCAGAATTACATGTATGCACATCAAAATTATTTCCAAATGACAAAAATAAATATCAACCTCCGAGTTCATCTATATCAAGAATGCTTCGACAAATACCTTGTATTGATGGCAAATACGTTTAAAAGGTTTTAAAATATGATTTTTGTATTAACAAAGTTGATATTCATACTTTCTTTCATGCCTTTTTCTTTACAAAATGTAGTTCATTCCTATAATGTCTTTTTACTGCATGCATTCACAAAAATTGTACTCCTTCAATGACTAAGTATAATGTGTACCTTTCTAAAACATATGAAATTAAAATACTTATACTTTACATAAACAATTTTTTATTCCATTATGCATTGTAAGATTCATTACCCTTGTTCAATATTTTCCTTATAGACTTAAGAAATTTTATCAACCTGTAATACTTCTTGAAGGTTTTACATGTATGTTTGATTTTCAATAAATCAAACTTGAATTATTTGATGAAATGAAATGATAAATTCTGTTATGGTGTCCCCCTTCTAAATAATAGGATTAAATGTTGTTGATTTTCAAGACTTTTTTTCAGAAAAAATATACATGTTTTTCAATGGACTACAGATTTTAAAGTGATCAGGTTCTTGTATAAATATATTATAGAACATCAGGAAGATATAAATCAAAGTAAAATTATGGTATATGCTTTGGTCATGATAAATAAATGTGTCATTTGTCACAAGTAAATCCTATGTTACACATGTGACAAGAGATTCTATGATATGTAAACATCACACATACACACTCTCCTCACATCTATCTCTTAACATAAAAACAAAATACACAGATAAACTACAGATAAATATTTCATTTACCAAACATGCATTTCTACTGTACAAGTATATCACATACCATCAAACATACAAGAAATTGTTTGTCCTTCAAACAAAAACATATGATATAAAAACTTCCATGATATAATATAACGATAATTTAATTCAACAGCAGTATGTTTCCTACAAGTATGAATATAAGAATTCCTCAATACGATGTATGGACCCAATAAGTCAGTATTACTGACATACATTAAAAAATCAATATGAAGAATCTTAACAAAATATTATACATGTATGTTAACATCTAAATAAATCGCATGGGGCCCTACTATAAGACTGTGATACATACTGATCCTGACCCTTAATTTTGACCTTCCACAACAAGCTTAAAATGAAAACTTGACATTTGTATTTACATGTATATCTAGAATTAATAGTCTTAGTATTGCATAATATACTATCTTGAATGATCGGATATAACATAATTTATGGATCAGATCACGAAATATTTCACACTATCCATCTCTATTAGAAATTTTAAAGCCCTCACTTGAAAGCATTATGAGCACTGGATACAATTGTAACATTGGTGTAAATGCAGAAAATTGAAAGACACCCAAGTAGAATACATAATTCCTATACGACACAAGAATTGGGGGTCCTTATAAATATTGACTAGGCAGAAGATGGCAACCAATGCAATCCCAGCACCTGTAATATAACATACATAAACCCTAGAACATGACACATTGCTTATCTATGTAGAGTGATTCCTTGTTCACATTAAATAAATAAAATTTATCAGGCAAAACCAATGAAACTAATAAACTGTACTCTTCTATGTAGTACACCATTTTTAACTGTATTAAAGACAAATGTTTGACATAAACCAGTAAGACAAGAAATCACTGTATAGATAACAGCAAGTGTCTTTCATTAAAATACCTCCAATATTTACATTAAATACACCATTATAAAATTAATATTAACAATTTATCACAATGTACATGATAAGAAACATTTCAACAGTTTGTCCCCTTTAATACACCTTACATGAGATATTTATATAACAGGTGCTTCCAGTGCTATCGTTTCCATGCGTAAACTTCATTGACCACAAACTGTTGTTGGTTATTATTAGATGAACACGGTTGTAACGTTAATTGTCCGTCCCCACCGCTCTCCACACACTTGTCATGATCTGTATGTCTGATCCTACCACTCAACTATAACACAAGATTAATTACAAAATAATTATAATACAAATTAATTATACAATAGTCATTTTCACATATGAAATCAACTATTGTCTGCAGCTAACTTCCGAAACTGGATAATCATGATTTTCACTACTTTATCAATGAAAAACTGAAATAAAATCGATACCATTCATTAGATCTCGCTTAGTAGTAAATTTTGGTATAAGTTATATGATATTCAGTGCACGCAATCAAACTTAGACAGAAAAAGTTTTAGATAGGCCATTTCCCATGCTATTTTTTCCCATGACGTCGTGACAATCTCAATAGGCTCAATGTTTAACTCGGCGACGTCGCGCTGAAATTTAATATTGAAAATGCCCCATCTAAAATTTATTTTGTCTGTATCATATGACTGCATAAACCCTCGACCATGTAACATATATCAATATTTATGACTAAATGAGATCTATTCAATGATATAGATTTTATTTTAATTTTTGCGTGACAAGTTATCAAAATTTTGTTTATCCAGTTTCCGAAGTGAGCCATTGTGGACAGTAATCTGAATTATATGCAAAATTTCTTTTACATAAAAAATGTAAAAGAGACATGAAATTAAATGACAAAATTTGAAAGATTAAACTACCTCATCAAATTCCCACGGCCCTGTTGGTTGTACGTCACAGAATGAGACGTGTAGCGTATTACCATTCCTGGATTCTATACACCTCTCACCGACTCCTATCTGACCTTTAGTATTTATTCTGAATAACTGTAAAGAAATGGAGGCATTTATATGTACATCAACATTCAAATCATGTAAAAATCTCCGTTTGTACAGATAATTGCAAGAAAGAGGAAGCATGACATTAGAGATTTACCATATATACTCTTGTCATCTGACTTTGTACAAAGGTTTTTTATTTCTCTTATTTCAGCTATCAAGGTTACCTACATGTAGGATGCTTGTTGCCAACTTTTGTCAATAGATCATACGATTTATAGGTTCATAAGTTTTAGAAGATATAACCTGCATGTACATGTATGTACAAAGGAAAATATCTTTACATGTATATCAAATATAGAGCAAAAAAATGTTAAATCGTGTATCTTACCTGACTACCACCAAAGTGATGACAGTAGCTGGCACCTATAGCCCCGCCCCCTACCTGCTGACCCATCGTGTCCCAGCATTTACTGCCAGACTTCTCCTTAACCTGGAAAATATTACCATGTTTAGTCTATGTACACATGAAAATGAGGTACATTTGTTGCAGGTTCTTCCATGTACAAGACAATAACTTATGCAAATGACAAGAGGCCCAAATGGGTCGATATCGCTCTCCTCTAGATATTCTTATTTTACTCTTAAGGTATCCAATGTACAAATGAAGATCTCGCGGACGTCTCGTCCATTTAAACAGTGTTAGAATCACCTCGGTAATCTTCGGCAGTGTCTCGATAGTTTCCGTGGTTTGAGTGACGGTCAGCATGTTGACCTTTGATGATAGAAACCATTATATAGGTATATTGGGGTAAAAATATGCCATGATTCTAACTATATAATACACTTGATATTTATTTGTACAACGGATACCTTAAAATTAATTAGGATGTCACAAATCATACAACACAGTTTGTAAATTTTTTTTCCAGCTTTGATGCTCATTTCATTTGCATGCATTGTACATGTTTTACAAAAAAAGTTATGTGCTTAAAGAGTCTTAATAATTTTTTTTGCACAATTCATTCTTGATGCCACCAAAATGCCAATTGTAAATACCATGATAAATTTATGTAAGGATTTTAAAATACTTGATTTGTTGTTGTAAATTTCATGCAGATGTATCTGACATAGAAGACATAATGATACTGACCTCTCCCCATGCCTTATTTGGTGGTAGTCTGGGGAACCTGTCATAAACTTCATATGCTACATTATCCATAAACCACTTAAAGTCTTTACATTTATTGTCTTTTTTAAATTTTAATTGTTTTGAGACGTCCCCTATGGGATAACCTCTGACACTCGGCTCCCTGGTGTAGAAGTATTCTTTATGTTCTTCATCTAGCCATACCTCTACTACTCTCATATAATTCTGAAAAAAAAGTTACACAAAAGGAAAATCACAATGTTCTGATGATTAATTCTCTGTTTAAAAACTATATAATAATAATGTAGGTGACATATGATGCATTTTTAAGTTCATGAATGAAAATAGACAATGATTTCAGCATGAAGAAAATATTTTCATAACTGCCCAAAATATTCAAATCAAAATAATCTTATCATGTTCATAAACATACATGTAGATATTAAGATTTGTAATATTTCAAAACTTTACAATGGTTTTTGAGGAAAATTACCTATAATAAACTTACCAATAATATAACAGGAATTTTGACGTCTATTTTACCAAATCCATACGGCATATGGTTTCTGTACACATGACCAACCCTAGAACAGGGTACCCACTCTATACTACCTCCACATTGCCATATCTGTAATAAGTTTTGGCAAATGTCATTAATTTCTAGTAAAATCTCAGTAAAAAATACCTATTATACTAATTTATATCATTCCTGCCAAAGAAGATCCTATATTAAGCATACCATTTTTCTATAGAAACATTGAGCACTTTGGATAAAAAAAAACCTTGTAAGTGTAAACATGCCATTATAAGGCAAGTCAATGGTATGACTATAACTATTTTCATAGGCTGTGCTTGGCATTTTATGCCGATGAAAACTGCTTGAAATCAAGCAACTTTTTGTTAGACTTGAGCAAAATGGATGAAAACATTGCATTTATGATTCACATCATATCCAATGTGATAAATAAATATCATTTGCACACAGTCTATAATAACAAGAGCTTATTTTATTTGTGACAATTGCTGTGACTGGCCATAAAAAAGGTCCTTATCATATATAGGTCTTTCTAGGGTACATGTTGGTAAATCAATATAATTGGTTCATTAGTATCTTGGTGGACTCAGCAGTTTCACCTTTATGCACTCATTTATTTGTTGAAACATATGATAATGATTGTTTCAAATGTCAAACAAACTCCCTAATATAAATAAAAACAAACTTCTCAAAATTTTTCAGAGATTTGCATTACTTCCATGTTATGCATCACTTATGTAATTTTAAGTAAACTTACTTTGAAAGATAATTCGAAGTTTTCTCCACCCCAGATCTTCAGTCCTTCATCATACGCACCAAGCTCAAAGAAATACTTCCTGTCCATAGCAAACAATCCCCCTGCATGGGTGGGTGACCTATACAATAGGATACGCTTTATGTTTATTAAGTAATACTATTTTGGAATAGATCTTTATTCTAAACAAGTGTAGTCTTTATTACAAATAAATCAATATTCATCTGTTCATTCACATGCTTTTTGAACATTTTAAAAGATTTCTGATATTGTAATACTCATGCATTGATGTACTACATGTAATAAACATGAAAATTCAAATTTCAACAGAAATGAAAATTTTAATTGTTGATACTCATGCTTGTAAAAGTTGTTAAAATCTAATGCCTGGGAATGAGATAATTTTCACTATACCCAAATAAAACCCAGTTGTAATTGTAATGAATCTCAACCTGACAAAAAGGTAAGGAAAAATCCCTCAAAAGGAGGACCACTAAAAGCTTAAACCTTTCCTTTTGTGGATCTAAACTAAACCATATAGTAGAAATATTAGGGACGATGTCTGGAAGGTAATAAAATGCATGTATATGTTCACCATTTGTACTACATGTAACTTAAACTAGTGATTTACCACTAAGGTGTAAAACAAGGTTGATAAAAACCAAGGATAATTGTGGGTAGAATATGGACTAAGAATAGTAGATGATAATTGAATATTTTGTGTAATTTTCTAGGTGAAAATGATAACAGAAAGTAGGAAGTTCAAATATCTGTCTCTACCACTGAAGCTGTGAATATAGAAATCCCACAAAACCATAAAATACTTGTAAGGTTCTGTATAATGTTTCCTTTTCTCCAATTCTTTTTTGGGTGTTCTGCTTTCCTTGTATAAAAACCCCCACTCAAAGATACCACGATAATGGTTAGATTTGGAGTAAATAGGGTAATAACCAAACGACTCGAAATTTATACCGTCTATAGTGGGTACAACCATGATTTTCCTTTGCAGCAGAAATAAATGAAAGAAAAACATAAATATTATATATTCATATTCTTTTCCATGACCTAGAAGCAAAATGGACTTTTCCTGATGGTGCTGCCATTAATTTTAAACAAAGTTTGAATCAAAATTTGGAATGCATTCCAAATATAAAAGCCTTGAAAATGATTTCATCATTCCGTTTATTATCAGAAAAAGTCCAGGTTAACTTCACAGTCGTATCATCATTAATCTATTTGTCATTTCTCACTTGTACGGAGCACTGTGATGTTGATGTGTACGTAACTCTCTCTCTGGCACGGCACTCTCCTTGTACAGGAATCCCCATTCAAATATGCCCCTATGGTGTGTTGGTCCATACACTGGGTGATACTTGAAATTATCCCAGTCAATACCGTCTATCGTAGGTACGGCCATTATTCTCCTGGTCATGTCATAATCATTTGAAATGTATGTATGTCATAAGTCATGACACATACACAAAATCTGAATGAACCTTGAGGTGGCATACCTTACATTATTCAAAAGAACTTGAACATGTTGAAGAATTCTCAACTTTCAAAGCTTATTTATATGTAAAATTTTTAGTATTTCGGTATCTTTCATCATCTAATAATATGTTAAGAAATATTTTCATTTACATTGTATCCTGTTTTCCAATATAATTTCTATATTTTTATTTGAAATTCTTCATCAAATCATCAAATCGTAATGAGTTTTAGTTTTTCAAAGAACAAAGCCATCAATAGATAAGAGCATTCCTGAAATTTTCCGTAATAATTTTTGTAAAACTGGGAACTGTTACTTTCATTGTTATCTGTAATTACCTATCATATTTGATTCTAGCCAGGAGTGGAACCAGCCAGTTTTTGTTACATTCACAGTGAGCGTCCAGGAATATAATAACATCCCCCGTAGACAGCTCAGCTCCCCTGGTTCTGGTCCCTATCAAACCCATTCTCTCCTTATTCCTGTATAACTTTACAAGTCCCTTGAATTCTTTCTTCAAATACGTCTCCAGCTTGTCTTTCAGGTGCTCTGAAAAGTTTTTATTCGTCCATAGAAGGATTTATAAAAATAATTTTAGGTTAATATACTTAACTGCTTTTCAATATTAAACCTTTGGATAATACTTTATTTTTCATTTGTACATGTACATGTAATTGAAAAATACCTGTACGCTCCTTCTCATCTTGTGATCATCTATTTACTTTTCTGCTAAGAATAACACCAAAACTTTGTTTATCTAAGGAATGATTCTAAAATTCTTTTTGGTTAAGGGAAATAACCTCAAAAAGCTGATGCACAAACGGTATAATTCGCTTAGCGAATTATACCACGTTTGTGCATCGGCTTTTTGAGGTTATTTCCCATAACCAAAAAGAATTTTAGAATCATTCCTTATAAATCAATTTTAAGTTATATAACACATTATGTGCATCTAATTAGATCGTGGAAAATCGTGAAAATGCTCAATGCAAAGTTCCTGCGTAGGGATTATCTCCCTCGTTGCTAATAACAACAGCCGACAGTACAAGAATGGAGGCTGGTAGTTGAAAGGCGCTGGCGTTTGTTTTCCTACATTTCAGCCCGAGTCATTTGATATATTTCAAACGATGAGAATAGAATGACTCTGGATGGGATGGTTAAGCATCTGACAATCAGGTACATGTTTGATAGCGGTAGATTTTGATTAAAATGCAATCTTTCATCATCGTGACCAATCATCGCACCGACACGATATGTTTACCTACAAATCTCGTTGTAAGTACTTCATTTAATCGTTTACCTGTTGTTACAATCGATTATGTTTGTATATCTAAAGATGAAAATAGTATAAATGATGTGTATCTTGTATCTAGTCTTCATTCTCGAGGTAAAATTCAGTGTATCAAGTTTACGGGAAAATAACCTCAACTTTTTAGCCAATGAAAATCCTTGTTACATGCAAAATTAAATTATTTACATATAGACTAGTCTATCATTCTTGCAAATGACAGTCATATTGAGATTTCTTTCACAATATTTTGTGTAAATTATAAAATATAATTTTCCTGTTGGTCTGACCTTTATCACTAAAATCATCCACCATGACGACCTCCTTCAAGAACTGTGGAGGGGACATATTTATAACGCTATGTACGGTACGAAGGAGAGTGGACCAGCCCTCGTTATGGAACACCAGTATAACACTGGCTGTAGGTAGATCCTCAGGGTAGTGCCAGTATTTACACCTGGAAAAGAGGAATCCATTCAAAATACACACAGAGAATACGTTTTGATTTGTATCAAGATGTATCTTTTGTCTGATGTTTCATGTACAACGCCATTGAATGCAATTTATGTAAGAATAGGCGTTTAATCAAATAAACAAGTTTCAAGTATCTTACATGTAGATTCTTCATATTCTTGTAATATTTCATCTGAAAATGCCGATCTCTTGATTCTTTACCAATACCAATATTACAATATCCATTTTTTTTTTTTGCATAGTTAAAATAACAATAAATTAACAGCACATACTCATCTAATCTGGTATCAGGTATTGTTCTATCCATAGCAATTTTATCGCTATTTATCATATTAAAGCCGTATTCCCGTGTAGATTTATCTGCCCTTGCTTTTTCTTCCATGGCAGTGTAGACAGCTTGTCCTTTTTCACCTACAGCCATTAAAGCGGTAGAAAAAATGAAAATAAAGGAAAAATCCCACCACATTACATGTACATGCAGAAGGAAAGAAAAAGGTATGGGTAAGCAAACAGAAAAAAAAAAGAGCACTAAGAAACAAATAATAATTCTTAGTAATTATAAGCGCTTATTCTAAATTTATTCTTTGCTACTTTGTTGTCTTTATTTCAATCAACTGGAAAATGTTCTTCCTTTAGCAAATCATTCAAGTGAGAAATTTTACTTATTTCAAGGTCACAAGTATAAAAGTTTTGGTGAAAAATGATAGCTTTTGTCACAGAATATATATGCCCATTCGATTCAAAAGCTATATTTCAACTTCAATTCTTATACGGTAATTTAAGTTCAGTGTCAAGAACACAAGATCTAAAGTCAAGATATCAAATGGAATTTCTTATCACATAGAAACTTCATGTGAATTATAAAAAGCCTCACCCTTCAGTCTTTAATATTAATTGTGATTCCAGATAAGAAAGTCAAGAGTTCAAGGTCAGTAGGTCAAAAGTCAAGGTATAACATACAAAGTCTTGTCTAAGGTAATCCACTAGAAAAATGATATGTTTCCAGCTCTTCTCACGTAGTTGCTGGGAGTTGCTTCATACTTCATACTTAAACATACTTTAACAAAAATGTTTATTGACAGATCATTCAATAGGCATAAAAATGTAGTCATAACTGAAAATGAATATGAAATTCCCATTATAACCAAAACTCTAAAATAAGAAAAATATTGTAACCAACAATCAATGTATGCAAAATATTAATACCGAACACCATTACATAGTATTACAAAAAATTTTAAGTCCTCTTGTTGGAGAAAAGAATCCCCCTCAATAACCCATAACATGCTGTGACCCACTGTTATAGACTTACTCTTCATGTCTAGTATCGGGTACAGTACGATTCAACGCTATCTTATCACTATTAACCATATTAAAGCCATATGTCTTCTTGGCTTTCTCTGCCTGAGCTTTCTCTCCAAGGCTTGTATGTACTGATTTCCCGTTTTCTCCTGTAGAATTCATACACATGACGTCAATGTACCCTCAAGTTCCTTTTCATCATCAAAATAAACTATTTGGAAACTCTAACTAATAATGTATAAACATCCATCATCACTACATGTGCTACACATACCTGGACCATTTCTGTTGGGGTAGTTCTTGGGTTCAAAATTACCCAGAATGCCTGGTTTGAGGACCTGCTCTGGACCATGGGTGGGGGCAGCCACGCCTTGTTTGTTATCATGCTTCACACCCATGGGATTGTCCACAACATTCTTGATGTTTTTGTCGGCCTCCACATTTCCACGCTTCTGTTTGTCTTTTGCAAGCTGAATAAAACGATGAGGACAATGTCATGTAGAATGATAGGTATTTCATAGTGATGATACAAAAAGTTGATATATCAGAGCAGAAAGAATACATACATAATCAGGTACATGTATGTTTAATATGTTAATGTAGACATTTTATGCCTTCATTATCCAGTATGTTGAGTAATTAATGTTCCTTATTTATTTGTACCGTATACTTGTATGAAAATAAGAAGAATTAATTAGCTGATGAATGGCTACATTTATAAGAGTACATAAAAGACACAAAAAGCTGTATCATTTTAAAATGCATGATTAAATATTGACCTACTGAATATACTTTATCAATTTGAGCATTCATAGTTTAAGAGTTCCATTTTACGAGCTGTTACATACTTTCCATCGTTTTTTGAGTTCCTGTACGCTGTCCTCCTTACTGCTGTGGTCTAGTTGGTGGATGAGAAAAGGCAGTAAAAACAAGGCAGCTATAATAAATATCCCAAGCTTTATAACAGCACTTCTTCTATACCTCACCCTCATTGGGATTATATTGGATTGTACTCCTGAAATATAAATGTTATCATCTATGTAATTTACCGGGTATCTCTTTTTTTACAATACCCATGAATGTTGACCTCCCAGATTCAAAATAATGAAATAAATCAAAAATGAGGGAGAACTGACTGCATCATTCCTATGAATCAAAAATCAAATTCAAGGAATTGTGGTCTCCCAATTTGGATGTTTGTCTTTACAGAAATGCTTAGAGATCCCCCACCCCTAGATTTTCATAATATATCATATGTATAAATTATAATTCCAATACAAAATCTAAAGATAGGTGAAACTCCAAGGTCAAGGTAAAAAGGTTAAAACTTTGGTATCAATGGAAAGGTCTTGTTACATGGAATACACATGTGAAATATGATAGCCCTATCACTTACAATTCAAAATTTATGCCCAAGGTTGAAGTTTAGGTCAAACTTCAAGGTCAAGGTAACAATGTCCACAATTTTGGTATCCATGGAGAGGTCAAAAGGAAATGTAATACACATGTGAAATATGAAAGTCCTATCACTTACCATTCAAAAGTTATGCCAAAGGTTTAAGCTTCTTGAATGTACATGTAGGTAAAATTCCAAGGTTAAGGTCACAAGATGAAAAATGTTAATATCAATGGAAAGGTCTTGTAACAAGGATTAAACATGTGAAATATGAACATAATAAAAGTCCTAACACTTACCATTCAAAAGTTATGCCCAAGGTTAAAGCTTTTTAAAAGTAGGTCAAACTCCAAGGACAAGGTCACAAGGTCAAAATTTATGGCACCCACAGAAATGTTTTGTCACAAGGAATACACATGTGTAATATGAAAGCCCTACCACTTACAATTCAAAAGTGATGCCCAAGATTAAAGCTTCTAAAAAGTAGGTCGAACTCCAAGGTCAAGGTCACAAGTTAAACAAGAGGCCCAAGGGGGCTACATTGCTCACCTGAGTTGCAAATGAAAGAATAGTAGTGGAAGATTCGGTAGAGGCCCTTGAGTACTTGCTTCCTTAAACAGTTTTGTGAAATTATGAGCATCAGTTTTGGAGATGTCAAAAGTCAGCGAATCAGCCATCATATTTGTTGACCGATCGGCATGAAAACACAAACTTTTGAGGTTTTTTTTTAATTATTATTTTTTAAAAACACCACAGCTACGTAAACAATACATAGAGAAGGACATTTTTGCAAATAAACACAGAACATTGAAGAATACATGTCAGCCGACCCATGGTCCTAGCAAGGATCAAACCATCAATTATAAGATTACTAGCCTGATGTCCTATCCACTAGACCACATCGTCTATAACTGAGTATAAGGTTATGAGCATCACTGATGAGACAAACTAATGTTCACATGCCATGATATCCCCCCCCCCCCAAAGCATCACCGATGAAATTTCAATTTTTATGTACTATAAATTTAAAAATATTAGATATAAATGCAATTCTTAAATTAAATTTGATTGATATATTATTGAAAATTATTTAATGCAGAAGACGTAAATGTAAGAACGTAGTTCCATGTCAAAAGCCTGGGTTAAATAATAATAAAGCCAGAAAGAGGATTCTACAACATACACCATACAGAAATAAGACAACAAGGGTTTGGGACAGAGGAAATTAGGAAATTTGGAGTTGAAACTACAATATCAATTCAATTATCTCAGTAATCCTGGGAGATTTATAAGTTTTAAAGGTTTTGTTCATATTTTTTGTCATCGGGAGGGTCACTGGCACCTGCATTTGCATCTGTCAATGACTTTTACATTGCACAGTTTAAGGTGGCTTCACACACCTACCCCCCAAAAAAGATCCTCTCGTTTAATTTTTCTGAAACTCTCAGAATTTGATAATTGGAATACAAGATTAAATTTTGCAAAGTATGAAAAAAATTGAACCTTTCGTAGCTGTTTTCATGACGCTTTGAATTTTGGCGTTTGTTTGGGTTTCCCTTCTATTTTTGCCAACGTTGCCAATTTGAAGAATGTATGCTGATTTTTAAAATATTTTGCTGAATTAATCAATGTTTTTATGATTTAATTTTATATTCAAACTATTTTTATGCCCCCGGAATCAAAGATTCGGGGGCATATAGTTTTTGGCCTGTCCGTCTGTTTGTTTATCTGTTTGTCTGTTTGTCCGAAAAACTTTAACATTGGACATAACTTTTGAATGGGAAGTGATAGGGCTTTCATATTTCACATGTGTATTCCTTGTGACAAGACCTTTCCATTGATACCAAAATTTTTGACCTCGTGACCTTGACCTTGACCTTTGACCTACTTTTCAAAAACTTTAACATTGAGCATAACTTTTGAATGGGAAGAGATAGGGCTTTCATATTTCACATGTGTATTCCTTGTGACAAGACCTTTCTATTGATATCAAAATGTTTGACCTCGTGACCTTGACCTTTGACCTACTTTTCAAAAACTTTAACATTGGGCATAACTTTTGAATGGGAAGAGATAGGGCTTTCATATTTGATATGTGTATTCCTTGTGACAAGACCTTTCCATTGATACCAAAATTTTTGACCTCGTAACCTTGACCTTGACCTTTGACCTACTTTTCAAAAACTGTAACATTGGACATAACTTTTGAATGGGAAGAGATAGGGCTTTCATATTTCACATGTGTATTCCTTGTGACAAGACCTTTCAATTGATACCAAAATATTTGACCTCGTGACCTTGACATTGACCTTTGACCTACTTTTCAAAAACTTTAACACTGGGCATAACTTTTGAATGGGAAGTGATAGGGCTTTCATATTTCACATGTGTATTCCTTGTGACAAGACCTTTCCATTGATACCAAAATTGTTGACCTCGTGACCTTGACCTTGACCTTTGACCTACTTTTCAAAAACTTTAACATTGGGCATAACTTTTGAATGGTAAGTGATATGGCTTTCATATTTCATATGTGTATTCCTTGTGACAAGACCTTTCCATTGATACCAAAATTTTTGACCTCGTGACCTTGACCTTTGACCTTTGAACCCAGTGACCTCACATACATGTACTTAACAGAAAATAGTGTTCATACTAACAAAGATGCCACCAGGGGCATTCGTGTTTCACAAACACAGGCTTTATTTCATCTTAAAACAGAGAAATTGAAATAAACTAAGAAAATGGAGGAATGATTACAAATTAAAAGATCATCTAGGAGGTTTAAAAGTCGTTTTTAGATCGTCATTTTTGACGTTATATACCTATTGCATGAAATTCTATCGTTTAATTTTCTTGAAACAAATATCAAATGATAAACTGTGTACATGAAGTAGGTCTATGCAATATGAACAAAATCGAACCTAGCGAACGGATGTTATATTTATTTTCGTAACCCCACCCCCTTAATTTCTACGTTGCAATCCATATTCATTCGATGTTATAGTGACATCAGAGGTAAGAGTTAATCAGCGAATGACAAATGCAATTCTTAAATTAAATTTGATTGATATATTATTGAAAATTATTTAATGCAGAAGACGTAAATGTAAGAACGTAGTTCCATGTCAAAAGCCTGGGTTAAATAATAATAAAGCCATAATGTGGATTCTACAACATACACCATACAGAAATAAGACAACAAGGGTTTGGGACAGAGGAAATTAGGAAATTTGGAGTTGAAACTACAATATCAATTCAATTATCTCAGTAATCCTGGGAGATTTATAAGTTTTAAAGGTTTTGTTCATATTTTTTGTCATCGGGAGGGTCACTGGCACCTGCATTTGCATCTGTCAATGACTTTTACATTGCACAGTTTAAGGTGGCTTCACACACCTACCCCCCAAAAAAGATCCTCTCGTTTAATTTTTCTGAAACTCTCAGAATTTGATAATTGGTATACAAGATTAAATTTTGCAAAGTATGAAAAAAATTGAACCTTTCGTAGCTGTTTTCATGACGCTTTGAATTTTGGCGTTTGTTTGGGTTTCCCTTCTATTTTTGCCAACGTTGCCAATTTGAAGAATGTATGCTGATTTTTAAAATATTTTGCTGAATTTATCAATGTTTTTATGATTTAATTTTATATTCAAACTACTTTTATGGCCCCGGAATCAAAGATTCGGGGGCATATAGTTTTTGGCCTGTCCGTCTGTTTGTTTATCTGTTTGTCTGTTTGTCTGTTTGTCCGAAAAACTTTAACATTGGACATAACTTTTGAATGGGAAGTGATAGGGCTTTCATATTTCACATGTGTATTCCTTGTGACAAGACCTTTCCATTGATACCAAAATTTTTGACCTCGTGACCTTGACCTTTGACCTACTTTTCAAAAACTTTAACATTGGGCATAACTTTTGAATGGGAAGAGATAGGGCTTTCATATTTCACATGTGTATTCCTTGTGACAAGACCTTTCTATTGATACCAAAATCTTTGACCTCGTGACCTTGACCTTTGACCTACTTTTCAAAAACTTTAACATTGGGCATAACTTTTGAATGGGAAGAGATAGGGCTTTCATATTTCATATGTGTATTCCTTGTGACAAGACCTTTCCATTGATACCAAAATTTTTGACCTCGTAACCTTGACCTTGACCTTTGACCTACTTTTCAAAAACTTTAACATTGGGCATAACTTTTGAATGGGAAGAGATAGGGCTTTCATATTTCACATGTGTATTCCTTGTGACAAGACCTTTCAATTGATACCAAAATTTTTGACCTCGTGACCTTGACCTTGACCTTTGACCTACTTTTCAAAAACTTTAACACTGGGCATAACTTTTGAATGGGAAGTGATAGGGCTTTCATATTTCACATGTGTATTCCTTGTGACAAGACCTTTCCATTGATACCAAAATTGTTGACCTCGTGACCTTGACCTTGACCTTTGACCTACTTTTCAAAAACTTTAACATTGGGCATAACTTTTGAATGGGAAGTGATAGGGCTTTCATATTTCACATGTGTATTCCTTGTGACAAGACCTTTCCATTGATACCAAAATTTTTGACCTCGTGACCTTGACCTTGACCTTTGACCTACTTTTCAAAAACTTTAACATTGGGCATAACTTTTGAATGGGAAGTGATATGGCTTTCATATTTCATATGTGTATTCCTTGTGACAAGACCTTTCCATTGATACCAAAATTTTTGACCTCGTAACCTTGACCTTGACCTTGACCTTTGACCTACTTTTCAAAAACTTTAACATTGGGCATAACTTTTGAATGGGAAGAGATAGGGCTTTCATATTTCACATGTGTATTCCTTGTGACAAGACCTTTCAATTGATACCAAAATTTTTGACCTCGTGACCTTGACCTTGACCTTTGACCTACTTTTCAAAAACTTTAACACTGGGCATAACTTTTGAATGGGAAGTGATAGGGCTTTCATATTTCACATGTGTATTCCTTGTGACAAGACCTTTCCATTGATACCAAAATTGTTGACCTCGTGACCTTGACCTTGACCTTTGACCTACTTTTCAAAAACTTTAACATTGGGCATAACTTTTGAATGGGAAGTGATAGGGCTTTCATATTTCACATGTGTATTCCTTGTGACAAGACCTTTCCATTGATACCAAAATTTTTGACCTCGTGACCTTGACCTTGACCTTTGACCTACTTTTCAAAAACTTTAACATTGGGCATAACTTTTGAATGGGAAG
Organism: Pinctada imbricata; assembly: GCA_033119305.1. Taxonomy (NCBI): domain Eukaryota; kingdom Metazoa; phylum Mollusca; class Bivalvia; order Pterioida; family Pteriidae; genus Pinctada; species Pinctada imbricata. The sequence continues at coordinate 6,161,126 of VSWD01000009.1, read as the reverse complement.
TGATATGGCTTTCATATTTCATATGTGTATTCCTTGTGACAAGACCTTTCCATTGATACCAAAATTTTTGACCTCGTGACCTTGACCTTTGACCTTTGAACCCAGTGACCTCACATACATGTACTTAACAGAAAATAGTGTTCATACTAACAAAGATGCCACCAGGGGCATTCGTGTTTCACAAACACAGGCTTTATTTCATCTTAAAACAGAGAAATTGAAATAAACTAAGAAAATGGAGGAATGATTACAAATTAAAAGATCATCTAGGAGGTTTAAAAGTCGTTTTTAGATCGTCATTTTTGACGTTATATACCTATTGCATGAAATTCTATCGTTTAATTTTCTTGAAACAAATATCAAATGATAAACTGTGTACATGAAGTATGTCTATGCAATATGAACAAAATCGAACCTAGCGAACGGATGTTATAATTATTTTCGTAACCCCACCCCCTTAATTTCTACGTTGCAATCCATATTCATTCGACGTTATAGTGACATCAGAGGTAAGAGTTAATCAGCGAATGACAAATGCAATTCTTAAATTAAATTTGATTGATATATTATTGAAAATTATTTAATGCAGAAGACGTAAATGTAAGAACGTAGTTCCATGTCAAAAGCCTGGGTTAAATAATAATAAAGCCATAATGTGGATTCTACAACATACACCATACAGAAATAAGACAACAAGGGTTTGGGACAGAGGAAATTAGGAAATTTGGAGTTGAAACTACAATATCAATTCAATTATCTCAGTAATCCTGGGAGATTTATAAGTTTTAAAGGTTTTGTTCATATTTTTTGTCATCGGGAGGGTCACTGGCACCTGCATTTGCATCTGTCAATGACTTTTACATTGCACAGTTTAAGGTGGCTTCACACACCTACCCCCCAAAAAAGATCCTCTCGTTTAATTTTTCTGAAACTCTCAGAATTTGATAATTGGTATACAAGATTAAATTTTGCAAAGTATGAAAAAAATCGAACCTTTCGTAGCTGTTTTCATGACGCTTTGAATTTTGGCGTTTGTTTGGGTTTCCCTTCTATTTTTGCCAACGTTGCCAATTTGAAGAATGTATGCTGATTTTTAAAATATTTTGCTGAATTTATCAATGTTTTTATGATTTAATTTTATATTCAAACTATTTTTATGCCCCCGGAATCAAAGATTCGGGGGCATATAGTTTTTGGCCTGTCCGTCTGTTTGTCTGTTTGTCTGTTTGTCCAAAAAACTTTAACATTGGACATAACTTTTGAATGGGAAGAGATAGGGCTTTCATATTTCACATGTGTATTCCTTGTGACAAGACCTTTCCATTGATACCAAAATTTTTGACCTCGTGACCTTGACCTTGACCTTTGACCTACTTTTCAAAAACTTTAACATTGGGCATAACTTTTGAATGGGAAGAGATAGGGCTTTCATATTTCACATGTGTATTCCTTGTGACAAGACCTTTCTATTGATACCAAAATGTTTGACCTCGTGACCTTGACCTTGACCTTTGACCTACTTTTCAAAAACTTTAACATTGGGCATAACTTTTGAATGGGAAGAGATAGGGCTTTCATATTTCATATGTGTATTCCTTGTGACAAGACCTTTCCATTGATACCAAAATTTTTGACCTCGTAACCTTGACCTTTGACCTACTTTTCAAAAACTTTAACATTGGGCATAACTTTTGAATGGGAAGAGATAGGGCTTTCATATTTCACATGTGTATTCCTTGTGACAAGACCTTTCAATTGATACCAAAATTTTTGACCTCGTGACCTTGACCTTGACCTTTGACCTACTTTTCAAAAACTTTAACACTGGGCATAACTTTTAAATGGGAAGTGATAGGGCTTTCATATTTCACATGTGTATTCCTTGTGACAAGACCTTTCCATTGATACCAAAATTGTTGACCTCGTGACCTTGACCTTGACCTTTGACCTACTTTTCAAAAACTTTAACATTGGGCATAACTTTTGAATGGGAAGTGATAGGGCTTTCATATTTCACATGTGTATTCCTTGTGACAAGACCTTTCCATTGATACCAAAATTGTTGACCTCGTGACCTTGACCTTGACCTTTGACCTACTTTTCAAAAACTTTAACATTGGGCATAACTTTTGAATGGTAAGTGATATGGCTTTCATATTTCACATGTGTATTTCTTGTGACAAGACCTTTCTATTGATACCAAAATGTTTGACCTCGTGACCTTGACCTTGACCTTTGACCTACTTTTCAAAAACTTTAACATTGGGCATAACTTTTGAATGGGAAGTGATAGGGCTTTCATATTTCATATGTGTATTCCTTGTGACAAGACCTTTCCATTGATACCAAAATTTTTGACCTCGTGACCTTGACCTTTGACCTTTTAACCCAGTGACCTCACATACATGTACTTAACAGAAAATAGTGTTCATACTAACAAAGATGCCACCGGGGGCATTCGTGTTTCACAAACACAGGCTTTATTTCATCTTAAAACAGAGAAATTGAAATAAACTAAGAAAATGGAGGAATGATTACAAATTAAAAGATCATCTAGGAGGTTTAAAAGTCGTTTTTAGATCGTCATTTTTGACGTTATATACCTATTGCATGAAATTCTATCGTTTAATTTTCTTGAAACAAATATCAAATGATAAACTGTGTACATGAAGTATGTCTATGCAATATGAACAAAATCGAACCTAGCGAACGGATGTTATAATTATTTTCGTAACCCCACCCCCTTAATTTCTACGTTGCAATCCATATTCATTCGACGTTATAGTGACATCAGAGGTAAGAGTTAATCAGCGAATGACTACAGGAATTTGTAGGAATTCTGGGCCGAAACGACCTTAACGGAAACATTGTGTGTGTCCATACTTACAAGATTCTTGATATGTCTAAACAACAGAAGCCCCCCCCCCCCCCCCCCAAGAAGTTTTGGAAAAGAGAGAGTAAAAAGCACGAATCTAGGGGAAAAAGACTCGGAATTAAGTACTAATGCACTCTCATCCTGATTTTTTTTTTATTTGGTGAGGTAGGGGCAGAGTTCTCAATAATCTTTAAAGAAGGGGGCGATTCTGAAAGAGATTTTGTGATTTATCAAAGTGCCTTTACTAAGAAAGTAGGCGTCAGTTTTTTTTTTTTTAAATTCTCAAATAATCGGGTACCGACTTATAAATAAAGGGGGGGGGGGGGGGACTAGGCGCTGTTTCGTATACATTTCAAGACAGGGAAGAAATAATTTTCTCTGACTTTTATGAATAAGAAATTTTAAAAGATCAGGCTATATGAGAGAGAGTTCTCTATCACATAAACAATTGAGAGGCTTGGATTTTTCTTTTATTTGCTCAAATTCAAAATAGGACGCCCTTATTCTTTTTCCGGTGTTTTTTTTTTTCAAACAAATTACATGTAGGTGATATTCGGCCCCATCCCTGGAATATATATTTTTCCCCTCCTGTCAGAGTTCCCCCTTATAAAAGGTATTTTCTATGGCTAAAATGTTTTAAAATAGTGTGTAAAGTTTAACAAAATCAGAGATATACGGCAGTATGAATCTGAGAGAAGGGAAAAAGTAAACAAAAACTTATTTTTATGGACGTCATTCACCTCGCTCGTTCTCTATAATGCGTGTAGTTATCTGCATAATGGATACATCTTCGAAGATAGCAGGATTTATACTTAAATTCGTTCGCATTAAGTTTTCAAATAAAGAAACTTAGTTCGATAACATTTCGCTGCAAAGTAGGAAAGTTGACAAAATTGCAGAAAAATTCTTCTGATCATAGATAATCAGAGATACAATACTTTAAATATCTGATCCATTATATCGCTAAAATCTCCAAGAAATAGCCTGTTAGACAGTTAAACTAATATTTTCTCATTCGATTTTATTTCAAAGCAACAAGTTGTTGAATTTCCGATGATGACGTTATAAAAAGGAAACGTTTACAGCGTTAGCCAGGAATCTCACTCATGGATATTTTAGTACGTATAGATCAAACGATAAATCTAGCTAAAATTAATTACTACCAGATTGTAGACGATAATTATTTGGTATCATCGATACCAAACTTGCTGAAATCCGTTCTGAAATAAGCGAGATAGAAGAGTTTGAACGCTGTGGACACTATTCATCGGCGAGTTCACAATATTTATTTGGCGCGTTATCATGACGTCATAATCATAATGATGCATGATGTCAATATCCTCGGTGAGAGAGCCTCCGAAAAGACTTTATATTCGGATACTCTGTGGAGCCTCCTTAAAAAACCAAAATACTGAAACGGACAGAACAATCTGAAAAATTCGGAAATTGGCGACAATCGAGTTTCATTTTCAACATTGATTAGTAATTTCGCTGGCCATACAACAACCAACAATCGATTGTGGCAATATCCTGTTATTCTTGCCGCGGCAAGAATAATGTTCACAACACCAGGGACATACCTGATAACACCTAGAATAAGGATGTATTTAAAATCAGGGTCACCAAAACGCTTTATACAAAAAATACGTATTTAATATGGTCTGCAATGGTCTTTATTCCGTTAAAATATTATATTACATTATCGGCAAGAATAACAGGAGTATATATACTCCTGTTATTCTTACCGGCAAGAATAACAGGAGTATATATATACAGACGATCTTTCTTTCAACACTCTTTATTCCGTGATAAGGGGAAGTATCCCCGGGAAGAGGGTTTCTTGTGGGGATTCATTTTTACCAGAAAATGGGGCTTGGCTTTTTGGGGGTTTCCAAGTGTCTTAATTCGGAATTATCGTAGATTAGAACCGGCAAGAATAACAGGAGTATATATACTCCTGTTATTCTTGCCGGCAAGAATAACAGGAGTATATATATACAGACAATCTTTCTTTCAACGATCTTTATTCCGTGATTAGGGGAAGTATCCCCGGGAAGAGGGTTTCTTGTGGGGATTCATTTCTACCAGAAAATGGGGCTTGGCTATTTGGGGGATTTCCAAGTGTCTTAATTCGGAATTTTCGCAGATTAGAACCGGCAAGAATAACAGGAGTATATATATACAGACGATCTTTCTTTCAACGATCTTTATTCCGTGATTAGGGGAAGTATCCCCGGGAAGAGGGTTTCTTGTGGGGATTCATTTCTACCCGAAAATGGGGCTTGGCTTTTTGGGGGGTTTCCAAGTGTCTTAATTCGGAATTATCGCAGATTAGAACCGGCAAGAATAACAGGAGTATATATACTCCTGTTATTCTTGCCGGCAAGAATAACAGGAGTATATATATACAGACGATCTTTCTTTCAACACTCTTTATTCCGTGATAAGGGGAAGTATCCCCGGGAAGAGGGTTTCTTGTGGGGATTCATTTCTACCAGAAAATGGGGCTTGGCTTTTTGGGGGGTTTCCAAGTGTCTTAATTCGGAATTATTGCAGATTAGAACCGGCAAGAATAACAGGAGTATATATACTCCTGTTATTCATGCCGGCAAGAATAACAGGAGTATATATATACAGACGATCTTTTCTTTCAACGCTCTTTATTCCATCATAAGGGGAAGTATCCCCGGGAAGAGGGTTTCTTGTGAGATTCATTTCTACCAGAAAATGGGGCTTGGCTATTTAGGTTTCCAAGTGTCTTAATTCGGAATTTTCGCAGATTAGAACCGGCAAGAATAACAGGAGTATATATAGTCCTGTTATTCTTGCCGGCAAGAATAACAGGAGTATATATATACAGACGATCTTTCTTTCAACACTCTTTATTCCGTGATAAGGGGAAGTATCCCCGGGAAGAGGGTTTCTTGTGGGGATTCATTTCTACCAGAAAATGGGGCTTGGCTTTTTGGGGGGGTTTCCAAGTGTCTTAATTCGGAATTATCGCAGATTAGAACCGGCAAGAATAACAGAAGTATATATACTCCTGTTATTCTTGCCGGCAAGAATAACAGGAGTATATATATACAGACGATCTTTCTTTCAACGCTCTTTATTCCATCATAAGGGGAAGTATCCCCGGGAAGAGGGTTTCTTGTGGGGATTCATTTCTACCAGAAAATGGGGCTTGGCTATTGGGGGGTTTCCAAGTGTCTTAATTCGGAATTATCGCAGATTAGAACCGGCAAGAATAACAGGAGTATATATACTCCTGTTATTCTTGCCGGCAAGAATAACAGGAGTATATATATACAGACGATCTTTCTTTCAACGATCTTTATTCCGTGATTAGGGGAAGTATCCCCGGGAAGAGGGTTTCTTGTGGGGATTCATTTCTACCAGAAAATGGGGCTTGGCTATTTGGGGGGTTTCCAAGTGTCTTAATTCGGAATTATCGCAGATTAGAACCGGCAAGAATAACAGGAGTATATATACTCCTGTTATTCTTGCCGGCAAGAATAACAGGAGTATATATATACAGACGATCTTTCTTTCAACACTCTTTATTCCGTGATAAGGGGAAGTATCCCCGGGAAGAGGGTTTCTTGTGGGGATTCATTTCTACCCGAAAATGGGGCTTGGCTTTTTGGGGGTTTCCAAGTGTCTTAATTCGGATTTTTAAGAAATTAGAACCAGCAAGAATAACAGGAGTATATTATACTCCTATTATTCCTGCCGGTGCTTATTAGAATTGTACTCATTCATGATTCTTTTGATTGTTCTCATTTAAGACAGACACATAATTATGATTCTTAAATTTTGTGTGTCTTAGCTCATTGTGAGTGTTTCTTGCAATAAATATCATTACCATATTAAAACAAGTAGCTCTTATTTTTTAACGGAATAAACTGCATTTTGCATTGAATCAGCATAATTTACATATTCCTTAAATTTTATGATTAATATTTAGTTTGAGAATGTTTGAATATAATTGAAGAGAAGGGAGTACTATTTAATGATGTTTAGATATGAATAAGAGTAAAATGTAATAATACGGAATAAAGAATATTTTGGTCTAAAGCGTTTTGGTGATTCAGATTTTGAAAAGGCTCATATCCAGGGTATTATTATGTATGTTGAAATCTTATTCTTGCCGCGGCAAGAATAACAGGATATTGCCTCGATTGTCGGCGATAATCATTTTATCACTTATTATAGGGCCTTATCATTGAGGTAATTTTTGTTGTTGTTATTTCATTAATAAATCAAAATATCAATAGTAAATCAGCAACAGGAACAAAAACAATCCATGTAGCTACAAGTAACCTCCCCATTATTCACATGCAGTACCAGTGCAAGTGGCTGACTGTTGACATGATATGACTCATTAAAAAGCACATAACTTCATTCAATATAACCCAAATATTACCTTGACACTGTAATAATATCTATCTGCACTCAAAAGATAAGGATATCAAGTGTGACCCAAATGTCAACGTGGCGACTTGGACCATGCAAAATAAAAGCGTCAAACTTTGCTCTGAATCTTTCAGAAATGATTGAACTTAAAGTATGAAAGATTTAGCAGGACATGCATAAACATTTACACAAATTTATGACCGAAATATTGGTTTAAAATTCCCCTAAATACAAAAATAAATTTTACAATTTGCAGGATATCCCGAAAACGTTCAAGTAGTAAAATGATAACGGATTCTAATTTTCCGAATCTAGCGTAACTTTTGTTCTTGTGGTAAAAGAAGAAAACACCCCTCTTCATATTGATTGTTCCTTTTCACCGTGTTCACTGGGTGCAGAGATCGCTGTAAAGTATCCTCGTCGTTCCCTAGAATTTTTAAAGGCGTCGTATCTTGCGCAGAGGGGGCCCGGGGGGGGGGGGGAGTCAAAATTTTAGGCACTGCGCTCCTTACATCTAAAGTTACGTATACACAAGTCCTAAGCCTCATAAGTTTGAAAGTTAAAATTTTCCTCTTTTTTTTCCATATAGAAAATTCAAAAATGTAGTGCATTACACCAGGGACGTACAAACATTAAATTTTTTTTATTTATATACGTCCCTGATTTCACATAGTTTAAGGAAACTCACTATGGATGTTCTTCCTATTTTATGGGTCTATGAATAAACTATAGGAAAAGGTAGCCAGTCGGCCTATGACCATAATGATACATAAAAAAGTCTAATGACGCAAGTTTCTTTCGCGTTAACTAATTACGTTTTATAAATAACCCTTCTTTTGAATTAGAAGGCTTTGCAAAAATTCTTTTACTTGAAAATAAATCGGCAACTATAGAGGCTCACAATTGTTAGCCATGGGAATTCAAATCACAACTTGCCTGTCTACAGACAGCATTACAGAATCGTACAAAAATGTGTCTGAAGGGAATGATTCCATCGTTTCTATGCAATATACAAAGGAGAATAATGTTTTCCCTCTCGATCAATTGCAGAGGCGATAGAGATACGATTAGGTGACTTTGTTTAATCGTAGCGCATTATCCTCTCAATCGCGGGCACTCTCGTCTCATCGTGTCACTATTGTGTCTTGTTCTCCTACATTCTCCTCTATTCGCGGCACCGACGCGAATGCGCGTTCTCCTCACATTCGCGTGCATTCTTGTTCCCAAGGCGGAGGAGAATGAGCCACGATAGAGACCCGACAAGAAAGAATCTGACACGAATGTGATGCGAATGCGCCGAGAATGTGACGCGAATGAAAAAATCTACGCGAATCAGCCACGATCTTGACACGATAGTGACACGATATTGCCACGATAGTAAGTTACATACACACACGGCAGTGGCAATAATAATTATCTAAGAGGTGATGTAAAAGTGTGCGGATGAATATTTTGAAAACTTACATGATGCCTTTCAAGAGAAAACAACCTGGAAAGAGGTCAAAGTCAACAAAGGGTATTGATGCTCCTGCATGGATATGTCACATGATTTTGATTTTGCTCATGTCACATTCTTGTCATGATCGCAGTGCTATCGGGTTAAAGTCGTGTCTCAATCTCCTGCATTCGCCTCAGTGTCTTTTTATCGTGGCACAATCGTGTCGCATTCTTCTCTATTCTTATCACACTCGCCTCGCTATCGTAGCGGACGCGTAGCATATTCTTGTTGCATTCGCGGCGCTAACGTGTGCCTATCGCGCCAAGAAATTCTTCATGAGAATGACACGCTTGTCCATTCGCCTCTGATCGTAGCTCATTCTCCGCTACATTCGCGACAGTGGAGGCCCGGCTTTAGTAATTTGTCATTCAGGAGGGCGGTGTATTTTTTAGGAAAGACGACTGAAATAGTTCTAGCTTTAAGGATACTTGAATTTTTTATGTACATGTATTCCTGAAATGTCTTTTCTTGATTCTACTTGCACCAGCTAGGTTATGTGTATCTACCCGCAGGAAATTTACATTGCAGAATTTTTTCTTCTAAACTCGTCCAGTTTTCAATCCCAGCCTTTTATCCTATACATGTAACTATTTACCATATCCCTTAAAGTTACCCCAACGCTACCCGAACCAAGACCTTTGTTCATCCTAACTGTGTACCATAACACTTACAACTACATTTACTCTAAATCTTCATGAATCTAGACCTCTATAATAACTTTAACCCTTACAAAAAAATTTTTTTTATTCAAATTTTTGTCAAATATGTACACAAATACATGATAGTCATTATATACATGCATATACTAGTGACAATATTTCTTCATAGCAATTTTGATAATATGTTCCAAGTATTTTTCAGATTATCAGATTTCTATTTTGGTAATAAATAGTAGGAAAACATGTCTACAGATTTAGTATATCTCACATACTCTATAAAGTTAATATACCTTGGAATAGATTTATTACATCTGCAACTGTATATGAATTGTTTTAATAATAATGTGATTAGATTGACTGTTCTACATTCTTCCTCATTTGAGAGCTTTCGATATTCAAAAATTACATTTTCTAAGTTCATGCTAACGGAAAGATTACATAAAGATACAAGGTTTTCATGCAGAATAATCCATATTGTTTTTACATAAGAGCAATTAAAGAAAAGATGTGTGATAGATTCTTTCACTTCACCACAAAAAGAGCATAGTTCTGTTTCTATCATTTTAAATCTATATAGTTTTGTATTTGTAGTAACTATTACAAAAAAAAACGACTGTCCTAAGTCGATACCGATTGTCCATTGGTCTGGTTGGTTAATTTGTTGTCTTTTGTGTGTGTTGTCCATTGGTCTGGTTGGTTAATTTGTTGTCTTTTGTGTTTTGATGTCGTGTTTGGTGTTTGATCTTCTTTAATTGTATTTTTCTTGTCTCTTGTTGTGCTTGTCTACTCGGTGTTTTCGTTTTTGGGTATTTCGGTGTTTTCCTGTGGGTATTTCGGTGTTTTCCTGTGGGTATTTCGGTGTCTTCCTGTGGGTATTTCGGTGTTTTCCTGTGGGTGCTGTAATCGAGTCCAGTAGGAGATCCCCTCCTTTCCTCTAAAACCTCCCGAACCAGGACCTTTATCCTAAATGTAAACCCTAATCCTAACGAATACTCTAAATATACCAGAACCGAGACCTTTGCCCTCTAACCCTAACGGTGATTCTAAATATACCTTTTCCCTCTATTCTAACCCTAACTCTAAATATACCAGAACACAGACCTCCATTCTAACTTTGAACCATAACCCTCACTCTAAATATACCAGAACACAGACCTCCATCCTAACTTTGAACCATAACCCTCACTCTAAATATACCAGAACACAGACCTCAATTCTAACTTTGAACAATATTCCTTACTCTTAATAAACACTTTGAACAATATTCCTTATTCTTAATAGACCAGAACACAGATTTTCATCCTTACTTTGAATCCTAACCCTTACTCTAAATATACCAGAACACAGACCCTCATCCTAATTTTGAACCGTAAGCCTTACTCTAAGTATTATACATGAACACAGACCCTCATCCTAATTTTGAACCGTAACCCTTACTCTAAATATACATGAACACAGACCCTCATCCTAATTTTGAACCCTAACCCTTACTCTAAATATACATGAACACAGACCCTCATCCTAATTTTGAACCCTAACCCTTACTCTAAATATACATGAACACAGACCCTCATCCTAATTTTGAACCGTTACCCTCACTCTAAATATACCCGAACACAGACCTCTATCCTCACTTTGAACCATTACCTTACTCTAAATATTTCAGAACACAGACTCTCATCCTAATTTTGAACCGTAATCCTTACTCTAAATATACAAGAACACAAACCCTCATCCTAACTTTGACCCATAACCCTTACTCTAAATATACCAGAACTCAGACCTCCATCCTTACTTTGAATAATATTCCTTACTCTTAATATACCCGAACACACACATTCATCATAACTTTGAACCATAACCCTTACTCTAAACATACCCGTACACAAACCCTTATTCTAACTTTAAACCCTTATTCTAACCATACCTCTAAATATAACCCGAATACAGACATTCATCCTAATTTTAACTCCTTACATTAACCGTTACTTTTAATATACCCTAACCCAGACCTTCATTCTGACTGTCGCCCAAAACCCCAAACCCTAAATCTACTAGAACCAAGACCTTTATTCTATCTATAAACACTACCCTAACCATTACTCTGAATCTACCCGAACTCAGACCTTTATTGTAACTGTTAACTCATATCTACCAGATTCAAGACCTTTATCCTAACTGAACCCATATTATCCTTCCATTACTCTAGATATAAACGGAGCCTGCCCTTTATTATGAATTTAATCCCTGCACCTCTCCGTTACACTAAGAAGTATCAATATGATCATAGGTTGACAAAATTTCCATCGAAGATATACTGTCGATATGATCCTGCTGTTGCCAGACGGACATTAGGCATGGTACTAGTTCAATCTACTGCTTGGTGCCAGCGCATTCTTATACATTGCACTCTGACTGTGACGACGGGACTCCATGATAGGTCCTGTCCAAACCTCGCTATGGATGTTAGTGCCCTAACCACCTGTTCTATCTGAATGTCAGTCGGGCTCCTCATGTAATAACATGTATGAGTTCTCTCCAGCATAACACGGATTGTCATCTTACAGCGTGAAGCTTATTATACAAAAACAATTGTACATCCTTCGAGACCTTTGGGTAACCAGAGAATGGGTTTTGCGCAAGTGAAATCCGGATGACCACGACGTTTGCTACCAACATGGCAGCTAGCCGTCCTTAGTCGGCATCAATTACCTAATGGTTTCATTGGTTTATGATTACCGTGCTCTTTTGTGTTTGATTTCGTATTTACTGTGTTTGTCTACTCTGTGTTGATGTCGTATTTTTTGTGTTTGTCTACTCCAGTGATTTTTTTACCTTTTTTAAAAGCCACCTGTACCTTTTCATTTGGGAAAATATGCGATATTTGGAACAAATTGGGAAAATCTAGAAACAAAATTTCTTTGAAGAAACGCTGAAATTATTGGTTCAAAACAGCAATTTCCTGTTCACAAATGCCTTAAAGTTATCAGTATTACTACCAGGAAAGTGAAAGAGTTTGCAAAAACAAAGGTACACCCCTTTTCGCCTATTGAAGCTTTGAACTATCAATTATAATATGGGTATTTAGATGTATTTTTTTATGGCGCTCTCCTCAGTGTGAACAATTCGATTTTTAAAACAAAAAACATTTTCCTTTCGAAATTTTTGAGAGCATTGAGTTGTAAGCATGTACCTGTAGTATAGATCATATTAAATTGACGAACGTTTCGGTCTACGGATGCAAGATATTTAACGAATGTGTGTCACTCAGACGTTTTGAATTCTGCGAGCGGGATCGCGCACTCAGCAGTTACTGTCGGCTCGCAGAACCTCGCACCTTGTGGATGTTTCAATAGACTCAGTATAACAATGAATTCTTGATGTTGTTCAAATAATTTCTAGTACATTGTTTACATACAGAAAATAGACCGAGGGAGAAAAAGTTGAAGAACTTGAGTATCACTATCATGACCGGCGTTTGATTGTCCATGGCACGTGGAGGCCCGTGGTCAATAACTATACAATTTTCATATTAATTAAAAATCTTATTTACAGGCGTGAAAAGTCGAGATCTGATCGTCCTATAGTACTTCTTTAATATACGTTGCCGTAAAATGACCCGTCACGCCGTGTTGAAATCAATTTACTCACTGTAGTTACAGAAATATTTATCGCGTACGTAGCTTGTATAGTGAAAGCTTTTTAAAGGACAACGTAATTTCCTTTAGTACACGTTCAGTTTTCATACTTACATGTAATTTTGTTGCATGCAGCTACACTTCAAAGAAGTGGTTCTCCTAGCAGAGGAGGAAACTCACAGAACAGAACAGAACAGAACAACTTAAAGAAACTGAGATACAACATTATTTTACGGAAAGTAGGCGGCGATTTTACCCAAAGTAGGAGGCGAGAAATCGCCGGTCGCCGGCTCTTAATGAGAACCTTGCCGTGGATTACTTTTGTGCACGTTTCGTGTCATTTTCATTTCAATCTTGAAAACAATTTTGATATCCACGTGTATTGGGAAAATATGGGCCGATTTTTGGGAAAATAAAGCTAATTTTTACGAGGGGAAGCCACCGATATTCGGCGGTAAATCCGGCCAAAAAAAATCACTGTTCTCTGTGTTTAATATCGTATTTGTTGTGTTTTTCTACTCTGTATTTGATGTCATATTTGCTGTGTTTGTCTACTCTGTGTTTGATGTTGTATTTGCTGTGTTTGTCTACTCTGTATTTGATGTCATATTTTCTGTGTTTGTCTACTCTGTGTTTGATGTCGTATTTGTTGTGTTTGTCTACTCTGTGTTTGACGTTGTGTTTGTCTACTCTGTGTCTGACGTCGTATTTGCTGTGTTTGTCTTCTCTTGTGTTTGATGTCGTAATTGTTGTGTTTGTCTACTTTGTGTTTTCGTATTTGCTATGTTTTTTACTCTGTGTTTGATGTCGTACTTGTTGTGTTTTTTTACTCTGTGTTTGATGTCGTATTTGCCGTGTTTGTATCGTCTGTATTTGATCTCGTATTTGCTGTGTTTGTCTACTCAGTGTTTGTTGTCGTATTTGTTGTGTTTATCTTCTGTGTTTGATGTCGTATTTGCTGTGTTTGTCCACTCTGTGTTTGATGTCGTATTTGTTGTTTGTCTACTCTGTGTTTGATGTCGTAATTAATGTGTTTGTCTACTCTGTGTTAGACGTCGTATTTGCTGTGTTTGTCTACTCTGCTGTCTGATGTCGTATTTGTTGTGTTTGTCTTCTTTGTGTATTGGTATTTGCTGTGTTTGTCTACTCTGTGTTTGATGTCGTATTTGTTGTGTTTGTCTACTCTGTGTTTTATGTCGTATTTGCTGTGTTTGTCTTCTCTGTGTTTGATGTCGTATTTGCTGTGTTTGTCTTCTCTTGTGTTTGATGTCGTATTTGCTGTGTGTGTCTACTCTGTGTTTCAAGTTTTGATGTCGTATTTAATGTGTTTGTCTACTCTGTGTTTGATGTCGTATTTGTTGTGTTAGTCTGATCTGTACTTGATGTCGTATTTGTTGTGTTTGTCTACTCTGTGTTTGATGTCGTATTTGTTGTGTATGTCTATTCTGTGTTCGATGTCTTGTTTGCTGTGTTTTTCTACTCTGTGTTTGATGTCGTATTTTCTGTGTGTGTCTACTCTGTGTTTGATGTCGTATTTGCTGTGTTTGTCTTCTCGTGTGTTTGATGTCGTATTTAATGTGTTTGTCTACTCTGTGTTTGATGTCGTATTCGTTGTGTTAGTCTACTCTGTACTTGATGTCATATTTGCTGTGTTAGTCTACTCTGTGTTTGATGTCGTATTTCTTGTGTTCGTCTACTCTGTACTTGATGTCGTATTTATTGTGTTTGTCTACTCTGTGTTTGATGACGTATTTCATGTGTATGTCTATTCTGTGTTTGATGTTGTAATTGCTGTGTTTTTCTACTCTGTGTTTGATGTCGTATTTGCTGTGTTAGTCTATTCTGTGTTCGATGTCTAGTTTGCTGTGTTTGTCTACTCTGTGTTTAATGTCATATTTGCTGTGTTTGTCTACTCTGTGTTCGATGTCGTATTTGTTGTGTATGTCTATTCTGTGTTCGATGTCGTGTTTGCTGTGTTTGTCTACTCTGTGTTTAATGTCGTATTTGTTGTGTATGTCTATTCTGTGTTCGATGTCGTGTTTGCTGTGTTTGTCTACTCTCTGTTTGATGTCGTATTTGCTGTGTTTGTTTACTCTGTGTTTGATATCGTATTTGCTGTGTTTGTTTACGCTGTGTTTGATGTCGTATTTGCTGTGTTAATCTACTCTGTGTTTAATGTCGCATTTGTTGTGTATGTCTACTCTGTGTTTTCGCATGAGGGTGTTCGGGTGTTTTGCTGTATTTGTTGCAACCTAGTTTCGTTGACATAAAAACAAAGGTTTCGACAACTTCAGTCATCGATCAAAAATATTTCTTTAACCCAACACCCCCCCCCCCCCCTTGTAAACACTGTATAACTAATGATATATACAGTGACTTCACGTTAAAGTCCAAAGCGGTCACTGCAGGAACACAATGTTTCAATCTTAATATATAATGTATTTCTTTAAAATTTAATGGATTGTTTTCGACATCTTAAGAATGACAAGTTTTTCTTTACAAATTGGCATTTCTACCTATAAATTCCTTCTAATCACTATCTTCTTCAGCACTATCGAATGCGGCACGTGACATTTTTCTGTGAGCTATTTTCACTTCATAGTGAGGCGGCATGAGTGTGATTCCCGTTTGATACCCGGTCATGTCAGCTTCTCGTGAGGTACAACAGAGGTGAAATTAAAGTTCCTAAGGAGAGTGACCATAATGAGGAACAGCTCCATCTCTGCCAGGTTCTTACCCAAGCAAGATCTAGGACCTGTAAGGTTAATACATAGAACCGATATGAGATGATGAACGGTTAATTTACATGGCACAAACCGAGTCATTTTAGATTATACATGTACGGTAAATTCAGAATAATTCACAACGAAATAGACAGAAAAAAAGAAGAGAAAATTAACCTATTTGGTCATTAAATGAAGTGTAAGTTAAGTATTTACCTAATGAAAAAGGATAGAATGCTTTATGTTTGATGATGTGTCTATCTTTATCAATGAATCCTCTCTGGTTTGAACTCTTTAGGGTCGGTCCAATAATCCTCGTCGTAGTGTGCCGACATGATATGAGGGATGATCAATGCGTTCTTTTGGATTACTTTACCGTCAATTTCGACGTCTTCAAGACAAGCATGCGGCAGTGCAAGTGGACCTATATATCATGGTAAAGTAAATTAACATGGCATATTATCTGTAAATAATTTTCATCTTCCAGTATTATCTCAAAATGAAATACATATTATCTTATTCTTCAAAGACAAAACATACCAATACTTGCTACCCGCTGAATTTCGTTTATAGTTGCTGTAACGTAGGGCATGTTTTCTTTGTCGCTCATTGAAATTTCTTTAGAACCTCCGATTACCTATAATCACAAGAAAAAAACCACTATTACACTATAACTATATTGATGTAGTCAACATTCACAAGGACATGATAACATTAAGTAGAATTTAAAGTCTGTGTTAAATATCTAGGATCTTCTGTCTTATTCGTTTCATATTTGCTTCTGATTCTTTTCGCGTATTTTGATATGCTTCTTATTTATTATATGTTTGAGTCTTTTGTACTGCAGTATGATTTCATATTTGAATTATTGATCATGGGTTACTGTGAATACATAGTGCTAGTGTATTTCTGTTTTTATCTTTCAATCTTGAGCATTTGAATATCGTATTTACCTCATGAGGTTTTTTTCCCGACAGTCTCTTTTACATAAGTTAAATCATGCATAAGTCTAATATCATTTTAATCTACTATGAATGTAATTTGAAGGACTGTTTGACTCTCCCTCCAAATATTGTTTTAGTTTTGTTTAGGGGAAAATATCTATGAAAAATTTTCTGCCCAGCTGAGGGACAAGTAGGAAGGATGTGGCATGTAGACAGGGGATGCCCACTCCTCCTGGAGACTGGTCTCTCATTCTCAGAAGGTAGACGGCCTCGTTTGGTTTACATTTTTTTTGGCCTAGTCTTGCATATATAATATGCTTTTTTTTGTTTATAATCTTCGGAATAACGATTTCATTTATTTCTGGAGTATTGTTTTATTCTTATTAGAGGAACACATTGATGTACCCTTCTGATCTCAGCTCTGCATTTTGTCTGTACCATGGGATACCGTATCATATATAGTATAATCCACAATAAAGTAGTGGAGGACGTCTCTGTACCAGCAGCGTATAGATCAAATATCAAACACCAGCATGCTCTTCTCTGAAATATCATATAGGGAACTCAAAGTCTTTTAAGATACATGATGCATGAACGAAGCCCATATAAAACGCAATTTTTGTGTCGCCTGCGAAGCATAGCGACACTTAGGGATCATTAGTATTTAAAACAAAAAAACTACAGGTTCCATTTTTTTTTTGTTTATAAACAAAATAGAAAAGATCGATATCATAATGTGCATATGTGAAAAAATATTGAAATACCTTAATATGAGCTACAGGAATTCCTGACAACAGTTGCGTGATATTATAAATGACAAATGTTCTCTTACATAGTATATTTTTACGTTGTAATTCGATTTTTTTAATGATAGATATCAATATAAGTCACCTGTGATGTCATCCTGTTTTTCGTCATACTCTCTCTGTATGTAGAGATCTATAAAGTCCCGGATGACACACGGATCGTACGTGTTTTTGTGTCTGAGTATCTGTCCTTTAACATATGTCTCAAATCTACCCTGATTCTCCATGATCTGACCTATCTTAAATATAGAATAATAATGAATAATGAACAATATAAGAAGTTGATAAGAAAATACTGCTTTCTCATTTTTCGCGAGTAATTTGATAACGCGAAATAAACATTCTCGAAAAAAATGCTTGAATGGATTAAAATAATCGATGCATGAGGTGACACATATTCAACTGATTTTTACAATTTGATATTCATTTAACATCTATAGAAATAACGCAAATAGTCTTTATAAATCAATCAGATATGAACCCAAATAATCTGATTAGGGATACAAACTTCGAAGTCTTACATATATGTAAATATAAAAGTTTAACACGTATCCTTGTCTGATTTTGAAATCAAGAAAAGAAAAAAAAAATCAAACACGTTATTTAGCTTGAAATTCACAAACATAAATACTTCCAAAAATGTTCGTTTCATAAATGAAAACAAATTATTTTTAAAAAATGCAATTTTCTTACATCATTTTGCATTTGAATAGTGCATTTTCAAGACAGAATTGATTATTTTATTACCGACAGAAAGTGTTATTTTACAATATCCCCCAGAGATAAATATCCAAATTGATCCAATGAACAATAAAATGTGCATCCATCAAAAGATGCAACGAATTATCAATAATATTATGGTACGGACCTTAGAAAAAGGCATATTCTCCAGAATCGGAAATAAATTCTCTGGTCTGTTATACCCGGCGTGTTTGAATAGAAAATTCAATAGATCTAACAGCATATTGAAGTCTGGATCGTCATAATCAAATCTGTAATGATAATAGCAAATTTACACATTAAAAGAGTTTTTTTTTTAATTTCCTCATTTATAAATTCTGACGATATCATCTATCGCTATATAATTGCTGCATCGATAATCAATAAATCAACATTATCTTATTAAATTGTCCTTTTAAATGCATTTCTTGATTGTACTGTATATCTTGAATTTCTCTCCAACTCGCAATCCAACCATTATTGTAACATTGATATATCTATTATGTTCTTATGTACAGATTTCCGAACCAAATGAAGAAAAAAATATGAGAAGACTATTTTGTTACCATAACAACTACAATTTCTGGGTATTTTGCGCTTTCTCCCATACCTGTTTCCAAAAACGATTCCGGAGATTATATTTGATACAGCCTTTGGTATAAACTGCTCCATATCTATTGGTGTTCCTCTCTTCCGCCTGAGCATGCGCACTACTATCTTAGCCTCCTCTCTGATTCGCTCCTCCAGACTCAAGCTTCCTATACCAAACTCCTTGAGAGCTGACAAAGTAAACTTCTTCATGTGATACCAGTGGTCCGCGTTACTCCATATCACACCTGTCGGTATGTTATAAAAATGTCAAAATATTTGATTTGTTTTTTTTTTTAATGGAGGAGATAGATTCTCGACAAGGCTTAGTTACAATGACTATGTAATGAAACACTCAAACAATGCATAAAATCGTGCATCAACAAAATGGAAAACTTCATGCACGACAGGGAGAGAACAATACAAGGAAACTAAAAGTAGAAAAAAAAATTGAAATTGATTATAGGTGGCGCCACTCATCTGACAAAAAAAATTGGAAATGGGGGGCCGGAAATCTTTCGCAAAGCTATTGTGAGGACGCAGGTGATATTATAATAATAATATTCCCTGCATCGAATGAGACTTACCAGTTCTGTCAAACATGCGCACTGCCTAGATGTAACCAGTTGGGACGGTATTTGGTTTTAGTCACAGTTTTCAACCAAAAGTTTCTGTAGGTATTTATGTCCATACACGACCACAATAGGTAATGTTTGGACCAAGTCTAAGTTGTACAATATCTCCATACGAATCCCGGAATTTCAGAAGTCTCTCGTAGATCCTGTCTGTCAGAGCTAAGTCTGGAAGGTTTCCTAACACAGGCCATCGAGTCGGTCCTGGCAGAGACTGTAAACGAGTCAAAACTCGTAACCATAGCAAATATGACGTCATCATGAAAAACAGACCTGCAACAACTGGATTGACGAAAACATCGTGGTCCAAAACATGAAAAATCATCGTAATGCATGTGAAGAGGGCCCGTCCAATGTTACTCCATTAAAAAGACAAGATCAGTGGTCTGTATGTGTGCAGTGTAACATCGTTACGTGTCATTGTTTCCGGGTTATATACGGAAGTAGGACCACTTAATACAGACCGGATGATGATGATGTGAAAGACCTTTACTCTGAGAATTATTATATAAATTACGTCTCTCTCTCTCTCTCTCTCTCTCTCTCTCTCTCTCTCTCTCTCTCTCACTGACATTCTATCACGAATATCCAATGTAATTACATTAAGACTAATTCTCCGTGATTTGGAATACTGTGATAAGAACCTAATCAGGAAACTTATGGTAGTTGAGAAGATCCACATTTAATCAGATTTAGATATATAGGCTCACAGAAGCTGATATTTCAGCTTAACATGGATATAAAGTGATATGAATATTTCATATACATGCAACTGGAGACCCACCCCTTCCCGAACTAAAAAAAAGTTACCCTTTGGCTTTTCATTCCTTTGTACAAGGGAATCAAAAGACAAAAGGTAACTTTTTAAAGTTCCTTTTTATAATACTAATTTAGTATAAAAGATGCAACAGTACGGAGACTCGAATATGTTTATTGTCGCAGAGACTTGTATATATAATGTCTTTACAAATTGATGATTTCTCATTGCATTAATACATCAACTATGTCTTTGATGTCTTTTTGTTAACTCTAGAAAAGAATTTTCACGGCCTTTTGGCCTGTAAGACATGATTTATATGGTCTCGTTGGTCTTTTTGAGAGATTGCCTTCAAGTGCTTGCAATCTTTTAAGACTTTGAAGTCCCTCTCGTTGCCAATTCGATTTTTTCTAGTAGAGTACTGAATTCCAAGTAGTGCTGAAATACCAGTGCATTAATGCATTATTGTACGTGGGTCTTATTTTTGGCAATCACGCAGTATATTTACATATAAGGTGCAGTACTAAGTTTGGATGATCTCCAGTCAAGTGTAAGTATACGTCAACTTATCATACTATTGCATACTAAGTCTGGTCAACCGCCATAAATCAGGTATCCCACCGTATTCGGAAAAATAAAATTACATCATACAAGCTATACTTGGGGCAATAAACCCCCGCGCGGCAGGTCCACGGTCAAAGTAAATCTTAATCAATTGACAAGTGCTTCAGAGAGACCCAGAATCAATAAAACTTGTTTAATTTTTAAGGCAATCACCTATATTTTCTTTTAATGAACCTTGACGCAGCCCTTCGATCTGTATTTAGTATGTGGAAATAAAGGAACAAACCAACCAGTTAGGAAGGTATGAAGGAATGTTTACAGGGTACCTTCTTGCATTACAACCTTGTTTTTGGGTCGTAAATAAGCTTTATGCATTTGAATTGTTAAATACTTCAATGGTGCAAAATCTGAAACGAAAAAAGGATATTTTAGATTGTTTAAAAGGTGGTATTTTGAATAATAAGGCGTGACTGGACATAATGTTGCTGTATTATTTATAGTTCCTCGATGCAACATAACCGGGTATTTACAGTGATACACATGCAAAGCATCGGGTTAGATAATCCAATATAGCTGGAAGGAAAATATTTAATTGATGCAGCGCCGATTTTGATGGCACATATCGATCTATCACACTATAGAAGGCTGGAGCCTTTGTAAGGTGAACGGTGACATATGCGTTTTGGATACAAAAGAATCTTTGGCCGAGAAAAACCGATGAACCTAAACAAAACCGGCGTCCGTTTCCTGGGAAAGCAACATAAACCTGTGGATTGTGAGAGTTCAATTGCAGGTGATACTCGGAGATTACCAAGAACAATTTGGAAGTTTTCTTCTTTCATGGCATAATCTATTGACGAAACATGTTGAATTGTATCTGTAAAAAAGTCTTCGATGATTGACAATTTAAAAGAAAAACATATTTTCATGCAAACAACAGGTAGGTTTTCTTTTTATTTTCATTTTTACTTATCTAAAACATCATTTTCTTTGCCTATTTAAATACAAATGTAGTTTCTTCTATGATTTTAAATGCATTTCTTGCTTTTAAAAATTACTAGTACTGCGACAAGTTGTAACGAAAGCGTAGTTTGAACAAAAATTGGCAAGGTTTAATAGTCGCTGTTGCAGTATCTTTCAATAAAGTAAAATGTAATTTATATTTTATTGCGAGCGCGCTCAATCTTTTTTACGTAAAAAGTTGTCATTCCTTCTCTTTAAAGGTTTGTACAAACGATATACGATAGTAAACATTGAATATTTATTTAGCATTGCGACTGTAGAACTTTCTTTGTCAAAAACTTGAAGGTCAAACACAGTGGCTTAGTAAACTGTGAACTGGATTAGTATTATCGCATTCAAATTAAATTGGATTTTATCCCTTATGTAACAAGTCAAATTCTTTGAGACCTACCCTTTGTAGCTTAACATTCTTAATCAAGAATGGATCAAGCCGAAAGGTAAAAAAGATCAAACATAAAGATGTATTTGCCAAATAGCATTTTAACGGAGAATAATTTCAACTAAACCGCTTATTGGTCTTCTTCTAAGTGTTTTTTCTTACTTCAGGTTGCTTACCATTGAAATATTTAAATGCCATCCCCAAAGATGGCTTAACTATATGGCATCTTGTCCTCGTTTATAGGTCCATCTACCGAGACGGGGGATTACCTTAGTAAAATACCGCTGTTTGCCACTCTGTATCTGAGGAACCTGTAGATATGACATGCCAAGTCTAATCAAGAAAATTTCCGCAAGGAGACCGTCACTTCCGCGCATACCGGAACCGGAAAGCGGCGAGGAGGAAAATCAAACGCCGAATAATCGAGTGCCTGTAGTCAATCACAATGCATGGGGTGAATCTACGGTCAACGTTAACGGATTTACCGGGAGACGTTATTCTAGTGAGAACGATGTGCGTATTAACGAGAATACTACACCTTCTTTCCAAACTACAACAAACTCCGCTCACATGGTTAGTGCCCGTAAGCCGACAGAAACTACGGTGAAGAAGGAACTACAGCAAATTTCCTCGTCGCCTGGATGGAATTTTTTCGGTGGGAGGAGATCCCAAGATAAAAATGGTACACCCAGTTCCCCTACGGAAGCCAGCAGTCTGGTGGACAGGGAAGTATCAAGGTACACCCACGCCCGGACCCCCGCCCCCAGGGTCAGGTACAACAGAACACCCGTAAGGCTCACCGTGTCCGGGGACTGGGCACTCAAAGAATGCGAGGTACGCAATATTTTTTCTCTTTTAGGGGGGGGGGGTGAGATTGTTCTTGCTTTCGGAAGAATTGTGATTTTAATGATACTTACTTGAGAATGCAAAATTAGGAATGTCATAGATAATAAGAATGATTCTTTCATGACTCCATGTTATAATGGTATCCATGCAGTCACAGTATGTACGACTTATCATCTATATTGCGATAATTCAGTGATTATTATTTGTTTGTGGATTATGTCAAGTCGGGATATCTTTAATAAAGCCATAGTTCTGTTTGATAGAGTGGGTGCTTCGTGTCACCGTGATTCTCTATTATACTTTCTGATTCCTTGATTATAGACCAGGTGAACAGATCTATATCTGATAGAAAACAAACCAGCTATGAAATGAAGGCAAATAATGGCTTTATGTCATTTTCATGATTGTTTTCCATATCTTTTTCCCCTTTCATTTAACGCTTTGGGATCTTACAATAATACCCCTGTAAGAGCAAAGATAGTCTCACTCTAATAACTATAGGACAATGTAAGCGTTTTTGTCTTTGTTAGTGTGAAATAGAACAGTGATATCTTTCACTTCTATATTACAAATTCGAGTTGAACATTTTATTTTCTCATATAATAAGTTAAAAAATTGAAATATTGAAAAAAATCGAATAATTAGAATAACCCAAGCTTGCTGATTCAAACATAATTCTGATATTAACTTAAAACAAATGTTAATGAATTTGAAGCAGATCAGCTTTGAATTCTTTGGAATTCTTTGGATTCTCAAAATACTTATTGATAATTGTGCCCTGTGTCTCGGTTAAAATCTTTTGTGAATCTTTAAGAACAATGACAGATATACAATGTATACTTGGTACGAATAGCATGCCCTGTTGTTGTGGTGAGAGAACCGTTTGTTTAGAAATATGTGTCATAACTTTAAAACTTCTGAAAAAGGATGATTTGTAAATAGGTGCAATTTTGATAAAATAAAAACTTTAAGTGACGTCATGTACATGCTATATTAACCATTCATAAATGCCTTTAAAACCTCAGGTGGATTGTCTTTTATGCATGTTTTCTTATAATTAGAATGTATTTTAATAAATGAAATGTATGATTTCGGGGAGAGTTTTGACATCCAATGCCCACCCAAAAACCCAACAATACCACGTAGTACCACGCATATCAAGTGGTCCACGAAATATTTTGTTGACATGCATGTCAAATCATTACATTTCATTTGGATTTCAATATTTTTACATACAGGAGGCTTTGTAAATAATGTCATATGATACTTTGTATTGATTTGTCATTCAGACCTATAACATTGCGGCCGAATTCCTACTGGACAAACCCCTCATTGTTGAATATCTGATACTTTCAAACAATGGAAATATTGCCGTAATCGAGCATTAAGGTCTTGGGTCGTCTCCACCATTTGTTTTGTTTTGATCGAAAAGAGTTCAATTCTTTAACTCTTTTCAAGGTATCGTTTATTGTAATGATTCAGCCCTACAAACGATTTGACAACTTTAAACTCTTGTGTTGAACATTTAAATCATATTGCTTGTTCAAACATGCTTCTTTTACAATGTTAAAGGGAACAAATTTAGGTTTTCAATGTGTGTACTTAGGAAGATTGGCATGTGCTATTTTTGAACCTTTGCATTTAGTGAAAATTATTATGAAACAGGAGCGGTTAGGGGACGAACCTGGGGCCAATAGGAATAATTATCAATCACTTAACCCTCCTCCGACTTACGAATTTGTATGAAAATGGATTCGCACTACTGTTGACCTTCTCATTTTGGATTTGATCTGGAGTTAAATTTTTGTTGATATTTTCCGAGAGTAAAGAAGTTTATGCAGTTTGTAGTGGCCATACAGAGGATTTAGTGGGATTTATTCCTGTAAATATTTTCTCTGGACTGTTAAGTACTCCGGAGTGGACGGAGACACGTAACAAGGTACGAGTAATTGTTGTTTGTTTTTATATTTGGACTGTTGACTTACAGACTTTGTCTTAACATTAAAGGAGTCTTGTACCTTTTTGAAATCTACTTGATTGTACTCCTATTAGGCGGTAAGACGATTGCATTCTTGTACTATATTAGACGAACTAAGTTTATAAAATATGGAAAGGAAAATCGAGAAATATGTTGAAGACAGGAAAATACGCTTTTTATTGTCCTATTGGATCGCATTACTGCAGTTCTAAAGAAACATAGAAATCGATATTTTCCTATGTCAGCAACTTAATTAAAAGGTGACAAAACTTTCATTTGCACCTGTACAATGTTTCTTTCTTTTCAGAAATTAACAACTTGGATTAATAAGATATTGAAGTCTTCCCACGCGGATCCGATCACAGATTTAAGGAAGAGTGTAGGGGATGGGACAACTTTAGTCATCCTCATACAAACATTATGTACGTATCTTTGCTGATTAGAATATTAAAGAAAACACAAATTACAATTTATGGATAGAGAGCAGCCGGTCTCTATGTCAGAAATGGTTTGAAGAATTTTTTTTTTTGGATTCTCTGTGTATGGTTAGGCCTTGATATCTACAGAAATGCATTTTCTTGGTGTGATTTAATGAACTGTATGTTGAAATGCACCGAGTACAATAGTGTTGGTATTTGGTCTATAAGTACTTCATTAAGTGTATTGCTAATAGGGGCCATTCCCATGTAGATCTTACAAGACTAGACATGGTGTTTATACAAGATACAGTCCATTCCTTTCTTGGCACAATAAAGTAGAATACTAGAATGTTAAGTATTATAGACAACTATGTCAAATATCAACTTTGTCATTTTTGCATGGTGTGTTCCATCGTTCTTGAAAAAAAAAGCAACAAAACTAAATAACATTTCGTGTATAGATCAAAATATGAAAATAAAAGTGGACAAGCAAGAAATTCACCATTCTTTATCCTGACCAAAAAAAAAAAAAAAAAAAAACACTTATGACACTGATTAGAATTATATTTTATCTGTATGTTTCATTATTACAAAAATATTCTTTTTTTCTTTCACCTGATAACCAACTTGCCCTTTCTATAATGTTCAAAGTATGGGGGTTGGTTAATCCAAAACAAATAATACAAATCAATTTTGTGTAATCAGATGTAAATATAAACCGTAAAACGATCGATTTCTGGGTGTATTTAACCCTACTATCTGTGCTGTAGTTTACTATTACCGTCCTATCTGTATGATGTGGTTTACAGTTAATTTTCCAGCCTATTGGACTATGTAGACTGTTCAATATCGGAGGGTGAAATTAAATCCTTCTATCTGATCTCGTCACAGAGCACGGTGTTACTAAATGTTACATGTATCTATAAGCGTATCGACATACATTTTATTAGAAAATTGGGTATGAAAAAAGTAACGGAAGGAAAATTTGATCTGAAGTATAGCTATACTGGGGTATAATGACAAAAATGTCCATGTTTAGTGACGCAGTTTCGACAGAAAGATACAAATCCGCCTATTGATGACCCAGAAACACAGCATACATTCAAACCTCAGAGAATAACAATAAGATACAGAAACACAACTCACAACAAAATACCACAAACTACATAGAACAACAAATAAATGCAGAAACACGAGCGACAAAGGACGAGAAATAACTTCACTGGACAAACAGAAACAGTTCAACCACGAATCACAAAAAAAACCCCGACAAACTGACTGAAGAAACGAGGCAAAACACTAACAACACTTGACAAAACAACACTTGACGAAGAAACACAGAAAGGCATTGTAGCCATATTATAAACTAAATCAAATGGTGTGAGTCTTTTAATATTTTGTTCATAACCCTTTCATGTATCTGGCAACTAGTAATGTATACTGAAAATCCCTAAATTAACTTGAATAATTGCTTCTGCGGCACTACGATGAAGCATACTATGAATGTGAGTTTACGTCAGTAACGTGTTTTATGTTTCAATCATCTTGCTAGCTTCCTATCATCAAAGGGAAATCAAAGCCAGATAAAGAACGTTTACGACTGTTTTATATGACAGGAATTTTCTATCAGTCTGTTACTGTAACAGTTCGTACATTATACTCGGTGCTAAACAAGGGAAAGTTTCAAGTTTACAACTGTTTTACTTTTTGTCAGGAAATAAAGTCGGGTAAAGTTTCCCTGGTGAATCCATCAGCATCGATTCTGAAGTGAAATTTAGACATTGGCGTCCTAGGTTACCTTTGGTAACGATGATTATCTCTTAAATAATGAAGGTCTTTTCATGAATTATTGATTTTAAGGTGAAGGAACTAGATCTGTTTTATAATTGGGAGTAATTAGATTGATCGTATCCCCTATCCCGCTCAAAATGTTTGAGATTGCTTTGAAATTTTGAAAACAGTCTTTGACTCTATATAGCTATATGTATGAGGGCCTCGTATGTATGAAATCATTGAAGAAGTCTTGTCACTTGTGAAACTAAATGAAAGTATAATAATTCCTTAAGAAGTTTATGCACAAGCACTGAGGCGGTTATTGCAATTAAAGAACAAGTTACAATGACATCATAATTATGAGTTTTGTTATAATTATCTTGCATCATCAATATAGAGAATTCTTTATTTCACTGCATTCAGCCTCGGGTCGAAGATATTGTGTAATTGTTATACGAGTGTCAGACAGAATTTAAATATATTTGTTTTGAAATCCGAGCGTTTATAATCGGAAATCGTTCTTGAATATAGAATCAGGTACGTGTAAATATGACCAGATGTATGCATGGCTCGGATATGATTCAGCTTGAAGTTCATCGATCTTTTAAGAGAAGTCTCATTGTCTAGTAATGAAAAGCATAGAGTCTGTTATGGACCTTTCATGTTAAAGATATAGGGTGATTTCTGCTTTGCAGAGCGTTCTAGTATAGAAGGGACGACAGGAAGGGAAAAAAGAAGAAAGGGATGCACATTTGTAATTACATTCAACACCAAAAACAGCGAGGAAATAAGAAAAAACAAGGCACTGAAGATAATACTAAAAAAACATTGGAAGAAAAAAAAAACAGCAAGACAAAATAACAATGCACGGTTACAGCTAGATACAAAAACAAAGCAAGATAGTGTAGCAGCAACATATGTAAACACACAAAACAAAATGTCATCGTGAAAGCAACACACACAAGAAAAAAAAACCAAGGAAGACGTAATATACACAAGGACTTATAAAATAACAAGGGACAAAACAATCAGCAATACAACAACAAGATACATTGACGCCAGGGTACAGCAACAAACATGACAAAAACAAGACACAAAACAGTAAGTTACAATGACAACAAGGTAATATAACGACAATAGAACAACAAGATTAATCAAAGAGAAATTACAGAAAGACATAAAAACAGCATGACTCAAAAAATAGCAAGACTAAAAAGAGCACGATGCACACACACTCGCACACAAAAACACTATACTTAAGACAAATGAAAAACATTGAACATTTAGAACTAAACACGATCCAAAAGAAATGCAATAGACAAATACTTAACTTAAAGGATAATGACCAATAGTGATTAGTTATAATATAGATAAATCCCTCGTTCGTTTTCTTTTGTAGTTGTTTGGTATCAGATGTGAAGCAATGCGTTCTTGACATTGGAATACCCGTTACCATGTGTACTGCAATAATATTTCATGTCAAGTTCTTCAGTATACTACACGTAATTAGAGCCAGCCTGATTAATTGTGTCCATTTAAGCATAATTTAATGGAATATCCATATCCCTCTTCCCGGATACTGCTTAGATACGTTGCTATAGAGATATGTTTTATAACATCTTTGTACATTGTCTCCTACTTCCATCTTTTCCTTAATAAAGAATCTTATCGTGAAATCATCTGTTGTCATTTAAGTTCGATCACCTGGACACGTTACAAAACGATCATTCTTTAGAATGGATCAAAGATGTTTATAAGTCCTTGAATGGCTAGATGGTTGTCCACAAAGATCTCTATTGTAGTAGTGATAAACATCTCTCAATTCTTGGGTTTGAACAAAAGAGGCGCAATTGAGTGATAGACGTTTTCTTTGGGACGGAATACATCTCAACTCCGATACCACGTGCTTTGCAAAAGATCCAATGACGTCATTTTGTGCCGAACTCGCGTGAATATATGAAAGTTATTTAGTGAAAGAACGCTTTAAAACAATACTCTGTAGAATTTATGATTTATATCTAAAATTATTTCATTTTAGCTCTAATTTGATTTAGATAAATTTAATATTCGAGCCATAATCCGTACATTTTTCTACATTCCATGTAATGATCTGCTAAAATGAAACTCATCGGTCACTTGTAAGAGTACCTGACTACTGAAACCTTTGATACTGAATAAATGATGAGCACGACATGAGTGTATTGAACGGATCCCTTTGTCCTCAAACCCAATCCACATTGCATGTGCAGGTAGCGCGTGATGTCACTAAGGTAAAGCACGATTATTGGTGTGTTTTAAACGTAGCACGTGTGCGTGTGAAGATATCAAAATTGTCGTTAAAAATAAGGAATATATAGAATGACAAGATCATAAAGATTACGTGAGTATGGATTAGTTAATGTTTCCATCTCCATAGATGTGCAAACCACTTTGTTTAAAACTCAGATTCTCTGGATAAGACAAAACGGGGCGACGTCCAAAGACTTGGGATGAGAGGGGGGGGGGGGGGGTGCTGTTGATGTGATTGAAGGGATTGCGACAGAACTAATGGTTTCAATACACCTTTTCTCGTACATTTTGTATTAATGTTGCTTTACACAATTATACCTTCAGATTGTTCATTTTAGCAAGTGGTTTGAATCTGTGTCGCGTCCGAAACTGCAAAAGCGCGACTTGTAATGATCTTTGTGTCCGATGTCAGTTCGTCCGTCTAGTAATCTGTCTATTATGGTTTTCCCTATAAATTGGAGAAGAGGGAGATTTAATATATATGTATAGCTTTATTACCCCTTTCTTTCCTAATACCGCCTATCGCAGCTTATATTCTTTGTCATTTGTACCTGTTAATAACTTATTGATTAAGTTTCCAATAACCTTTGACTTGTTCATTCAATACATAGACGCTTACACAAAGCCGTTCCATGTTTATCGTTAAGATTAGCTCTGCCTCTATAACCAAATCGTTTATCTATATAAAGTATATGTATGTAGATTGGATTTACAAAATACGGCGAAAATCAAAGACTTGACTTATCATCTCACTTAAAATACAGTCAGACCGCGTGTGAAGGTTACGGTGCTAATTTCAAAGGTAAATATATTCGCTATTTGAAAGCTTGCTAATTTTCTACCTACTAATAGATCAGATTGTGTACGGATATTTGAATCCAGGTATTTTATTTATAGGTGCTCAGTTTATTCTGCAGATTTATGATTTGATTGTCGCGTTTACAGGTTCATTGACGATACCATATAGATATAAATGTGAAAGAATTAGTTTACAACCTGACTTGATATGTCATACTTTGGTTTTATAACATAATGTAAAACGAACTGCGATTTTGATCTATATTTTTCGCCAAATATTGACAAAATTAGATTGAAAGCATGTTAAAGGATTTAGTGATTACATTGTTGATCTTTTTCTGTATATTAGGACTTTTTTACACAGTGGGGATCGTTACCGTGTCGGCCGCTCATTACTTCCCCGATCTGTACTGGTTACTGATCATTGATCATTGACATACCGTCAAATTAAAGGATTAAAACGACCTAATTAATATTTTTAGTTTAATTATATCCGTATATCTGTGCTAATTAAAATTCAGGATACCCGCTGCGAATGTATTCAAGGACATTAGATTTTGACACGACGATATATTGTATACATGGAACTGAAATTAGTTAAAACTTGTTTAGGTGCTGATTAGAAAGGTGTCGTTTTACTGAAAACATAAAACTTAGTTATTTTGAATATAATGCGAGAGTGATATCTACATGTAAGTGATTTTATTACATAATGGTGCTCCTTCAGGTGATAGGAAAAACAACAGAGGAATATTCAATACAGATAGGTAAATACCTGCACGTTCATATTTATATTTCTGTTAAAAAAATCACTTAATCTTTTCATCTTCAATAACTATAGTTACTATTAGATGATCCGTCGGATTCCATTGCTTTGCGGGTCTGTAGAAGCTAAACAATACAGCAATCTTATAAGTACCACAACTGAGAATGATCATTTTCTGCATACATTTTAATGTCTTAATTATTTTAAGGAAGTGGATGCTGGGTGATTGGCGCTTATTTATTTATTTATTAGCCGAGTTGCAAAACTCGGCTCTTAATTTGATGTGAGACGGGCGGGCGGGGCGGGCGTCTGGGCGGGCGGTTGGGCGGGCGGGCGGGAGGGCGTCAACAATTGGTTTCCGGACTATAAGTCAACTACGAAAGAGGCTATAACAATGAAACTTCATACACTTACTCACCATTAGTCAAGGATGAGCCCTATTGATTTTGGGGTCAAAAGGTCAAAGGTCAAGGTCACAGGACTCAGATGATTGAAAATGGTTTCCGGACCATATTTCAGCCTGTATTGCACCTATAATCATGAAACTTGCCAGAAATGTTTCCCTTGAATTAAGGATGAGGCCTATTGATTTTGGGGTCAAAAGGTCAAAGGTCAAGGTCACAGGACTCAGATGATTGAAAATGGTTTCCGGACCATATTTCAGC
This sequence comes from Pinctada imbricata, assembly GCA_033119305.1. Lineage (NCBI taxonomy): Eukaryota > Metazoa > Mollusca > Bivalvia > Pterioida > Pteriidae > Pinctada > Pinctada imbricata. Next base: position 6,129,370 of record VSWD01000009.1, on the reverse strand, counting down.
CTGTATTGCACCTATAATCATGAAACTTGCCAGAAATGTTTCCCTTGAATCAAGGATGAGGCCTATTGATTTTGGGGTCAAAAGGTCAAAGGTCAAGGTCACAGGACTCTGTTGATTGAAATTGGTTTTCGGACCATATTTCAGCCTGTATTGCACCTATAATCATGTAACTTGCCAGAAATGTTTCCTGTGAATAGAAAATGACCACTTTTGATTTTGGGGTCAAAAGGTCAAAGGTCAAGGTCACAGGACTCTGATGATTGAAAATGGTTTCCTGGCCATATTTTAGCCTGTATTGCACCTAAAGTCATGAAACTTGCCAATAATGATTCCCATGAATCAAGAATGACCCCTATTGATTTTGGGGTCAAAAGGTCAAAGGTCAAGGTCACAGGACTCCGATGATTGAAAGTGGTTTCCGGACCATATTTCAGCCTGTATTGCAATTATAATCATGAAGCTTGCCAGAAATGTTTCCCATGGATCAAGGATGACCACTATCAATTTTGGGGTTAAAAGGTCAAAGGTCAAGGTCACAGGACTAAGATGATTAAAAATGGTTTCCCGACTGAATTTGAGCCTGTATTGCACCTATAATCATGTAACTTGCCAGAAATGTTTCCAGTGAATAGAAAATGACCACTTTTGATTTAGGGGTCAAAGGGTCAAAGATCAAGGTCACAGGACTTAGGTAATTGAAAATTGAAAATTGTTTCCGGATGATATAAGAGGGTGTATTGCACCTATGATCATGAAACTTGCCAGAAATGTTTCTTATGAATCAATGATGACCCCTATTGATTTTGAGGTCAAAAGGTCAAATGTCAAGGTCATAGGACTCAGATGATTGAAAATGGTTTCTGGACCACATTAGAGCCTGTATTGCACCTATGATCATGAAACTTTCCAGAAATATTTCTAATGAATCAAGGATGACCCCTATTGATTTATGGGTCCAAAGGTCAAGGTCACTGAACTATGATGATTGAAAATGGTTTCCAGACCATATTAGAGCCTGCGTAGCACCTATAATCATGAAACTTGCCAGAAATGCTTTCCATGAATCAAGGATGATCCCTATCACTGATGATTGAAAATGGTTTCCAGATGATATTTGAGCCTGTATTGCATCTATGATCATGAAATGTTCCGGAAATGTTTCCCATGAATCAAGTATGACCCCTTGTGATTTTTGCATCCAAAGGTCAAGGTCATAGGATTCTGATAATTGAAAATAGTTTCGGGACTATATTTGGGCATGTATTGCACCTTTAATCATGAAACTTGTCAGAAATGTTTTCCATGAATCAAGGATGACCCCTATTGATTTTGGGATCAAGAGAGCAAAGGTCAAATTCATAGGACTTGGGTAATTGATTTGGTTTCTGAATTATATATGAATGTGTATCAACCTGAAACGTGTCTGTGATGCTTCCCATCTGTCGAGACCATTCAAGTTTTGCAACTCGGCACTTTGCATCTTTGATGCATTTTAAGCTTATTTATTTATTTATATATATATTTATTTATTTATTTATTTATTTATTTATTTATTTATTTTAAATGCAGTGATACCGCGTGTGAAGGTTTATATTTATATCCATAATCACTTTATGTTATAGATTCATTTTTAGCCGAGTTGCAAAACTCGGCTCTTAATTTGATGTGAGACGGGCGGGCGGTTGGGCGGGCGGGAGGGCGTCAACAATTGGTTTCCGGACTATAAGTCAACTACGAAAGAGGCTATAACAATGAAACTTCATACACTAACTCACCATTAGTCAAGGATGAGCCCTATTGATTTTGGGGTCAAAAGGTCAAAGGTCAAGGTCACAGGACTCAGATGATTGAAAATGGTTTCCGGACCATATTTCAGCCTGTATTGCACCTGTAATCATGAAACTTGCCAGAAATGTTTCTCTTGAATCAAGGATGAGGCCTATTGATTTTGGGGTCAAAAGGTCAAAGGTCAAGGTCACAGGACTCTGTTGATTGAAATTGGTTTTCGGACCATATTTCAGCCTGTATTGCACCTATAATCATGTAACTTGCCAGAAATGTTTCCTGTGAATAGAAAATGACCACTTTTGATTTTGGGGTCAAAAGGTCAAAGGTCAAGGTCACAGGACTCTGATGATTGAAAATATTTTCCTGGCCATATTTTAGCCTGTATTGCACCTTAAGTCATGAAACTTGCCAATAATGATTCCCATGAATCAAGAATGACCCCTATTGATTTTGGGGTCAAAAGGTCAAAGGTCAAGGTCACAGGACTCCGATGATTGAAAGTGGTTTCCGGACCATATTTCAGCCTGTATTGCAATTATAATCATGAAGCTTGCCAGAAATGTTTCCAATTAATCAAGGATGACCCCTATTGATTTTGGGATCAAAGGTCAAGGTCATAGGACTCGGATGATTGAAAATGGTTTCCAGACCATACATTTGTATAAGAGAATGTATTGCACCTATGATCATGAAACTTTCCAAAAATATTTCTCATGAATCAAGGATGACCCCTATTGATTTATGGGTCAAAAGGTCATAGGTCAAGGTCACTGATAGGTCAAGGTCAGATCTCTGATGTTTGAAAATGTTTTCTGGACCATATTAGAGCCTGTATAGCACCTATAATCATGAAACTTGCCAGAAATGCTTTGCATGAATCAAGGATGATCCCTATTGATTTTGAGGTCAAAAGGTCATAGGTCAAGCTCATATCTCTGATGATTGAAAATGGTTTCTGGATAATATTTGTGCCTGTATTGCACCTATGATCATGAAATGTTCTGGAAATGTTTACCATGAATCAAGGATGACCCCTAGTGATTTGGGCATCCAAAGGTCAAGGTCATAGGACTCTGATAATTGAAAATGGTTTCGGGACCATGGTTGAGCATGTATTGCACCTATAATCATGATACTTGTCAGAAATGTTTTCCATGAATCAAGGATGACCCCTATTGATTTTTGGATCAAAAGATCAAAGGTCAAATTCTGACATAGGACTCAGGTAATTGAAAATGGTTTTTGAATTATATATGAGTGTTTATCAACCTAAAACGTGCCTGTGAAGTTTCCCATTTGTCAAGAACATTCAAGTTTTGCAACTCGGCACTTTGCATCTTTGATGCATTTTAAGCTTATTTAATTTTACTTATTGCCATTGAGATATTATTCTAAGCTCTACTTTATTTTATTTCTAATCAAAAGACAGAGCAATTGTACTTGACATCTATATTTTATGTTTCGTTTTACAGATGGGGCGGCCCTGCCTGGTATTAACACAGATATAGACAGTAAACATGACAGGGTAGACAATCTAAAGAGGTGTTTGGATTACCTGGAATCAGCTGGTGTTGACCTTACTGCTATCGACGCTGAAGGTACAGACACAACTGCAAAGTCGAATTGGATTTTTAATGATTGCATTATTTTTTTTTATTGAATCCAAATTTTGATAATAATTATATACTTTAAGAAACAAAACGTTTGATGATGATATAATATTGATTTCATGTATATTCCATATGAATACATTATAAAGCATGTTTTAGAAAAATATTGAAGTAGTAAAACAAAATATGACGAAAAAGGCAGCACGTTTTGTGAGCTGATAATATTTTTATTGAATTTTAAAGTTCTTTACTTAATGTTAGATTAGTTTAGATTTAACGCCCTCTTCCAAGCAAGCATAGGGGGGGGGGGGGGGGGGGGGGTTGTTATTCCTTCGTTACTCCTACGCCTGCCTTCCTTTCACGATAGTGAGAGTTATCTCTCTTTGTCTCCCAAAAAGAATTTAGCATTTTTGTGAGAGTTATCACTCTTTGTCTCCAAAGGAGAATAAGATGAAAACGCAGACTTTTAATTTTCAGATATTGCAGATGGAAACCTAAAGGCTACACTGTTATTAGTAGGAAACATACAGAAAAATTTTGAGGTAAAGGGAATATATATAAATATTTCCTTAATACTAATTTATTTTGACACGATGACTTTTAAGTTGTTAAGTTAGAAGACCATATTATGTAAAACAAGTGAAAAATTGTAGTATTCACATTAAATATTACAATCAATTAATTGTCTCAAACAAAACAAATGGTATTATTGTTCAGTTTTCCCAGTAGGAATATGACGTCACATTTTTAATGAAATATTGATGTTTTGTATTTTTTATTCTGTAGACTGTAGGTGGATTAACCAAACCATGTGATCCACCACTGACTCAGCCAGCATCTCAGGGAGTGACAGACAACACCATACCCAGAGTACCACCAGGGGCGGTTCCAGTGATGCCAGGGGCAATAACTCTGCCAGGGGGACCTGGGGTCAGGGAACCACCTCTAGGAGTCAGCGGTAAGTACATACTGACAGGAGATGTATGTGTTTGAAGGCATGGTACAATTCATGTATATATTACTGCATGCAACAAAGTAAAGTACTATACAAATGAATTATATTAAATATGAAGATGATAAACTTTAAAAAATGTAATATTGTACTTGATGCTTTTGAATATTGTAATTTGCTGTTTGTAAATAGTTACCTATAATTCTTTAATAAGAACAGAACTAAGTATTAAGATAGAATTAAGATCCTCATTAAGAATTGTCATACATTGTATTAATTAGACATACACAAAAGAACATACATGTATTTTGATGTATACAGATCACCCGAGTTCCCCGAGTCGACGCAATGTTATGACAGCTGAGGATCTCTTACCAGGAACCATGAATAAAGATGAATTAAGGACACGCCCTCAATCTGTACCCCCAGGAAATATTGTGGTATGAAGACAGAATATATACATGTACTGTTGAGTCATGGTAGCTTATGAAATTTATTTCTAAGTGATGCAATTTTGTAATTTTTGTAATGGTTTCATTTTTGTGTCGCCTGCGAAGCATAGCGACACTTAGGGATCACTTTGTCCGTTGTCCGTCTGTCCGTCTGTCCGTCCGTCCGTCCGTCCGTCCGTCTGTCTGTCTGTCTGTCACACTTTGGGTGTCACAGCCCATAACTTTTGATTGGTAAGTGATAGGGCTTTGATATTTCACATGTGTATTCCTTGTGACAAGACCTTCCTACACATACCATAATTTTTGACCTAGTGACCTTGACCTACATATTTGACCTACTTTTCAAAAAAAATTAAGAATGGATATATATTTTGATTGGTAGGTGATAGGGCTTTGATATTTCACATGTGCAATCCTTGTGGCAAGACCTTTCTACATATACCATTATTTTTGACCTTGTGACCTTGACCTAGATATTTGACCTACTTTTGAAAAAAAGATAAGATTCGCTATATCTTTTGATTGGTAAGTGATAGGGCTTTGATATTTCACATGTGTATTCCTTGTGACAAGACCTTCCTGCACATACCATAATTTTTGACCTAGTGACCTTGACCTACATATTTGACCTACTTTTCAAAAAAAATTTAGAATGGATATATCTTTTTATTGGTAAGTGTTAGGACTTTGATATTTCACATGTACAATCCTTGTGGCAAGACCTTTCTACACATACCATAATTTTTTACCTTGTGACCTTGACCTAGATATTTGACCTACTTTTGAAAAAAAGATAAGATTCGCTATATCTTTTGATTGGTAAGTGATAGAGCTTCGATATTTCACATGTGTATTCCTTCTGACAAGACCTTTCTACACAGACCATTAAATTTCACCTTTTGACCCTGATCTAGATATTTGACCTACTTTTCAAGAAAAGTAATATTGGCTATATCTTTTGACTGGTAGGTGATAGGGCTTTGATATTTCACATGTATTTTCCTTGTAACAATGCCATTCTACACATACCATTATTTTTTTTTACCTTTTGACCTTGACCTACATATTTGACCTACTTTTCAAAAAAATTAAGAATGGATATATCTTGATTGGTAAGGGATAGGGCTTTGGTATTTCACATGTGTATTCCTTGTGACAAGACCTTTCTACACAGACCATAAAATTTGACCTTTTGACCTTGATCAAGATATTTGACCTAGACCTACTTTTCAAGAATTTTGATCCACTTTCTAGAATAATAATCAAACCGCTTCGCAGGCGACACAAGCATTCCTTGGATTGCTATTTTGTGAAAAAAGCAATCATTTCTCTATACATTTGGAAAAGTCTGTTACCAAATGGAAAATTACAAATTAACAATGCAGCAATAGAGTTAAAGTAACAATTTATGGCAGCATTCTCTGTAAGATTGTTTTTCATTAGAACGCATTATTACATTGATACATATTTTTTCACCAGTCGACCACAGAGCTTGGATCTAATGATGCACAGCAACGCGGAGTTGAAGAACGCAGACAACAGATGTTGTTACAGCAACCTTATGGCAACTTTCATCGAGGATACGCCACTCGCCATCCACATTCTAAGCCTGGTATTCCCTCCAAACCACAACAAGCTCAGCCTCAGGGTCTACCCACCAATGCCTGGTCAACAGAGGGTCAAAAACCACAGGTGTGTGGCACACATTATTATGGAATTATGTTGAAGTCTCTGACGGAGCTTTCATTTTAACTGGTTCTGTTGAGTGACTCTTGGAATTTTATCGTGAAGAAGAGAAGGATTTTTGACAAATTAGGAGTAGGGTCAAGATTTGCTAATAAGTCATTGGAATTTATAGATTTTTTCAACATTAAGTAATATACAGAGAATGTTAGAGAATTAAGAAGAAAGTGGTAATTCTATTCTTTGGAAAAATCAATAAACATGATACATTGTACTTGTTTCATTTGAAATCTATTCAAATGTAACTCCGATCATTCCCTGCTTTTGACTTATGTCGATATCTTCAAACTGAAAATTGTATCATTTAGTTTAGGCACTACATGTATAATATAGACCTAATCTCGCAAGTAATTATAAAGAAAGAGTATATTTTTGTGAGAATTTGCTTTCCTGTGCTTTATTAGCCCCAGCCTAGGGGAGGCGGGTCACTGACCGTGGAGGAGAGACTCAGGTCCCTCATCACAAGCCCCTCCTCAACAAACTCCTCCCTAAAGGACCAGCCTGTGAGTCATGTGACATTGTGTAGCCAATCAGATGTGGATTTGTTTTCCTTGTGATCTTTAACCTATTACAGTCTCTTTCGTAGTTTATATGTAGTTTAGTCCTTCCAATATGCTATATATATCCACTAGTCTTATATTTTCATTTTTTTTGTGCTTTTTATGCAGTAATTGCAATTAGCTGTTATGGGCATCTCTAATTAACAATTAATTCAAAAATTAAAAATATGAAGTTTTATCATGTTTATTTAACAATATATTTTTGTTAAATTCAATCAATCAGGCCTTTAAGTTCAATGTGAATATGACTAAGTATTTAACTGCTTTTTTCAGCAATAGAAATAAATATATCAGATAGCTTTGCACTTAGAAACATTTCATCCTTTTTGTATCACTTTGAATGATCTTTCAATTAAATCATATTTAAAAATGGAAAGTAGATCAGGATACGATTATTTGTATAGCTACAAATACATTTTAATAAGATTCAGAACATTTTGATATGTCTTGTATTTTCACTAATACAACAATATCAAATTTCAAAACTTATATATATATATAATATATGCACTAAATATTTGGGTTTATGCACCAGTAATTTATACTATATAGACTCTGGTTATGGGAGAAGGATTGAGTTGTTATGTTATATAGTTTGGATGGACTAACCGTGCATGTCTGTGTGTCTTTCTCTAACAGCACCTTCCACCTTTTTCACGCTATAACAGGAGAGTGTCTACTGCACACAGTGTAAGTCATACACACATTCTATACTGTCAAGCACCTCTCTCAATGTCTTTCTCACATATCTATATTACATATGTAGTCACTCTGTGCTTAATTGTATGGTACAGATAACATTTATATTGATTATTTCTTTATCTCATTTTGGCAGCTTCCATGATGAATTTTTACTTTTATTTTGAAATAACAGCTTAAAAGTATTCACTATCAATGTCCATGTCATGGTATTATTAAAATGATCTGTGAGTCAAGTTTACATGTTGCCACACATGATGGGGAATATATGACTAGGATATTTTAACCTGCAGGTGACCAGGAGTTTCGATGATGGTGAGCTACTTCAATTCCCTCCACCACAACCTAGGAACAGCAGCAGGACCCAGGGGTCAGGGGGCGTGGTTTATCATCAGAAATCTCCCTCGCATGGAGACCAGCTAGGCTCTTATGGCACCTCTTACATTGTGAGGAACTTAATTCTAAGTTTTGTTTTACAATCAATATCTATAAATATAAATAGCCATGATATAATTTTTTTGTTATATGTGAAGTTGTCAAAGTTCAGTAATTATATTTTTAGTTTAAAAATTTTCTGAATAGAACATGCAGCTATTTATCCATATTCTACCTCTGAAAATACAAAATAGTGTCAGATATAAATCAACTTACTGGGTCATAATAAGATAAAATACATTTGACATGCTATATTTGTTTTATTTTAGCCATCTAAGCCCACAGAAAGATATCAGGGTTCCCGGGCTGAGGCCATACTAAGCAGACAGCCCGCAAACACCCAGTGGGAGTCCCGCTACCCTGACAGGCCCCAATCCAGGGCAGGGCCCCCAGGGGTGGAGGATAGGCCTCACTCCAGAGCAGGGCCCTTAGGGCTGGAAGATAGGCCCCGCTCTAGGGCAGGTCCTATGGGGCATGATAATCCGGCATATAACAAGAGCAGGGAGTCATCTCCAGTCAGAATCGTGTAAGTAAATACAAGGTGCCTAGAATCTGTACTGAGGCTGTGTTTATACATAAAGAAATTTAATACTATAAACGTGAAAATTTTTGCGTGGGGATGATTTTCATGTTTTTCGCACATAGAGAGATTTCGCAAAAATTTCCCCCACGTGAAAATATCCCCGTTGCATTCTTACAATGGAAAAGACATTTTTATCCTGAATATTTCCTGCATGGGAAAAGTCTTGATGTTAAAATGGCAAAAATTTTCCCCCACAAAAATAACCATGTTTACAGTAGTTAAAAAAATTTCATGTTTTCTTGATAATTATTAAGGAAAGCAGTTGTCATAATTCATAAAGCTTTCAAAACCACTCTCTTTCTTTTAATTGAAAGAAAAAAAAAACATGATGAAAGATGCCGCTTCATCACAATTATGATTATAAGCTTTGTATCACATATTACATTTACATTAGAAACATAAAGTTACCTTAGATAATTCAGACAATTTCTCTCAACTACCAGGGTACCCGATTCTGGTCATCAGAATGGTGCTGAGATGAGAGATGCTTGGAACAAATTATTTGGTGGCCGTCAGAATCGACCTGAGTCAAGGAATATGGTTCCACTACCCTCCCCCACCAGGACACAGCCGTATATACCTAATCCTCAGGTAAAAATGAAATTGAATTTACATTAATCATAGACAATAGCAGGATTCTTTCATTTCTTCACAGTCTTTTGAATAAAAGGAGATCTGTACCTGTGAAAATGCTTTAGTGCAGATTTGTTTCAATGTTCATTTGACCATTACAAATAAAACAATTCATATTGTAAATCTTATATATCTATTACTTATCATTTCAAAGAAATCTGGTTTATTTTTCAGCACAATGACATTGTCTCCTCTAATTATGTGGATATGACTGGAAAACACGGAGTTCAAGGTCATCTCAACATGCCATCTAATGTGCGAACAAGCCCAATGGGTCAAAGTTCATCTCATGGTCAAGGGTCGAGTTCTCAGGGTCAAGGTTCAAGTTCAAGTCAGCAGAGTGGAGGATCAGTGCAGGTGTCCCCAGGAGGTGTTTCATTTCAGACTTTTGGCAAGTCAACATCCAATCAAAGCTTAGATAGATCTCCTACCTCTCCACAGGCAATAGGACCGTCATCTAAATATCCCGAATATGGCAGCCGGCCTTCTAGTGCTAAAAATAAACCTTCAGGATCTCTACCCAATGAAAATGAATCTGTAGCATATAATCAAAATATGATACCAGGTGGAGGTTCAAATACGAATGTGAATAAAAGTAGTGACTCGTTAGAGAGATACGGTGGTCCTTATAGGGGAGGACATGGTGCTATGACCTTAAATTTATTAGGTATGCCTTATACTCCAATAAACAGACAGAATGGGTCAGTTATCACTAATAGTGTGGAGGAAAGTGAATCTGTGGTCAATGATTTACAGGCCAGCATATTTGATTATCATAATTCCCCGAGTGAGGCCTCATCTAGGTCAGTTACGCCCCCTTTACCACCTTTATCCAATACAGATTCAGAACCTTCAACCCCTATTGTGAGCCCCAAATTTCAAAGAGCAGCTACTTCATTGACCAATCAGAGAACTCCTGATGTTGTTACCTCGACAACGAGAGGATCGGAAATGGAAAAAAAGTTTAAGAAAACGAGCGGGTCACAACAAAGTCTGAAGAACGACAAAAAATTGGGATCCAAAGAAAAGCTTCAACATGGTGGAAAATATCAGGGTCGTCCTTTTGTTAATGGACCTTCAAAACGGGAATCACTGAATGGAACTCTAAGTGACGTTAGAGAGTCCGGAGCAGAGAGTGATCTGCCGTTTGATATAGAAGATACAATACTCACTGTAGACTCTATAGATACTGAGATGCAGAATATGCACGAGGGCTTACAGAGCATGCATGATAAAATGAAGCCAGAAAGTATGGATTCCATGAAGGAACGGCTCAGCAACCTAGAGGGACTATATCAAGAAGTCATACGTATTGTGGGTGCTGAGAAAGAGAGTGTCACTACAGTAACTGCCACTAGGAGGCGCTGGAGTCTGGGTAGTTCTGATACGAGCTCCTTACAACGACCTAGCCGTAAGATTAGAGGAGCCATGACTGCCAACCAACGACACCATCATCATCATCAGAAAGATATAAAGTAAACTTTATCAGAGTTTCTTATAGGTGCAGACCTAATGATCAGCATCATATCTGTCTGAATGACTTCAAACTGTTAATCTACTCCAGATACTGATGTGAACAATGTATTGTTTATGCACATTATATATGTGATATTTCAAAAAAATAACCATACTTGTACAAATGCAAGAATTAATTATATGTTTTAAGAATTCTTGTCACATAATGTAGGATAATATTTTATTTGTTTATTTAGAGCCATCAACAGGAGGTTCCAGAGATTAGAATCCCATGTAGTGACATTGGCGAGAAGTGTTGCTCATCTCTCCTCTGAACTCAGGTCCCATAACTCCATAGTGCATGAATTAGAATCCTTAAGGAAGGAAGTCCGAGAGCTGAGGGAACAGCAGTTTATCTCCAGTCAACAATCAGGGTTTATGAACCACAGTGACCCCTCAGATTTTGACAGATTTCGTGGATGGGTACCTTCCTTGACAAATCCAAAAAGGATCAATAAACTGACTAAGTAAGAAAAAAAAATCAGAAAAGTTTCAAGTTTTTCATTTACATATTGCTCAAAATGTCTGTATTTTCAAATTAAGAACAGTTTAAAAAAAAGATGAAAGAAGTTATTCACTCTACAAAAGCGAGTTGTCTTTCTTTGTCTCCAAAAGTATGAATAGCATAAACAGGAGTTGTCTTTCTTTGTCTCCAGTTTTGAAATTGAAGAGTTGTCTTTCTTTGTCTGCCGTTTCCAAATAACTAACGTGGAGTTCATTTTTTTTTTTTTTGCAGATTCTTTGGCGAGGAACCACCATTACTAGATTTCTTCTTAAAGAAACTAGGCTATGAGGTAGATTCTTCAATAAGAATTATCACCAACATATTTTACTTGGCTAAGATTTTCATTTTTTTTCTGTAAAATAATATTTGTACTTTGCTTTGACATTCATTACTATTTTTCCCATTCTCATATTCGTCAAACTTTTCAGACAGACAGATGTTTCAAAATTAGCTGATTCTTGTTTTAATTTTTTTTAATTATTGATAATTATTAATTAAGAGATTGTTTCTTTATAGAAATTTGGTCCCAATTTTGATGCTGAGCACATTGGTATGATAGAGTTACCTTACATGACAGAGGACAGACTGGAGAAGATAGGCATTCCCATGGGACCCAGGCTGAGGATACTACAAGAGGCACAACTCTGCTTCCGTCAAGAAAACTTTAATATTTATATCGTATGATGCAATAATTTACATTACACAGAAATAATCGTTCATGAGCTATGTGCTCACTGCAATATCTTGATTCATCTCTTATGAAAATCTAACTTCTTATCACCATTTACGGAATATCTTCTTAATTTATCCAAATTTTCTCATAAATCTATATATTTATTTACTAACATTCTTAAATAATTCATAACTTTCCTAAAGAAGTTCTTATACATGTACAAGTTTAATGTTTATAGAACAATGTGCCATGTGATTATTGTGAATGATGTACTTATTTACTTCCGTCCATAATGAAAGTATTATATCTTAGAACTTCCTTGATGTTAGAAATGTAACCCATAAAGCAAAAGTTTTAATAAGAAGTGATTAAAAATTAAAGATAAGAAATGTCAGATCTCTGATTTCTCAATTATTTGTTCAAGTAGATGTAAGATTTTTTAACTAATTTTTTTTCTATGAAATTATGTTTCTAATAATGACTATAAAACGAGATACCAAAATGAAGAGATTCATTTTAAGAATTTTTCTATGATATTTTGAAAGCAACATTTTATACATAATAATTTTATCTATAGATGTCTTAAACGTATTATTGTTTTGTCTTAGAAAGTGCAGCTTTATTGGTTGCTATGGTGATGTACCATATTTACAAGAAATCCATCCATATTTATGTTTTTTACATTTGAAAATAAATGTATCGGTATACCATATGGTGTCTATTTGTTTTCTTTTGTTGACAAAAAGAACAAGATTACTGTCAGTCATGGAGAGGCGTGTCGTGTTCTTTATTATAAAGAACAAATTAGATCCTACTGCATCGCTATGGTTTAAAAATAAATTATGTTTGTTCTAAAAAAAATCCGCACTTCACGATGAAATTGTGAAAGCTCTACCATCAAAATCATATGAGGTACGACAACAACCAGTACGGTGGCATAGCTAGCACTAAATTAAATGATGCCCCCTTTTTGGACACCAATGAATGTGCTCTTATGTGGACCAAGTGGCCTGTGCCACTGGAATCTCCAAAAAAATGTCAGTATTATGTTTAGGACAACTTCTATGAAAAGCAATTATTCAAACTCTGAAATGTTGAAAAATGTGGAGGCTTTAGCATACAAGAAAACATTATTATAGCTACGCGACTGTATTACAACGATGTTGTTCTAGATTTTTCTGAAAACAGAAAAATGGAATATAAATATTTAAAAAATGATAAAAAAATGATTAGAAAAATTATAGCACTTTTTTCTTTAATTATAGTTTTGCGACATTGTTGGATCTGATAGTATAGATCTATACTACATGGACAATACTTACAAAATACTCATTTATGGAATGCGGAAGTTACATCTAGCATATGATAAGTTGTTCTGACCCACAAAGCTAATTTTGCGCAATTACATGTTAATGTTGAATAAATATATTGAGAGTGTAGAAACTAAGAAAAAACCTCGGGAAAAGAAGATATAAGCAATCTGCCAGAAAAAAAAAATGCGTAATATATCAAATAGATTAAAATGTTTTGTGTTTTGGTCGTCATAAAAATAGAGCAAGAAAAAATGTATTTGAATGAAAGAGTAGAATTTTTTTTTGGAAACTCAAGACTGTATGGTGTTATACTCGCACATCGAATTGTTCGTACATGCAATGCATGAACGGCATTACTGAAAATGAATTTAAAATACTGCAAAGTTTGAATATTTGAATTTCAAGTATAAGGTAAAAGTGGAAAGTATCATTCAATTGTTCATGAATTGTGTGATAAAAAAATGCATTTCTATAATTTTTTTCTCAAATATATGTGTAAGCTCGTATAGAAGGGCTAGGGAAAGACTACAGTTTGCCTATTGTAGGTCAGCGGCGCTGTTCGAACAGCAATCAATGTCATATTTATCGTGCAAGACTCTAAACGATTCACGATTATGTCGTTTCTGCAAGGCCCTCCCATTAATCAAAGAAATTATGTCCGAACATTGCCTGAGGGGCGAAATGTATTGACCACGACTTGTGTCAAAGGCGACAGCCGACAGGACAAATCTCTCTTGGTTTTATCTGAAATTGTCAAGAAATGTGTCGATAACGACCCGCGTTACGTTGCACTTTTGACCAATAACGGCGTTTAATGAACTCTACGTACAATGTATATTAAAATAAAAGGAAAGAATACGTAAATAATAGAAGTCATATTTTTCAAAATATTGAATTTAGCTCCACACCAGACTGTCATTATAATGAAATGTTGTACGTCTTACAATAAAATATTCTTTGTATGTTTATATTTGTGTAGGTACAGAATTGCCTGAATGAGATATATATAAATTTTACTTAATAATATGATCAAACTTTGGGTCGAAACTAGCGTTTTATCAATAAAAATCAATTTGGGAAAGGAGGTCGAACTATTTGTAGGGAATTCCGCCCAGTTGGGACAGAATTTTTTTCTCATAAAAAAGAAATTAAAACTCTGAATTCGGTATGAATTTTGCTGAATTTTATGAAAATAGTAATATTTCAAACATGTTACCTATATTTTGGGTGTAATTTGTGTTAAAACTGTCAATTTTAACACTAAAGCCTACGGAAACTGGAAAAGTTTTTTAGAGTATTGTTCCCCACCTTGCCACAGGATTTCCTTTTAATAAAACCTTCAGAATGGCAAGATCTACCAGCATGACATGTTAGATCCTGTAGCAAACACAGGCACCAGATTCCTACAAAGAAAATTAAACTCAATCTTCAACGCCCGTTTCTCTCCTCTTTTGAAACGGGCGTTTAAGAAAGGGTTTTAATTGTTCTTTTTGGGAATCAGGCGCCTGTGGTAGCAAGGTGGGGAACGATGTCAACCAGGCGATCGAAATATCAAAAAGGGTGAAAAGGCTCGAAATCTTGAGTGATTATACATAAATTTAATCATGATTTCCTTCGATGGGTTTAGAGTGATGATACATCGCAATAACATGTAATATGTTAATGAAAAAGTTACTTCTATGACGTTGTTTTTAAATAAAATTGGTTTGAGTGAGTGGTAAACATTCTGCGACTACATTTTTTTCTTTTGAGATATTTATGCAAAAAAAAAAAAAAAAAAAAAAAAAAAAAAAAAAAAAAAAAACACTTACAACAAAGAACACTGTTCTCGATTATATTATATTTTCTTTTATTTATCAAACACTCTTTTATCTCTTTTTACGAATGTTCACACAAAAATCTTCTTTTTTTTCTACAGTTTTTCGCTTATCTTTTCTTAAAGTAAACGCACTAAGTGCATTTTCCCTTTTCAATAATTGGGAGTATAGTGGTGAACCAAAAATGTAGTTCTCAGTACGGAAAAGAAATACTATATTTTGAAGGAGAACAATAATTCTGCCGTTTATTAAATCACTAAATGTATGATAACTTAATATAAGTCAGAGTAAAACTATTTTCTCAATTTCCTCTCATTTTATTGATTTTCATAACGTAATACCACAGACTCTAAATTGCGGACCCCATGTTGCTTCGATGTTAATGATAAACATATGAGTAAATATTATAGACTATAAGTTTTTCATCTATAAATATATATTTTATACCTTAGAATAGTGTTAGTAACCCTGGAGATTTTGCTATCTGGGCGGATTTCCCGCCAATTCGTGCGAGGTCCTTTACAAAACTTGCTGTAGTTGGAAAATCTGCCTTACGTGTATTTCTTTTGGAAACCCTGAACCGATTTGCGTTTAGCTCTTTGCATTTTGCGTTTTGCCTTTAAAATTATGGTATAAATTAGGAAAATTAGGTTTTGTTGGAAATATATTGAAGGTTATGAAGACTATGTATAACAATGTTAAATGCATTTCAATAAGTGGTCTGCAACTCTGAGTATTTTTCAAATAGCTCGGCTTAAGAGGTTTTATCACCAATACTTTTTTCTTTCTATGTACATTTAAATAATTTTGAAATGGCATTTATTCGAACCTCAAACATGCCCGTTGAAATGCGAGACCTCAACATTTTTATAATTTTTTTTATGCTGATGACATGATTTTATTTCCTGAGACAATAGATGGTTTGAAAAATATGTTATACACTCTGTCAGATTACTCGAAAAAGTGGAGTTTAGAAGTCAATGTTTTAAAAACAAAAATTGATGTTTTTAGAAACGGAGATCAGCTTAAAGTTTGTGAAAAATGGATGTATGAAAATCAAAATACTGAGATTGTTGACGAATTTAATTATCTGGGAATTTTGTTGAAGTTGAATGGGAAAGGAGCAGGTTCGGTAACATGGAAAGTCGGCCCTTATTTTGGAATGTTTTAGATTTTGATTGTATTTTGTATCAAGGAAGTTAAATGTATGAATGTTTGAAATACCAAATAAATATTTTAATTTACGTGCAGCACATCGAAAGATATGGCTTCAAAATCGGCTTATTAAAAGTCGTTAAATACTGGAAAATCGTAAGAAATTGGCATAATTCTGGACAAAACTTATGAAAATAAGTAGGGCGCCAGCTCTCACCCAAAATAATTTTCATATAAAAAGTTAAATTTGCAATATATCTTTCGATCTACATAAAATTTATGTTGGGCGAGGGTTGGCGCCTATACTAAATTGACAGATTTATGCCAAAAATATGCCGACATTTCTTCATTTTCCGTCATGCAGAGCAAATGACGTCAAAGTGTGACGTCATAACTAACGCACGTGACATTTTGACAATGAAAAATAGTTACTTCCTATTTCGACAGGTATTTGAGATAAATATAAGAGATGCTGAATCATAATTTTTATTAAATTATTTTTCGCAAAAGTTTAGGGCCGATTTTGGGAGTTAATGAACCTACCCCTTTTTGCAGACCCCAAAACAGCTTGCTATGCAGGGAAACAAAGCACTTTTTGCTTTGCGGTCAAATGTATCTCAACTTATGCTTAATCATTGCACTTCTTTGTTTGATACTTATGTTGTAAGTAAACTTAATTATGCATGTGAAATTGGGGTAATCATAAAGGTTCAGAGGTGGAAAAGGTACATCTGAACTTTTTGAAAAATATACATTGGGGTCAAGAGAACTACGAGGGCTGATCGATATGTTGTGAGCCTCGGTTTTCTGGGTGGCAGAAGGTATTCTGCTGATTGTTTATATCCAAAAAGAACAAACAATCAATGGCAAATACTAAGCTTCACTTCTGACACAGATACGGGAAAGTATTAAACTTAAGCACCGCGGAAAGCTCTGTTGTTCCATCAGGACAATGCTCCTGTTCCTGTTTCCATGGCTGCCATTCATGATTTTGGCTGTAATTTGACTGAGCATCCGCCTTATTCACCTAATCTTGCTCCATCAGACTTTCATCTATCCCCAAAACTGAAAGCTGCTATTACTGGCACCAACTT
Source organism: Pinctada imbricata (assembly GCA_033119305.1). Lineage (NCBI taxonomy): Eukaryota > Metazoa > Mollusca > Bivalvia > Pterioida > Pteriidae > Pinctada > Pinctada imbricata. Next base: position 6,111,843 of record VSWD01000009.1, on the reverse strand, counting down.
TTAGTCCGATGATGACGTCATACTTGCAGTGGATGGCTTTCTGGTCAGTCAAGATAAGGAGTTCTTTAAAAGTGGAATTGAGGCCTTTAACCGTATAGATACTGAAAGGGATTATGTACAAAAATATTGCAACATGTCTGATAAATCCTTAAATACGAGGCTCACAACATATCAATCAGCCCTCGTACATCAAATTGTGTTGTATATTTTGAATGTGGAAGATTACCTGTCAGAATTGTCAGAATTATTCGAATGTTCAAGTTCTGGTTTAGATTACTATTTTCTGATAATTGTAGTCTGAAAAGTTGCTATGTTTGTTATGTTGAACATGTAAATGATAAGATTTCAAGATGTACAAATTGGGCTAAGTTGATTAAGAATGAACTCTGTGATTTGGGTTTATCTGATTCAAGAAAATTTATTTAAAATAAGATCCATTTTCCTATGATAAAGCAACGTATTATAGACAATTTTGTGCAATCATTTTATACTGACATCACCAATTCAACCCAATGTTTGCATTATAAAAATATTGTTGACAATTTTACTTTGAAATTTTATTTGTGTTAGTCAATACCTATTACTTAAAATAATCAATTAAGTAGAATCAGATTTTTTTTACTTTAAACTTATTTTATTGCATTCAAAAGCAAATGGATTGGAAACAAGTTTTCAAACTTACAAGTTCCTCTCCAATAACAGACAGAATTAAACAATTGCATGCAATGTGACGACAGAATAACACAAAATGATTTGATAAACAATACAAAATGAAAATGAATATGATGAACAAAAATATGGACAAGACATACATGGAAAAATGAGGCTAGATACAGATGGAAACATGAAATGTATGGTACATGAATAATATGATAACTGTTGATAAGACAGAAATACATGTAGGCTATAGCAAGTTACAGATGGAAAATCGAGATGTTTGATCAGATTATCATCTCATCATCTCTTAGTACAAGCTGGTAGACACTTTTTAAATATTTCTAGGAATGAAAGAATTTGTCCATTATATCGTAAAGATCTGGAGGATGACTTATCTCTCATACTTATTCTGATTTGCAAATAGGGCTGGGCGGTGCACCGAAAATTTCGGTGCTTCGAAATTGGCAATGTCGGTTCGATGCACCGACGTAGAATTGCAGATTTCGATTCGGTTCAGACGTAAATAATCAGAGTAAACTGAAGACAAATAGTGACCAGAAAATGTTTTATATACCTTAGAAATTACCTTTAAGAAGGCCAGAAAGTAAGAAAAGAGCTTACATTTATCGCGCCGATAAACGTGTAGGTTACCCCCCTCCCCTCTTATGAAACGGAAAGTGAAAGTAAATCTACTTTCGCTTTCCGTGAACTGGTCAGAGAAAGCTCTAGTGGAAGCAGCAACAAGAATAAACGGGGATTGTAGTCTCCAAATATGTAAGGGAAACTATGTCCACTAGAATATTTAACTGTGAAAGTCTTATGAGACTTGTCAGTACTTCGTTGTTGAAAAATGAGGTGTTGAAATTGGAATTTATATTTAATTTTTCAAAGCACATGCATCCACAATAGTTTGGGATATAAAACTGATAATTTTTTAAATGATGGTATATGCCCTCACATTCTTCAGATAAATGTAAATCAATGCTGTATAATGTTAGACTGAAGTGATTAAATCGATTTGAATTTTTTATTATTTTTATTAATTTTGTCCATTTAACCAATTATTTTGTATTTTTTCTCATTCAAATGAATCGAATCGAAATTAACCGAACCGAGGCCTTGTGATTCGAAACCGAACCGAACCGAAGGATACCTGAATCGTCCCAGCCCTATTTGCAAAAAAAAAAAAAAAAAGATTTATAAAAAGCTATTATTGGAAAATCCTTCAGTGTTCAAACTTGTACAGCTTCTAAGTACAAACATTGTGAAGGACCTAAGTAATTTAGGGAAATATATTACGCATGGCTTTGAGGTCAAGTCTTATTTAATTAAAAATGACATGTGTGAAAATTGTATGATTTATAATACAGTCTCATCTGATAGCTGACCTAGTTTCATGTGAAAAAATCATGTCATGTCATATTTGATCATTTGAAATATAATCAAAATATTTGCAATTTATATTGATGAAGATCTTGTCAATCACATGAAAACATATATTATTAATCAGATTCCAGTGTAATATTAAATGCCTTAATCAAGTCAATGCATATGATAGAAACATTTTTGTCATTAGATTAACTGTGTGTTGTTTCTTGCTAAAATCTCTGTTCTGTTGCTTCTTGCAGTAGTTTCTCATTTGCCACTCTTATGTATGTTGTATTTTGATATAATGTCATTAGTCCTATAAGACAAATTGTCTTTTTGGAAATAACAAAAACTGTAACAAATTTGAAGCTCTTCGTTTGTTGTGTTTATCTCTTTGCTAGTTGAGTATTGTTCTTTGCAAATTGAGATTTGTTCTTTGCTGATTGAGTTTGTTCTTTGCTAATTGAGTTTGTTCTTTGCTAATTGAGTTTGTCATTTGCTAATTGAGTTTTGTTCTTTGCTAATTGAGTTTTGTTCTTTATTAATTGAGTTTTGTTCTTTATTAATTGAGTTTTGTTCTTTGCTAATTGAGTTTTGCTCTTTGCTAATTGAGTTTTGTTCTTTGCTAATTGAGTTTTGTTCTTTGCTAATTGAGTTTTACTCTTTATTAATTGAGTTTTGCTCTTTACTAATTGAGTTTTGTTCTTTATTAATTGAGTTTTGTTCTTTATTAATTGAGTTTTGTTCTTTGCTAATTGAGTTTTGTTCTTTATTAATTGAGTTTTGTTCTTTATCAATTGAGTTTTGTTCTTTATTAATTGAGATTTGTTCTTTGCTAATTGAGTTTTGCTCTTTGCTTATTGTGTTTTGCTCTTTGCTAATTGTGTTTTGCTCTTTGCTTATTGAGTTTTGCTCTTTGCTTATTGAGTTTTGTTCTTTGCTTATAGAGTTTTGTTCTTTATTAATTGAGTTTTGTTCTTTATTCATTGAGTTTTGTTCTTAATTAATTGAGTTTTGATCTTTATTAATTGAGTTTTGTTCTTTATTAATTGTGTTTTGTTCTTTGCTAATTGAGTTTTGTTCTTTGCTAATTGTGTTTTGTTCTTTGCTTATTGAGTTTTGTTCTTTGCTAATTGAGTTTTACTCTTTGCTAATTGAGTTTTGTTCTTTGCTAATTGAGTTTTGTTCTTTGCTTATTGAGTTTTGTTCTTTGCTAATTGAGTTTTGCTCTTTGCTAATTGAGCTTTGTTCTTTGCTCATTGAGTTTTGTTCTTTGCTAATTGAGTTTTGTTCTTTGCTGTTTGTATTTTCCTATTGCTTTTTATGGAATACTGGTCAAGGGAATTATTGTTTGTACGTCATCAATATTGGAACAATTAGATTCGTTGTTGTTTTTTTTTGTTTTTTTTTTACTAACGATACAATGGAGTAGGGGAGTGTTATTTCCTTTTTGCCTTTTGCTATTTGCCTTTTGCGTCTTGCTATTTACTAGTTTGTTTTGTCATTTGCTTCTTGCGTTTTGCTCTTTACGCTATGCACAACTTTCGCTTCATTTAAAGACAATATCAGCTGGCATCCGACTTACAATGAATAAATAAACTGACATTTTTTAGAAGAAGAAGCGTTTAACCATCAATACCTTCATAGTCGCTTAACTATTTCTTAAATCGAATCGAAAAAGAAGGGGAAATCTGTAGTACAGAAGGCTTTGTTATCTTGATTATCATTATGATAATTCCTCCCACTTTACCAATTGTCTGAATTTCACAGATAGTGATGTACCTCCTCCTTGTAAGGAGTTGACACACAAAAAAGCAAAGAGCAAGACGCAAAAAGCAAAGAGTAAAACGCAATACGCAAAAAGCAATAAAAAAAAATTAGAAAAACACGTCGGTTCAGGGTTCCATAATTTTATACTTTTTGAAAGTGGTTTTCTGTAATATGGGAGATTGGACAACGTTGAAAAAAAAAGTTTCTCTGTTTTCCAGGCGTATGTCTGTACGCAGAAACGTCCACAACGTTTTCGCTCAAAAAAAAGAGAGAGAGAGAGAGAGAGAGAGAGAGAGAGAGAGAGAGAGAGAGAGAGAGAGAGAGAGAGAGAGAGAGAGAGAGAGAGTTGCCCCGCCACTGCAAAACTGCAAAAGATTCTGCGTATTCGTATTTCATTGTGACGTTAATCTCTATTACATGTAGATTCAGCCAATGATGTCAAGGCGTCAGTATGAAAACACAAGGAGAAAATATTCTTGAGCTAAGAAGAAGTCCCCAACTTTTTGTACGTTCGCTCACAGAGATTTAACAATTTACCTGCATACCTACATACAGTCCATATTATTAGCTGTAAGGTTTTATGCAAAATGCAGGTGTTGCGAAAAACGCTAAAACCTATTTACAGACGTGTTCATATCAAGGAAGTACTATATTAGATCTGGTTATTTTTTATGTTAATAATGTGGGAATTTATAGCCCCCACCACTACTCCCACTACTTATATCTCAATAAGCATACGGATGTATAATGATCTATGCAACGAGGGCTGGTCAAATAGTTCTCTTTTACAAGATCTTTAAGAATAAATATGTGTATGTTAACTTGGGTTTTGTATACTAGCATGGGTTTTCATTTCTTTATGTCTTAATTTCATATTATTATGAACGATATTCTCTTATAATTTGTTTGCATGTAAAAATACAGAGGGCTTTTCATCACACATTGTATTAATATCATAAATGGATATATACATATTGATCGAAATCATAAAGATCAGGCTTGATAGAATTTTTTGAACAGCCCCCTTTCTATAAAGATGATATGATTGGTCAATGCAGCACTATTAACAGTGTCGGTAGCTAGCTTGACCATTAGTGTAAGATGTGATATGTATTTTGTCAGAATGTCTTGTAATATCCAGGCTGACCATGTTCCACCTGCTATGTTGTAGCGATCTTAATTATTATGTTTCCATTGACCACTTCCGTCCGTACAAAAAATGCCCATGTCCAACAAGACTATATAAGTAAAAAACAAAACGACCTGTCTATCTCATTACTAAGACAGTAGCTTTCATAACATTCGAGATCCTAGATAAATCCATAAAAAAGGTAAGCTATATGAAAAAAGCAATGTGTAAAACTTATTTGTGGTTAATTTTATTCTTTTTTTTTTTTCTTAATTTTGCATTAAAAATGTGAGTAGGATTTCAAGAACTATACCAATACATGTCATTTCAATGAAAACTAAAATAAATAAATGTTACAGAAACAGCTGTTTCGATCAATTTTGAATTAAATTGTTTTCTCTTTGTATGTCGGTAAATATAAAGAAAGTCAGAAACGTATTAGAGCAAAATGATGATTGACGATTATGACTAGTTAAACCTATCAAAATAGTTCCCAATTTGACTGGATTATTTTTTTTTTTCTCAATAAATGAAATTTTTTTTTGATAACTATATTTGTGTCATCCGTATCAATTCGAGCTCGTGATGACGGATCGGTCATTTAGCGAGATGTCACTGTACTTTTTAATATTTATATATTATTATTATATTTATATTATATATTTAAATTCATATGTTTCTATTATTTATCTATTTATCTACTCATTTATTAGATAAGGGGAACTCTGTTGTATGAAAGGATATAAAATCCCTCGTTTTGATGTGGTACATGTATTATTCAAAGACTGAGTATTGAACGATTCATGACTATAATTTTTTTTCAGCCAACAAAATGAAAGTGGAGCCAGGTGTCTGTATGATGACGTTCCTTGTATGCGGTCTTGGTGTCGTCTCGGCGTTCTGGGAGTGGGGAGACGGGTTTGGAGGTGGTGATTTCTGGGATTTTGACGATTTCATGGACAATTCTTACATGTGGTATCCATATTACGGATACGGTTCACGTGGTGGTGATTACTATGGCAGATCTGGAGGGCGCCTGCGCAGAAGCACACAGAGATATGGACCTTTCAGCACGGGAGGGTACGGACAAGGTGGTTACTATGGAAACCCATATTCGTATTATTCCTCTAGTTATAGTCCGTATGGACAATACCTACTGTACGATTCTTTATATGATTGAAAATAAGGAAAATTGGTATATTTATCCGGACACTTTGATTTCCAAGGAAAACAAACAAACTATATATACACGTACCTGCATGACAATCCCATATTATCTTGTTTTCTACAATTGTATCATTGGAAATACACATGTGTATCCGCTGTGCATGTATTTTGTTCTTTTATTGTCTCAATACTATCTACAAATACATTTATTTATTTGACAAAAATAACTTGATATCTGTGAAAAAAGTCATGTTGTTTATTTTATACATATTGTACAAATAAAACATCATTACTGGTACTGACTTTTGATGACTGATGTTAATTTTTCCTTAATCGACACTACGTAATGCATTCATGTAGAAATGGAATTCACTGTCAGGCCATACCAAATCAATTAAATGTTCTTTAGATTTCCCGCACCATATTTTTTAAAATTCAAAAAATAATATTATAAAAATAAAATGCTCGCCCGCACCACTAAATTTCTGGCTGAAGAATTTTTTTAGTGTCGGATCTGATTTCTGCAAATCTTAAAGCTTCTATAAGTCTCAGATTGTGCAATTTTCGAAGAAAATTATACTTCTTGTGGCTGAAAAAAAATCTTATGAGCAAATGTTTGTCCCATATACATGGCATCGAAAGTCAAGGAGGGGAGATGTTACAAAATCTTCTCCGTACAGCTATGTGCCAGGCTTCCTAGTCATCAGATTTCTATGGGGATTCCTTTTTGAGTACGAAAAACATCAGAAATGTATTACTGGGGTAACCTATATCAAAAATAAAATTATTTTACTCGCTCGCACCTTAAAAACTGCAATACTTACACTCGATAAAGGCCACTGAAAGGGTCGAAAAAATTGTGCAACTGAGTGTTTGTGTTTTTATTGATACAGGTACACATGAAATATCATAGCTTAACACACTCGAAAGAGAAAACAAATAGTAAACAGACAGACGGAAACAACAAGAATAATAACATCACATCATAGAAACATGAAGTACAGCGCCTTATATATGAATATAATCTCCACAGAGTCTCAGTGTAGCGAAAATCAAAATACACCCCCCCCCCCCCCCCCCCCCCGGAAATTTACTGTAGGTGGCGCCACTGAAAATAATTATTGCGGCGCTTAACGAATTAAAATTAATGTCGCTGAACTCAGCGCATGGCATAGAAAACTAGGAAAATAGAACTTAGAAAATAAATTCTTCTTAAATCAGAAGGAGGTTGTATTCTGTCGATTAAATACACCTGTGCACCTTTACATATGAAAAAATTTATATCACTGAAACATGAAATTTGAAAGACCAAATTTCTACCAGCAATCGGTTACTTAAAGACCAAACTTTTACCAGCAATCGGCTACCTAAAGAACAATTTTTTTTTCTATCATGGTACTTCTATGGTATTCATTCAGATGGGAGCTCGACCGGGGGGAGTTAGCATGGAACCAACACATAAAAGGAACGAAACTATAATTAGGTCTTCCGACTTCCGTGGAAAATTGGATCAGCGATTTCTCAAGAACCCTGTAAGCTAGGACAATGAAAGTTCTCCAACGTTACGTTTGGAGTAAAAGCTAGATTGGTCTTTTTATTTTTGGTCTCTGTTATTTTTTTTATCATGTTTTTTAGTAGATTCAAATATTTGACGGGAGCGTCGAATTACTCAAAAGGACCGAACATTTCATGTTTTGCTATTTGTAAGCTTAAATATCTCGTATTTTGCTATCTACAATTTCCATTCTTTTTGAAAGTCGACAGCCATGCAAGATATGAAATGCTAGATGCACACTGTAACGATTTATTACGATGACGTCCTTCACCGTCCTTCATATTTCCAAATTCAGAAGTTCATAGGAGGAAGACACTTTTTTGCTTATAATAGTAAACAAAAATTAAGCTTATGAAGTTTCCTAAAAATTTCAATATTATTATTTTTATCCATATATCTGTCTTATTTAGTCTTTCTGATTTTTCCTATCTCTTACTGTTGAAAAGATATGAGCATCGAAATTTTGAGTTGGGTATTTCGATACACCTTCACGCCAACAGATCGGGCGCACACTAAAATTGGTAGTCCGAGTCCGACTCGAGAAAAGCAGTGTTGAGATTTTCAAATTCCGATTTCACGGCAATGATGAATATGCATTTCATAAATACATTTCGATATACACAATTTGATTTTAAAACAGTTGATTAATTTAGAAGAGATCAGCTACAAACCAGAATTTACACACAAAAAGTGGTAGTTTGATTCCGATTTCTAACCTACAAACCTGTTTCTAAACTTCAATAACTATATTTTGAACATCAAGTTTAATTTCTAATTCTAGCAAACGTTCGAACATAATTTTCGGTTGGTTTATTTACAAATTGATGAACAATTTCTCCAACATTCTTCCCTCCCCTCGTTTTTCGAAAACAGTTCTGTTTATATTGAACGATGTCGCCATGATGGAAATTCAAAATAAACTTTGAAAAAAGGGAAGGGGGGGGGGGGGGTCCAAATTTGAACCTGCACAGCGAGAACCTCAAGGTATTTATATATATATATTGAACGTAACTTGTTATTACCATTTCTCTTCTCAAGAAAATTGGTTCTACAGCTACGAGCTCGCCTTTTTCCTTGGGGAAGGGGGCAGGAAGAATTTGCAAAAAAAAAAATCCCGGCTCTGAAAAATGCTGGAAAAAATATTCCGGCCCAAAGGGCCGGCAATTTTTTTTTTCCCGGACCATGCAAAAGTAAGGATACATTGCATGATATGGAAATTTTTGCTGGCCCTTTGTGCCAGACAATTTAAAGTCAAAAAATTAATTAATATAAATACAAACTGTTCACATAGCTGTATCTACCAGAGACCTAATACGCATAGGCACAAAAATCTAGAAAAGGTTCTATTTAAACATCATACAATCTGTCTGAAATTCGCTAATTGCAAAGAGACATCTGAAGGAACGGTTATTAACTCATACTCTGTAACAGCGGGGAGTTTAACTTACACAGACATTCACAACATTTGACAATTTGTTTAAATCCGGCCCGAAGAACCGGCGAAAATTTTTCTCCGACTCTGGTAATGGCTGAAAAAAATGGCCTGCTCAGAAAATTGCTGAAAAAATTTTACCGGCTGGCAATAGAATTCCTGCCCCCCCCCCCCCCCCCCTCCCCCCCCAAAAAAAAAATCAAATGGTTGCTCACCAACAATTATCGGTTTGAAAATTTAATGTTACTGCTATTTGAAAACTTAAATATATAATATAAATACATGTAATGTGACGTCCTTCATATTTCCAAACCAAAAATTGTATAGGAGGAAGACACTCTTGTTGCAACCGCAACAAGAAACCTTTCTAGTTTATAATATGTATTCCAAAAAAAAAAAAAAGTAAAAAAAGATAAAAAAAAACTTAATCAAATAAAATCCACAGAAATAAAACTTTACTTGTACAGACTATATCTATTTTATACAGATTATAATACTAATCATGTCGAGTCCGTTCTATTAGCAAACCTGTCTCACTTCTGTGAAAAATAAGCGTCTACTAAGGTATTTGAATCTATATTCACCCTAATAGTTACGGAAAAGTACATGTACACGTTGTCGCTTAAAACAATTTTTTAACAGGGAAGTTAAGAGAGACAGAAATGACAACCTTCTCAACAAACCCGCCAGTGATTGCACAACATGACTTCACACCGGGTACGAACGTGCGCGTTACCCTCTTTTCATGTTACCAGTGTATTACCACTAATGGATATTGGTAGCCTAAAGTGTTAGTTATGTAAAATGATATCAAATTAACAGAAAAATGTCGGGTGAAAATTCTGTATAAATACGTCCGCTGAGCATTCAGTCTTCACTCTCACAGTTGTACCCGAACTGGTAAGAAACTCAAGATGTTCTGCATATATAGTGAAAGATTAACTTATATAAATTTGTTCTTATGAAAAAAAAAAAAAACAAAAAACTATCACTCGCATTAAAGTATAACCGTAAATAGTATTTTGTGCAAATAAAAAAAGGAGATCTCGCACATTTATTCAGTATTTTTTTTTTCCTTCCAGAAAATGAAGCTCCTCATCGTAGCCTCCCTCGCCGCCATCTTGGTCATGTCGACCACGGCCCAGTTTTTCGATGATGATGACGATCTCTTCGGATTCGATGACGATCTTTTCGATGATGATGATGGTTTTGGATTCGGAGGACTCGGAGGTGGTCTTTCATTCGGACTTGGAGGTGGAATTGGTGGTGGAGTCTCCGTGGGAAGCTTCGGTGGATTAAGTGGATTCGGTGGAATTAGCGGATTCGGACCCTCCATCGGAATGAGCTACCCCATGTACAGCTACGGATACATGCCATCATACGGATACGGCAAGGTCATGGGACACAAGGGTTTCCGTGGATATGGAAAATCATACAAGAGACCAGGTAAAAACTTATCAATTATCTTTCTGTCTCTCTTTTTTTTTTTTGAAGATTAGATGCAATTTTCTTAACGAAACGAACAAAATTTTCGACCCTGAATCAATTCTGATAACTTAATTTCAATGTTTATTTTTCAGTCATCCACAAGAGCTACCATGGATACGGAAAGAAGGGAGGATACATGCCAATCCACCCCACCCCAATTGTGGGCGGTCACTACAGCTCCTATCCCTCCACATACGGTGGAAGCTATGGAGGAAGCTACGGTGGTATGGTGTCAGCAGGATCCAGCTATTACCCATCAAGCACAGGAAGTTACTACGGAGGACAGAACTACGGAGGACAGAACTACGGAGGACAGAACTACTACCAGGGAGGATATTCCCCCCAGGGAGGATATTCCGGAAGTAGCTCATACTACCAAGGTGGCGCCACCAGCAATGGTTACTATTAAATCACCGATTTAAAGGTGAATTTTTTTTTTAATATAATTTTGTTTCTGACACTTTATAATTTTGTTTTTTTCCGAATCATTTTAAGGCTGACATTTTTGAAAGAAAATGATTAAATCAATAATTTATTTCTGTTTTTTTTTTCTATACACGTATATATTTTTTCTATTTGTAGTACAAAGTATGGACAATAACATTGGGGCACGAAGAGCCGACATCGATCCTTGAACGACAGAGGAATTGTAGACTAATTTTATAACTGATGTTCCAGTACCTTAAATGTAAGAAATAATTAAGAAATGTGTATTTTGTGTACTGAGACTGGTTTCTGATATGACAAATGTAATATATCGAAAGAGTATTTAGTTTCAAACGGATACAGAAAATCCTTGTCCTTGATATTAACTATTGAGCTTTTCTGCATATTTAGGTTTCCACGACTCTTTTTCTATCTTTCACACTGATTTTCTATTGACAAATAGATGTTCTCATCTTCAGGGTTTTTCTTTAACTGTTTCTTAATTTATTCTTGTATCATCTTTAAATTGTCTTTGCTTTAAAATATACATATTGTAAAATTCAAGGAAATGCCGGTATAATTTTGAAGACGATCTTTCACCGTAGTACAGAAATTGTTATATATCTCTTTTTCACTTTTTATGTAAACAGAATTTTTTTTTTTGGGGGGGGGGGGGGGGGGCGCTACTATACGCGAAAGAAAAGAGTTAATAAATCAAATTTCTTCCATTTTTTTTCTCTATCTTATTTCTAACTGCAGCCAGTAATACCGGCAGTAGGGTCATTTTACCCGTGTTTAAGCGCACGTTAAATCGTTTGTATTCTAAACCATCCTCTAATATATGACTATCAAAAAAGAATTACAAGCTTATTGATGTAGGGTTCGATTCCTTTAAGAAATCATTTACATCTGCTTTCTCTGAACCAAATTTAATAGCATTTAAACCAATTAACAAATTATTCAATTTTCCCGATCTGAATCAGTTTGATTTTTTTTTAAAATTGACATTCATTTTTTCGTTTATACATTTCAAAATTTTTAAGAAATAGTGACTTATTATCCGAAAAGATTCTTGGATTTTAGAATATCATTTAAATTTAATGCGGTTTTCCTTCATCTTATGATCTATCGAACGTCACTTTGTTGAAGCAATGAAATTTGAATGTACGTTTACGTACTCTCTTTCATCATTGATAAACTTTTGAATCAAACCAGTGAACAAAAATACAAATAGATCTAATTTTTTGAAGGTTAAAATAATCATATAAATCATGTCATGACCCTTGTCGTACTTTTCTTCCTTCTTTTAAAAAGTATTTTGATGCACGATTTTAAAGTCTGAATATGTAAGAAATGGAGGTATCTATTACTAGTTCTACCATAATATATGTTTTCCAGTAAATATTTCTGTTAAAATAATGTTCACATATTTTTGGTATTCCGTAAGCAGTCTGTCGTCAACCCCTCTCTCTTTTATCTTTGTTTTTCTCATTTTTAAAGATATATCATTCTTTCTCATTTTTTAAGACAGCATAAGCTTTCATGTACTATGCGCAAGCAATTCTTGTAGAATATAAAACAAGGGTCGATGTATCGCCCATTTGTTCCCAAATGATATGTGATCATTTCTATTTATCATACTTGTTATTTATGCCATTGTTGTCTTGTTGATCTTTACTGTGACGATAAAAGCAATAAAACTCACAAAAATTAAAACAATTTTTTTTCTTCTATATCATTACCCTCTACAAGGATATATATGTATACATCATTCGGATTATTCCGACCTTCTTCTTCGATTTTAGCAAGATTGAAGATTCGGAGGTCAATTGGCGCTATTTGAAAAATAGTTCCCTTTCATCATTCAATATTATTAATTTTTACCATGACAGACGATTTCTAACACCAGGTTGTAACAGACAAGTGAGTAATTCGCTACATTACAAATGTACATGTATTTCCTCAAGATGCAGAATTTTAAATGTTAAATAAGTGCGTGTGTACTTTGTACATTGTACATGCTCAGAGGCTTGATGTTATAGGGGTTTATTCCTAGAGGCCCCATATAACTAAAAATGACCTTACCCTCGAGAAAACCCCAATCTATTCTTGCATACTTTACTTCTTGTCCCAATAAAGAAAGACCGGTACGCAATGGTACCCCGAATGGGAATAGTAGTAAAACATTGTAACAACCAAATGTGTGGCTAAATGTATACAAGGCTTTAAGAAAAGAAATCAACCCATGACGCAAATAAATTCATAATACGAAACCAATCATTAAAATGTTTCTGAAATCGTTTCATAGAACCATCTTGGCTTTAAATCAATCGATCACAGATGTTTTAAAAGCCAATAAAAATCAACTACACAATGTATATATATATAATATAGAAATAACAAAATCAGAAAAATTTTCTATACACCAAGAAAGTTTATTCACCAAGCAAATATGAATATATTGACATTTATAGAGATAAATCACACCACGATACTAATCGTTTAACTACCAAGATAATAAAACACATCACGTGGTATGGAGGGTCAGGGGATATCGCTCCACTTGACCAGTCGGTAACTTTAACAATAAAAAGCATGATTTTCAAAATTACAAATATTTCCATATTTGAATAAATATGGAATACAGCAAGCATTTTCTGTTCCTAATGAAATGAAAAATGATAAAGTACAAAATAATTCTTGAAAATCAAGAAGTGACATTTATCGATATTCACAAACAATTACCCACGGAAAAATACTAGTACAAAAAAAAAAAAAGAAAAAAGAGAAAGAAACAAAACAGAACACAAAAAAATAAATCATAAAACCAACTAACAATTATCGTTAAGGAGAACCAGGAGGTGACCTGAGAAAGGTCATTTATGTCAAGTAAATAAATTAAGAATTATCATAACAATATACGCACAATATGGTATCAAGGAACAAGCTAAATTGATAAACTTCACACAATAATCAGTTGGTATCAAGGGACAAGCTAAATTGATAAACTTCACACAATAATCAGTTGGTATCAAGGGACAAGCTAAATCGATAAACTTCACACAATAATCAGTTGGTATCAAGGAACAAGCTAAATTGATAATGTAAAACTTTTCACAATAACCAGCTGGTATCAAGGAACAAGCTAAATTGATAAACTTCACACAATAATCAGTTGGTATCAAGGGACAAGCTAAATTGATAAACTTCACACAATAACTAGTTGGTATCAAGGAACAAGCTAAATTAATAAACTTCACACAATAACTACTGTCCTGTTCACTAATTCCAGAGCACCCTGTTTGGGCGATTTATTCTGTCGTCTGAAGGATTTTGCTATAAATTATTGTTTCTGAGAATTGACCTCCTTTAGTCGTAACTGGAAATTAACTTCAACTTACCCTATCAGCTGCCTTCAACCCGCAAAATGAAAAAATAAAATGTCTACGGGAAATTCCCATGTTAATTTCAAGCCGCCACCATATTGTTCTCCGGGTCAACAATGGTAAACAGTGACGTCAAAGCTCCCGACGTCACACATTTTCAGCGATTATACTATGGAAAATCCCCGTAGACTTTTTATTATCCGTCCTATTTCTAACTTAGCAGACGCACGGCCAAAACAATGGTATTTTCTGTTACGACTAAAGGAGTACTATAAAATTAATATCTTTTTGAAAGGTGACATTATCATATTTGAGAGAAAACCGGGAAAACAGGGTGCTCTGGAATTAGTGAACAGGACAGTAGTTGGTATCAAGGAACAAGCTAAATTGATAAACTTCACACAATAACCAGTTGGTATCACAAGGAACAAGCTAAATTAATAAACTTCACACAATAATGAGCTAAACATCACTAGGGTCTAGCTATAGTTCAGATATTGACTACATTAATCTATTTATGATGTGGACTATGGTCATTTGTCTAGATTTTGAACGCAGGATGAAAGTCATTTGAGTATACTACGGGAATTTTTTTGCCTATTATGTAAAATCATTGTGGTTGTTTAATGTTCGCGGAAAATTCGAAAACCGCGAACGTAGCGAAATTAAAACCACCGCAATCATTCTTACAGTATCCCGGTTGTCTTGGTTACAGATTAATTGTTGATATGAATTGTTTGAGTATATATTATTTTTGCATCCTTTGTCCATTTGATCGTCATTAAGAAGTAATGAGATATAGCTTGATATCTATTTTCGGCAGAAGGCAAAGAAGGTACCACCTCTGGTTAGGTACTACATGTACCAGGCGATCCACGGGCACCTGCATGTCATCAAATTACCAATACTCTACTTATACTTATGGCCAACAACCTAATCTGATCGATATTAAAATGACAATTACTGCACTATTTTTTCCCAATTTAAGCAGAGGACAGGTATTAGAGTTGTATGTTGTGTGTTTCATGCATGCTGGTTTGATTTTGAAGAAGTCAAGTATATAAGGTATAGTTCACTTTCAAAATCATTTCTCCTCAATTGCATTTCTTATCAAGAGTTATTGATAATTGTCTAATGGGATGCTCGCATTGCTTTCAAAAAAGTTGAAATAGTTTTGCATGGGTATACAGTGAAAGTGAGGTTTATAATGAGTTGAACTTTGAGAAGGGCATAGTTAAAATTCAAGACTATTGGTCTCGAGCCACTGTTATTCTTTGGAATATCTGACATGCTCAAAGGTTTTGCATGTCAGACGGGATGATTTGTGTATATATACATGTATAAATAAAATTCTTGGCCAGATATTAAAAAAAAAGCCTGTAATATGAGAAAAACAGTAAATACATGTAGATCTATCTTGCCATGAGACTAGAACAAATGACATTATCTTGTTCAGTGTGCGTATGTATCTTTAAAATCTTGTCAGAGAACTTCAGACGGTAACTTTCTGTTGAACAAAGCGCAAGCCATTGTAAAGGAATAATTATTTCAGATGCAAGTTAAATTATTTCAAAGTCCTTGTATCTATATCAAGACGTCGGCGGACGTATCTGCGCCTTGTAATATATAGCAAAAATGTTAAAACGTTTTGGGACAGAAAGTCTTACGAGTACATTTAGAAGGAAACATGTATATGTGCGTTTATGATGTGGTGTGGTGGGGAGTGGGGGGTTCAAACGATTATATTCCCTTTTACATTTGCTTGGCATCTACAATATGTCACATACTACATGTGTATTAAGTTTTATCTTTCTTTTTTCAGCATGGCGGTCACATTCTGTCGTTGCTTTCTTGTATTCAGTCTTTTAATGGTTACAGAAGGACAGCTGATAGGTTCCTTTTTATCAGGGATTACTTCCCCTTTAGGCCTCTTTACACTGGCTTCATCATCAACTTTGGGTGGATTGATGGGGCAAGGACCTAGCTCCTTGGGAAGGACTTTTATAGAGCCTCCTCCCCCTCCCTCCTGGCTGTTGGCGTCTGGTCCATTTGGTGTTCCTCCTCCTAACTATAACCTGTACACAGGATCACTGCCCCCCTTTCTTCAGACTGGACTACCAGGACAGGTGCGCCCAGGAGTTATGGGGCCACCGTACCTAGGATTTCTGTAGTGCTCTCTACTATGTTAGGGACATATGGCTGTTTAAGATTAACTTGTTAATCAATGTGATACATTAGAACTTGATATTTTAGACATTGAATTATAAAGTATATAGGATATGATGTATGTGCCTTGATAAAAGAAAGTTTGTACTTAAAGTCATCGTGTTCTCAGTTTTCTTTTTTAAATTTATTGGTCGATTTCAAGAAATCGACCTTACTAGATTTGTAGACCGGATGCTGTCAATAGGAGAAAGTTCCTAATTGAGACCGTCAGATTCAATAATGCATCATTGAATAATCCTTATGAAAGAAACGTTTTCATGACTAGTGAAAAACACGTGACCAGAGACAGGCATTCCCATGACCTCCCACCTATGGACGACATTTCTGGAGCAACAAAGAAATACGCGATCACAACGTATCAGGGGTGCCAGTGGCTAAAAAGGTTCTAACCGTTCATCCGATTAAGCTTTTTCTCGTTAAGGATATACCACTTTGTTTGTTTGTTTATTTTCTTACCTAAGACAAATTGATTAATGAAACAAAGCAATTAATGAGCGATAAAAAAGTCGACAAGACTGTACGAGTCACAAAATTTGAACTTTTTAGAAGTTTCCCCTTATTTCCCTCCAAATTCAGTGGCGGATCCAGCACCCCCTTTCGACAAAAAAAATTGTGGTGGGATTAAAGAGATGTTGATATCGACCAAGCTTTTTTTGGAAAGCTAATACTTGTTAGTCTTATGAATGTGTGGGATAACCATATATTAGATAATCTGGAATTTTGGCAACTTTTGATCACTTCTTATTTTCTAGAGCGCACCACAAAGAGAATGTTGCTCTACTTGAGTTTTGCTATTATATACCCATCAGAAACCTCTGTTGTATATTTTTTAACCAATGAAATCGCTCTCGTCATAGCTCTTAGTCAGTGCGGAATTAACATTTAAACAAAAGGACGGAACTCGGTTTTTTTTGCGTATGTATATATAGGATCTCAAATGAATTTTCATTTCATACGATGTATTATGAAACGAGTTGTGTTTTTTATATCCCCGAGCCAAGGCGAGGGGATATAAAACGCACAACGAGTTTCATAATACATCGTATGAAATGAAAATTCATTTGAGATTCTTTTTTTGCATGATATTGCCTAAAAATGAGTATTTCTAACGTGAAATCAACGTTTCCAAGAACTATAGAGGCGAACCATGCCGTGATTAAGAAGTCGTCTGCTACGCCATGAGAAGTAGTTCCCCATCGTATCTAGATATTCTGTGCGTAAAAGAAAAGTATTTCAATTTTGAATAGTATTTTAATGCAAGAATTAATTCAACAACAACAATGTTAATCATTGATATTGACTCCGGGTCTGAATTTAACAGTTGACCGATATTTGAAAGGTCACATTTGTCAAGGTTTATGTGATTAGGTTCAAAACTTGACCAATCGCATTCAAGCAGAGCTATCTGTAACGTGTTCTCATATCATATATTTATGAAATGGTTTTATGAAACTGCATAACGGATGTATCATGTGATAAAGCAAAATATCATAGAACGATGCTTATTGGAGGATTATATCTTTAACAAAACCAAGAATAAATCGCTTAATTGGTATCGAGATGATAAAAAGAAAAAAAAAAAAACTTCACCACAATGACTTAAAATAAATTTATCAATCTCAAGCGATATAAGTCCCCTACCGGCATTAATCCATGTCCTGCAACTCTGCCTTGACCTGTACTTACACCAAAAGATGATTCTAATGTACTCCGTTTGTAACGCGCATTCTGATTGGTCGAGAGATTAAAAAACTGCAAGGGGATTCACGTTTCACTGCATTTTTTGCTATGGCGTCATACGTTGCTATGGCGACGTCGTTAAAAGCAGACGTTTTCTAGCTTTTTACTGACCAAAGCATTAGAATAGGGTTACCATACTGATGTTTTACAAAAACTGACAGGGTATCGGCGAATCCCCTGTCAGAAATATCCGTTTTACCGCTCGACTAACGCCTCGCTGTAAAACTCAATTTCTGACAGGGGATTCGCCGATACCCTGTCAGTTTTTGTAAAACACACGCACGGTAACCCCTAAATCCCACATCAAAATAAGTTCAATACATGTATGTGCATTAGAAAAGGTCTGGAAACAGAAATTTCATCAAATTTGCTAGGAGGCCTTACCTTTTGTAAGAACAGGTCAATCAAACCCAACTTTAACTTAATCTGTATCATACTATAATGTATCTTGCATACCGTAAATCAGCTCAATATCTACAACGTTAGAGCCAAGAGAAGTCCAGAAACTGAGAATTTCATGAAATTTGCTAGGTCCAAAGGCAGTAACTCCTGTAAAAATGGGTCAACAGAAAAGAAACTCAAACTTGATCTGTATAACACCAAAATGTATTGACATATAATTTTGTTTTTTCAGCATCTGCGAAAACATGCCATATTGGGAACAAAACGGAAAACTGAGAATTTCATAAAGTTTGTTAGGTCCAAGGGCAATAACTCCTGTAAAAATGGGTCAGTGTAATTGAAACACGAACTTGATCTGTATCACATTGAGATATATTCGCATACCAAAAATATTTTCAAAATCTGCAATACCATAGAAGAAAAGTCCGAAAAACTGAGAATTTCATGAAATTTGCTAAGTCCAGGGGCCATAACTCTTGTCAAAATAAGTCGATCAAAACCAAACTCGAACTTGATCTGTGTAACACTAAGATGTAATCGCATATCAAAAATTATTTCAATATCTACAACAACAGACGAGAAAAGTCTGGAAAACCGAGAATTTCATGAAATTTGCTACATGAAAGTCCAGAGGCCATAACTCCTGTAAAAATAGGTCAATAAAAACAAAACTCAAACTTGATCTGTATCACACCAAGATGTATTCAGATATAAAAAATCATTTCAGTATCTGCTTAAACATGGAAGAAAAGTCCGGAAAACTGAGAACTTCATGAAATGATAAGTCCAAGGGTCATAACCCTTGTAAAAATAGGTCAATCGGGACCAAACTCAAACTTGATCTGTATCATATTAAGATATACTCATATACCAAAAATGAGTTCAATATATGCATTGACAGCGAAAAAAAGTCTGGAAAACTAAAGTGTGACGGACGGACAGACAGACAGACAGACAGACGGGCGGACGGACGGACGGACAGACGGACGGACAAACAGACAAACGGGGTGGAAACTTTAAGTCCCCTCCGGCGAGCCGGTAGGGGACTAAAAATATAAAGAAGAAAAACTTAACTAAAACGACTTTCAAAAAAAAATTTGAAGGCGGATAAGAATACTATGTCACCAGAACACACGGTCCAGCGGACAAAGTAAAAGTTCATGGATACATTGAGTAGACAAATAGTCAATCTCGTCATGGAAGATAAATGGTGTAGCTATCCCAATTACTTGTACGAGCTTCCCAACTTACCGAAAAATTGGATTTCTTAGCTTTTTTAAAGAATAGATTATTGAAAATTCGTTATGTATACCTCCTTTTAGAAATAGGGGATAAACGAACAAACTGGGTAATCAAGATAAAACCATGTACAGTCACCTTTAAAATATACAGATCCTGTTCAAAAGTATAAATGGTCAGGAAACGTATGAAACCATTGTTGTACTCGTTATGTATCTCTCCAAAAAAAAATATTAAATAAGAAGATAAATAAATAAATAAATGAAAAAAGAAGAAGAAGAAGAAAAAACTTCAAGAACAGCTTATTATCCAAGTCTATCATAACAAAAAATCCGGAAAGCTGAAAACAACTGTCGGGCGAACAGACTGAAACTATTGTCCTTATATTATAAGCTGTATTGGAACTTCAGATAGACTGGAACTATTGTCCTTATATTATAAGCTGTATTGGAACTTCAGATAGACTGAAGCTATTGTCCTTATATCATAAGCTGTATAGAGGAAACAAGAGTGTGGTAACATAAGAACACTTAAAAAGCGACATGAGAATCTTCTAATCGTTACCCACTATATAATACACATGTATACGTTACCCACTATATATAGGACGATGGAATCGCTCTCTTCTCTTGAAAGCTGTATGCCATCTGTAATTTGAAGCCTTTATGACACAAGTGTGATGTTTTCACACCACAATGGTCATCCCGTGTCAACATTTCCCTTTTTACTATTTTACGATGCTGTATTTATTTATCATAAATCGAACATCTTTGTTCTGGTAATTAGGTCGTCTGTCATTGAAATAGCACTTTATTTTATTGCGAATCTATTAATATGCGCATAATTTAATGCCAGAATTCAGAGGTATAAGAAAAAATCCTGTCACTTCAGAGAGCCACTTTGCCTCAGAACTTGGAGCTAACAACGCAAAAGGTAATTCATACGAATTTAGATAATGTCAGGCTCATTACATGTGCTGCCATTGAAATATGCGATGAAAAATATATAATAATGAAATTTAGAATTAAAATTTTGAAATTAGTATTGATTCATATTAAGGAAAAAGTTATCAAATCCATCATTTTTTTCTCTGAATAGGCGACATTCTTCACACAAAGCATTGAGCGTTAATGTGGTCAACGGTCTAGTTCATGATTGATTCCATTAATCTTATTTGTACATTGATTTCCATAGAACAGAAAAACCGGCGTTTGAAGTTAATTAATATTAGAGATTTTTAAGCTTTTTTTTTTAAGCTCTTTAGTATTTTTTTTTACTTGGAACAACAATTCATTTTCTGTTTCGGAGGAAAAAGAGAGAATATTTAGTTATACAAAGTAAAAGAAAAACATGAGACGAAGGCAACAACGAATGAAAAATAAGAAAAAAAAATTAAAGGAATGAAATGATGAAATTTGATGTATTTTTCTTAAAGTTTAAATATGAAAAATCTTGATTTCATAGTAATAGTGTTATTCTTTATCAATTCCAAAGTATAGCAAAATGAAAATAAATATTTTTGATTTACAATTCACAAATATTTCATTTTGACAGTATTTTTGATTTTTGTCAGTACTTTTGATTTTTGTTTCAGAACGATGAAGTGGTTTACATCAGCGTTAGTTTTGCTTGGACTTTTTTCATTCTGCCACTGTCAGACGACGACTGGATTTAATTTAGGAACATTCTTTCAAACCTATCCGTTGCTCGGTGCCGCCTTTCTTGCTCCATTCTTTCTAGGGAACAGGGGTGTCAATCCATCAGGAATCCTCCTTCCGCCTCCTCCACCACCCCCGGGTCTCCTGTTTGGGGGAGGCGGAGGAGGAGCACCGCCGTTCTTTGGACCAAGATTACCAGCACACCCCTTTGTTGCTCCATTTCCTCCTAAATTTTTCTGAGGTCCCGGATGTAAGTTCAAAATGATATTAATATTAGATTTAGATAAATAACAGGGTATGCCTGGGTAATGATCGACAAAGCTAGTACAGAAGACAGAACAATGGATGTCGATATTTTATATGATATCTAGAAGTGGGATTTTTATGTATAATATTTGTTACTGTGAAGATAAAAAAATGATACTGTCAAATAAGAAACTTAGTAACAAGAAAAGAATCTTGGGCAAAATAATTACGAACTTGTACGCTTCTTCGTTTTTGCACCCACCCTTCTTTGCATCCTCGGTACCCAATGCTATTTGCGCTTTGGCTGAATATTCAGCCAAAGCGCAAATAGCCTGGGGTACCGAGGATGCTTCTTTGAAGATTCCTCAAATGAATACTACCATCAGGCAGTACTTACTTGTGTCAAAGCAGTAACCGAACGATTTTGAAGGTTTATTCACGATAACTTCGTTGTTTTGTTAAATTGAGACATGAAATTTGGAACAAATAATAGTTGGCATTTGTCTCAAATATTTATGGAATAATTATCTAAAAATTTAGGACTTTCATCATCTTTTATGCCGATCTTTTAACCACAAGATTTCGTCAATTTAGCAACTTTGCTAAAGAAGTAACCGAACGATCAAGCATTTGGATGTATTTTATGGATCGATTTTCAATTCTATGTTGATAAATCTGAAATAACACCGAATTGTAGAAAATTAAGGAAAATTACCTCAAATATAGTTCTTATTGAAAGTTTCAGGAGGGTACCCTTTCCCAACCGTAATATCTAATCTGAAACTATCATTGCTTAATAAATTACCAGAAACTATTCAACAAATCACTCTATTATAAAAATATCGATACTTACGTTGATTTCTAGTGAAACTTTATTAGTTTCCTTAATTTTATCCAATTTTGTTAATTCAAATACCCCCTACACCGTAATCGTTCGGTTACTTCTTCCGTTCGGTTATTGCTTTGACACCAGTACTGAGTCACTTTTGATTAAGAAAAATCCTGCAGGAATTTTTACTAAAGGTTTTCCTGCAGGATTTTTATTTTTCCCGCAGATTTTTTTATTTTCCCTACAGGAAATATTTTGTAATAAAAATTCGTGCAGGAAAATTTAAAAATCCTGCAGGAAAAAATAAAATCCCGACTCGGTAAGGTACTCCCTACCTGATGCGTGCAAGTTCATAATTATTTTGCCCAATGTTCAAGTCTTTTTAATTGGTGCGATTGGCATTTTGCTTCTTGCATTTTGCTCAATGGTGCTCTCTGTTTTCTAGTCTACCAGTATTCAAACAATATGTTGTTGTTTTTGTTTGAAATATTCTTATTCAAATTTGTTCAATATATTTTCTTCTTATTTAATGAACATGTATGTTTTAATGATAACCTTCCTGTCATTGATGTGCTATTTTGCTATTTGCGGTTTTTCTGTTTGCTTATTGCTTTTTGATTATTGCTCTTTGCGTTTCTTTATCTGATTATGTGGTAATGGATATATCTAAAACATCGTTTTATTTTGGAATCGGGATCCCTGCCCCTTCAAAATATTCTTAAAATGCTCATTTTATTTTGTAAAATTTATCGGCTTGGTCCTCTTAATTGACTATCCCTACTCCTCTAAAAAACGCTGATTTTTGTTGAGGTTTATCATTATAACGATTTCATTTGCCATAGTCGACTCACTCCCTTCAGTGATCTTCTTTGACCTCTTAGTCAAATTTCCCCCTCTTTTTCCTCGGAGATAACAGGGATTTTTCGAGCTTCCCGGTTGCTTGATGTAACCGATAGTTCATCAAGCAACCGTGAAGCCCGAAAAATCCGTGTCCTAGACAAAAAAAAAATATACTAGTATTAAAATTATTTTCATAAACGTAAATAACGATGAAATACATGCAGGGAGTGAATATAATAACATGGATAAGACAGAGCAACACGCAATATACAAAGGCAAATTGCAAGATGCAAGAAGCAAAGACATTTTCAAAATGCAAATAGCAATACGCATATCGGTTCAGTATATCAATACAAAACATATTTTTGAAACCGTGTTTGTCTGCTGGTTCATTCTTAAGGCCATACCAAATTAATCAAATGTTCTTTGGATTTTCCGCACCATATTTTTCAAAATTCAAAAAATATCATAAAGATAAAATGCTCGCCCCCGCACCACGAAATTGCTGGCTCAAGATTCTTTTAGGGTTGGTTCTGACTTCTGCAAATTTTAAAGCTTCTAGAGGTCTGAAATTGTGCAAATTTCGAAGAAAATGATACTTCTTGTGTTTGAAAATTATGTTGGGAGCAAATTTGTTGTCCCATTGAAAGTCAAGGAGGCGTGAATGTTCGAAAATCTTTTCTGCAGAGCTATGTGCCAGGCTTCCTAGTCACCAGATTTCTATGGGGATTCCTTTTTGTGTACAAAAAAAAAAAACATAACAAATGTATTACTGTGGTAACCTATATAAAAAATGAAATTATTTTACTCGCCCGCACCTTAAAAACTGCAATAAATGCTATTGTTATTGAAAAGAGTTATCAACAGACAACCTCCTTTATCTGACATTTTACTAAAAGTGAGGCAAAGATAACAAGAAAGCAACAATAATCTTGAAATACGCTATTGATGTGTACTGTTGTTAACATTTTATATTAATTAAGTCCCGTTCTTCTAAAACAGAGATATTGCTTTCATTCTCTGAATGTGTTGTCATTGATGGTCCTATGTTTTTTAAGCTTTTTTTGCATCGGTCCCCTTGGATTGAGTGTTTTCGGTTGTCTTATATTTATAATCTCTGGTTATTTGTTGTTATGGTTGTTTCGTGTTTTTGTCTTAAGCCTGTGTGTGATTTTTTCTTTGATCTCTGCAGTATCTCAGCGAGACAACAAAATACATGTAAAACCGTGCCTTTTGTTGTGTTGTTTTGTCTTGGTCCTCTTGGTAAGATTCTCTTGTTTGTCTGATTGTCTCTGTTGATGTTTGTATGATCGTTCGTGTATCTGTTTTAGAGTGTGTTTTCGTGTTGTCGTTGCCGCGTTGTCTTGTTGGGTGTCTCTGTTGACGTTTGTATGATCGTTCTTGTGTCTGTTTTAGAGTATGTTTTTGCTGTTGTCATTGCCGCGTTGTCTTGTTGGGTGTCTCTGTTGACGTTTGTATGATCGTTCGTGTGTCTGTTTTAGAGTATGTTTTTGCTGTTGTCATTGACGCGTTGTCTTGTTGGGTGTCTCTGATGACGTTTGTATGATCGTTCTTGTGTCTGTTTTAGAGTATGTTTTTGCTGTTGTCATTGCCGCGTTGTCTTGTTGGGTGTCTCTGTTGACGTTTGTATGATCGTTCGTGTGTCTGTTTT
Source organism: Pinctada imbricata (assembly GCA_033119305.1). NCBI lineage: Eukaryota > Metazoa > Mollusca > Bivalvia > Pterioida > Pteriidae > Pinctada > Pinctada imbricata. Next base: position 6,086,613 of record VSWD01000009.1, on the reverse strand, counting down.
AGAGTATGTTTTTGCTGTTGTCATTGACGCGTTGTCTTGTTGGGTGTCTCTGTTGACGTTTGTATGATCGTTCGTGTGTCTGTTTTAGAGTGTGTTTTTGCTGTTGTCATTGCCGCGTTGTCTTGTTGGGTATCTCTGTTGACGTTTGTATGATCGTTCGTGTGTCTGTTTTAGAGTATGTTTTTGCTGTTGTCATTGCCGCGTTGTCTTGTTGGGTGTCTCTGTTGACGTTTGTATGATCGTTCGTGTGTCTGTTTTAGAGTGTGTTGTCTTGTTGTTATTGCCGCGTTGTCTTGTTTGGGATATTTTCCTCCTTCATAATGAGATGTCCAAGTTCCTATCATAGAACGATCTATAGCAAATGAAAAAAGAAAGATCTCCTCTAAGACTTCAAGGGAACCATCAAGACAAGACACCGAAGCCTGTATCGGTTGATAAAGGATCACTGATATCATTGCCATAGGACGAATCATTACAAACAGCACAAAGACCTTGTAGACTGAGTATCATAATTAGTTTTAACATTATAGGACTGGCATATTTTATATTATCTTAGTTTTTTTTCATAATTTAAAAGCAGTATTTAAATGCTCCTAAATATGTCTTACACTATGGAATTTTTCTTTCTTGTTTCAGATCTATAAAAATGGAACACTCCAAACGAGACTGGTGACATACGGCACGGCAAAGACATTATAACTTACCATTGTTCTTCACTGTTTGAAACCATTGCAATCATTTTATTTCTTATGTTATTATATGTCGAAATAAATCTATTCCTTTGGTGTTACAATGTTTTCTATCATTTTTTTTTAAACCTGAATGACGTAAAAGGTGATATTGTTCTATGGATTTGACATTAGACAGAGTGTAACTTTGATGTTAAATGCCTAGTCCCTTCCCATCACACCCCATCTTTTTTTTTTTTTTTTTTTTTTTTGTTTGTTTGTTTGCTTCTTATTTTCGTATGAACTCCTTCAAATCATTTCCATCCATGGTATTTGAGAATGAGAAATGTAATGTTAATTTTGAGTTTGGCTGCCCACAAACTACGAGCATTCCCTCGTAAGGAAGGGGTTATATCTCATCTACGATCATTAATGGATGAATGATGACACCAAGAAAGGAGCTAGAATCGTATAAGGTGATAAATAAAGCATTAACAACAGAAAATGTAATGAACCTGTCTTGGAAGTGGACGATCCAAAGTCGTATTCACGGTACTGCCAAGTGGTCAGAATTTTATTGCCTCCAAAAAATGTAGATACCAAAGGTTCGTATAGGGAAATTTAGATTCTGTTTCGTTTCACTGAAAAGATACTTTCAACCTTTTTTTTTTATTATCATTAAAGCTGCGATTTTTAATAATTTATTGATTTGATGCTATATTTACTAAACAAGTATGAACAATGCGCAATGACATGCAAGTCATTGTCCATGATTGAGAGGACTTCATACAGTATAACCTTTGACCTCCAATAAATACAATATATAGATATAAGGAGTAAGTTATGATTTTTGTCTGTAGTGTCTACGAACGTTTTGGAATTAACAGACACTCATGGTAAGGAAAATATTAAAGCTTTTAGAAAACTTAACATTAATTAATGAAGGTTAAATTAATCCATACTTATAGATGCCTTTTATCCGATTTGTTTCTTATCTAGTGTAATCCTCAAATTTTGTTTGCAAAAAAAGAAGACGCAAATTAGAACAAAATCATGAATGATTTAGTCTTTAGAATCATTGCATAAGAATACAGGTAATTATAATATGTTGCTTTCGAGTGCCAAAAAAAAAAAAACAAAACAAAACAAAACAAAAAACCACAAAACAAAAAAAACAAAAAACAAAAAACAATACAAAAAAAAAAAAAAAAAAACAACAAACAAAAAAATGAATATGATAAAAAAAACAAAACAAAACAAACACACATTAAACTGCTTGTACAACTTGCATCAAATCTGCTTAGTTCATTCTTCGAACTTGGACAATTTTTTTTTATTTAGCACAAAATGGATCCCAGAGTAACAGCTGTCGTATTGATATGTTTATTAGTGGGAGCCAGTGCGCAATTGGTAGGTACAGGCAACATTGGCAGCTTCTTTCTCAACAATCCTCTTTTCGGAGCGGCTTTCCTTGCCCCGTTCTTTTTCGGAAGAGGCAGGCCTAACCCCTCAGGCATTCTGCTACCTCCCCCTCCCCCTCCTCCAGGACTTCTTTTTGGTGGGGGAGGAGGATTCCCGCCCTTTGGATTCCCTCCTCCCATGCAAGGCCCATTTGTTGGACCATTTCCACCACCGGGAATGCCATATTTTGGTAATTATAATCTTGCACCATGTATAGAAACTTATGATTTTTTTTTTAAGTTTTCATACGCTGGTAATTACGAACAAATGTGTACGTTCTAGCTGTAACATCTTCAATATTTAAGTGTTTTACATTCTCAATCTTATATAAAATTGAATAAATACTTAATAAGGAATCATTTAAAATGAACCCATTTTGGTGATAAAATTTTCATGAACCAAATATTTTCTCAACAGGTTGAACAGTTCTAGAGCTTCGTTAAAAGGTATATTTTTATTTTACAAATTTACATAAAACGGTTCTTAATGAAATAATGTTTATGTTTTAATAATCAAAGAATGTTTACACATTGACACATGCATATACGAAAAAAATTACTTCATGTTGGCGTATTAATTTAAAGTTGGCGGAGCATGCTGGTGCGGAAGTTGATATTTTGAATATCATATGAGGCATTATTTTCCCCAAATTGCAAAATAAAATGTTTACATAAGAAATATTCAGTAAATTCGAAATAAGTTTCATATTTCGTAAATTTCTATGAACTACCGGTATTTCTTATACTCTCATGGTAGAAAGCTGACAAAGTATTCAAATCCTCAATTTTCACTCTATCTTAAAGATAATACCGGGAGATAATAACACTGATATTTCACAAATAAATGTCTTTGAGTGTTATATTAAGGAATAAGCATTTTAGTATTTGAGCTCATGATTTTTACACTCTGTTTTCTTTTATCGAGAACTTCACGGTTTACGAGTCGGAGATTTTTCCGCCTGTCTAATATTATTCTAAGTGTAAAAGACAAACAGTAAAAACGCAAAGCATAGGACACTCATTCCCGAAATAATTCTTAAACACATCTATACAACTTTTTTTTTCAGAAACTCTGTCCTCCTAATCCACGGACGTGCTTATTAAGATTCTGTGATTGTTGTATCTTTGATGGTGAATAAATATATTTATAACATACAATTTCGAAAGTTTCAAATTTGGGGCTTAAACTTTACAGTTGTTTTTAAAAGTTCAAATGTACGACACAATTAATAAGGACAAAGAATGGAATGATGATGATGATGATGATGATGACGTCGACGACGACGATGATGTTGTTGATATTGATGATGATGATGATGATGATGATGATGCAGTGTTCGGATGGTTTAGCTACATGAGTAGGAGAAAATCGCCTCTAGTTTCAAATAATATGTAAAAACAAAACCAAACAGCACAATTTCAGTTGTCTTCATTGTATAAAGATAACCGTACAATATACCAAAAAGCAGACAAATAATACACGTACGTACAAACAGAATTAACAAATATTTGGTTTTCTGTATCATCGTTTTCAGTCAATATCACTTGGTTCCATTACTTGGTTCCTGTCATTCTATCTGAAATGATACAGAGCAAGAAATGAGTAAAATTAGCATAAGAGGTCATAGGTCATTTGAAATATTGTCTTATTCTCTATTGCCAGATAGTTCGTTAGATATGCATTGTACATTTACATGTACGCCTTTTTATGTGAAATGAGGATACAAATGAAAAGAAAGGTTTTAGCATAAAAAGAAACAAAAAACATTATAAAAGATGAAATGTGCCTAAGAGCACACTATAATAGTCTGTATACATTGGCGAAATTAGAGGGGGGAGCGAAGAGCGCACTGCAATAGTCTATTAGTCCGACTTGCAGACCTACGACGGTGTTATCTGTTTTTTCGTCTTCGGTCTGACTGCTATGCATAGGCAAAACTTGAGAATTTCGGTGCGAGAAAAAATTCGGCAAGTGATCCCTTTTTTTGACAAATTCCAGTCCCTCCAACCAAAAAATAAGTCATCCAGTCCACCTGCCCATAAAAATCCCCTCTAGGCCTGGTTTCACCTCCGTGCGCATGACAAAATATTGTTGATCAGAGGAAATCGGAAGAGAAGAAGAGGTGAAACCAGGCTTAGAGGGGATTTTTTAGGGGCAGGAGGACTGGGTGAGTTATTTTTTGGTTGAAGAGACCGGAATTTGTCCAAAACAAAGGACGATTTGCCAAAATTTTTTGCACAGAAATTCTCAAGTTTTGCCTATGCATAGCAGTCAGACCGAAGAAGAAAAAACAGATAACACCGTCGTAGGTCTGCAAGTCGGACTAATAGTCTATATACTTACCCTTATTTAAAAATCTCTGATTATGATGGGTGGAGGAAACATCGGTCTGTAGAATGGAGGAGGTGGGGGAGGGAAGAAGGCGGGTGGCGCTGGCAGGATTATATTGCTAGGATTGGGGTCGCCACCGCCCAAAAATCCCGGAAATAGTGGTGCCAAGAAGGACAGCCCAAGAACAGGATTGTTGGTGAATAGGTTTGTCAGGGCACCACCAAACGTGGTGGTTAACTGGGCCTGGATCAACGTCTGCATACAGCAAAGGACCAATAAACACACTGCAACTAACTTCGTCATGGCTGCCTGGAAAATAAGAAAATTAATGAAGATTTATTCTATGTTCACACAGTCAAACAGTTACAGTTATCATAAAATCATATCTATGGTTTTTCTGGAGTCGTGTTTTTGGGGTGTAACACTCCAACAATTCAAATTCAAAAAATCTAAAAATCTAAAAGATTTTGGAAATTTGAATTGTTTTAAAGTGTTTATACACGATCCCTTTTGATTCAATGTCTCATATATAACAATCAATTAGGGAGAGTTAATTAGGTAATGGGGTATAATGAAACTACAATGTATGGCTGTTTAAAAACTTTGATGGGAACTTTAAGCATCTGTAAGCATCACAATATGTTGAAAAACTCATTTCTGAGAAAAAAAAAACAGCCGGCATAGCATGAAAAACATGAAACTCATAGAATGATGAAATATGGGATTTTATGGTTTCCATAGCAACCAGTGACAAAATACTGACATTTCAAGTATCAAAATGTTTCAAAGATAGCATTCCTAATTCTAGTATCACAATTGGTACGTCACATCTTGTATGATACAAACAATTCTTAGGGCAAAATAGATAAAATGAAAACATGGCATGTTGCTAAGGTAATCATAAAAATACTACTGTGCATTGTTTTATAACCATACCATGAGTGATCATTGATTTATTTGACATAGTTTCACATTTTTCTGCCGTTCCGATTTTTCTATGCAATACCATGTTAAACGTCTTTAAATTCAATAGCATCATTTAAAACCTGATAAATTTTCAGCATGGACCAGACATGCACGTTTCGGGTACTAAACCCTCGTCAGTGATCCTTAGTCTAAACAATGTAATATGGCCAAAAAGTATGAAAATTATGTCCAAAAATGTACCAAAAGTAGTAGCAGAATGGGTGGGATATGATGCTACAGGACCCACGTTTTAGAAATTTCAAGAAATTTTGTAACAGAAAATTTCAAATGCGTTGAAGAGACAGACGATCAACCGAAGTTGATCGAACTTGGCTACATGTGCCCTCGGGGACTCTTGGTCCACCAGCAGTGACACTCACCAAGTAGTTCAAATGTTAAACGTCTTTAAATTCAGTAGAATCATTTAAAACCTGATAAATTTTCAGCATGGACCAGACATGCACGTTTCGGGTACTAAACCCTCGTCAGTGTGCGCATTTTTGAATTTCTGTAAAATGTCAAAATAAGGAAACTTTGTCCTCGGAAATATGTGGTTTTGCAAAAATGACGAAAGTTTATATTTCATATCGGATATCTAGGCACTAGAATATTAATAAAATAGAGTAACAGACAGTCACTGTTAAAATGATACCTCAAAATAGAAACTGATTGGAAATAATATCATATTGATCCTTACTTATACAGAAACATGCAGTACAGAAACATTAAGATATGGATCACGTAAGAGGAGGGAAGAAATAAAGCTCCAAAAAACAAAAATTATATGTCATGTATTTTGATATCGACAAAAATACTAGTCTTCCTTATAAACAAAAGTCACAGTAATTATGGTGGAGTACAAAAATCGAAATGACTTAGTCTGAAAATTATCGTTTTGCTAAGATATTCAGCGATATATCGTCAATCAGATTTCGTAAAGTAAATAATTTTTGAAAATAAAATGATTAACAGCTTACCTATGTTTTGTATAGCCGATCCTGACAATGAACGCAAACAAGGCAGGGCTGAAGGTGCTTTATATACAATAGGTAATACTTGATTATTGTGTATTGTGCAATTTTGAAATAAAGCATATATCTAGGATCATAACTTGTTTGCAATCTGCATCATACTAAGTGACGTTTATATGACTGTGGACGGTAGTTTCTGCATTTGTATGCTATGAAAAACAATAATAAGAAAACACTTGGTCGTGTGCAAATACCACTTCATTGCTTTTTAATGCTCATACTTGCTCGCTTTCGGAACAATGATACGGCTACGACAATAAATAAATATATATGGTGGCCATATTATTTCTCTTACGTATCTTTTAATTAACATTGTTATGTACAAATATAATTATCTTCGAATGTGTCAAGTATCTATGGTTATATCGCAATATTAATATGCAGAAATTATTACGCCTAAATAAATTCTGTGCAATTTCATCGTCGACGGCGTTTTAAATACCTTTCGTTAGAGATAGGTTATTGTGTCTGTAGCGGTTTGTGAACGTTGTTCATCTAGCGTGTCGTTAGACTCGTTACAGGTAGATTTTTGTAAATAAATTCGGTGCAGTTTCTTCGTAGATGGCAGGGATTCCATTTACCTGGACAGTGTGTGCGGTGAAGCAAAACATAACGGTCCTCATTTATAGAGACTTGTAGTTCAGATATATAAAAATTCATAATTAAACAGAAGAAAGAAAGTAAAATGCAATTTTAGAAATCAAGTATATAAGTAAATGTATTTACAATGTTTAAATGCTTCAAATTGAGGCACAAGAAGTTCCAAGATCATTTGACAGAAAATTATTCTTATAATATAATATGCTCTCTCTCTCCCCAAAATTAAAAAATAAGTTATACAAAATGCTATGTTTTTAGTTTTTTTAAAATCAAAAGTCAATTGAGATTTTATCGTGTCAATAATGATAATGATAATGATAAAGGTACTTTTTATAAAAAGTAACTATCGTACTAGATATTTTAAAGTAACCTTTGCAATCTTCAGACGTTATGAATGAAACAACCAGATACTAGTAAAATGCATACATCAAATTATCACGAGAGAGAGTATTAAACAGATAAAGTCTGATCTATTTAGAATTGATCGAACTTCGCTAAATGCCAGTTCGACAGGATTAAGTGGATGTACAGATGTACTCTACACCAAAATTATCCAAGAAAATTGATAGAGCCAGCCCCCCCCCCTTTGATTTCTCTCAGCAGGCGTGTTGCCTGCTACAACAATGTCGCCTGGACATATTGCATGCTCGCCATGTTCAGTGTAAGCATCCATAGATCGAAATGAAATTAAATCAGTGGTACCTTCTATAACGTAACAATGCATCAATCCATGTAATCCATTTGACAGATTAAGTGTGATATTTGGTGATCTAGATGTCTTAAATACATTTCTCTTGAATTAAAGACAGCTTCGTAAAAAAATCATTTTATGTGCCTATTTTTGATGCATGTAGTTCATAAATGCTTGAGTGTATTGCATATTTGCATCAGTAAATCTTTCTGCAGATGGTTTTGAAAGTTTCTTTAATGTAAATGGTCCCGATGACAATGAACTTTTAATGGCTCTATTAATAGTTGTTAATGTGACCAGTGCAAATCACCAGGGGTGGATACAGTTTTGGGTATTGATATCACTGCTTATTTTAGTTTAAATAAGTTCAACTATGAAAAACTCATATTGAAAAAATAATTTCAACCTGAAAAAAAAGTTCTTTGAAAAATGAATATCAATAAATATTGTTTAAACCAAACTAATTCCCTATCGTTTCTCATTCTTTCCTCGTTAAAGGTGTACAATTTTCTAGATCCACTCCTGATTCATATTATGTTAGGTCTACTAACATCTTTACAGATTTTATGACATTGGCCATGTTTACAGTAATAAGGATCTGTATCGTGTACCTCGCCATTGTACTCCTATTAATCCTATAATTATAGCTTGTGACAGACCCCATCCGCGATGACAATGTTTATATTGGTTCTTATCAATTTTGTAGAATATTTATACCCAGATACATACTAAACAGTCACTTTAAACCATTATGTCCAACATGTCGGACGTCGTTAGTCCATTGTACTTCTCCTGGACGTGAAACTCGCGTTTCTGCGGAATGCAACATATGTGACTTACGAAATTACGGTTACCATGGATTTTGTGAAAAATTAAGAAGTGAAATATCTGCATCAAATAACATGTCCCCTAAGACAATGAATCGTGACGATCAAGGCGACTGGGTAGATGCAAATGAATAGTCCTTCTCAAAAATTTTATCGGCTGCAAGACATGATTCAAAATTTGGACCAAATCCACGCATGTGAAAGTCTTTGGGAGGTCGCCATTCATTGCCAAATAGTTATTCTTTGAACATAGTGGTGATAAAGAAGATCCTGACGACAGTCTCAAAGTGGCGCGAAAAAAAATTAAAGTTTTCGAAATCACATCCAAGTACTTTAGAACTTGACATTAAAAAAGAGGAAATGAAATATAATGAAATATGTGCAAAAGTAAAGTCATTTGTGGACCTTCATTGTCTAAATGTTACTGAAAACAAAAACGGGAATTGTCATCTAAGGGTTTCGAAATCCCACAACAAACGAAATTATAAGGTGCGATCATATGATGATGTATGTATGTGTGGCAGTCTTTGTTCCCATGAAAATGCGAGGACAGTCAGGGCTTGAAATTCATAGAGAATTCCAAAGAAGCCATACGGGCTCCTAGTACTGGAATTCAAGGAACCCGTGCCAAAAATCAAGGAGCCCGTAAATATTAAAGTTTCTTTTCTATTTTATTACATAAGATAATTGATGAAAGTAATTATTTATTGTGAAAGACCATCTTTGACAGCAGTTTCAACACAACGTTGAAGTAAATAATTTGGGTCCAAGTAATCTCTTACAAAGAAAGCTGACAATTTATTTACTTAGCTCAAAATATAAGAGCGCCTCCCCCCCCCCCCCCCCCCCCCCCACAAAAAAAAAAAACACTATAATACTTTGTAATGAAATACTTAATATAAAGACATTATCCACTAATTAAATAGAACATTATATTATAAAATGTGCGTGTGTTCATGAATTGGGGTTTTTCTTTTTTCTTTTTGGTCATTTTATACAAGTTTCTTTCTTTCTTTAATTCTTTCTTTCTTTATTCGCTATCCACAATACAAGTCATGTGTAACATCCGATATATACTCTGCAAAGTAATATCAATATACTAGAAACGCCAACTACGAAGAAATTGCACAGAATTTATTTACAATAATCTACCTGTAACGAGTCTAACGACACGTTAGGTGAACAGCATTCACAAACCGCTACAGACACAATAATCTATCTGTAACGACAGGTATTTAAAAAGCCGTCGACGAAGAAATTGCACAGAATTTATTTAGGCGTAATAAATGCATGTATTTCCCTGAAACAGACAGAGGACAGCTGGGACCTTCGATTTTTAAGATTAATCTTGATAAATCAATTCATTATATTTATAATTCAAGTTTCTAACTTGTATTATTGTATAATTGAATTTGATATTTTTTTGTATCTTGAATCAGTGAATGAAAGTCAAACAAAAAGTCAACTTGCTATCTATGTTTTAGATACAACATTGTGCTTACTAAATCTGTTGGGAAAGTTTGTGTTGCAATATTTTTGAGGTTGAGGTCATATTTGTGCTATTTTGACTGGACTAATCGTTAATCTTGAATTTTAACAATTCAGAATAGTAAGTTAATTTTCAAGAAAATAATCTAAAGTTTCTGGATGCATGTGTAGTTAGTTGAATGTCAAGATAGTAAGATAAATTTTCATAATAGTAAGTTAAATTTTCAAGATAGAAACTTGAATACTCAAGATAATTTGTTGAAAATTCAGGAAAGTAACTGAAAGTTTCAAGATAGAAAGAAAGGAAATTATAAGTACTGAGTTGAATTTTCGTGATAAAAAAATCAGTGGTCTGAATTGATTTTGGTAATAATATAAATTGTCCAGTGAATTAGAATCTTATCAAAATTTTTCATAGCAAGTTCTTGTCAAAAACAAATGTATCGTTGCATTTTCCGAATATTAATTTTGCAAACAATTTGTACAGCAAGACATAGAATATCAATATTTAGATTGTAAAAATATTTTTAAATTATCAATCTTTTTCAGAGTTCTTGTAGAATATTTTCTCTAATGTAGCTCTTTTCCGGATATGTAGCTTTCTATCGATCATTATGCACGTAATTACTATAAAGATTTCCCTTTATCTTTTCAGTTTTTTTTTGTCTATGTCTACACTGCATTGTAGATAGATTGAGGCGTAAACTAAACCAAACTATTTCCAGTACGAGAAGATATAACAATTATGTATTTTTGTAGCAAAAATGAATATTGTATGAATAAAAATAAGCGAGAAATTTTGGTGTTTGGTATTTATTCTAATTCACTTTTTGAGGATAATTTGTAAGACGCCTGCTTCATTTAAATTATCTAGGTTGCAAAATAATAAAAATAGTGGTAAAGAAAATAGAGAAAGGTTATGTCAAATTGGAACTACTTTTGTTGCACATGTAAATTGATATTGTATAAGAATATGGCGCAAGGATTTTGATTCGGGGTGAAAGGAGTATACCTGACACATTCTATACACACGCAATATTGAACAAGTCTATGTTATTTCATGATTTTACAATTTACGTTCAAAGTTTCATTTTACCTACAAAAGGCTGATATTTAAAAATTTCATTTAAACATGAAAATTTCCTCATTGATTTTTATAGCACAGAACTTATATTTGAATATTAATGATAGCAAATTTGCTGTCTTCTCTCGTCCAATGAACATAGTACAAGGAATCACGTGAGAGGACTATATTTAGTCCATAATGACAAAACTTAAGAATGCCGATTTCTCTGTCAGTGACCTTAGATTTTAGTCTTTCAATTTATTAATTTCATGGTAGAGGTGACATAATTCATCTGAAAAAAAGAGAAGAAAATGTCATTTCAATCAATCAGCTTTTATTTCCTATGTGTTGTTTTACTGTGATATATGTGTTATGTTTGAGTATGCCTGAATAAAATTAAATTCAATTCAAATACAGAAAAAGATATTTTCCGAATTTTTGCTTATAAATCTTTTCTGAAATGGTTTATTTTTTCTTGGTTTTAGTTTTATTAACAAACACTTTCAAAATCCAACAGTGCATAAATTTTACATTTTGATTATAATGATCTTGAACTAAGCTTAGATTTCTTTTTATATTTCTCTTACAAACCTCTGATTAACCTCTCTTTTTGGATGGCGGTAAAACGGGTGGACGTGTTGGTGGTAGGACCGGTGGTAAGATTGGTGGCAGAATAGGTGGCCAAGCTGGTGGTACAATTGGTGGCAACACAGGCCATACAGGAGGAATAACTGGAGGCCTTATAGGCGGAATATATGGCGGAAGTGGTAAATTAACGCCATCTGGTGGTATAACAGGTGGTCTCGGCCACACAGGTGGCGTCACAGGTGGCGTTATTGGTGGTATAAATGGCGGAAGTGGTAGATTAATTCCGTCAGGTGGTGTCTCACCGATTTTAAATGGCGCTGCCAGAAAAGCCAAGGCTAGGAGAGGGTTGTTACTGAAGAACGAGCTTAACAGCTGGGCTATTGTTATGTCAATTAGGTATAGTAGAACCAGTGTAATAGATCTTAGCGTCTTCATCCTGCTCGTACTACTAAAATGATCAAATCATTGAGAACACGTTATTCCACGGAAGTTCTGCATAAATTTGCAGATTACCGATGTAAATTAACAGCAAAGATACTGAACAATATAAGCTCCCTAGGGCGACCCCTCCCCTTCCTTGCCCCTCCTATCCCATTAAATAACAAAGAAATAACAAAAAGCGTAATGAGGCATGGAATCTATTCCAAAATTTTCAGAGCCTCTTTCTATGACATTTCAGAGCCTGTTTCTATGACATTTCAGAGCCTGTTTCTATGACATTTTTATGACTTATTTTAAGTTAGTTAAAGGTCTAAGTTGAATATATGCTCTTCTGAAATATTCAGATTTACATGTATACATGTTCAAAACTGTCAAACTGTCCTAAATGATTCTTCAAAATACATATTTATAAATGCTCTGTTTTTTTATATGTTATTTGGTTCTTACACACACATCTTGTTTATGTAATGGAACATATATGTAGATGTTTAAATAAAAAGATGAAGTTTGATGGTTGACATGATACACTATACTACGGCTAGATTCCAGTCCTTGTTTGTTTTTATGTCACAGTTAAGATTTTACCGAATAATATTGCAATACTAGTATAAGATGTTCTCTCAAATATTAATAAAAGAGAAGGGAAACTTGAAACAAAAGAAAATTCTTACTCAACTTGCTATGGAAAATTTTAAAAGTTCACTTCAGATCAGTGACAATCCAGTAAAAAAATCCAATAAAGATTAACTTTCTTCATTCACGCCTCAAGACAATACGGTCTAGGTAACAATGGAGGAGATAGCATGTTGTGTTATGACCAATGTATTTGTTTTCAGGACGAGTGCAGCTTATTGTTAATGCAGCTGAACAGTGTAAAAGAGACGTTAAATCTGTCACAGACAGCTGACATAGCCAACATTTAGGTAAATTTGGGGGCTACCAGTGTTCACAGGCGGATAGATCGTCTAGATATGCGTATGCACTTCTATAAAATATGTCTTTAGAAGTGCAGAAAAAAATGTTAAAATCCATGAAACATACAGAGGCCAATTGGGGCCTTCGATTGTCAAATCAAGAATCAAAAATCAATAATTAATACTATTTCGACTTTTCAATTTATCCTATTTAGAATTCAAGTCTCTGTCTTGTAAATATTTAAGTTTGATATTTTTTCTATCGTGAATATCTAACTTGCTATCTTAAAACTAGAACTTTAACAATTCAAAATAGTAAGTTGAATTTTCAAGAAAATATTCTAAATCTGGATGCATGTGTAGTTAGTTGATATGTCAAGATAGTTATAGATACTGTATTTTTTTCACGAGAGTAAGTTAAACTGTCAAGATAGAAACTTGAATATTCAAGATAATTTGTTTAAAACACAGGATAGTAACTAAAAGTTCCAAGATAGAAAAAAAAAATTGTAATTTATTTGTTATTCATATTGTAATGAACAATTTGAAATTTTGTACATAATGTAGATATTGTATCTGTATTCCATTAAGTTGGATTAGCTGAATAAGTGAAATTTGAACTATCAAAATTTTTCTTAGAAAATTCTCTTGTAGAATATTTACTCCAATGTAGTTCTTTGATTTTTCATAGCACAGAGCATGTCTTTGAATATCAATAATGGGAAATCTGTCTTCTCTTGTCCAATGAAAATATTACGTGTACACCGAATCACGTGAGAGGACTATATTTAGTCTATAATACATGTACATAAATGATAAAACCAAAATATGGCGATTTCTCTGCCGACTGACCTTAGATTTTAGTACTTCAATTCATTAATAATACGGTCTAGGTAACAATGGAGGACATAGCATGTTGTGTTATGACCAGTTTATTTGTTGTCAGGACGAGTTCAGCTTACTGTTAATGCAGCTGAACAGTGTAAATGAGACGTTAAATCTGTCACAGTCATAGTCAACATTCAGATAAATCTGGGGTCTACTAGTGTGCACAGGCTGAAAGATCGTCTGGATCTGCGTATGCACTTCTATGAAAAATATCTCTCCGCCTATGCTAGTCTGTACTAAATATTTACTGTTTTATTGAAATTTCGCCATGATATGCACACCGCTTCAATCATTCCAAGAGAGACAGAGATATTGTCATAATATTTTTTTTTTTGTTTTTCATATTTTTATTTGAATTCTCCACACAAAAACATAACAAGCATATAACGTATATATCTATGACATAAATTCTGTTCAGAAATCAAAGATTTGTGATATTTTTTCCCATTTTTCTCTCTCACAAGCTGTTCTTTCAGTGCTGTAATAAAGGTTCGATTGAATTTCTATTGATTTGTAATATTTCAAAAAAAGAACAGCTTGTTCATAAAGCGGTATTTTACCTTTGCATTTACAAATATAAATGAATCTTTTCAATAACAAAATACAGAAATTAATAACATTTTTGTTATTATTGCCGTTGTATACATTAAATACAAAGAGTTCTGGAATTAAAGAAATATTTATATTAGTCTTGTTGAAAATGTTTTCTTTGAATCTTACCCATACAGTTTTTACATGATTACAATCCCATAAGAGATGAATCAATGTTTCTTTAGTTTCACCACAAAAAGTACATAATTCAGTATCCATTAATTTAAATTTGTAAAGTCTGTCGTTAGTATATAAAATATTATTATTTATCTTATATTGAAATGCTCTCAGGATAGTGTCATCCGTAAGACTGAACACTTGTGTATTCACAGTCTGCCAAAATTCATCATTTAGTGTAACATCAATAGCTGAGTTCCATTTCAAGTGTCCTGTTATGGTTTCAGATTTTAATCTTTTTATAGAAATTTGAGTGAAGATTTTTGTAATTTTCATGTTATTTTTTAATAAATTTATTGCCTTTAATTCTATGCTTTCTAAGTTTTTATTATTTTTTAATTTATTTTTCCATTCAGCAGGAATAGCTGACATTAGTCCATAATAATCTAGAATGTTAATCGACAGATCATACTTTTGAGATAAATTTTGATGACTAAGTAGTATACCGTTGTTGTCAATTATATCGTTTATGAAGAAAATATCTTTTTTGATCCAATTTTTCTTGAAAACCATCTTATTATCAATTTTAATGTTATTGTTTAACCATATGGGTTGAGACATAATATGTTCAGGGGTTGTATGGACATTTCTTGGAAATCACTCCATGTGGAAATCACATCTTGCCAGAAAGGATTAAAGTTATACTTAAGCTTTGAGAGACCTTCAGATTTAAGATACCAAAACTTATCACCGCCGTACTGTTCAAATTTTGAAATAATAAGACTTTTCCATGGTGCAGAATATCTATGATTAAGTAGTTTTTTTATCCATGTTATTTTCAAGGCGCCTTCAAATGATTGTAAATGTGGCATTCTTAATCCTCCATTTTCATCAGATTGTATTATTAGATTTCTTTTTATTTTGTCCGGTTTTCCATTCCAAACGAATCTATATAGTGTATTTTGAATATCATTTATCTCCTTATTTGAAATATTCGGTAAAACAGTAAGAATTTGGACCAAAAGTGGCAGTGCCAGTGTCTTAATAACACTTATTTTTCCAATTATGGTTAAATCTCTGAAAGACCAATCATTAAGTAATTTTTTCAATTTATCATATTTTTCATTGATATTCTTATCTAAAAAGTTTGTAAGTTTTAAATCATACTTGATACCTAAAAGTTTAAAAGTTCCTTGAAGGTTCCAATTTAATTTATTATAAGTATCTAATATGTCCGTACAACCCCCTTTTCCCCCAATCCATACAACTTCGGTTTTATGATAATTCAGTTTTAATCCAGAACATTTTGAGAAATAGTCAAGGATTTGGAGTGCGGTGTTAAGCGATTTAATGTCGTCATCAAGAAACAAAGTAGTATCGTCTGCATACTGAATGATTGTGAATTCTGAATTATCAATATTAATTCCTTTTATGTCAGGATGGAATTTTATTACAGCAGCTAAAAGTTCAACAACAAGCAGAAATATATGACTGGACATTGGGTCACCTTGTCTTACCCCCCTTTGAATATGAAAAAAGTCCGAACAGTGACCATTATTTATTACACAGCTTTTAATGTCTTTGTAAAAGATGGAAATCCATTTTTTGACCGACTCTCCGAAACCAAAAAAAGTAAGTGTATCCTGAATGAAATTTCTATCCACCGTATCAAATGCTTTTTGGAAATCTAACATTACTAAAAGTCCTGGTATATTATTTTTCTTTGTTTCATATAGTAAATCATTAACAAATCTAGTACAATCACTAATATCCCTTCCCTTCATGAACCCAGATTGTGTATTGCTTATTAATTTATGCATGATACTTTGAAAACGATTTGAAATACATGATGATGCTAATTTATAATCTATGTTCAACAAGGAGATGGGACGCCAATTCTTAATAAATTCCTTCTGCTTTCCATCTTTAGGGAGACATGTAATGACACCTTGTTTTTGAGATAGCGAAAGTTCTCCAATTTCATATGCATGGTTTAGAGAATTAAGTAGTGGAATTTTAAGGTCCGACCAAAAGAATTTATAAAACTCTGGGGTAAAGCCATCCAATCCAGGAGATTTTAAGTTTTTGAGTGATTTGAGACATTTGAGAAGTTCATTTTCTGATATGGGTCCCTCTAATGATTCTTTCTATTCTAACGATAATTTTTCTATAAATGGATTATTATTATCAAAAAACATACTTCTATGCGTCTCGTCAATAGTAGTTTGTTCTGATGTATACAGCTTCTCATAAAATGATTTTTGTTCTCTTAAAATATCGTTAATTTCAGTTTTAATTGTTCCATCTTCTGCAATTAGTTTACTTATTGTTTTTTCAGTAAAATGACGCTTTTCTAAATTACAAAAATATCTAGTGCTTTTTTCCCCTTCTACTTTCCATCTCGATTTTGCCCTTAATAGTATGCCTTGTATTTTTTTCTCTCGAATTTGTCTAAGTTCGTGATATTGTCATAATATAGGAGGTACATAACATATATACCACGCCCCTTTTTTACCTGGGGCAAACTTGCTGATATCTTATTTTTTTATCGTTTCGTATTTGTTCTTGTTTATAATTTTCATCTTTTTACAAACAAGGATTTTTATTCTAATTTTTAGCAAAATTAATCACTTGTTGACGAAAAAATCATACAGGATGTACACGTACTGTATTCTTTTTCTGGTTTAAATTGAGGAAATTTCAATACATTACTGTACACACCCGTCATACATGTACTAAGTAACAGATTGCGCTACTTTAGAGAACATTCATGTTGTAAAATTCCTTCATTTCATCTATGAATCTTTTAGAAGAAATTAATTAATGGTTAATATCAAATTTTGCAGAATAAATTACTATATTGCATGAAATTTATCCTTTCCTAACCTGAGTTTATTGATCACAGACATAGTCTTTGACTAGTGAATGGTATGCAGTGATACAAGATTTTTTCTTGAGGAAAAAGTACTTTTGACGCATCTTGTTCATTGTTTATGTTTTTTACTTGAACTTGAACATCAGACGGATCATATTTCATTTACAACTAAAATTTGGTTTTTGCGTCATAAAAATGATCATATTCAATGGTCAAAGTTGAGTACTTCTTACAGGTCCCTTTACTGGTCAAACATAGGGTTTTGCATTTCAATGCTGAAAAATAGCAACGCGATCGCTGCAATATACACCCGTAGGGGAATTTATTTCTAATAGATGAGTTAGTTAATGAAATTTTAAAATCTAATGCAATGTCGCTATAACAACGAATTTCATTGATTGTTTGCTCCTTAGTTACGGCAGTAAAACGAGAACATACTAGGTTTTGACGTTGCTAACGTCACATTTCGCTTTATATTTACAAAAATATAGATTGCATTAGAATGGGAATAACTAGATACTGTGTTATGTTTGCGGACGGTAAATTCTGATTCTAATGCAATTTCGCCGTAACGTCGAATTTCATTGGTTGTTTGCTCCCTAGTTATGGCAGTAAAACGAGAACATACATGTAATAGGCTTTGGCGTTGCTAACGTCACATTTCGCCTTATATTCACAAAAATATAGATTGCATTGGAATGGGAATAACTAGCTTCTGACGTTATGTTTGCAGACGGTAAATGCTGATTTTACGGTGCAAACATCCGGTTTTTCTGTCTCCGCTAACGCGTCGCCAGAAACCGTGCACGTGAAATCAACATTTGTCGTCCGCAAACATAACGTCAGAAGCTAGTTATTCCCTAATTTTATTCTCCCTAAACTACTTTGCAAAGGCCGTCAGTATTTATTGGTCATTATTCGCCTTTTATGTGTAGTATGATACAGTCAGTCAGGCAGGCAATCAATACATGTACCATAACATAAGCTATTGGCCATAAGTTAACAGCCATCCCTCTGCTATCAATTCAGTTGCTGAAAAGGCTGCGAAAAATATGGAAAGGTGTAAAATTGTTGAAAAATTGCTTTGTTCAAGGGCTATAACTCTGCTAAAATTTCTAATACTCAAACTGGATCTGTAATTATCTATTATGAAGGCATATACCAAGTTTCAGTTATATAGCTGCAAAGTCCGGAAAACAATAAAATTGTTTGAAATTTTCTGTTTCTGACTGGATCTGTAATCAAATCAAAAGCTGCAAAGGCTAAGAAAACGTCTGGAAAACTGTGAACGAAAAAGGGCCATACATGTATCTCTGTTAAAATTGGTCAACAAACTGGATCTGTAATTATTTATTATGAAAGCATATACCAAGTTTCAATTTCATAGCTGTATAGGCTGCGAAAAAAGTCCGGAAAACATTGTTGAAAATTTCTATGTTCAAGGACAATAACTCTATTAAAATAATACGTCAATATTTCCGAAAATCTAACTGAAATTTACTTTCAATGGATATGAAGTCAATAGTCCAAGTTTCAATGCAAATACCTTGAAAGGCTTCAGAAAAAAATTCTGGAAAACATTACCTCGGACTCGGACGGATATGAACACACAGACAGCGCCATAACATTAGACGTTCGGGCGTATAAGGAATGTTTAAAAAATACATTTGGTATATTTTGACCGATATTCATAGGACAGAATGTTTGGGATGAACATTCTTGATCCTTCTTTTTAATAACCTGATTTCCTAGAATAAACCAATCCAGATCGAGTTTCTTTTCGTTTTCTAAATCAAACTTTAGTTCTATTTGTTCCAATTATAGTACCTTTTAATAAATGATACAGACATTACAGGTGACGAGCTCTTTTTATGATCTATTTATAATAAACAATTCAGAGTTTCTTTTCTTTTTAAAAATTTCACTTTTAGTTCTTTTTGTGCATTTCATAGTACCATTAATGAATGACATAGACACATAAACCTTACATTTGACAGGTGTCTGTTTGAGTGCCTAATGACCGTCTGTTTAATCATGAATTGTCTGGTATGTTAACACATATTACATCAGTTTGACACAGGTTACATGCACAAAAGGTGTTTGGCACTATGTTGCAGTGTCCATTGTAATCGTTACTGCGCATGCCCTGGAGGTATGAAATAGAAACAAGTGCTTTATTGGTATTTTCAGGGATTACACAGGGAGACTATATAAAAGCATGCCTCTTTCAGTTCATTTCATGTGAAGATTTCCACTGATCCACATCACAAGGTAAGACCAGTGCAATTTTGTTCTTCTAATTTAGTTTTCTTTTGTTGAATATTCTTATCTATCTGAGTCAACGATGTACGCCCGATTTTTCAAATACGCTTACAAAAACTTTCAGGAATTTCTTAAATTTCGTCAGTAAATTAAATCTTAAGAAATATTGCCAGTAGCCTATTATCATGTTTTCTTGCATCAATTCTTAAACCTAGTGTCGCTGGCCGTTTCCTCGGCTAAAATCTAGAAATTCAGAAGCAAGAGTTCGTAATTATAACTTTCTATTAAGTGAGAAGCAATCTAAAGTTACGAGAAATTCTAACAAAAAATATGATAATATAGTACTGGCCAATATATATAGTTATCCCGCCTCTGGCAAATTTCTTGCAATCTGATTGGTCGAGAAGAACCAAATATTATGTTGTATTATTTTACTAACAGGATATTATTTTTTATCCCACCTCTGGCAAATTTCTTGCAATCTGATTGGTCGAGAAGAACCGAATATTATGTTGTATCATTTTACTGACATGATATTATTTTAATATCCTGCTTCCACTACGACGCTTTACGATATTGACGTCACCGAAATGCTTTGAAATATGTTGACGTTACATACACAAGCCAAAAGCCATCGGTGGGATAAATTCGTTATACAGTGTTTTACAGAGGGGATACAGAAATATATTGGGTCGCCTCGCCTCGCCCAATACAACTTTTTTCATCGACCCAATATATTTTTGTATCCCCCTTGTAAAACACTGTATAACTAATAATAATATCTCTTATTGGTTTCCTTTAGATTAACATATATAGTGAGTGCATTTGATTTATTAGAAAAACGAAAATATTTATACATAGAAAAGATGTTCAAAACTAATAAATTCATTTTCACGAATTCTATACATACAAGAACATGTAATATATATAATATATGGAGGAAATTAACTGGTTTTGTAATTCACTTGTTACATGAAAAAGTTCGCAACATAAAAAGACGTTTCAAAATATAAATATCTGCTGGGTAATCCAACAAAAGACATGATATAAGTTGACGTCAAAATAAGTAGACTCAGTTAAATGCATAAGCAGAATACTAGTTATATTTCTTGTATTTTTGATACATGATGACCGTAGAACAGAATGCTAGTATGTTTTGCATCCTGTTTGAATGAAATAGGACAACTTCTTTATCTTACATGTGCGTCTTCTTTTTATTTTAGCACAATGAAGAGCGCAATTGCTGTAGCTTTGGCCATTCTGTGCCTGACTGGTACAATCAACGCCCAGTTATTTAACGCAAACAACCCCCTCAGCTTGTTCATCAACAGCAACCCACTCCTGGCGC
Source organism: Pinctada imbricata (assembly GCA_033119305.1). Classification (NCBI taxonomy): domain Eukaryota; kingdom Metazoa; phylum Mollusca; class Bivalvia; order Pterioida; family Pteriidae; genus Pinctada; species Pinctada imbricata. The sequence goes on along the minus strand of VSWD01000009.1, from coordinate 6,065,460 downwards.
TCTCATTCGCTGCACCATTCCTCCCGGGATTCCTTGATGGCGGAAATCGCCCCGGAGATAACATCATTCTGCCATTCCCCCCATATTTCCCACCTCCACCAGTCTATGGACCAATCGGATTCCCCAGGCCATTTGTGATCGAACACGGAAAACATTAAACATGAAAAATGGTAAGTACAAAATCGTAATTAGTATCATAGAATTTGGTAAAGATTCATAGATGTGGCGAATTTTCCCTTCAAAATGGAGAAGGCTTTTCTATAACCGTTTCACGTTACAATTGGTGTAGCGGTGAAATCTAAACCCACACAACGAAGAGACTGGTTTCAAGACATGCACTTTTAAAACATACTCAAGCTGAAATTCTCTGTGAAAAATATTTTTCTCCGGAAAACTTACGTTCATGTCCACAAATGATACATGTAGTTATGGAAATGGTCTTCAAATGCTATTCCATATTTTGCGGCTAGTTATCAGAGATTATTGCAAAGTAAATAAAAATAAAACAAAACTTGCTTTGAAAATATCATACATTGTGCGTCAGTAGTTACGTATAAAAAGCATACTTCCTATTTCAGATTTCAACATCGATGATGCAAGTCACGAAAGATGAAAAACCAATGAATGCATAATAACAACATAAATCAAAGGCACGGTCAAGAAGATCAACAACATCAGGGGCAAATGCAGCGTTACATTGTACATAACTCACTTAAGGAGCTGTTAAGATAAGGCGTAAAATCAGCCCTGAAAAGTGGAATTTTGAAAATTGAAATTCCAAGAAACTTTTTTGGTAAAATGTATACCTATACGGCATCCCATCAGAATATGAAGTTATTTTTTATCTGTTTTGCATAAAATTGCTAATTTTTAGGTCAAAACTTATCTTTTTCTCATAGAAATCAATAGAAAACGGAAAAGTTTTATTGAACATTGTTCCCCCCGGATATACAGAAAGGCACTTTTACTGGAGATGTGTATCCATGATACAAATTTTTTGGCAAAGTGGGGTTCTGTATCTCCGGGGGGAACACTACCCCAGAGACGAAAAACTAAAAATGGAAAGGGGGTGCATTTTATAAGAATCGATCTTTTTGACCATTAAATATAGCACATTTGACTATTTTTCCTCTTTAATCCATCAAACATTGTGTACTCAATATGATTGAATGAAAGATACAAGAATTAGAAACGAAATAAGCAAGAATGATGTTCATTTCTCCGTGAATGTGTATTTCGCGCTAAAAGGCTTACATTGAAGCCATTGAATGAAGAATAAGACCGTATTTTAAGTTCCGGATTTCATTATTTACCGATTAAAGGAAGCAGAACGTTCGAAATCTCTTTCTGATACACAATGTAGACATATTTGATGTCTTTTAGCTTATATTTATCCATTTTAGATAAAATATTCAAAACTGTAAACATTTTTTGTCGATATTATTGGATTTTCTATCCGAGCACACCTACCTCTTTCGACCTTAATTTTACAACTTTAAGAGTTCCTTAACATAATGTTAAACATGTAAAAGGTCTGCAAATACATTATATTTCAATAATTATTCATGTTTTTCTGTGTACGATTCGCAATGCGGAAGAAATAAGTCACGAGATTCAGGGCTAAATACGGCCCTTATCTTAACAGCTCCTTTATGTCAAAACTGTAAATAAATCACAAGGGCCAAAAACTACATTTTATCTCAGCTTTTCTTTTCGTCTTATCGTACGCAGTACATGTACATGTATAATCTTGTTACCTATTGATTCATGAACTGGTAAATCTGGGTACAGAAGAAAAATCAAGTGACGATGGGATTGCTCTGTCCGACGTCTGTTTGTCTGTCTGTCGACATTTCTGATGGTTATTACTGAATTACCAAATAATATTCATATATACATATAATGCAGCATATACATTTACTAGACTTGAATGTCATTCTTCTCAGAAGAAAGGTTAACAATGTTTTTCAACTCGTTATCTGACACGTCATGTAATGTTGTAAAGACATTCGGATGGGATTTTGTTTTATGCTGGCGTCACACTGTCCCAATTTAATTGTCAAAGTCAATGATAGCTTTATAAACATACGAAAAACATGCAGTGTAAAAACAAACTTATATAGTTTATGGTTCTTTTCTTCGTAAATTTAAGAATGCGGAGGAGATCTCCTTTAAGACAATCTCACACTAACCACAGCGGAACACACCCACATGCTATACACAGGATACCAGACAAAACAACATCGACAAACAAGAAGGGAGGATCTCCAACCAGACCCTGTTGCATCACCAACAGCAAAAAACGCCAACACCTCCTGCGAAAACACAAAGGGGAGCACAGCAAGAGACGAAAAAAGACACATGTCATAAAAACAAATAACACAAAAGACTACACATAAACCAACGAGACCAATGGGTAACCGGTGCCGATTTAGGACGACCATTTGCTACGCAAGTAACAAATGGTGTCGTTATGCGGATTGGGTGAGCACAACCCTCCCAATTTCCCGTTACCAAAAGGTCTCGAAGAACGCACAATAATAGTGTAAAACAATCTCCTCACTGTACTGTGACCAAACAAACAAGACAGTAAAACGCAGGGGCCCAAGCCACACAGATGTGTATGTAAATGGATATAAAAATAGGGGGAGGGTGGGCTTACGTAATACAGTCCGTGCTCTGTTGGCTGTAGCGAGCTCATACAGGCGACAATGACACACAACAACACATACCCAGTTATGTCACGAATGACAAAATTATATAAATGGAGGAAGACCAACTTTGGGTGGTCATACGCTTTATTATAACGAATGGTATAGTAATCCGGATTACGTGCGCACGACTCTCCCACTTACTCAGATACACAGAGGTCCGAGACATAGGAAGCTTATATCATTAATAAAATTATAATTTATTCGACATAAATGTAAACAAGACCATACACAACCACAGGAAGGTGTCATCCCGATTGTCCCACATTTATATCCACAAGAATATACACCTCTATTTTCCTTATAACTTTGACTAGAGAGAGATGGGAAGGGGCGGGAGTAATTGAGGGTTGTTGGCATCGAGCTCCTGTGATACATACCTAAGCATCCCATAAGAGGACATAATGATGAATAAGATTTTTCCTATTAGGTTTCAAATCAGAACAGCTTACTCAACAAAGTCTCAAATGCTGCGATTTTATACTTTTGTCTCCAGTGCAGTGAAATGATTTATCATATACTCTAATACATTACCTTTTATAAGCTTTCCCATTGGCCAATACGCGGTCACGTGCAATGCGATTAATCGTCCTATTGAATTTCTTCCGGTCATATTGACGCGTTTCTGGTTTTGTGTATTGAAGAAAATGACAGTCTGCAGCAAACTGAGTGTTGCTGACATGAATGAGCGTTATATTTTGCAACACTTTTTAAATGAAAAAAAAATTACTTAAACCATAAATTAAAGATGAAGGGTAAAACAGTTTTACTATGATACAAAATGTTTATAAAACAATCGTGAAATCAAGCAGTGCTAGAAAAGCAAAGATTTAGCCATAGGCTGCCGATGTTTATCTATTAAAAAATTAAAAACCGACTTTTTGTTGTTTTTTTATCATATGTGCAGAGAAAAATCAGAAAAACGGCGTTGCTGTGTCTTCTGGCGACATTATTTCGACTTGTGCCTTATTGAAGCAAATAGCTGAAGTGTCAACGAATCGAACGATGCCTGGTTTCTATATGAAAACCAAAATAAACGGTGTGAAACTAAAAATTAAAACACTTCTTAAGACATCTCTCTAGATCATCCTGATGCTTTCGATTTGTTGATACGTGCTTCGCTTCTGTAGAAGAAGTTTGTCAACAAAATCCATCAAAAAACTTTCCGGCTCTTAAAATGACTGAAAAAGAGAATTTCGGCTGGCAAAAGTCTTCCTAACCCCCTCCCGCCCAGCATAAAAATCAAATGGTTGCTCCCTAGAATATAGACTTTTAATTTCCTCTTTCCAAAAATGAGCGGCTCTAAATGTTGTGTTGGGTGTATTCAGAAGCGTATTGAAGTGAAAAATATGGCCAAAAAATCGTTGAAGTGACAAATATGGATAATGACCATATCCCTGTTTACAGCACAAAATCGACAACCCAGAAAATCAGAAACCGAAGGCATACAAAATCAGGATAAAACAGGAACCAAAGCAAACAAACAAAAACCTCCACCATATGAAAAGAAGCGAACTCCCAATATGAGAGTGAGACCAGGTGCCCAGGAAGAGTAAGCATCTCCTGCTTGCATGCAACACCCGTCGCTTCAATTCGGTAGAAATGTCACATCCGGTTACTTCCATTTTGGAAGATATAGAGTACAATCTTTGGTTGGATGGTTCAAATGGTCTATGACAGAATATCATCCACCACTCTGGAAAGTGGGACATCATAGTATCCCCATATCAGGATAGACGCAAGGAGCTTAATTCTAAACATGACAGAAAAAATATGCCAAAACCCAGCTAAGGACAGAGCTATGTATTGAGGGAGACACTCCTTAGTTTTTGAAAGTTAGATTTCATTTTGATCTCAGAAAATTTTGAATATAAATATAAATATGCGGTGCTAAGAAAATTATATGCGATGGTAAGTACATTATATATACTACAGCGACATACATTTTTTTCTCTGAACAGCCCATTCACATTTTGGAGGGATTTCTACATGGGGTGGTCAGTACCAATCCCCGTGCCTCGATCTAGCTACGCGTCAGACGTATTCATCTGCCATAGCAGATATTGTTGTGGAGAGTAGCGTAACGTAAATGGAACTGTCTGGAGTTTGGGTCAGTACAATATATATGCGGTACTAAGTACATTATATGGGGTGGTGAGTACATTGGTGCTAAGAACATTATATGGGGTGGTGAGTACATTATATGCGGTACTCAGTACATTGTATGCGGTACTAAGTACATTATATGGGGTGGTATGTACATTATATGGGGTGGTGAGTACATTATATGGGGTGTTAAGAACATTATATAGGGTGGTGAGTACATTATATGGGGTGGTGAGAACATTATATGCGGTACTCAGTACATTGTATGCGGTGCTAAGAACATTATATGGGGCGGTGAGTACATCATATGGGGTGCTAAGAACATTATATGGGTTGGTGAGTACATTATATGGGTTGGTGAGTACATTATATGGGGTGGTGAGTACATTTTATCCCCCCTCTGGCAAATATCTCGCAATCTGATTGGTCGAGAAGAACCGAATATTATGTTGTATCATTTTACTGACAGGATATTATTTTAATATCCTGATTCTACTAAGAAGCTTTACGATATTGACGTCACCGATGTTGACGTTACATACACAAGCCAAAAGCCATTGGTGGGATTATAAGACTCTTTCATGGTCTTCTATGAAAGATACATCGGTTCCAACCGAGGGGTCTCAAAATCATGTAAAACCTGAGGCTTTCCGAGGGTTTTGCAAAATTTTGAGACCCCGAGGGTGGAAACGATGTATCTTTCATAGAAGAACATGAAAGAATATTTTTCTCTCATATCTAAAGGTCAAAACAAAACTGAAAGAAAAGGGACGAAATTTGAAAAAAATGTCAAGTTGATCTAATCGCAAAAATTTTGTGATATTCGAATTCCTCGCCCCCGAAAATGGTTTATTCTATAAGAATAAACTACGAATTTCAAAATAAAACGCAAGAGTACATTGAAAAACGATCTTGAAATCGAAGTTTTATGGCGACGTCGCCGCTAGCTTGTTTGTTTTGCGGGCTGAAATCATGACGTCACAATAGCGTAAACAATAGAAATAATAGGGTCACGTGATATGTGATACAGCTGTCACGTGATATGTGATACAGAAGTAGCTCACATAGCTATATTCATGGGCCTACTCTGTAACACATACTTGGGTATGAGAGAAAAATTCGTTATACAGTGTTTTACAGGGGGGATACAAAAATATATTGGGTCGATGAAAAAAGTTGTATAGGGCTTGGATTCGCCTCGCCCAATACAACTATTTTCATCGATCCAATATATTTCTGTATCCTCCCTGTAAAACACTGTATAACTAATAATATGCGGTACTCAGTACATTATATGGGGTGATCTGCATGATATACAGCCCCGACCAGTCGAAAGTTTAACGCCGAGCTGACGAAATTTTGAAAGCTAAATTCGAAAGTTTCGTTAACTATTCGTCAGCGATTTTTTGAAAGCTACTGAGATGACGAGATTTTGAAAGCTCTCAAAAGCTTTCGAAAAATCGCTGACGAAAATTTCGTTAACTAATCTTAGTTAACGAAAGATTTGAAAGCTATGAGCTTTCAAATTTTCGTCATCTCGGAGCTTTCAAAATATTTGAAAGCAATCGCTGACGAAATTTTGAAAGCAATCACTGACGAAAATTTTGAAAGCAATCGCTGACGAAAATTTTGAAAGCTATAGCTGACGAAAGTTTTGAAAGCTATCGCTGACGAAAATTTTGAAAGCTATCGCTGACGAAAATTTTGAAAGCTTTTTGAACGCTCGGGTGCCATATTGTTTTTGCAATGGCTGCAGCACGCCTCGGGCGAATTCCTCTGCACAGTTTAGAGGATGAAAGAAGCCGTTTGTGAAATATCTTTCAAAGCTTCCGACAGTCACAGAGAAGCCAGGGTTTCACTGGATATAAATTCCCTTCATTTAGTCAGAATTTGGCCGGTCAGATGTAAATTTTCTGGTATATACACATTTAGATTTAAGATGAAATGGAAGTTGTCCATATATACACTTAAAGATGGAATACCTTTACAGGTAATACAAATACAGGTAAATTCAGGTAACTAATTAGTGCAAAGCATACCCTTTTGATGGCCCCATTCATCCCCAATTAACATAATGTTATTTTAACCAAGTAGGTGTATGGGGAACACACGGAATCTTCAAATAAACTTATAAAAATAAAAAAGATACAGTATTTAATTTAATCCAAGAATATATATTTTCATAATTTAATCTGAATAAACATCATAATTAATACTATTTCATCAAGCAAATTATGAAGATGATTGTTTTGATTTCGGCCATCTTGGTTTTCTCGACACAAAATAGCTTACGAGAAAAGCTTTCAAAAATTTTGAAAGCTAGTTAACGAAATTTTCGTCAGCGATTAGCTTTCAAAAAATTTGAAAGCTATAGTTAACGAAATTTTCGTCAGCGATTAGCTTTCAAATATTTTGAAAGCTATAGCTGACGAAATTTCGTTAACTATAGCTTTCAAATTTTTTGAAAGCTAATCGCTGACGAAATTTCGTTAACTATAGCTTTCAACATTTTTGAAAGCTATCGCTGACGAAAATTTTGAAAGCTAGGGAATCGCTGACGAAAATTAGTTAACGAAAAATCGCTGACGAAATTTCGTCATCTCTTGAGTATTCAAAATTTTGAAAGCAATCGCTGACGAAATTTTGAAAGCTAAGCTTTCAAAAAGCTTTCAATTCGTTTACGAATTGAAAGCGAATATTAAACTTTCGACTGGTCGGGGCTGTATGCTTTGATCGTTATGTGGTGATTTCGTTATGATAAACATTCTTATGACCAAGATTAAACATTTATGAGACTCGGATGCGTCGAATTACCCCAAAAGGACCCAAAGGAACCCAAAAGGACTCAAAAGGAACCCAAAAGCCAAATATTTGAAAACTGATAATTTTTTTTATGGCTTGCAGAATTTTAAAATCATGCTTTGGTTAAAAGGAGCTGTTAAGATAAGAGTGTTAAACGTCTTCAAATTCAATAGCATCATTTAAGAACAGATGAATTTTCAGCATATGGACCAGACATGCACGTTTCGGGTACGATGACTCTGATTCAGCGTTGAAACCACACAAAGCGAACTAAGCACCCCATATAATGTACTCACCACTCCATATATTATAATGTTCTTAGCACCGCATATAATGTTCTTTGCACCGCATGTAATGTATTTTACCACTCCATATAATGTACTACGCACTCCATATAATGTACTTACCACCGCATATAATGTTCTTAGCACCGCATCTAGCGTAGTTTGAGTTTTCTGTCCAATTTTTCGGGTGATACCTGCATCAACAGAAAAAATATAAGATTAATTTCTTATCATTTTATTATCATCTACTTATGGAAAACAGACTGTTTTCTTGGATCTAAAAACAATCAATCACCGCACTATATTTCGTAAGTTCGGAGGGTTTTCGAACAAGTTATGGCAGCCGCCATTATTTAAACAGCGAACGATCGTTTCTCAATTAGGCAGTTACTCAAAAATCATGTGGTATTGAGTAAAACAAACACATACATAGTGATTTTGGATATATCCCCTGTTTATAGACCAAAGTTGCAAAAATCTCAAAATCAATGACATCCTTGATTTGTAGCTAGTATTTCATACATACACATAAAAAAAATGTAAGATTATCATGATTTTGTCTGCATGGGGCTTATTTTTTAGGAGAAATGTTCTGAACTAAAAATTGTAAATTATAAATGTTTTCCACTTTTCTGTCCTAGTTTTAGAAAGAAGTTTTTTTGATACATATATATGACAGTCAAGCCTAAAATTAGTAACAATAGATTTATAACAACAAAAATGCAAATTTTATTGAAATTGGAACCTATATTTTGAATTGACCTTGAACTTAGAGTCAATGACCTTGACAAATTTTGGAAGCGCTCAAACACAAAATAGTTTCTTCTGTTGTCTCTACATAAAGCTTATGCATTATAAGTTATTTAAACCATGCTAAAAATTAATTTGAAAATATATAGTCATCATGTGTCCAATGAAAAGTTGCCATGGCAACCATTTTTGACCTCAAAATGTAGGAAAACAGAACAAGGTCTCACTCATTTTTTTCAGTGATTTATTTATATTTGTCACATGAAATCTATTTTGTTCTGACAACAGTGATGGTGTTATCAGCCTGACATTTTGTGTTATTTTTGCTTAAAATGGTAAAAAATGGACAAAAATAGGCCTAAATTTTGACCTTATTTTAAGGCAATTTTTGACTGATTTTGATTTGATAGGATTCGGATAATTGAAATAAAATTCAAAATATTGTTAATTTTTCTAGAAATAGAGGTTTTAAAGATAATAAGTTGTTAATACCAATAAGCTCTATCAATGGTTTCCATGGCAACATAAAACCAAAGATAACTTACTTGACCATTTTTAGTGCTATAAATAGACAGACATCGTTTCCATGGCAACCGGAATATTTATTTAAAAAAAAATATGTTATTTTCTAATTCAGGGCATTAAACATACCATTTATAGAGATATCATAAAAATCAAGGACATGCTATTTCCAAATATTTTGGTCCTTACAGAGAATCGATATTAAAATTTATTCTTGAAATTCATACAATTAAAAAAAATGAATTTAAACCCCCCCCCCCCCCCTCAAATGTCAGATTACTTTATAATATAGTACTAATCATCACAACACTTATTATCGTGTTTTACATGGTATAGATGCACATTTTCACACCTCGGTCATTGTGTACTACATCATGTCAACAGGTCTAGTCTTTTGTACCAAGCGCCTTGGGGGTATCATCCCATCAATACACCAATTGTTTAACCCTTGTCATCTTTACAGGTTAAAACATGGGTGCTGTATAAAAGGGAACAAACTCTGACGTCGTCTCTATGTGAATCTTGGATTACCACATCAACTGGTATGTATTTTTTAAAATCTTGATATACTATATTCTAGGGCGAGCAAAATAATTACAAATGTATTTCGGGAAAAATGGTAATGTGCAAGATTTATTTCTAAATTTTTCGATTAAAATATGAAAGCTGAAGTTTAAAAATGAACATCGCATCGCTTGAAGAGTTATCAAAACTAAATGTCTGCATGATCTAAAAGTTAAATTGACTTTCAGATTAAGTGGAAAACGATTAAACATTATCTCTTGATGTACATATATATATATTTCATATTTGCTTTCATGATAATCATGATAACACAGTCTGATAAGTATCGATAATTGATATCAAATGGAAAAAAAAAACAACAACTGAAGACTCTAAAATAATACTTTTTCTTACAAATTTAGCATTGATATCACACGAAAAGTCGTAAAATTTATTTCTACAACGAAAAAGAGGTATATTTCTTATGCATAAAAAAATACGCAAAATGAACGCCTTTTTTGTTTCAAGTCATACCTGTATTATCTATGAATACATATATTTCACCAAAACAGAAAAAAAAGCGGAAAATTTGTTCTATATCAATCATTGCTATATTGTTAAATGAATATTCTCTTTACGAATCACAAAAAGCAAACATATATGTTCCTTTTTGCAACAGAGTGTCCATCGGTGTCCTTGCGACGGATACTGCTCTTACGCGGTTTTACGAGAAAAGAAAATAATAATCAAAAATAAATCAAAAGTATACATGTAGCAATATTATAGTTTGGGGAAGTCATGATGTATTGTAGACAGAATGGTTACGCCTTTGTTGTACATAATGTGATAGGGTGGGTACAACCGCGACAAAACACCGAACAGAATGTCGAGATGTTTCACGGAGACCAGTATCTGTACGGAATAACAGCATTTTCATTCTATCAATAATTTTGATAAATCATTTGAGAAGTAGCACTGTCAAATAAAAAAGGACCTGTTGAGAATTACCTTACTTTTGCTACCAGAACACAACTAATTACATTATAAATGTTATTTACAGCACCATGAGGAGCCTGATCGCCGTAGCCCTGGCTGTCGTCTGCTTGACAGGAACCATTAACGCCCAGATCTTCGGTACTACCTCTGTCCTGGGTAACTTCCTTAACAGTAATGGCGCCTTGGCTCTGGCCTTTGGTCTGCCCTTCTTCCCGGGCTTCCTTGATGGCGGTAACAGACCAGGAGATCAGATCCTTCTCCCCTTCCCCCCACCGGTTCTCCCACCTGTCGGTTTTCCCCCAGTGCCATTCCCAAGGCCATTTGTCATCGAACACAAGTACTGATTCCAAATCAAAATGTACAAGGTATGTGTTTTGTTTTACAAAAATTGTTCTGATTATTAGATCATGTTTTAAACAGACAAAGTTGTCTAGCTAAACCTTTCAAACATTTTCTGTGAAAAAAAACAAACAAACAAACAAACAAAAACAAAAACAAAAACAAAACACCCGTATTTGACCAAAATTTTCTTTTGCATACATACACGTATGTATACATGGGATTCAAATAAAAAAATGTCACAGTAATGTATAATACAGTACCATATAACTTTCAGGGACAACTTTATCTTACAATAAAACAACGTTATATTTGAAATTATGTCTTAATATGCCATAGTCTTTTTACACGATTACTGTTTCCATATTTCTTGTTAAAAGTTTTCATATATGTGGAAGATGTATAAATTCATATGAAATTATTTTAGATAGAATGAAATAAATGTAAATTCTAATATTTCAGCATGAAAGCCGCAAAGCAGATTTTATGAAATTGCAAACCTGTTCAACAGAGGACTGAGACGGGACAAGGAAACAAAACAATCCGGAATAATGATAAATGGACAAAAATAGAACTGACGTAATAACAAAGAAAGACAACAACTCTGATATACCATGTTTCATTTATTTATTGCCTCATGTTGTAAATAAATCATTAAACTCAAAACTGTATCATTGTCATTATAGTGATATTCGTAAAGCGATGCTTGCTTGTTTTCAACAGCTCGAAGATTTGTTTAAAATAGCAGGTGTTTTGTTCAATGACATCACATATTAACTTCACCATTCATACTACGTTGGGACTATCCAAAACACTGAGTTTGATACATTCACTGCTGTTGACCTTTGTTTGCACAGTTGAACATACGGGTGTTACTAACCAGCAGTAGATACTTACTCTTCCCGGGCATATGATCTCATCTCCTCTGGTGATTCACTTGTGCTCTTTTGCAATGATAAATGTGAATCGTTTAATACATTGCTGCAGAAAAATTGAAAGAAGTTCTCACTGTATTCGAGTATTAGTATATAGTAAACCTGTCTACTGTATCAATCAGTTTTTGGCGTTACGATTTTACACCCCTAATTACAACTTACGTTTTGAACACAAGAATATTAACTCTTGACTTTTGAAGTCGTCTTGTTCATGATATATCTGTACCATTGCTTTCATTGGTTGTGAGAATAAATTATTCTTATTCTTGAAGTAAAATATCAGGATTATTCATCCTTCATCATTTCAAGTGTGAGAATTTATATGATAGCAAAATAAGAAGATCTCATTGAGATCATTACGCAATGTAGGCATAATGGAATACCATTGAAGAGAGCTTCTCAAATGTAGAATTTGGTTCCTTTTTCAGAGAAATCTTACGTCTATTTGGGCAACTCTTGCCCCGATGATACAAGAGTCCAGGTTCTTCACCAATGCCTGGTTTTTCATTCTTAAATCAGTGAAGTAAATAGTGAAAACAAACAATAGGAACCAGTCTACTGTTTCCTTACCTTAAATGGTAGTACATTTCTCTCGATCCCATTGTCTTCTTCTTACTTTCAGTTTATTATACATGGGAAACACACAGAACCGTCAGACAAGTTACAAACGTAAACCAGTGACATGGAAATATGAACATTTTCCCATAAATATATACTTGCGTCAGGTCAAACACGTGACACCTCGATCCATATGAATGGACGTTGTTATGGAAACAACCTCGTGGTGTCACGTGTTTGACCTGACGCATGAGTGTAAACTTACAACATGGCGCTTGAATTCGAAGAGACGAAGCGGAGGCAAGTAGAATCCCGGCCGTATCATTGATATTAAAGCTTAACAAGGTAAAATATGATTGCCGATCGTTTAGTTTTATTTTATTTGAGTGAGACCCAGTCAATAATCCCCCAGAAAATTTGCCGATTCGTGCCGGCCATATCCTAAATTTGGGTCCCGGGTTTGTTCAATGTACTTTCCTGCGGCCAACACACCCCTACCAACCAAATATCCAAGTGTCGTTGGCCGTTTCTGCGGCTAGGTATATGATGGAGTTGATTCCGACGAAACAAGACAATTTTGGAAAATTTCATACGATATTATTTTAAAAATACTTAAAGTTTATTTACGATGTACGGATTTATAAAAGAGATAAAACTTGATTCCACTTCTTGTATCTCTTAAAGTTTATATACTATCACTCATTTATTTGTTTATTTACTTAATATATATATACATATATATCTATTTGATTTTGTTTTTCTAAATAATGATAAATTGTTTGTTTGTTTTAAATCCCATCGTATGTCCACATAATGACATAAAACTCATACATGTATTCTATACTATTTCAACAAAATGACCATGCATGCAGATCTTTTTGACGGAAAAAGAGTCAATAATTTTTGAAAGATACAGTTCTTTCCCGTGTATAAATGTATTAATCTGCAAAAACTGTAGTAGAGTGCGCCCCAATCCGAGCATTGCTGTAACAACTTTGTCTGAATACATGTATGACAGAAACTAGCTGTTGGGTCAGGAAAGGTGAAATGTTAGTTTTTAAGGTTAACTCCGCCTGTTAATTATGTACAGAGAACATAAATTCCATGACTGGACTCATAAATTGCAATGACTTCCCTTTTTCTACATATATTTTTATCTCGTTCACAAGGCCACAGGGTTAAATACAATTATACTACACATTCCACATGGAGTAATAATCCACAAATATTTTCCGAGGTAACTGTTACCTGTTTAGTGAGGAGTAACCATAGAATCTGCAGTTCCAAAGTCACTTTGAACACGTCTTTAATAAGGTAAGAATTTGACAGCACAAAATATTTTTTCTTGTTCAAAACAATCTCCTCTTGTGGTAATTCTAAAAGAATAATTTTGCTACATTTCTCTTAGCCCGAAAATTACTAATAAGTTGAAATAATTTTGCTATGGAAGGGATTCAGTTTGATGCATAAATTAGCCTTTTATATGATTACTGCAATTTTCACAAATGTTGAAAAGAGACATGGATTTTTAGTTGTTTAACCTGTCACATCCTAACCATCGACTGACGTCACAGAAGCTCGATGCCAACGATCCACAATCTTGAATATCTGCCCCTACTTGACTAGAGAGATTGGAAGGGGCGGGTGTCATTGAGGGTCGTTGGCATCGAGATCCTGTGGCTGACGCTATGAAACTAGAAAGAAGAAAATATGATTGTCCTCATTTCTAAAAACCAGACTCGTTGGTCAACCAATCTGGGGCTACTTGTATTATTGCCATTGCTATTTGCAACATGAATTTTGTATTTGGCTATCAAACCATACTTTCTGTGTAAAAAATCATAAATTCTCATTTCAGATGAAGTTAGATTACAAAGCGTTACTGTTGTTGACACTTGTGTTTTCGTCCTTCACTATGGTGCCCGCCCAGATCAATAACGGCTTGGCCTTCCTAGGCGGGGTCCTAGCCGCGCCTCTCATCCGCCGGGCGTTTGGTATTGGTTACCGCCCTTACTACTATAGACCTCCTATTTTACCATACCATTACAGATATCCTCCTATTTATCCATTTTACGGTTAGTATTGTTAAGAAAATAACGGGAGCTATCACAATAAAATCCATTTTTGCTTTCTGCTTGCAATCAGGAGACGCTTACTCTTGTGGGGATTTACTATTGCTAATTTTACAGTTTATGTTGTATTGTTTGGTTCCTTTTCATTATGATTTGTGAATTCTGGCTTTTGTCTTTGACTTTCATTCACCTTAAAAAGTAAAATATCTCAGTACATCTGATTTATTTTTTTTACAGGATAAGAAGGACCTTGTGAAATCATGCCTTGAAGTAAGCTATACAGCGGGATACGTTGGTCAAATTGATACATTTTTTAACATACATCATAACATACTTTTTTATGAATGATTATCACACGCTTCATTGTTCCCAGTGACACTCTGTAAAAGAACATATTAAATGATAAAAACACGAAGTGGTTTGCTTCTTCTTGATTCACAAAATCGTGTTTGTTTTAGAATACACCCAACAAACGAGCATATTTTCTGATCTTATTATCTGAAATCGACTGTAAAAAACATAACAACGAGACGATTTCAGAAAATTAAGGATTAACAGTGGGCAAAATAATTATGAACTTGCACGCTAGCTCATTTTTGCGCCCGCTCGGGCCTGGACGTGCAGCAAAACCAATAGTGTCATCGCGTAGAGGATACCTGAGTTAGTCAGAATCCACACCTCATTTACCTGTAGCGCACCTGGTACCTGAGATATTCACCTTAATTACAAAAAAATCCTGCGGGAAATTAAAAAATCCTGCGGGAATGATCAAAATCCTGCGGGAATTATCAAAATCCTGCGGGAAATTGATGAATTCCTGCGGGAAATTTCAAAATCCCGCAGGAAAAATTGCTTGAAATAATCCTGCGGGAAAAATAAAATTCCTGCAGGAAAAATAAAATTCCTGCGGGAAAATTTTTTCGAAGTAAAATCCTGCGGGAGAAAAAAAATCCTGCAGGAAAAATTTGAACTTAAAATATTCCTGCGGGAAATATTATATGAACATTTTTCCCGCAGGAAATTATGCTTTGTTAAAAATTCCTGCAGGAAATTTATTTAGAAAAATTCCTGTAGGAATTTTTTTGAGAAAAAAGAACTCCTGCAGGTTTTTTTATAAAGAAGTAAAATCTTGTAGTACACTTACAAAAAAAAAAATACTAATACAAATAATGAATGAATAAATGAATGAATGAATGAACCTTTAAGTAAGTCCATTTGATTTCCAACCATGATTAGGCTGCAATAATATGCCTAGCCCACGATATGATATGTGTTATGATATTTACACATGATACGACTCATATCACGATCCTGAATTTAAAATACAGATATAAAAGCATAATTTCTGTACTTTGCCCAATATTTTATTAAAAGTTCAGCGACAACAATTTATTAAGATCATATCATCATTTCTTGAATGTTTTGAGATCTATCAGGTATTTATATCATGGGTCATAGCAACTTCCCCTACTCAAAATATAGGAATATAGGTATATTGTGTGTGCAAATATAGAATATATGTAGAAAATTTTTGAGTAAAATAGGAAAATCTTAGAATTTTTCAATTTTTAGTGATTTTTGAAGTCTTCCATGCATGTAAAATCACTTGTACATGGGGTCAAAATTTGACAATAAATAGACGATATTCACATTAATGTGGTAGACTTGAATTCTACATTTCATGACCCGACATCATTATGTTTGACGTTATTTCTTACTATGATGTCGAAACATATCTATGATGTCATAAAGTAAAATAATGTCAAAAATATTATAGATACGTTTCAACGTCACAGTAATAACGTCAAATAGTGTGATATTGGGTTTTGGGGTGTCTAGAATGTAAGTCTAGCGGTAATATGAAAATGGTCTATTTATTGTCAAATTTTGCCTGATGTACATGTACAAGTGATGTAACATATACGAAAGACTTCAACAATCACTCAAAATTGAAAAATAATTGTATTTGCACTTACATGTAGCCCCTCTCCCAATTTGAAAAATAGTTTACATGTACAGTATAGCCCCTCCCCCACCTCCAAGATACAATAATCGCTTTATCTTAGGTAAACATGCAAAGTACTGAAGTTGGTTGCTTACAAATAGATTGAAAGTAAATTAAGAAAATGGAATATAATAAAACATGTTTGTTAAGCTTTTAACGCAAGGCATGTATGACTTGGTAGTCAGAGGCAATTCGAGTTACATCTCAAGCATTACCCACTTGATACTGAAACGAAGGCATCACCCACCAATCATATCATTAGTTCTATAAAACTCCTGTAAATATGATTGTGAGTACTCAATTTACCCTGTTTTCATCGTTTCTTCGATTTTTCTGTCTTTGGTCAGTTTGGACATGTTGGGGAATGCTCGGGGGTTCCCTGGACTAAATATAGATTCACTTGTTTTGAGTTGTTTCTTGTTCATAATAAAAATGTTCGCCTTAAAGAGTAGTTTGCAGGGTATTTTCACAGCGAGATATGGGTGCTGATCCAGAAACTGAACTGTTGCAATGGCGGATCCAGCGCCCCCTTTGCCGGGGGAATTTTGCCGATTTTTATAATGAAAATTGACCAAAATTGTTGTTTGAAAATATTTGGATCAGTGCCGCCCCCTCGGGGGGCGGACATCCTCTCCGCACCCCCTAAATCCGTAACTCTGTTGGGGGGTTTGGGATGACATGCTAAACACGAAGGTCCGAGGGGGATGCGAGATACCGGTAGATGAGGGAGGGGAATCCCCGTGAAAAAAAAAAGCAAATTGCTGGCACCTCAGTTGAGCTTAATTCTGCCTCTGCCCCCCCCCCCCCCTCGGGCAGAATCCGCCACAAAGTACACAAATGTATATAGATACATGCCGTATAAAATTCATGAAGTACAAGCTGGGCAAACCCGTAAAAAATATCTTAAGAAAATCTCAGTGGCGGATCTAGCGCCCCCTTTACCGGGGGTCAACGGGCACATTTTGCCGATTTTGACTGAAAATGGGCCAAAATGTACTTGTTTTGGAAACTTTTGAGTCAGTGCCGGGGGTGGGCGCCT
The DNA here is from genome assembly GCA_033119305.1 of Pinctada imbricata. Taxonomy (NCBI): domain Eukaryota; kingdom Metazoa; phylum Mollusca; class Bivalvia; order Pterioida; family Pteriidae; genus Pinctada; species Pinctada imbricata. Next base: position 6,047,837 of record VSWD01000009.1, on the reverse strand, counting down.
CCTCCGCAACCCCCCCCCCCGAATCCGCCGCTTAATCTTATACAAAGGGTATATATATATATATCACTTTTTAGACGCGTGACTCTATAGACCTGATTCGACTACAGTAGTGTTGGTCCCCAGCGTGGTGTCCTCTGGTAGGGAGTTTAGCGGCGGGGGAACCCCGGCAACAAAACAAAATTTTGAATAGCATATCATCCAGCTCTTGGAAATTGCAGAGTTTCCGGGGTTTTTATTTTTTTTTTTTTTTCAAAATCATAAGCTGGATCTCCCCGAATATTCAAGGGTTCAGCGAATTTGGCTGAACCCTTGGTCAAATTTAATTCTTGATCAATCCGTCCATTTCCTAAGAGAACTTGCATTGACATTGACATGTAGAAGAGAAAATGATAACTTCTAGATTCATTTCAAATATGCCCCAGAAGCCACTTATATAATTTACTTCATGTTTTTTTTTTTTTCATTATATTAATTTTCACGGGGGAGGCACCCCAACCACCGAAGCCTCGCAAAGCATCCCTCGAAAAGAGTTTGAGCCCTCGGCAGTTGAGGCTCTGGATTCTCTCCTGTACAGGGACGAGTAATTACATATACTTTTTTTATAATTTTTTTTACGAAAATTCAGACTCCTCGTAGAATACATGTAATGGACTCTTTTTGTACGATCTCATCTATGAAATTGATTTTCTTTCTTTCTGTTATAATATACATGTGTGTATCTTGGTGTGCACATCATGTGAACGTACATTAGATGGGCGCACAGGGATTCATCGCGCTTCTCGATTGCTTGATGTACGTACTAATGGTTACGTGTATGTTGTATAGCCCATAGTACATCAAGCAACTGGGAAGCGCGATAAATCCCTGTGGATGGGCGGTATTGACCAGACGATCACACCCTTGTAGGATAGTTCCTATTATTTCTTAGCTTGATTTTTTTTTAATAATTGGTGGGAAATGCACATAAGGTTTTTCTTGTATTGTCTCCCCATCAATGTTTACTTGATAGATGAAATAAAATTCTGAATATATCTTAAAGTGTGTAAGACATGTATAGCATATGTGTGGAAGAATACGTGTGAAAATGGGTCCTCAGAACAGGAAATTCGAATAATTCCGGTCCGGAACCAGGTGCACGACTTTGTAAAATTATTTTAAAAGTTGCGTATTTTTAATCTTTCGGCATTTTTTCTCTGTGATTCAAATAAAATTTCTAATAATTTGAAAGTAGTGTCAATGTATTTGAGCTGGTGCGATTTGAGAATTTTTCTCCTATTTTTGGTAAGAAAGTGTTTGAAAAAATAACTGGGATCTGGATCCTAAAAATATGTAGGTCAAGGGGTTCCAAGGATGACAGATTTTATCTATAAGGAATCGTGAAAAATTGTGAAGTTACGGTATTTTAGTATACACTCTGAAATATATACTTGAAATAATCGTACACAGACGCTCTGCGTGCACATTTCATTGATATTTCAGCCTGACACCGAATTCAGTATTCAAGAGTTAGCGTTCACGAATAAATATATACTTTGTATCATAAAATTGTATAAGGAAACGATGTAGTGTTGTTATTATTTCATGAAAGAATGCAGATACTGCACAGAATAAGATTTGATGGCCATGGGTTTGACATATCTATTTGACGTGTACATATTACACGCTCATTCAATCTAAGGCGCCGAGCAAACCCCCCCCCCCCCCCCCCCCCCACTTTCTATAATGGCGCCGAAACCCCCTCCCCGACCTCCTCGCTCCTCGCCCCATTAATTTCCATTTAATTTAAATCAGATTTATACAAAGTTTTGTGTTTATAACCATATATGACAAGAAAAGTATAAATTGATGATGAAGTTAAGCATATATCGAAATGCCCCCCCCCCCCCCCCCAAGATTATTAATATTTAGATTTTTTTTTTTTTTTTTTTTGGGGGGGTATTCATTGTTATGAAAACGAAACTTTTATGTAGAACATAATTTGCATTTGATGTTTATCTTATCTTAATGTGAAAAACTATAAATTCGGAGTCTAATATACAGTTTTAGGCTTCATTCTTAGCTTATACCGAACATACAGGAAAAGCGCAGGAATTGTAAAATAAGGGTGGGGTGCGTTTTTGTCTTACCACGAGTCGTTGTATCGATATATGCGTACTTTTTTCACTTTATAGAGAAAAAATTTAGTCGTTGTATCGACATATGCGTACTTTTTCACTTTATAGAGTTGTTTAGTGGTCACTGACACCGTACAAGGAAAAATTTACAACACTAGCCTAGAATTATCTTTTTTTCTGGTTGATTTTACACGATTATTTGGAGTCTGAATTATCTCTCTCTGGCCTCCTGAAAAAAAAAAACCCATACAAATTCTAAAAATGCAGTTTGAAGTTTTTACATTTAAAACATCATTAGGCCATACCAAATTAATTTCATGTTCTTTGGATTTCCCACACCATATTTTTCAAAATTAAAAAAATAATATTATAAAAATTAAATGCTTGCTCGCACCACTAAATTTCTGGCTCAAGAATTTTTTAGGGTCGGTTCTGATTCCTGCAAATCTTTAAGCTTATAGAAGTCTCAGATTGTGCAAATTTCGAAGAAAATGATACTTCTTGTGTTTGAAAAAAAAGTTGGGAGCTTTTGTTGTCCCATATACATGGCAATGTAAGTCAAGGAGGGGAAGGGATGTTCAAAAATATTTTCCATACTGCTTTTTGCCAGGCTTTCTAGTCACCAGATTCCTATGGGAATTTCCTTTTGAGTACGGATAACTCCAGAAATGTATAACTGGGGTAACCTATGTCAAAAATAAAATTATTTCACTCGCTCGCACCTTAAAAACTGCAATTTTTAAAAGAAATAAAATAATTATATTTTCGCTCGCTCGCATCCTATCTTTCACAAGAAAATCCGAAGAACATTTAATTAATTTGGTATGGCCTTATATCAAAGTTGAAAGAAGACACATGCTTTATTTTGTGTGAATATCTTTATTTTGAGGAGAACAGGACAGTCTTGAAAATAACGGACATGAAAATGTAATTATAAATAGCGCCAATCGGGCTTCATTTTGGCTGAATTATTTCAAAACGAATGAGCATATTTTGATACAACTTTATACATAGCATACGGACATATTGAAATATATGACAGTACCACGATTTGTTCAAAGTAAAAGAGGGGGATAGTAGAACGTCAATGACATGTATTCTATACAAAAGCTTTCAGTGAATTGTTATCCTCAAGGCGACATGGACCGTTCGATTTTTTTTTGTACATCCGCAAAATGAATACCCAAAAAAGGAGAGAGAGAGAGAGAGAGAGAGAGAGAGAGAGAGAGAGAGCATGTATTTTGTTATATATATATGTTACAGGGAATAAGTGTAATCAGGGATTTCATGTAATTCCTGAAAGGTTCAGTGATTACGTGTAATTCCTGGTCATTTTAGGGATTACATGAAATCCCCAAAATTTTAGGGATTACATGTAATTCCTAATATATTTTAGCATTTTTACACTTATTTCCTGACGGCCAAAAATCATATGAAAATTATCAAATTGCGATATGATAGATATTTTATATGTTCATAATCATATAAAATCCTATTACTGAGAGAGAAAAAATGGTTATGTATATAAATAAAGATGATTTTAAGGCTGTCTTTGTCAATTTAAAATTGATAGGGTTAACGATATGTTAGGAAAACTCTTGAGCAAATCATTTGACTGCACAGATTGATTTTGGCCCATTGATACATGTATGTTCAATCAGTCTCTGTAATACATGTACTCAGTAAAATTGTATGCATGGAATCTTGATTAGACTAGTCACTATGCAACTCAATTCAGTTATTGTACCAGATTATCATGGTGATAGGTTCGTCCGTAAATTTTTTCTTTGCATTTATTCAATTTCAATGAAACTTAAATTGTTGCAATTAGAGATCTTAGTATTTAAAATAAACAAAGGAAGGGGACGTTCCATTTTTTTACCGGGATTATAGGAGTAATTTACACAGATTTGTTTTAGAGACCTTCATACTTGCTGTCGGGCGGGGAAATTCAATGCCTGGCCAAAAAGTCATTTTAAATATATCTTAAAACCTATATATCGACCTCACAAAATAAATAGTTGAAAATCAGAACATTTTTTTATAATTTCTTCTTTCTTTTTTTCACATTATCAAGAATGAGGGTTAAAAAGTACTAATATTTTCGATTAGAACCTTTGGTTATTATGTCTTATAGTACTTTGACCAGTCAGTAAGTTAAAATGTATTTTTCTTAGCGCGCTCATGTGTATGTTTTATGTCCATTTTGCATAAAAATGATAACTATGATAAAAGACCTTCGAAATTTGGGTAATACCTTGACAAAAATTACCTATTCCAGTTTTAATGTTTTCACTTATTTGGCAAAAACGTTTTCTTGACAGAGGATATTTAGCATCAACTGATTAAAAATAAAGAATTTTGAAATCAATATAAGGAGAAATTAAGGTTAGGAAATAAGTGTAAAAATTCATGAAAAATTCAGGAATTACATGAAATACCTGGCCAATTTCAGGAATTACATGTAATAACTAATCGAAACAGGAATTACACGAAATCCCTAAATTTCAGGAATTTCATGAAATCCCTGATTACACTTATTCCCTGTAACATATATATATATATATATATATAGATCTTTCCCGTGTAGACTTCATGATTTTTTTTACATAAAGATCTTTCCCGTATATAGACTCTATGATTTTTTTTTTATTCATTATTCAAACATTTTATCCAAAATCCCGTCTGACTATGTGTTTAATTATCAAACATCACCCCCCTCCCACCCCTAGATGTCTTTCACTGTCCTACAACATTCCTCCCACTCGTGTTATCGGCGGGTCTGACTAAAGCGATGGGTGACACCCCTGCGCCCTGCGGCATTAAGTACATGTATACACAGGGGTAGGTATATATTGCGCAATGAAGTACGCCTCCGGGTAAATTCAAGGAACGTGTATATTACGTAACCACCAAGTGTCAACCCCTTGATGACAATATACAGTACACATATTCTACTCTCTTTCTCTCGCCGTCGATAGATTTTTGTCTTGAATCATGTTTTCATTGTTGATAAAATCTCCTTTTTTATTAATATCGGTATATCATTTTTTATCTTTTACTAAAAGTGATCATGATGTGTTTGCATTCCAAAATTCTAGTTCTATCTGCTGTCATTCAGTTTTCCGTGTCTTGCTTATCCAACATGTTATGGGTCAGAATACCCCAAAACGCCAGCAAAAATCAGACAAAGACAGAATATAAATTTACAAGTTTAATTATGTACAAAATATATATATTTCAAATGATTACAACTTACAATACAATGTCCGGATCAAAGTGTCCGTTACGGTCCACAAAGTCTATCGAATGGGTTTCCGGTAATCACAAACGTTCTCGAAAGATCGGTGTCCAAACGTTGTTAAATGGATTAAAGTCTCAACAAATAAAGTATCCCAGTATATCAGAATAGATGAATGAATCGTGTCTACGAATGTGTACGAATGTCCCTCTTAACACAGTTCCTCAGAGGTATTTATACTTAATAACAATGAATTAACCAGAAGCTTCTAGAACAATGACTCATTACAAATGATTAACAATAGAGTAAATTCTAGAAATCACAGTCATGTGATGATAATGATGTAACAAAGAACATACTGGAATATTCTCTAATGAAATAAACATGACATAGTAAAATCTAGAAAGAATTATTATGAAATCATTAAATAACATGACTAAGTACATGTGTACCTACACATAAAGTAAAACTAAAATAATACATGACCCACAACACCTCCCCCTTTAAAAAAAGTTTGAATGTCAATGAAAACTTAGGTGGTAAATTCTTCAAAAATCACTCATGAAACTCTCGATAGTGCATCTGCAATCACATTGTCTTTGCCCTTGATATGGTTAATAATGATATTGTACTCTTGCAACAATAAACTCCACCTTGTAAGTCTTTGATTCTTGTTTGACATTTTGTGCAAAAATGTGAGAGGGTTGTGGTCAGTAAATACAAGAATGGGATGTAAAGTAACATTCAAATAAACATCAAAATGTTGTAAAGCTAACAATAATGCAAGACACTCTTTTTCAATAGTAGAGTAATTCTTTTGACATTTTGTCAATTTCTTTGAAAAATAAGAAACAACTCTATCTACACCATCATCATTTTCTTGAAACAAAGCAGCCCCGATTCCTACATCACTGGCATCAACAGTAAGCTTAAATTGCTTATCAAAATTTGGAGCTGACAGGACAGGACTATTCATAAGAACACATTTGATTTTCTTAAAAGATTCGTCACAGTCATTGGTCCATGCAAAATTCACTCTCTTTTGTAACAGATTGGTAAGTGGACCAACAACTGACGAGAAATTTGGACAAAATTTTCTGTAAAATCCTGCCATTCCCAAAAATCTCATTATCTCTTTCTTATTGGTAGGAATCGGGAACTTTGAAATAGCTTCCACCTTGGCCATGATAGGAGTAACAAAACCTTGACCTACTTTGTGACCCAAATATTCTACAGTCGCATGACAAAATTCACTTTTCGCAAGGTTCACTGTGAGGTTTGCTTTCGCCAGTATGTCGAAGAAGGTACGCATGATTCGGAGATGGTCGTTCCAGGTGTCGCTGTAGATGATGACGTCATCGATGTACGCCTCGCATCCTTCGAGATGATTTAGGAGCGAATGAATCATCCTCTGGAATGTGGCTGGTGCGTTTTTCATACCAAAGGGCATTACTTTATATTGGTATAGCCCATCTGGAGTCGCAAATGCCGATATTTCTCTGGCTCTCTCGGTAAGTGGGACCTGCCAATAGCCTTTAAGCAAGTCAAATTTACTGACAAATTTTGCACTGCCAATTTTATCTATACAGTCATCGATTCGTGGGATCGGATAAGAGTCAGTTTTGGTGACTGAATTGACTTTTCTAAAGTCCGTACACAATCGGTAAGTTCCGTCTGGCTTCGGAACCAGAATACATGGGGAACTCCAATCACTATTGCTGGGTTCAATAATGCCATTTTCAAGCATGTATTGAATTTCTTTCCGCATGTATTGAAGCTTTATCGGGTTTAACCGATAGGGATGCTGTTTGATAGGTGACGCATCACCCACAATGACGTCATGATGAGATGCATTAGTCTTTTTTGGAACGTCCGGAAAGATTGTCGTATATTCCCGCATTAATTGGTGCACTTCCTCTTTTTGATGCACAGTCAGATGTCCGAGTTTCACTTCCGGATTTGTCAGAATTTCAGAATTCTTTAAACGGACACTTTGAGCGAAGTCTTTTTCAACAGTCTCTTCATTACATTCCGGTTCAACACAATTTTCAAATGTATTTACATTGGCCAAAGTGGAAACTGGTTTTACAAAATTTCGGTCACTTCTATCAAAATACTCTTTCAACATGTTAACATGACACACTCTTTTTTCTTTTCGCCGACCTGTTGTCTTAACCACATAGTTAACATCACTAATTTTACTCTCAATCTCATAAGGACCGAAATATCTAGCTTGCAAAGGATGACCAGGGATAGGCAAAAAGACAAGAACTTTATCGCCTGGTTTAAAAACTCTGTTTCTAGCATCTTTGTCATACCATGTTTTCATTTTCATTTGTGATGTTTTGAGATTTTCTTGAGCCAATTTGCAAGCATTATATAATTTCTCTTTGAAATTAGACACGTAGTCTAAGAGATTCAAATCGCTAGTCTCAGTCAACCATTTTTCCTTCAATAACTTCAATGGCCCCCTGACCGTATGCCCAAAAACTAGCTCAAAAGGACTGAACCCCAGGGACTCCTGAACCGCTTCTCGTGCCGCAAACAACACGAGGTGAACCCCTTCATCCCAGTCTTTTTCATACTGGTGACAATATGTTTTCATCATAGTTTTAAGGGTTTGATGAAAGCGTTCAAGTGCCCCCTGGGACTCAGGATGGTACGCAGAAGACTTATACTGCCTGATACCTAGCTCATGCATAACCTGCTGAAACAACCCTGACATAAAATTCGAACCCTGATCTGACTGAATAGCCTTGGGAGCACCTACGAAACTGAAAAACTTTGTAAGGGCCTTAACTATGGTCTTTGCCTTAATATTCCTAAGAGGTATGGCTTCAGGAAACCTAGTCGAAGTACACATAATTGTCAGTAAGTACTGATTCCCTGACCTAGTCCTAGGCAAAGGACCTACACAATCAACTAACACCCTACTAAAAGGTTCCTCAAAGGCTGGAATGGGTTTGAGGGGAGCAGGTGGTATAACTTGATTGGGTTTACCTACCATCTGACAATTATGACAAGACTTACAAAACTCAGACACATATTTTCTCAACTTAGGCCAGTAAAAGTGACTTAAAATCCTATTATAAGTCTTATTGACACCTAAATGACCTGCCATGGGTGTGTCGTGAGCTAAACTCATGATGTCCCCGCGATATGCTACTGGAACCACTATCTGGTGAACGACCCGCCACACTTCATTAGGGGGTGCATCGGGTGGTCTCCATTTCCGCATAAGGATGCCATCTTGTATGTAGAAGCACTCTCCGACTTTGTCCGCTTCTTCTCGGGGAAGGGCCCTCTTGCTTAGTCGGATAATCTCCGGATCTTTAGTTTGCTCGGAGAGGAGCTGCTCACGGCTTAAGGCATCTGTATCTCTGTCAAATGGCGGATGGTAATCATCACCAGGTACTGTCGGAGACTTGTCAACATGAAGTGGTACTGACGTCTCAGGTACGCTGTCATCAATGGTAGACATGAATGTGTCAGAAAGGTCTATATTTTCGGAGGGATGGTCCTCGTTAAGTGCAGAAGTACTCTCAGCCTCTTTTAGTCTGTTCCTGGCCATCGCCCTGGTAACTGCGCAGGCTGGGTACAAGTCGTCGTCTTCATCATCGGACACGACATCGGACGTGATTTTCTCACAAACAATCGGATCGGCTACAACTTTGCCGCCAGCTAAATCGTTGCCAAGCAACAAGGAAACGCCTTGAACGGGAAGAGTAGGTCGAACACCTACGATAACAGGTCCAGTAATTAAGTCTGACTTCAAATAAATTTTATGAAGGGGAACATCAATGACGCCTAGCTCCACACCCTGTAATAAAACTGACCTACCAGTAAAAGTGTGCTCAGACAAAGGCAATGAACCCTCTAATAATAAAGTCTGGGCAGCACCAGTATCTCTCAAAATCTGAACAGGCAACGCTTCGCTAGAATCACTGAGTGAAACAAATCCCTGTGACAAAAAGGGCTTATAATGATCCTCCACAAAATCATCAGAACTGGACTTAGAACCCTGAATCTCAGGAGTGTCAGAACAAATCGAATCTAAGGCTTTCCTATCATTTCTAACAGACGCACAGGCCTGTGACTTAAGTTCTTTTTTCTTCTTAAGCTTCAAACACTCACCAATAACATGACCTTTTTTCTTACAATAATTGCATGTAGGAAGCGACCCCACCCCTGGGGATGCCTCAGAACGCTCGGACCTAGGTCCGGACGTAGAACCACCTTGAGATGGTGACTGGGAACTAATGGACGACTGAGACTCTTGTAAATTTTTCTTTGGAAAATCTGACGTTTTAATAGCACTATCGCTAGATTGAGTTTTTGACACAAAATTTTTCTTATGAGTGAGAGCATACGTATCAGACAAAACAGCGGCTTCTTCAAGAGTTTTAACATTTTTGTCTTCCAAATGAGTTCTTAAATCTTGATGTACACACTCTTTGAACTCTTCTATCAGAATTATTTGACGCAAATTGTCAAATGAATTGGGAATTTTCTTAGATCGAAACCACTGATCAAATAAATCTTCTTTTTCTCGAGCGAATTCAACATATGTTTGATTTTCAAACTTTTTGTACTTTCTAAACTTTTGTCTGTACGCCTCAGGTACTAACTGATATGCTCTCAAAATCGTGTCCTTGACCTTGTCATAGTCTGAACTCTCAGCAATACTGAGCGCCGAGTACACTTCAGCCGCTTTGCCAATAAGTACGCTTTGTAATAAAGTTGGCCAAAAATCGCGTGGCCACTTCAGATTGGCCGCGATTTTCTCAAAATGTGGAAAATATTTGTCCACGGACTTTTCTTGAAACTTTGGTACTAATCTGATGTTTTTGGCGGCATCGAATTCAGACTTGACAGGCGAAGAAACAGGATTTTCCTTAGCGCTTTTCTCTAATTTTAACTTTTCTAACTCAAACTGGAGTTCTTTCTCGTGCATACGTTCCTGTTTCTCTCTTTCACCTTTTTCTCTTTCAAATTGTAAATGTCTTTCTTTTTCTTCTTTTTCAATTTGAAATTGTCTTTCTTTTTCTTCTTTTTCAAATTGTAATTGTATTTTCATTTTCTCTAATTCAAACTCATATTTTGACATTTTGGTTTCGCTTGAAACAGGTTCAACAGGAAAATCGTATGACGAAAAGATTTCCTCAGCTAAAAGCTCTTTAGCCACAATATTTCTAATTTCTTGTTTTCTCATAGAAGATTTTACATCTAACTTCAAGTGAAGACCTAAACCAATCAAATCATCTTTTTTCAATGATTCGAACTCACCTACAGTCGGCGATTTCAAAAATTCAGTGACCGAAAATACCATGATTGATTTCTGCTGGCAAAAGTTTGGAGAATTTTCCTTTTTTCAAAAAAAAACCGAACTTTACGTAAAGTGCAAATATGCAAAGATTACTATCCCGGACGAGCCCCCAATTCTGTTATGGGTCAGAATACCCCAAAACGCCAGCAAAAATCAGACAAAGACAGAATATAAATTTACAAGTTTAATTATGTACAAAATATATATATTTCAAATGATTACAACTTACAATACAATGTCCGGATCAAAGTGTCCGTTACGGTCCACAAAGTCTATCGAATGGGTTTCCGGTAATCACAAACGTTCTCGAAAGATCGGTGTCCAAACGTTGTTAAATGGATTAAAGTCTCAACAAATAAAGTATCCCAGTATATCAGAATAGATGAATGAATCGTGTCTACGAATGTGTACGAATGTCCCTCTTAACACAGTTCCTCAGAGGTATTTATACTTAATAACAATGAATTAACCAGAAGCTTCTAGAACAATGACTCATTACAAATGATTAACAATAGAGTAAATTCTAGAAATCACAGTCATGTGATGATAATGATGTAACAAAGAACATACTGGAATATTCTCTAATGAAATAAACATGACATAGTAAAATCTAGAAAGAATTATTATGAAATCATTAAATAACATGACTAAGTACATGTGTACCTACACATAAAGTAAAACTAAAATAATACATGACCCACAACAAACAGAAAAGGCACCGCCCTTGAAGTCGTGGTTCGGGCTTTTGGATCTGCCTCTTCTGATATTATCTGATTCTCTCTGGAAATGTCGTATACATGTATATGCCCTTATCTTCAGAAATTCTAGAATTTGAAACAACGAAAGGTGAAATTTATCGAAGACTGAAAATAAAATTTTCTTGTGAGGTTGTGGGAGTTTTCCTTCGAGCTCCCTGAAACTACCACTTATTCAAAACAATTATATTTCAAGAATGATTGGTTTATTAAGGTCGTTGGAAACCATGGGAAAATATATGTACATGTATGTCAATATCATGGTTGGATCTAGAGATTTTTCCGAGAGAGGGGGTTCCAGCCATTTAAAGAAAAAAGAGGGGGGGGGGTGGGGGTGGTCCAGTATATGACTTTGAAAGAAAAATATAATACAGTAAAACATAAAAATTAGAAAGGATGACAAATACCAAGAGGATGTAATTACCTGGAACCCCCCCCCCCCCTCCAATGTGTTGAGTCATTCAAGAAGAATTTAACATAAATGCTTTCTCTATTTATATATTTTTTGAAACAATTTTCTGACCATTATGAGTTGGACCACCTCCCCTGGTTTTTTTTTCCCGGTGACCTGTGCTTGTACGTCTTCTGTTCACGTGTATCGTTTGTTTCTGGTGAAAAATACGACTGTCAGCGTACATGTATAAGAATGATTACTTGTATCATAAAAGTGAATAATAAAACTAAAGTCATAATCGAAAAAAAAAACTAGAACGCCGTGAAATACGCATTGATGGGTTTTTGGAGATTTTCTTTTTTTTTTTCTGTACTTTTTGGTGGGGGGTGTTCTTCTGGGAAGGGGGAGGGGATGTCGAGCACCGAAAAAATCACCGCCAACAGGAAGATTTTACCATGTGTACATTGTATTATTTAAAAAAAATGTAAATGTCTATCCTTTTCACAAACATTTGATAAAGCTATATTCCGTACAGTAGCGAAGGAAGCCATATTTATGATATAAAAGTTTAACAGCGAAGCAGTACTATTAATTTAGAAGTGTCCGGAGTCCATTAGATATATAGATATGATTATTGATACGGTAATTAATTTGTCCAGGTGACACACGCCCTAATCAACCCGGCCGTTTTCATTGTTTTTTTCGCCTTTTCTCTTTGAATTCTTCTTTAAGTGGCCGATCCAGCGTCCCCTTTGTAAAGTAGCGAAGTTTGTCGATTTAAACTGACCAAGTTGGTATTTATATAAGAACCTCGAGTAGACCAGACTACCCCAGTGGTGGATTCAGTCGGGGGGGGGGGGGGGGGCACAGGGTCCCCCCCCCGGCAGTGCCCAAAGAAGGGACACTTATGACATGCTTTTGGAAGCATCAAATTAATAGTACTTCTATGAAATTAGTCAGAAAATGCTCGATAAACACCCCAGAAACCACAGATTTGAATAAATTTTCCAAAATTTTCTCGCTGATAGATAACAAAGTCGGGATGGATGCATTGCTGCCATGTCCATTGTCTAGCTGTACATGGACATACACGTTTCCGAAATAACCTTCATTGATTCATGTGCACGTCTGATTTTCTTCATCTGAGGGATAAATGGAGAGTGGTGTTCAGTCCTATGCAAGGCATAAAACACACATATTTCTTAGCCAAATCTTCAATATTACCTTCTATAAAATCGGCATTGAAAAAAAAAAAATTAAGATCGTTTTAGAATTGAGGTTGTGATCAATCTTTTTTAAATGAATAATTAAATTGTTTAGGCCAGATTGGACTGGCTACCTCCAAGAATTTTGCAAAGAGTCGACAAATGAATGTTTTTCTATTAACCTTTCTATCTTGACGCTGCAGGGTAGGGAACGGGACACTCGTGATCTCTATGATTTGTTTGTATTTCTACCTTACAAAAATTAACAAACAAGCGCAGATCTAGAGTGATGGTTAGGGGGTCTGCATGGCCTCGCCTGGAATTTGCAAAAATAGTTTTTACATCGACGCCCTTTCAAAACTTATTGATCCGCCAATTTCCTAAGGAAATCCTGAACATGTTGACTTGCATGCCGTGCAAACACAGTACAGCACCAGACAATGTAGAAAAATTTTCAATATACAAATCGAGATCATTGTTGAACACTGACGGAATTCCTTCTTATTCAGTTAAAATACGCTTCAGATATCACCAAATAGCTTCATTTTTTTCAAATTTTCTCGGGGGAGGCCCCCGTACCCCAACAATAATAATAAATTGGAAATGGGGGGGGGTCCCCTCCCATACCCCCCCCCCCAGTCTGCCTTTCGGGCCTCGCAAGTGATTCCCATCAAAAATTGTATGTGCTCCCTCAGCAATTGGTGTTCTGAATCCGCCCCTGTATCCTTTCATCCCCCCTTGGATCCGCCCTGACTAAAGTGAATTCCACATCAATTCATACATGTATTCCCATTTGGTTCTCCGAATAGCAGGGGAAAATACTTATATTCCCATTTGGTTCTCCGAATAGCAGGGGAAAATACTTATGATTAGAAGGAGAAGAGGAACGAATTGTTCGATGACAAAGCGAGCCAAGAAAAAAAGAAAGAAGAACTTTTAAAACTGGTAGAACTATAGGCGATCTGAGATGATATTTGCTGACAATCGTATTCGTATTTACTAACTTCTAATACGATAGCCAAGAAAAAGCTGCGAAACACAAAATACGAGCAACATTGTCAGCTCGAATTTCCTTGAATCCTGCATAAGATGACATGTGCTGTCAGAAGTGTAGAAAACATGTAGTATTATAGGTTGACATTTGTTCCACTTGTAAATTTAAAGTTTAAGAAGTTGTACTTTCATCTAGGTGTCGCATTTTTCATCACATTCGCAAATTATGCAAGAATGAACATGATTAAATTATAATCCGTTCTTTTTAGTTTTTCGAAATACAGAGTTACTTCCCATTTATGCAGGTATCTGACGTAAACTTATTGTGAGTCTTTAAATTCATTTAAAAATGTCAAATTTGTAAACATGTTTCCCTGAATTTTACACTTGGTTCCATAGAATATGATGACTCGCAATAACTTGATGTCAGATACCTGCAAAAATGCAGTGGCGGATCCAGTGCCCCCTTTGCCAGGGGGTCGAGGGGCGAATTTTGCCGATTTTTACTGAAAATGGTCCAAAATATAGGGTTTTTTGAAAAATTTTGGGTCAGTGCTGGGGGGGGGGGGAGCCCCCTCCCCCTAAATCCGCCACTGAAATGGGAAGTAACTCTGTGTTTCGAAAAGACCAAATTTATTTTGCTGTTTATACCCACAGACACAGAATGATTTCAATAGTGCTCCCATTAAACTACTGAAGGTTTACCTACAACATTAAAATTTCTCTTTCCTATTTTACCTGCACTTTTTACTTGACATACACGTCATGATGCTTATGTATCTGTTTAAGTTTTATGTTCATTTTGCATCACTAGTGTCAAGGACTTATAAACAGAGTTTATAAGTCCTTGCTAGTGTCTTCTTTAGAGATTAGCTTTAGCCTTATTTGTTTCAACCAGTGGCAGATTAAGATGGGGAGCTCAGTTGATCCCACTTTTCACTCAAATACTTTGATTTTGACTTGGAATCCATGCACAATACTGTATTATGTGCTTAAGTGCTTAAACATTGGATTTTTTGTACCTACCTTCATTCACCATAATACCAAGTCTTTTAAAAACTTTTAACTCGCAACACAGATATTTTCAAACTGACAAAGACTGGAGCTTTCTCTCTGAATATTGTGTTAAAGAATTCCATCACAATCATTATGTTGGAATCAGCCCTTTATAAGCATGATATGTTATTAGTCATACTTCTTGGATTTATTGGGTACATTTTTGGCAAATAATTTTCATTAGCTCTACTGGTCTCAGACCAGTCGAGTTTATGCGATCACCCTTCGTCCGGCCGTCTGTCCATCTGTCTGTCTGTCCGTAAACAATTCTTGTCCGGACAACTTCCTTAAACTGTTAGAGATAGAAAGTTAATTCTTTTTGCATTTTACTTGGTCCATGGTGTAGTTGTGCACCTGACATTTTGTTTCAGGCCCTGACCCCCAGGGTCTTAGAAAATGGGTGTGGTCATTAAATTCTATGTAATCTTGTCCGGACAACTTTTCTGACACTATAAATGATAGAGACATAATTCTTTTTGCAATATGATGGGTCTGTGGTCTTGTTGAGCACCTGATATTTTGTTTGAGCCCTTGACCCCCAGGGTCTCAGAAATGGGTGTGGTCATTTTCTCCTATATAACTCTATATAATCTTGTGCTCGCAACTCCTCTGACACTATAAATGATGGAGACTTAATTCTTATTGCAATATGATGGGTCTGTGGTCTTAATGTGCACCTGATATTTTGCTTGAGCCCCTGACCCCCAGGGTCTTACAAATGGGTGTGGTCATTTTCTCCTATATAACTCTATGTAATCTTGTGCTCGCAACTCCTCTGACACTTTAAATGATGAAGACTTGATTCTTTTTGCAATATGATGGGTCTGTGGTCTAGTTGTGCACCTGATATTTTGTTTGAGCTCCTGACCCCCAGGGTCTTAGAAATGGGTGTGGTCATTTTCTCCTGTATAACTCTATGTAATCTTGTGCTCGCAACTCCTCTGACACTTTAAATGATAAAGACTTATTTCTTTTTGCAATATGATGGGTCTGTGGTCTGGTTGTGCACCTGATATTTTGTTTGAGCCTCTGACCCCCCAGGGTCTTAGAAATGGGTGTGGTCATTTTCTCCTGTATAACTCTATATAATCATGTGCTCGCAACTCATCTGACACTATAAATGATGGAAACTTTATTCTTATTGCAATATGATGGGTCTGTGGTCTTGTTGTGCACCTGATATTTTGTTTGAGCCCCTGACCCCCAGGGTCTTAGAGATGGGTGTGGTCATATTTTCCTATATAATGCTATGTAATCTTGTGCTCTCAACTCCTCTGACACTATAAATCATGGAGACTTAATTCTTTATACAATTTGATGGGTTTGTGGTCTAGTTGTTCATCTGATATTTTGTTTGAGCCCCTGACCCCATGGGTCTTAGAAATGGGTGTGGTCATTTTCTCCTATATAACTCTATGTAATCTTGTGCTCGCAACTCCTCTGACACTATAAATGATGAAGACTTAATTCTTTTCTAAATATGATGGGTCTGTGGTCTGGTTGTGCACTTGATATTTTGTTTGAGCCCCTGACCCCCAGGGTCATAGAAATGGGTGTGGTAATTTTCTCCTGTATAACTCTATGTAATCTTGTGCCCGCAACTCCTCTGACACTATAAATGATGGAGACTAAATTCTTATTGCAATATGATGGGTCTGTGGTGTAGTTGTGCACCTGATATTTTGTTTTAGCCCTATACCCCCAGGGTCTTTGAAAATGGGTGTGGTAATTTTTGGCCGGATTGCAAAGCAATTCCGGTCTATAGATTGACGATGATCTTTCCTATATAGTTGTGCTATCTAATTGTTGAAAGCTATTAATGATGGGGAGTTAACTCTTTATCCAATATTATGGATCTGTAGTCTTGATGTGTCATTGATACTTCATTTGAGCTAGTAGCCCTTTGCCCCTAAGATCTTGGAAAATGGGTGTGGCATTCTTTTTTGAAATACTTTTTCTCGGATATTATAATATATATGAGTGCTATGATAGTTGCAGTCTAATGGATATGTTGTTTTGTCATGCTACTTATAATTTGTAAGAGCACCTGCTCCCAGTGGTCTTGGTTTAAAAAAAGAAAGGAAATTGATGTTTTAGAAAAAAAAAAAGGAGAGCTACAGTCTCGTCAGAGACTTCTGGTTTCACAGATGTTGATTTCAAACAACATCATATTAATTGTACTTGTGAAATTGTCATAATTTTGTCTTACTTTAGTAACGTTAGTAAGTGAACATATCAATCAGATAGGAAAATTTCATACCAACATCAGAAAGCAAATACTATAGTAATGATCCCTTGTACCCAACATTATTCAAGGATTTTAGAATCTTAAGATACAATGTGTGAAATTGCTTCAATACACGAACTAAGGGCTTAAATAATGTTTGTATAACTTGTGCCCAATTCCCATTTCATGTTTATGGAAATAAAATATGTTTAAGCTAAAAACTAAAACACGAACCACTTTTTTTAAGCCTGTCATTTGACAAGAAGTATTATGGAATGGCAAAGTCTGTCTGTCTGTCTGTCCGTCCATTTATGGAACGCAATAACCTAAATATGCGCCAACGGATTTTATGATATTTGTACACTATGATCAGACTGTGGAGAGGAAGCCGCCTTTCAGTTGTCAGATTCATCTGATTTGTTTTTACGGAGTTACGGGACTTATATTTTTTCAATACAGTGAAAATATTCTGAAATAGTTAAAAATTATTTAAAAATCTATTTTTGGGGTGAAATGTTTTTAAAATTTGTATAAATCAAGAAAAAAAGGATGTTGTTTTATATATGTTACGGGGCTTTTTTCCCCTACTGGCAACGCCGAAGGGGACTCTTAATTAGTTTCCTCTCGGTCTGTCTGTCCGTCCGTCCGACTGTCCGATTATCAGTTTTCCATACTTTTTTCTGCAAGGGATGGAGATATTCAGATGAAATTTGATACACAGCTTGGTCTTGGATAGTTACAGAGCAAGTTTGACTTTCGTCACGCTCGACCTAATTTTTGAGGAGTTATGCCCCTTGATGACTTGGAAAATTCAGTTTTTGTCAGTTTTCTTGACTTTTTTCTGCAACAAATAGGTATTCAGGTATAATTTCATATTCGGCTTAGTCTTGGATAGTTACAGAGCAAGTTCGATTTTTGTCAGGCTTGACCTATTCTTCATATCGATAAAGCAGATAAAACCTCAGAACTGAACTGCCCAGACAGTAAGTTTAATTAAAACTCATGTTTAATTGAAGACAAATTCATAGGCAGAGTTGCAGGACATAAATATATGCCACCAGCAGGGGACTTACATCGCTCAGCGATCAATACATTTTTCATACATATGTAAGAATAAAGAAGTGGTTTTGTAGATTTGAAAAAAATCCTGCAGGAAATTTTTAGAAATACAATTTCCTGCAGGATTTTTATCAGAACATAACAATCCTGCAGGAATTTTTAATATACAGAAAATTCCTGCGGGAAAAAAAAATCCTGCAGGAATTTCTAAAGAACAAAATTTTTCCCGCAGGATTTTTATTTTTCCCGCAGGATTTTTATTTTTCCCGCAGGAACACTATTTTCAATATTTTTTAAAGAAAAATTCCTGCGGGAAAATTTTTCTCCCGCAGGAATTTCTTGAAAAAAATTTAAGAAAATATTCCTGCGGGATTTTTTTTCTCCCGCAGGAAAAAAAAAATTCCTGCAGGAATTCATCAATTTCCCGCAGGATTTTGATAATTCCCGCAGGATTTTGATAATTCCCGCAGGATTTTTTAATTTCCCGCAGGATTTTTTTGTAATTAAGGTGAATATCTCAGGTACCAGGTGCGCTACAGGTAAATGAGGTGTGGATTCTGACTAACTCAGGTATCCTCTACGCGATGACACTATTGGTTTTGCTGTACGTCCAGGCCCGAGCGGGCGCAAAAATGAACTAGCGTGCAAGTTCATAATTATTTTGCCCACTGTTGATTGTTTTTCAGCTTTTGCGCTTTATCGGTGTGTATTGGCAGTAGGGAATGGAAACAAAATATGTAAAGAACGAAGTGCTTTTCATGAATTTTGTTTCCATTCCCTACTGCCAATACACACCGATAAAGCGCAAAAGCTGAAAAACAATCCTTATACTTACATTTTACGTGTTATTTAAGTTATTTCTGTCAATTCTTTATCCAGTTTCTTTACATTTGAAATATCATTGCGGAGGGAGAACGCCATTTGACGTAAGAGCAAACGAACGTTCGACGTTTTTCGCTTGATTCGAAGTAGTACCTTCTGTACGGAAACGTTGTTGAAAAATGAGAAACTGAATTTTGTCCTCTTGTTGTATTTTGAACATTTCAATTAAAACTGAAGAAAATTGAATCGTGAAAATTCGTGACTTTTGTCCAACATAATTCAGACATGGCGGAGAGTTAAACTGGAGAAATTTCACAGAACTGAAGGGAAAACTTTTGAAAACTATTTTTAACACACTGTAAAACTGCTTAGACATATGAAATCAATCGGTATTATTGTATACAAACTTCTGTAAATACCCTATTTCATCTGGAAATAATTAGAATAATGCAAAATCGAGTACAGCCGTCGAAAACGCGAAAACTTTCGGTGTTTTCATGACTTATCTCTATTTCTAAATTGGATCTCCCAACACTATATTGCATACCGAAACTGCACAAGTCTCCTTACAAATTTCGATTTATTGCTAATTCTAGTAACTGCTCCACTACAATTTTGTCTAGAAATCTGACGTCAGCACTTACTGCTATTAAAGAACACATAACTAGATATTGTGAAACGGTTCTAAACAGGAACGATGTAAATTTATTTTGGTCTATTAAGAATTCAGGGGATGTGATTGAAAAAATGAAATCTGGAAATTTCCAAGCCAATACGATTTCTTCATACGACTTCTCTAATATGTACACCACACTTCCTCATGACAAAATTAATGATCGATTATCTAATCTCATTAAATGGTGTTTTGATCGAGAGCGAAAAACTTACATTTGTACATCTGAATCGAAGGGTTTCTTTTCCTCGACAGACCACAAATCATACAAATCATGGACATGTAGTGACCTGTGTAATGCCTTGTCCTTCCTCTTGGACAATATTTATGTTAGATTTGGTGAGGATCTATACAAGCAGGTTGTAGGAATTCCTATGGGTACTAACTGTGCGCCTCTTGTTGCAGATTTATTTTTATACACTTATGAAAAAGAATTTATCCAAAATCTTCAAAAGCAAAGAAAATTTGATGAGCTGAAATGTTTCAATAATACGTCTAGGTATCTGGATGATATTCTAACCATTGACAATCCTGCGTTTGAATTATATAAGAATGAAATTTATCCACAAGAATTAACCTTTAACAAGGCAAACCTTTCAAATACAGAAACACCCTTTTTGGACCTAAATATCAAAATTGTAAACGGAAAGATTCATACAAGTGTATATGACAAAAGGGATGATTTTGGATTCAACATTGTAAATTTCCCTAGGCTTGACGGTGATGTTCCAAGATTACCGTCATACGGCATTTACATATCACAGCTCATCCGGTACGCTAGAGCATGTACTGATATTTTGGATTTTCACAGTAGAAATTTACAAATTACCAAAAAACTTTTAGGTCAAGGTTTCCGCTTTCATAAACTAGTTAAGACTTTCTGGAAATTTTACAAAAATTACAGTCAACTTCTTTTAAAATTCGGATTTATACATGCAATAGAGTACATTACTATGGGTATTACACAACCTGTCTTTTATGGTGATATGATAAACAAAATAAAAAGGATCAAAGGTAGGCAGCATAACCATCGAAAATGCGTCAGAATCATCAAACGCCTTTTATACCGTGGGTATGATCCTAATGTCACCAGACGGACACTAGGCTTGGTACTTGACCACTCTACAGTCTTGTACAAGCGCATCCTTGAGACTTGCACTCTGACTGACTGTGACGACGGGACTCCATGACAAGCCCTGTCCTAACCTCTTTAGAGAAGACAGGGCCCCGACCACCTGTCCTCTCTGAATGTCAGTCGGACTCCTCGGGTGATTACATACATGAGCTCGCTACAGCCGGCAGAGCACGGACTGTATTACGCATGCCCTCTTTTTATATCCATTTACATATTCATCTGTGTCTATGGGGCCTCTGCGTTTCGCGGTCTTGTTTGTGTGATGTTATCTTACAGTGAGGAGGTTGTTTTACACAATTGTACGTTCTTCGAGACATCTGGGTAATTGGAGAAGTGAGAGGGTTGTGCGCACGTAATCCAGGATAACCACACCATTTGCTACTTGCGTGACAGATGACCGTCCAAAGTCGGCACCGGTTATCCATTGGTCTCGTCGGTTTATGTGTAGTCTTTTGTGTTTGATGTTTACATGTCGTGTGTCTCTTTTCCGTCTCATGCTGTACTCGTCTTTTGTGTTTTTGCATCGGGTGTTTTGGTGTTTTACTCTTGATGCTGCAACGGGGTCTTGTTGGAGATCTCCTCCCTTCTTTTTACCTCAACATCATGGCTTAAGATTCGCTGATACTCGAAGTATTTCTGATATTATGAATCCATAAGAAGCAAAGAACTGTTGATAATGACACAAGTGAATCAAATCCTCATCCTTAATACTGAATATTTGATCCACTTATGCCTGAATATTCGCTCATCCAAACACGGCATCTTTCTGCAGACAACAATGCAGTTCGTCCTTGAACTTCGTCTACTGACGCGTGATCGACTTACTACGTCACACTTCTTGGAAGTGTACATGTGGGTGACCTAGATTTTGACACATTTAATCACTGGGGGTAGACGGCGTCATTTGATAATGGATACATGTTTTGAATCTGTATTAAAGCAATAAATAAAATGGGCATTTTATTAGAAATTAATCCGCGTCAGTTCTAAAGTCACGTGATAGGCTCTTGCGATTATCGAGAAATAAAGCAACAGTTGGTTTGGTACCTTTATATAAGGGAAACGCAGTAGGAATGTAAATATTCAGACTTGATCGACGATCAAACATGCATCACGAACAAAGAGAGACTCTGTATGATTATGTAACCATGGCAACCAATTTAACCAAATGAATGAACATATTAACAGTAAGTCTATTTCGACCATCAGGAAAACACGCACATAAATATGCGCACAACTATGTTATGAAAGGAACGTGCTGCAATTCGTATGTTAACGCTCATGACGTCACAATGCATCTAAAGAAATATGCCGCGACGGCTGTTCCAACCTGCAAACTGAGCCCACGGTGACCTGAATTTTAAAAGATTTTTGTCATATTACATTGGATAGATTGAGGATCACTGACGAGGGTTTATTACCCGAAACGTTCATGTCTGGTCCATGCTGTAAATTTATCTGCTCTAAAATTCAGACTTCCGAAGGGAAAGAGGAGACATGATTCAAGTATTCAAGATTCTCACAGGAAAAGATAATGTGAATAAAGAGAAGTTACTGCCCCAAAACACATCAGGAAGGACAAGAGGAAATAGCATGAAACTTGCAAAAAGATCAGCAAGGCTTAACATCAGGAAATACTCATTCGGCATCAGAGTTACAAACACCTGGAACAGTCTCCCAGAGTGGGTAGTTACATCAAAATCAGTGAATAATTTCAAGGATAATTTGGACAAATTCTGGAAATGGAAACGTTACTCTCTCCGCCCCCACGCATGCGCAGTTAGTAATGTTTATATCTCTGGAGGTGATAGTGAAGAGCGGGTACCACAGGCCTAGCCTTTCAACCCGAAGAGGAGGTATCAAGGTAAAATGATGCTAATGAATTTGAAGAAGTTAAACATTTTAACGTCATCTTTTATATAAAAGACGCGATTTCAGAAAACGAGAATGAAGCAGACAGCTATGGTGCATATATATAGAATAAATGTCGTAATTTGTTTTGTTACGGGTATGCAATATACAGCAAGTGCATTTATCACATTGTTGCATACCCGGAACAAAACACAAATTAAGACACTTATTCTCTGTAAACAATACATGTAATTGACATTGCACAGTGTAATTGTAATGTTTGCAGGGACAATCTCTATAATCATCATAGGAATCAGACAAAGTTGAGTATCATACAAAGTTGAGTATATACATGTCCTCGTGCGATGTTGTAAATACAAAGAAAAACGGAAAGAAGTATTTGATAGAATTAATGATAAATGCAAAAACTTTTTAACATTATCAGAGGAAATTATGAGTAAAAGTAAAATAGCAATATATGCATGTGAAAATTGATAAAAGTGATATGAACAATAGAGGATTACTAATATCTACCCAAGAGGATCTATAATGACTGTAAAAGTTGACTACAATGAATGATTAGATTTGATTTGATTTACTTAAGAAATGATTGTCTTACTTTGGGTGTTCATGGTAGTATAATTCTGGTTGGTCACGTGCAAATTCCGTGAATCGCGAAGCGATTCTCGGAAAATTTGCACGTGTCCAACCAGAATTATACTACCATGAACACCCAAAGTAAGACAGTCATTACTTATATTTCCATTTGTACTAAATATCAGACAAACCGTTTAGCATTAATAATGAGCCTATTGCATGTTATAACGTCAAAGGTATCTGAACGTTGGTAAATTCTCCGTACTTTCAAAACTAAAGCGTGACGTCATAGTAGGCAACCAGAATTATAGTTTATAAATCTGTTTGCCTACCGGGTGCTTAACATGGGGATTCCTTTGCAATGGAAATATATTAGAAATAATTCCAATATGTTGATGACGGATTCATGACAACTGAACATGATAGTTGACGGAAGTTTATTGATTGTACATGTGAATTGTATTCCCCTCACTGAATTCTAACCGGAGGGAACTGAAAGTAAAAAAAAAAATCATTCCATAATAATAAGTTATATCTTCAATACTACTATACTGAACAAAAAAAGTTATGTCCTTCTTTTTTTGTAATTGTTTTACATGACTCGTGAAAATAAATCTTATTCAGAGGCGGTATCCTCGAAAAATATTTTTATGAATTAAATGTTAAACGGTATATCCATTGATTGTCCGATTCTGACAACGATCTTGATAAATTGATGACAATGTGACGTCATCATCAAGGTTTAAACCATAAGGGTTTCACCTGTTTGATACTCTCTGGTAAGGGCGTTTCTGAATCAATAAGAATATTACATAACAAATCGGTATATGCACACCCGTTGATACACTTTTAGTGTGCTTTTGGTATTTTACATCGCGCATGGCCGACTGTGGATTTCCGGTGTCATTTAAGCTAAATTTTCTTGAGTTACAAGCTATGTGACTGATTTCTGGATAATCGATATCAAAATTTTATTCCGTTTTTCAGTGGAGAAATCTCCTGTGCTTATTTATACTCTATTTTCATTCGAAATCAGTCAACTAGAACAAAGAAACAGAGAACTTTTCCTTACAAGGTGAAAGCGCTTTGTTTTGTCACGCTTCATTGCGTTTATTGTCTGAGTGATAAAAAGATAATTTTGGAGTTTTTATTGAGTAAATTTTACTATTTCGAGGGTTATAACATTTCATCTGCACAAGTGGTGACCTTTCATTTCTAGGGACATAACTTTTTTTGTTCAGTATATATGGATGAATACAAATGTATAGTAATACGAATGTGTTCCACTTATATACCTTCATGAAGAATAAAGCAAACTAGAGTTTTATCAAAAAATTCTTTTAAAAATGATAAAAAAATTAACAAAGAGTGACTAAATGATACTATATTAATAATATAACATAGTATACTTGTTCCTCTTACTTGGCTCAAAATCAAAGCAATAAAACTACGTTACTTCTTAACATATAATATAATAATTATAGTAGGTTACTTACTAATATTGATTAAAGTACAACTGTAGGTTACTTACTTATAATAATTGTAAAAGGTTACTTACTAATATTGATTATAGTAGGTTACTAACTTATAATGATAGTAGGTTACTTACTTATAATAATTGTAGTAGGTTACTTACTAATATTGATTATAGTAGGTTACTTACTTATAATAATTATAGTAGGTTACTTACTTATGATAATTATAGTAGGTCACTTACATGTTTTTGTATTTATGATAATTATAGTAGGTTGCTTACTTATGATAATTATAGTAGCTCACTTACTTATGATAATGATAGTAGGCTACTTACTTATAATCATTATAGTAGGTTACTTACTTATAATAATTATAGTAGGTTACTTACTTATGAAAATTATAGTAGGTCACTTATTTATGATAATTATAGTAGGTTGCTTACTTATGATAATCATAGTAGCTCACTTACTTATGATAATGATAGTAGGCTACTTACTTATAATCATTATAGTAGGTCACTTATTTATGATAATTATAGTAGGTTGCTTACTTATGATAATTATAGTAGCTCACTTACTTATGATAATGATAGTAGGCTACTTACTTATAATCATTATAGTAGGTTACTTACTTATAATAATTATAGTAGGTTACTTACTTATGAAAATTATAGTAGGTCACTTATTTATGATAATTATAGTAGGTTGCTTACTTATGATAATCATAGTAGCTCACTTACTTATGATAATGATAGTAGGCTACTTACTTATAATCATTATAGTAGGTCACTTATTTATGATAATTATAGTAGGTTGCTTACTTATGATAATTATAGTAGCTCACTTACTTATGATAATGATAGTAGGCTACTTACTTATAATCATTATAGTAGGTTACTTACTTATAATAATTATAGTAGGTTACTTACTTATGAAAATTATAGTAGGTCACTTATTTATGATAATTATAGTAGGTTGCTTACTTATGATAATTATAGTAGCTCACTTACTTATGATAATGATAGTAGGCTACTTACTTATAATCATTATAGTAGGTTACTTACTTATGATAATTATAGTAGGTTGCTTACTTATGATAATTATAGTAGGTTACTTACTTATGATAATTATAGTAGGCTACTTACTAATAATAATTACAGTACTTACTTATGACTGTTTTCCATACAAACTGCGGAGGAGCAGACGTGGTTGTCGTTGCTTAAAAAATAAACAATAAAATTGAAATCCATGAATGCAAGATGTATCATTTGATTTATTTTTATTTATTCATCTTTTCTTCTAATCGAATTTGAAGCAAAATTCAAAGCACTGAAGGTACCGAGTGCGTGCGAATAGCTTGACATCAAAATATGTATTATTTACGATGATTGCCAAAGTTTTGTATTTTTCGAACTTATATCTTCGTAGATGAGTCTGAATAATAAAATGCAATCCTTGGTACCTAGGACATATACTGTGATACCTTTCTGGTAATCTAACATGTATATAAAAAGTGCGTTGGATGTGTATTCACATTGTTTACTAAAACAGGTGAAAATGGAAAGGGGGTTTCAATCCGGGAAAAGAAACACACGGTGTGTGTTCATCTACACACAGTTTTTCATTATAGGCCATGCATGTGCGTAACACGAAGACTCGATTCATATCGCTATTTCATTGGTTCAGATTGCGATCAGACTTTATACCGATCACGACGCTGAAGAAGAGCAAAGAAAACAGAGTGGCATCGTTTAGACATACTCAGTAGACGGGGCACCTCTGTATGAAAAAAAAATTTCAGAGGATCGCTATGTGCTTTTTTGCACAACAAAAATGATAATATTATAACATTTTTAAAATTACTGTAATGTACAGAAAACGTTAAGAATGAGACCAAACTTACTCTGACAAGATTTTAAATTACAGTGTTTAGTTTCTATATTAGCTCCTGAACAAACTGATCCACCGTAAGAAGGGGAAGGGTTATTACATAGTCTGACCCGATATGCCACACCCTGTCCACATGTTTGTGAACAGGGGGTCCAATCCTTCCACTCTGACCAATGTCCATCCACTGAAAAATAATGTTGCCTAAAATAGCATATTATTAGTATATAAAGGAAATGAACATGATGTTTCGTACTGGAAGTCTATCTTTAGAAAGGAGAATACATGTACAGTACATGTGTGTATCAAGTATAACATAGCCGCTGCACACCTGAAACATCAAAACACTGATTAATGAATACAAATCGAACTTGGACATAATCTATGGTAACAAAAATCACTAAACATACCTGATATCATACGATTGTGGCACTTTGATTCGGTCGATACCTGGAATTATAGACCTGAATAAATTCTATTGATGTCGGACTTCGTCCTTGGGCAATTTGATTTATTCAGGTCTATTATTCCAGGTATCGACAGAATAAAAGCGCTACTGTGCTCCAATTTTTCTAGTTTTCAAAATCAGTACATCAGTGCTTTGTACGTCAAACAATATGTATCAAAAGGCGTCTTGTGCTCTAAAAAAGGAAACAGCAGTGCTATATGAAAAAAATCCACCAATGTTTTGTTACTATTTATAGTAAATTTAAATAAATCTATTCGAGTCTGTACACAATATCACGTGATACGCTTTTAGCCAATAGAATTGATCAAAGGATAATAGCAAAATAATAACTACAAATTTCGAACAGAGGAAGGGACAACGTGCCATACTATTCGACTTATGGTGTGTAGTTATCCGGATTGCGTGTAGGTATGAACGTTTCATCGATGCATATTTGAATTAATAAGTTCATTCACGAAGGTATATGCTTTTTACACTGAACTTAATACATAAATGGATGGGAGGCCAGCAATTCCAGCCGCACTTCTTTAACATGAACGACTTATATCTAAAATCCTACCTTTACATGGGGGTCCATGACAGGTGACTACTCTAGTACTGTCACCTTTACAGAATGGACTTGGCAGTCCCAGGAGCTGACATGACCTGACCTCTGTCTGGTTACCAACACCGCACGGGGAGGAACACCCTGATTTTACCTGCCAATCTGTCCATTGTGCTGTGATATATGAAATCATTCAAGATCCATGGTGACGAAAAATGCCCAAGTGGTCAAAATTCTTGTTCTGTAACTCTTAATTTGTTGTTATAAATTGTATTGTTATTAAACATATTCTTTTTTTTTCTTGAAATTCAATTTGCAAATCTCTATTTGTTCTTCAAAATGTATATTTCTTTTTTCTTGCTTCCATTTTCTAATTTCTAACCCTAAGTACAACATTTCATATTTGTAACTCCTGTTAGTAAATCAGTAGAGAAATTGACAATTACAAAGAAACGAGAGAAACAACGTTAACGTCAATTAAAAAAAAACATCTGAATTCAATCTTTAACATATCAATACTGTTCTGCTACATGTATTAAATTATTTGAAATTCACATATTGGATGACGTTTTATATGTATGTATAACTTTTCACATGTATGTATAACTCAGAATTACATAGTAGGTTGCTGAGAAGAAGGAAAGTCCGTTTGTGTCTATACTCGTAACCCGAATTCTCCTTGATGTCAGAATGCCCGCTTATCTCTGTAAAGAAATTTTGAAAGTCACGAGGCATATTGTTAAATAAAGCCTTAAAATATAAGAGAACTGAAAAATTGTTAGAGATCGAGATGTAGATACTCTGATTAAAAGAAATACTTTCTGTTAGTAAGGATAGAATTTTCTAAAATTTCCAAAACGTGAGTCCTGTAGCATCATATCCAATCCATCCTGCTACGTCTTTCGGGACGTTTTTTGATGTGACAGTTCTACCGAATTAAAGCGGCGGGTGTTGCATGCAAGCAGAGGATGCTTACGCTTCCTGGACACCTGGTCTCACTCCCATATTAGGAGTTCGCTTCTTTTCATATGGTGGAAGTTTTTGTTTGTTTGATTTGGTTCCTGTTTTATCCTGATTTTGTATGCCTTCGGTTTCTGATTTTCTGAATTATCGATTTTGTGCTGTATACAGGGATATGGTCATTATCAATATTTGTCATTTCACACTCTTTGGCTATATTACATTGTTTAGATTGAGGATCACTGACGAGGTTTAAATACCCCAATCATGCATGCCTGGTCATTGCTGGAAATGTATCTGCTTCTAAATGATGTTAATGAATTTGTAGACGTTCTACATATTTACGGGTGTATAATCGGGAAAGTATTCCAAGAATCGCTAATTTGTACGTGTATCTGATCGATAAGAATTAAATCCCCACGAACATCCATTGTAAACGGAATCCAAAACATAAACATAACCTTTTCATAATTTGTGAAACATCATACTTCGTTTTGAAATGCAATTTTATTTTCATCTCTATGATTCACTCTACTGATATGGATTTCTTTTTCTAATGAAGGGATAGTGAATCCATGTGAGTTACTTTATTCGGAATGTGGCTTCCCTTAATAATTCAGTTGATGTATGCCTCGTTATCGCCGGTTCTTTTGTCTAATGTTCATTCTGACAATGTGCTCTGTTTTTGCCAGTGCAAAGTAGTTTTCTGGAAATCTATTCCATATCCTTTGGTGCTCTATTGTCAGTATTGTTGAGATTGTCGTCAGAATCTTGTTTATCTCATTTTGTGTCACACTTAAGCCCTTTGCCGTGTGGAGCTCGTAAAAAAGTTCCCCGCGAGGGTTTTGACAGTAAGTGTTTTAAATGTCTTCCCTAAGATGGTTGCCATAGTACTTTCTATAAAGACATAATCTAAGACAGTGCATGCTTTGTGGATATTATTTTCGTTTTCGTGCGTGAACATCGACTAGCAAAACAGGGGATGCTTACTCCTCGCGGGCACCTGATATCACCTCTAGCTTGCATGGTGTCCATCGATGCTCCATTTGGTGTCCTATTGTGAATGCTGTTGAGATTGTCGTCAGGGTCTTCGTTATCCATTTTATATCTGTGACATTCTGATAAAAAGTACAATATTCAGACAAATTGAGGGTGTGTGACAATTTAGAATTATTTTACAGAGGGATAGCCTTGTATTCTCTCCTATAATGATCTCGTATTGTCGATATTTCCCGTAGATCTTGTTTAAAATATCTTGTCTAAGTACTGTTGTACTCGAATGTCCTCCCGTCGACAGCGGGTGCGGCTATCCAAAAAGGGGTTGCTTTCTCCTCCCGGACTCCTGGTCCCACCTCTAGCTTGCTAGGGGTCCGTCGAGGCTCAATTTAATGCTCTATTGTGATTGCTGTTGAGATTGTCGTCAGGATCTTCTTTAACTCGATGGTAAACGGTCAGTTCATTGAACTCAAACCAGACTTTTCAATCAACTGATAAGGATATTAATAATAAGAATCATGACTATATGTTCTCTAAGTATTGATAGGATGTTATAATTCTCTGTTCATGTTCATTCACTTATCAACCGCTAGGAAAATGCTGTGAATGCTCCACAACCAAAACTTACTTGCAGTTAGAATCAAAACAACAAATGACAAAAATACTGTCTTCAGATTTCCACTCTCTCCCATTATGTCATAAGTAGTTAAGTTATCAGTGAGATTTCTTATTTGTAACAAAGGTCGAAACTACATATCTTACCTACATGGCTTGTACGAATGTAGGTTGGATAGGTGATTTGAAATGAGAAAGTGCAAACTCTACTTGAAAAAAAAAACTTTCTTACAAGTTAACTCTTCGGAGATTATGTATATATATGTAGTGTTTCCTTCTTGTTTCAATGATGTGATGCGATTGTTCTTCCCTTTTTTCGTGTTATGCGCTGTGAACACCACAACCTCGTCATGTTAGATATCTTTTATCTTCATCAAGTTCAGAAAATGCGAAATTGATATGAAAATAAAAATGACAAAATAAGGTTAAGACTCTCTGCTGTAGAAATGAATTCTGAGTAGTTAGGGAGATAAAAGGGACTTAAGAAATGCTTATGCTTCTTGTGAATTTATTTCATTCAACAAAGGAAGATTGTCAGCATTCACTTCCCATTTGGAGCTGAAAAAGAAAGAATAAGAAATTAAATGAATAAACAGTTTGCCTATAACAATGTTTGTGTATTGGTTTCTCTCTATTTAAAAGGTCTAACTCTTGTTTCAATGGTATTGTCTTTTGTCCATAGCAAAGCACCGAGACATTTTTAAAAAGAGAACTTCGATTGATGGTGGGTTTGTATGTATCTCTATTATTTGTGATGCTTGTGTTCCGCTTTAGTCACTTTTAATGTCTTGATGGACATTTTGACTTATTATTCTACTTTCAAAGAGAAGAGGAGATATCCAACAAGACTTGGTTGTAGTAACCAAACCAAAGCACCAAATCACCTGGTGCGAAAACACAGAGTATGTACAAGGACAGCAAAAGGCATAAAAAGACATACCACATAGGAATATTAACATAAAAGACTAAACAAAAACCCAACGAGACCGATTGGCAATCGGTGACGACAAAGGACAGTGATCTGCCTCGCAAGTAGCAACTGGTGTGGTTATCCGGATTACGTGCGCACAACCCTCACACTTTTCCGGTTACCAAGAGATCTCGAAGATCGCACATTTGAAGAGTAAAATAACCTCCTCACTGTTAGATGGTCCCACAAACAAGACATAAAATGTAGGGGCCTGAGCAACACAGATGATATGTGAATGGATATAATGGGGGTGGCGTACCAAATACAGTCCGTGCTCTGTTGGCTATACTGAGCTCATTTACGTTATCATCCAAGGAGTCCCACCAACTTTCAGAGAGGACAGGTATTCGGGGCGCTGTCTTCTCTAGGGAGGTTTTGACAGGGCCCGTTATGGAGTCCCGTCGTCAGTCAGAGTGCAAGTCTTAAGAATGCACTGGTACAAGGCTGAAGATTGGTCCGGTACCAAACCAAGTGTCCGTCTGGTGACATTAGGATCATATCCATAGTATAAAAGGCGTTCGATGATTCTGACGCATTTTCGATGGTTATGTTGTCTACTTTGATCCATCTAATTTTGTTACTTTGTCACCATAAAAGGCAGGTTGTGAAATGCACAAAGTCATATACTCCGTTGCTTGTATACGTGCGAATTTGAAAAGAAGCCGACAGTAATATATGTAATTATAACTGTCCAGAAAGTCTTAACTAATTTATAAAAGCGGAAAACTAGACCTAAAAGATTGTTTATTTATGAATTTCTATGAAAATCCAAAACATTACTAGTTTTCGAGTTTCCTGTGTCACTGTGTTTAGTCAATTCTCTTTTGTGCGTATAAGTTTGTTTTTATTTTACTGGTCGTGGGTATTGCAACCGTATCTTACTTTCTTCTCCTTGTACCTTTATTATTTTGTCGATATCATTTGTTGGATTAATATTCACTGTCACTATTGAGTCTTTGCGGAATACAGAGGTTTTTTTCCCTTACAGACGGTATCTGACGTAAAACCATTGTGGCGTCATAAAAATGGTATGGTAACGTCGATTTTATACCGTCATTTCCCAGACTTTAGGACTGTTTTCATGGAAATTGATGACGTCATAATCAGTCTACGTCAGATACCGTCTCAAATGGGAAGTAACTCTGGTTTTCGAAAATAGCGAATAATCAATCACATTTATCAACTTGCGACGTATACTTACGTGGAATTGTTTTCCAGACGAATACCGGAACTTTTGCAGCTGTTAATGGAAAAGATGCATCTTCACTCGAAGATTAATAGTTTTAATTTACGAATTTCAAAATAAAAGTATTACGATACGATTCGAAAAAAAAAAACCCCAAAAGTTATGAAAAACGAAAATATTGTCATCGAAGCTCGTGAAATTCTATGCGTCTATTGTAAATATGTAAAAAAATAAAGACTGTGTTTGTGAAACACGAATGCCCCCGGTGGCATCTTTGTTAGTATAAACACCATTTAATTTCTGTTCAGTACGTGAAAGATCAAAGTCAAGGTGACGAAGTCAAAACTTTTGCTATCAATGAAATGGTCTTCTCACAAGGAATACACATGTGAAATATGAAAGCCCTATCACTTACTATTCAAAAGTTATGCCCAATGTTAAAGTTTTTGAAAAGTAGGTTAAAGGTCAAGGTCACAAGGGCAAAACTTTTGGTATCAATGGAAAGGTCTTGTCACAAGGAATACACATGTGAAATATGAAAGCCCTATCACTTACCATTCAAAAGTTATGCCCGATGTTAAAGTTTTTGAAAAGTAGGTCAAAGGTCAAGGTCAAGGTCAAGGTCATGAGGTCAAAACTTTTAGTATAAATAGAAAGGTCTTGTCACAAGGAATACACATGTGAAATATGAAAGGCCTATCACTTACCATTCAAAAGTTATGCCCAATGCTAAAGTTTTTAGTTCGGACAAACAGACAAACAGACAAATGGACAAACAGACAAACAGACAGACAAACAGACGGACAGGCCAAAAACTATATGCCCCCGAATCTGTGATTCCGGGGGCATAATAAAAATGCAGAAACAAATGATAATATCTTATGACAGTTCTCTTTTTGGCACATTGCTTCAATTAACAAGTTTGGAAGAGAACCATTGTAGTGTTTCGTGCAAATCGTTGCAATGATATAAAAGCCTACGCTAATGCAAGATGATACGCCCGTCTGGATTAATTAGTCATTATTCAGTTCTCTTGAAAGAAATCTTAGTTCCATAACTCTGTAATGACAAATAGGTTATCCTGAAATTTGATAATTGGCGTCCCCCTATATTCTTATCATGAGTTTCAAATTCCATGAAAAGCCCAAAAGTGACCATGACCTTTGACCTGTGACCGTGACAATCAATAGGGTATTTGTCATTTTCTACTTAATACACATGGTAATTTGAAGTTTCTATCTCAATTTGTTTTGACTCTAACTTATTTACAAGGGAAACTACACGTATGCACATATTGACCCCCTCCCCTTTAACATGATTTCTCAATTTTCTGCTAAAAGATATATGAATCCGTTACGTATGTGAAAGAATGAACTTTCTTCTGGAAGAGTATGAAGTTTCAAAACATTTTGACGAAAAATAGATGTTTAATGAATTTGAATTAAAAAGATAAAAATATTTTCACTAAAATATCTACTTTTTAGCCCCTTAATGACCTTAACCTTTAATCTGTGACCTTGAGAATCAATAGGGTTCTTTGTTATCATTATTAATCCATAAGGTAAGTTTGAAGTTCCTGATTCATTTGGTTTGGGCTCTATCTTGTTTACAAGGTACAAATATGTATATATCATGTATGTTGATCCCCCTTTCCCCTTAGGGAAAATTTCTCAATTTTCTGACGAAAGCCATAAAACCTGTTACATATGAGAAAGAATATAATACTTTCTTCTTGAAGCATATACGATTTCAAAACATTTTGGTCAAAAATAGAATTTTAATGAATTGAAAAAAATATTTTCATCAAAATATCTATTTTTAGCCCAAAATGATCATGACTTTTGACCTATGACCTCATCTGGTTTGGGCTTTCTCTTTTTAACAAGATAAAGGTAATACATATATCATGTATATTGAATCCCCTTCCCCTTAAACAATATTTCTCAATTTTCCTCACATAGAATATAAAATCCCATTACATATATGTGAAAGAATATACTTTCTTCTTAAAGCATATGAAATTTCAAAACGTTTTGATCAAAAATAGATTTTTAATGAATTAAAAAATATCTTCACCAAAAATCTATTTTTAGCCCCAAAATGACCTTGACCTTTGATCCATGACCTTCAAAATCGATAGGATTCTTCGTCTCATTATATTCAATTCACATGGTAAATTTGAAGTTCCTAGCTCAACTGGTTTGGGCTCTATCTTGTTTACAAGGGTCGGACGGACGGATGGACGGACGAAAGGACAGACATCCGTCCCATCTAAAGACGGGCGTATAAAAATCGGATTCGTTTGGCAGTCATCTTGTTGTAATTGGGCAAAAAAAAAAAAAAAAACAACAGAACACAAGAATTCCATGGTACCTATAAGGCTTCCTGAAATCATGTGGAGATTATTTGAATATATAGATACATGTATAATTGCGTCTGTTTTATTCTGTTTTCTGGATATTGAAAACCCATCAGGCAGCAAAAGAGAAAAACAAACAAGAATATAGAACAAAGTTGACTTTGCACATTTTATGATGACATGAAATAAAACAAAAGTTAAAAAAGTATGAAAAATTAAAATAAAAAGACGGAGTTATATTATAATATAGTAAAGATGGGGGATAGGGGTGTTATTGCACATATAACCTACATGAACTCGTTGATTTTGTAGCCGATGTTGTAGATGGTTTTGCCGTTGACATTGTTGTCACTTTTACTCTATTTCTTGTTGTTGGTGAAGCTGTGACATATATTTCAACGAGTAATATCTTCAAGTTGGGGATTGCACATGAAATAACATCATATTAGATACATGTACATATTATTACAAAAAAAAATTTTGCATATTTTTGACTTTCTTACTTACATTGTTTTTCTCAAGGTTGATCGTACGTATGGTCGTTAGGACAAAGGCTCTCTTTAAAATACTTCATATCAGAAAATACTTAAGAAATGACTGTCTTACTTTTGGTGTTCATGGGTGTATAATTCTGGTTGGTCACGTGCAAATTCCGTGAATCGCGAAGCGATTCTCGGAAAATTTGCACGTCTCCAACCAGAATTATACACCCATGAACACCAAAAGTAAGACAGTCATTACTTTAGTGTTGATTTACCAGAAATGATAAATTTGAATTATGAACAAAAGTTAAAAGATATAAGAACTCTAACCTCAAGCTGGTCTAAACGATTATTGAGTCCCATTGGCAAAATCACTGTGGTGAAAACAATTATGTTATCCCGTCTTACTCATCTATTCATTTCTATACCAAATCCAGATAAAAATTTTATACATGAACTAGAAAAAATTTTCTTTAACTTTATTTGGAATAATAAAAACGATAAAATATCAAGGAATCTACTCTGTAATAAATATGAAGATGGGGGTCTGAAAATGGTAAATGTACCAGCTTTTATCAAATCTTTAAAATTAAGCTGGATGAGAAGACTTATTTTAAATGACTCAATATTATCAGATCTATATCAGAGTAATACGCACTCAGAAATTGAAAGTCTCTACAAAACAGGCCCTGAATATATTAAAAAACTTATAAATCGTACAAAAAATCAATTTTGGAAAGATGTTCTATATAGTTGGTATGAGTACAGAAACATTGCTCAGGAAAAAACAGATAACATGAATTTTATCTACCAAGAATTATGGCACAATACTAATATTAAAATTGATAATAAAACTATATATTACAAAAATTGGATAAGTTATGGGATAATTTATATCTATGATTTACTCAATGAGTACGGATTGTTAATGTCCTATGCAGATTTCTGTAGAAAATTTAACTTCCATCCACCAATAACAATATTCTACGGGATTAGACAGTGCATATTAAACAAATGGCCACATGTTAGGTATGAAAATTTTTATGTTACACTACCTCATATGCCAGAATATTTACAGATATTTATTAAAAATAAGAAAAATAACATCTCTATATATGATCTTTTTGTAAGCAAAATAAAAGTAAATAATCTTTATTTAACCAAATGGTGCAATGAATTAAACATAAATGAGGAAGAAATAAATTTAAAAAATAGCATTCCAAGGAATGCTTGTGTCGCCTGCGAAGCGGTTTGATTATTATTCTAGAAAGTGGATCAAAATTCTTGAAAAGTAGGTCTAGGTCAAATATCTAGATCAAGGTCAAAAGGTCAAATTTTATGGTCTGTGTAGAAAGGTCTTGTCACAAGGAATACACATGTCAAATACCAAAGCCCTATCACTAACCAATCAAAAGATAAATCCATTCTTAATTCTTTTGAAAAGTAGGTCAAATATGTAGGTCAAGGTCAAAAGGTAAAAAAATAATGGTATGTGTAGAATGGCATTGATACAAGGAAAGTACATGTGAAATATCAAAGCTCTATCAGCTACCAATCAAAAGATATAGCCAATATTACTTTTCTTGAAAAGTAGGTCAAATATCTAGATCAAGGTCAAAAGGCCAAATTTAATGGTCTGTGTAGAAAGGTCTTTTCAGAAGGAATACACATGTGAAATATCGAAGCCCTATCACTAACCAATCAAAAGATATAGCGAATCTTATCTTTTTTCAAAAGTAGGTCAAATATCTAGGTCAAGGTCACAAGGTCAAAATTATGGTATGTGTAGAAAGGTCTTGCCACAAGGATTGCACATGTGAAATATCAAAGTCCTAACACTTACCAATAAAAAGATATATCCATTCTTAATTTTTTTTGAAAAGTAGGTCAAATATGTAGGTCAAGGTCACTAGGTCAAAAATTATGGTATGTGTAGCAAGGTCTTGTCACAAGGAATACATATGTGAAATATCAAAGCTCTATCACTTACCAATCAAAAGATATAGCGAATCTTATCTTTTTTTCAAAAGTAGGTCAAATATCTAGGTCAAGGTCACAAGGTCAAAAATAATGGTATGTGTAGAAAGGTCTTGCCACAAGGATTGCAAATGTGAAATATCAAAGCCCTATCACCTACCAATCAAAAGATATATCCATTCTTATTTTTTTTTGAAAAGTAGGTCAAATATGTAGGTCAAGGTCACTAGGTCAAAAATTATGGTATGTGTAGCAAGGTCTTGTCACAAGAAATACACATGTGAAATATCAAAGCCCTATCACTTACCAATCAAAAGTTATGGGCTGTGACACCCAAAGTGTGATAGACAGACAGACGGACAGACGGACAAAGTGATCCCTAAGTGTCGCTATGCTTCGCAGGCGACACAAAAACTATAAATTTTATGCCTTTTGCAGTTACCATAGATACAAAATTGCGCTGGTTCCAATACAGATTACTACACCGTATTTTGCCTACCAATACATTATTATATAAAATGAAATTATCAGATACAGTAACCTGTACCTTTTGTAATAGAGAAGATGAGAGTCTCCTCCATTTATTCTTTTCATGTCACATAATAGATACTTTTTGGAAGCAATTATCTGCATGGCTTAACACTAATTGTCAAATATGTATTAATCTTAGGCACGGTCCATTTGATATTCTGGGGGGGGGGGGCTTGGGTTTTTTTCGAAAAAAATAATTTTGCTCTGAATTTTGATGAAAAAAATAAATTTGCTTATGGTGTTACAGAAAAAAATAATCTTGCTCTTACAAATAATCTGAATTTGAAGAATTACCATAAAATTTTGCTCAAATTCTTGAAAATTTTCCGGCTCGCTTCGCTCGCCACAGTTTTCAGTCTATCAAAAAATTTTGGCTCGCTTCGCTCGCCATAGATTTCTATCAATTATTACTTGCTAATGTCAAAATTCATATTTTTTAAGATATCAAAAGTGTTAACAATACTTATGTATAACTATTAATACATGTTGCATATATCCCATAGAGTCTCAATTTTATGTTCTTGTAAGCTCAATTGGAAGGAGAACTTCAGTTATTCACCATTTTACAATTCTGCATTTTAAAATTTGTCTACAAGACCTTCCCCAAAGACCCTCTTATATTCATGTACCTTATATAAATTTTGTTTATTTAGAATTGTATTGTAGAAATCTTTTGTCTCTCTGTTTAGAATTGAATTGAATACTTGCATAAAAATAAAGTACATATTAATATTTAGAGTTTTGAGTGAAAATATAAATAATATCTATTGATAAAACACAAACATTCTTAATATATATGCACATCACTTTGTTAAAAAAAATTTCCTTGCTCCGACTTTGCAAGAAAAAAATAATTTTGCCCCGGTCCGAGGCGAAAAAAATAATCTTGCTCCGACAAAAAACCCAAGCCCCCCCCCCCCCCCCCCCCCCCCCCCTGAATATCAAATGGACCGTGCCTTAATAAGGAAACTATAATAATAGGAAAAAAACTTGCAAAAACATGCAACTCATCAATAAATCTTACTTTACTCCTAGCAA
Organism: Pinctada imbricata; assembly: GCA_033119305.1. NCBI lineage: Eukaryota > Metazoa > Mollusca > Bivalvia > Pterioida > Pteriidae > Pinctada > Pinctada imbricata. The sequence continues at coordinate 6,008,900 of VSWD01000009.1, read as the reverse complement.
AACAATTCATTTTTTCTCAAAAACTTCAGAAAAGGAGACCTGAAATAGCTAATTTCATTATTAAGCTCAAATATTACTATAAGCTGGAAAAATATATTTACACTAGAAACAATAAAAATGATCTTTTCAAAGATAGATGGGCAACCATGATGACAGCTCTTGAACTTCCTTAAAACCTTCTCCGATTTTAAACATACATGTCAACATAACCTTCTCTTTATAGTAATTAACTCCATTTTTTCTTTCTAATACATATATTTGATAGATTCTATGTCAAAGTATTGAATAATTGATTTCTATTATATATTTTGTTGCATATATACTACATAACATATTCATGTACCGATATATCACTGTGTGTGTGAAAGTGTGAGAGAAAGGTGTCTTTGTCTTTGTGTATGTACTATATTGTAAAAAACCTATAAAAAAAAGACATTCATTACTTATATTTACATTTATTCTAATTATCGGTCATTTTCATTTGCATGAATATCGCACATTTTGCCTGTAACAGCGTCAAATAGATCTTAACTTTGGTAAATTCTCCCTACATGCAAAACTTGAACGTGACGTCACAATAGCAACCTAAGTTATTGGAATGTAATTCTAGTTGCCTAATGGGCGTTCAACATGGGGAATCTACTAGTTATGTAAATATTTGAATTCGATACGAAATGCCTTCCTTTCTGAGGCGTACAACGTACATATTTCAATTCTTTTTTTTTTTTTTCTTTTTTTTTTTTGGCATTAAACTCGTTGGTTCTGTAACCGGGTGTTGTTGGAGATCTCCTTTCTCAAAGGAAACAAAAGCACTGATAACCCATTACAAAGGATAAGTCACGGTTGATTTTTCTATAGAAATAGTTGTATCGGTCAGAGAAAGTTAGCAATTCATAGAAAAAGTGCCGTAATTTCTTAGTTAAACTGGACAGCTATCAGCTTCTGATTCATCACTGTGTCTAAAATTAGCTAACCAATCAGTCATTACAAATACATGACGTCATATGAATACTTCCTTCAGAAAACCAATAATCAGACAGAATTTTTCGATTAAAAATAGAGCCGTATTTTTAGTAAATAAACGGGGATTTGTGACAATTCAAGTACCGGTGCCGCACGAAATTTCGCTCTAAACTTCAATACAAGTTGATGTGCACGTTTTTAAATCAAACCCTTGTTAGGTCTTCCGACTTCCGTCGGAAGACCTATTGTTTTCGTAACCGTGGAAAATTGGATCAGCGATTTCTCAAAAACCCTGTAAGCTAGGACAATGAAAGTTCTCCAACGTTACGTTTGGAGTAAAAGCTAGATTGGTCTTTTTTATTTTTGGTCTCTGTTATTTTTTTATCATGTTTTTTAGTAGATTCAAATATTTGACGGGAGCGTCGAATTACTCAAAAGGACCGACAATTTCATGTTTTGCTATTTGTAAGCTTAAATATCTCGTATTTTGCTATCTACAATTTCCATTCTTTTTGAAAGTCGACAGCCATGCAAGATATGAAATGCTAGATGCACACTGTAACGATTTATTACGATGACGTCCTTCACCGTCCTTCATATTTCCAAATTCAGAAGTTCATAGGAGGAAGACACTTTTTTGCTTATAATAGTAAACAAAAATTAAGCTTATGAAGTTTCCTAAAAATTTAAATATTATCATTTTTTATCCATATATCTGTCTTATTTAGTCTTTCTGATTTTTCCTATCTCTTACTGTTGAAAAGATATGAGCATCGAAATTTTGAGTTGGGTATTTCGATACACCTTCACGCCAACAGATCGGGCGCACACTAAAATTGGTAGTCCGAGTCCGACTGGAGAAAAGCAGTGTTGAGATTTTCAAATTCCGATTTCACGGCAATGATGAATATGCATTTCATAAATACATTTCGATATACACAATTTGATTTTAAAACAGTTGATTAATTTAGAAGAGATCAGCTACAAATCAGAATTTACACACAAAAAGTGGTAGTTTGATTCCGATTTCTAACCTACAAACCTGTTTCTAAACTTCAATAACTATATTTTGAACATCAAGTTTAATTTCTAATTCTAGCAAACCGAACATAATTTTCGGTTGGTTTATTTACAAATTGATGAACAATTTCTCCAACATTCTTCCCTCCCCTCGTTTTTCGAAAACAGTTCTGTTTATATTGAACGATGTCGCCATGATGGAAATTCAAAATAAACTTTGAAAAAAGGGAAGGGGGGGGGGGGTCCAAATTTGAACCTGCACAGCGAGAACCTCATGGTATTTATATATATATATTGAACGTAACTTGTTATTACCATTTCTCTTCTCAAGAAAATTGGTTCTACAGCTACGAGCTCGCCTTTCTTATGGGGGAAGGGGGCAGGAAGAATTTGCAAAAAAAAAAAAAAAATCCCGGCTCTGAAAAATGCTGAAAAAAATATTCCGGCCCAAAGGGACGGCATTTTTTTTCCCGGACCATGCAAAAGTAAGGATACATTGCATGATATGGAAATTTTTGCTGGCCCTTTGTGCCAGACAATTTAAAGTCAAAAAATTAATTAATATAAATACAAACTGTTCACATAGCTGTATCTACCAGAGACCTAATACGCATAGGCACAAAAATCTAGAAAAGGTTCTATTTAACAGCAATTCTCTGTAAGAACCAAAGAATTTCAAAACATGTTGGCACGGCATGTCATGGATTTTTGAGATTTTGGTATGGAAGTTCAATATGAAGTACTAGTATGTAAATCAACCCCAGTTTTTTTTCAAAAAGGTTGTCGTTGGCATGGTAACCGTGTCTGAAGTTTCAAAAATCGGGAAAATCTATAGGACAAGGCATTTTTGTAGGCTTCGTTACCATGGAAACAGGTACATTTTTAATCTTAAATTATCCAATTAGTATCATCTTTGAACTCTACATGAAAATAAAGAATTAATTGGGCTAATTTGTCATTTTATATGCAAAGCAGCATCAAATGTAGTTGCTATGGCAACAATCGGCTGAAAGGTTTCAATACAATGAATTTAAACACAACCTCTATCAAACTATCTACGCATGATATTGGAACAGAAGTTCATGTATACATCTATCAGAGGCGTTTTGATATAAAAATGACCTTGACAATATTTCAAGGTCACCCACTGAATCTTCAAGGTCATTAAACTTTAAGTGACCAGATTTGACAAAAATCCTGATTTTTCATAAAATGAAGGTGTCAATATTTTAGAAAACTTGAAATATTGAACTTAACACTTATTTGCCATAAAATGATAAATGTATCACTTATTTCTTAGAACTATTGATTACAATTCTTCATATCTTCGAATATCTAAATTCTTGGTGAGTATTTTGATAAAAAAAGGGACGAAATCTGTATTTTTCTTGTTTTTTGACGGAAAAATATTTTCCTATTGAATAGCTACAATTCAATAAATTCTAAGATTTGTCTTTCTTATATTCATGTGCTTTCATAATATATATGACCTATGAAAATATTTAATTAAAAAAATAACTAAAATCGGTAACAAAAAAATTAAAAAATCAATATTTTATGCAAAATTTCAGTCTCAAAGTATAAATGACCTCGAACAGCAAGCCAATGACCTTGAACATTTTAATTGTTCTTATGTAAAAGATATAAGTCATATCTATACATGCATACATTTTGATAATCTTATGTAACTCTAAAGAGGAATAAAATCAATTTCAAAGATAATATGAAACAAGCAAAAAGGTCTAATGTTGCCATGGCAACGGTCTTTGACGACAGAATTTAGGTAAAACTCTTAAATAACCACTCCAAATTTTCGTTCATTTTATTTGTCAATAAACATACATTTCCATTGATGAAAATCACTAGTCTCCTATTGGTGCCTTTTGTGATATTTAAGATTGAAAATGGCCAAAAACACACTAAATTGGCCCTTATTTTCACCTCTATTTTTTGCTTCATTTTGACGTATTTTGGCTTAATACAATAAGCTACCTGTAATAAGTATCACATATCTAAGTGTATCAAGTAAGAATGGAAGTAAGGAAGAATAGATTACATAGAGATGAACAAGCTGTTACAGTGGTATCCATGGCAACGAAGTCTTCGGAGCTGGCTTATTTCATGGTCCCAAAAGTGCTATAAATAGAATGACCTCGTTACCATGGCAACCAGGGGTCACATTGGCTGAAGAGTGTTATTTTTATGATCAGTACTAAATATATACCCATTATACCGAAAATCATCAAAATCAATGACATGCCGTGCCGAACGATTTTGGTCCTTACAGAGAATGGCTATTAAACATTTGAAAATTATCATGGACTCTTGTGAGGAATATGCAAGACGTTGGGCAAAGAAAGAGGATGTACAGCTCGACACTCTTTCCGAATGGATAAAATCCATCAGAGGGTTACTTTTATCTAGAATTAACCGATTAAAATCAACTGTGAACACCAGATTCGAGTCTATATTTAAAGACCCTGATGTTATCACAGAGCTCACCTACCTCCAAGAACATTATGTCATCACACCAGCGGACAAAGCCTCAAATAATTACACATTTACTTGCAAAAAGTACTATTTCGACAGTCTAGTTAAAGAGTTGGGTTTAAATTCGACACCTGGAAATCCCACTTACACCCCTACAAACCTTTCTGCCTCTGAAATAATAGATAACCACAAATCAGCTCTTGCTTCCTTTGGCTTCCAAACTAACAATTTAGATTTAGATTTACCATACTTATACTGCATACCTAAAATGCATAAGAATCCGTACAAACAACGTTTCATCGCTGGTTCCTCAAAATGTTCTACCAAATCTGTATCGATCTTACTCACCAAAGTTTTATCTGAAATCAAATCTGGGCTTCAAAAATATTGTTCGACAGTATATTCTCGCAGTGGTATCAACCAGATGTGGATTTTAAAGAATTCGAAGGAACTTTTAGAACATCTGAAATCCACTCATTTTAGTAAAGTTCATTCGATCAAAGCCTTTGATTTTTCGACACTTTACACTACAATTCCACATTCTAAATTGAAAGAAAGACTCGCAAAAATTATAAGTAATGCGTTTACAAGTAAGAACGGTAATCGCAAATACAAATTTATTGTTGTGAACTATGACAAAACCTACTTTGTAATAGAAAAGTCCGATTCTGAAAATAAGTACACTGAAACAGATATTATTCAGATGTTAAACTTTTTGATCGACAACATTTTTGTGGTGTTTGGAGGAAAGGTCTTCCAGCAAATTGTCGGAATTCCAATGGGGACCAATTGTGCCCCACTCCTTGCCGACATTTTTCTTTACTCGTACGAAGCTGAATTCATTCAATCTCTGGTCTCTGAAGGGAAAAGATACTTAGCTTCTGACTTCAACTTCACTTACAGATACATAGACGATGTGTTGTCCATCAATAATCCAAAATTCGCGGATTTCCTGAGCAGTATCTATCCTTCAGAGCTTGAAGTCAAAGAAACTACAGAGACAAATAATTCAGCATCCTATTTGGACATTATGTTGTCCTACGACACTGATGGTCACATGCACGCCTCACTCTATGACAAACGTGACGACTTCAATTTCAGCATTACAAACTTTCCTTTTCTGAGTAGCAACATTCCTTCATCGCCTGCTTATGGCGTGTTCATATCTCAGTTGATACGCTATGCCAGAGCAAGTACGAAATATACGGATTTTGTTCTGAGAGCTAGGCGTCTTTCAGATAAGCTTCTCAGTCAGGGATATGCTTGTGACCGACTAACATCGTCACTGAGGAAGTTCTACGGTCGATATAGGGAACTCGTCATACACTTTGATGTCCCACTCTCCAGAATGATGGGTGATATTCTGTCGTAGACCATTTGAACCATCCAACCCAGATTGTACTCTATGTCTTCCGAAATGGAAGTTACCGAATGTGACAGTTCTACCGAATTGAAGCGGCGGGTGTTGCATGCAAGCAGGAGATGCTTACTCTTCCTGGGCACCTGGTCTCACTCTCATATCGGGAGTTCGCTTCTTTTCATATGGTGGAGGTTTTTGTATGTTTGCTTTTGTTCCTGTTTTATCCTGATTTCGTATGCCTCGGTTTCTGATTTTCTGAATTATCGATTTTGTGCTGTAAACAGGGATATGGTCATTATCCATATTTGTCATCATACAATCTGTCTGAAATTCGCTAATTGCAAAGAGACATCTGAAGGAACGGTTATTAACTCATACTCTGTAACAGCGGGGAGTTTAACTTACCCAGACATTCACAACATTTGACAATTTGTTTAAATCCGGCCCGAAGAACCGGCGAAAATTTTTCTCCGACTCTGGAAATGGCTGAAAAAAATGGCCTGCTCAGAAAATTGCTGAAAAAATTTTACCGGCTGGCAATAGAATTCCTGCCCCCCCCCCCCCCCCCCCAAATCATATGGTTGCTCACCAACAATTATCGGTTTGAAAATTTAATGTTACTGCTATTTGAAAACTTAAATATATAATATAAATACATGTAATGTGACGTCCTTCATATTTCCAAACCAAAAATTGTATAGGAGGAAGACACTGTTGTTGCAACCGCAACAAGAAACCTTTCTAGTTGTTTTACTGTTTTTATTTGAACATAAAGGCTATGTTATATGGTTAAAAAAGCAAAACGAAAATCAAACCCTTGTTGTTTTACTGTTTTTATTTGAACATAAAGACTATGTTATATGGTTAAAAAACAAAACGACAATAACTTCACTGTGTGCCGTCATTATGTATATCAAGGAAGATAACTCTGAACTGAACGACAACTAACTTTTCTGATATAATTATTAAATGAATATGCTTATTTTCATTTAGCCTTTCATGATTTATGAGCAAAATTACATTTTCTGTGAAGTATTTCTTGAAATGATGTCCTTCAGTCCGTATCAGTCTTTCAGTACAAAGATTTACAAACATTTATATCATATTTCAATATAAAAATTTATCATATTGGAACCAAAACAATTAAAAAAAAAAGGAAACGGGTCAATGTGAATAAATACATTGTTATCAACGTTATTTCCATACCTGTACACGGAGGCCCAGAACAGTGTATTACTCTGGTAGGGGTACCAACACAGTTAAAGCTAGGAAGAAGGCCATAGAAACAGGTCCGTGTCTCAGTTCTTACACCGACTCCACAACTCGGAATGCAAGGAATAAGTGTGTACCAACTGCCCCAATGTACTGTAAAGATCATGATTACTAGTCGTGTAAACAAATTAAATTCTTTACTTATTTTTCTTTTGGATGAAAAATATTCTACTCTTTGATGTTTTACATACTCCACTTATGGTAACAGTACAAGTAAGAGGTAACCATCGTACATGGTAACTGTACAAGTTAGAGGTAGCTATTGTACAATGTAACAGTAAAATTAAGAGGTGACCTCGTACATGGTAATGTTGACATTGTATTACATCAATTGTGTAGGACAAATTAAAGGTAATTAAATTTCAATAAATATTGATATACATTTAGGATAAATAAACCAATTTTTCAAACTAATTTTTCCAATTGAAAACAAGAGACACAATAGTCAACATTGCTCACTTGATACTTGAGTTCACATTTAGCTAAATAACAGTTAATAACCAAGAGCATTCTGATATTTGTAATGTCCATTGATGTTAGAAAGACAACTCTTGAATACATTATGGAAAGTACTTCCCAATTCCCTACCAATGTTGTACTATTAAAGGAGTCATGAGAATTACTATGAACCAAAATACCGTTATAAAATCATTAAGAAACTTTAATGTGACAAATATCGAGCAATTCAGTACATAAAACCGAACATTTAATGACATAATCACGGCTCCGAACCTTATTATGCAAATTATATGCATAAAATCGGAAGAATCTCGAGTCAAGATTTTACCTTACACACGACGGAAAAGAAAGTCCGTTCCTATTCTAATTTTATAGTAGTCTCGTCTAAAACATTCTCTCGTGGACTTCCGTTCGAAATTTGAACACGTAGAAATGCTTCTTTCATGCAAGTAAACCAACTGTTCAAGAGTACAGACACATGGCTCATCTTAAGGTATGTTTTTAAATTGATTTATGTATCACGTGGAACACATATGATGGGATTTTAAATTCTTCTTCTTATCAGAAATACTCGACCAGGGAGTGCTCCATGTTTTCGAGTGAATGAGTTTCATGATTAATGATCGCTGTAATCGAATATCTCACAAATATTTGTTCTTTAAAGCCATTTCTGTCTTTCATTACATCTTCATGAACTTCTAAATTTAAGTGCACACCATGAATTTGAATAAATTTGATGTCAGTGTTAGTTATAATCAGTATTAAATATCAGTTCTGTAGCCTAGCTAGTGTTGTAGTGTTGGTGAAAAAGTATTTGAATGGGTTTAAAATTATTTAAAGGGGATGAATTTCAAATCAATTGAATATTTTATTTATTCTTTACAGTAACATAACCTTAACTGCCAGACAGAAGAAGGAATATACTCTGAGAAAGTCTTCATGCGCATGTGTGCATCAGATCCAATGAAAGAAAGTGCATCAGAATAGTGGAATGCTTATAGTGCTACTAGTACTGACTTGTAAAGTTGAAGAAATACTGTGGAATATGATATTGCAATTGTACTACCATATATGATGTTGGCCACCGTGGTGTGAAAATAATTCACTTGTGAAAGGAGAATGAAGAAAATTGTTCAAGTGCATACCTGTATTTCTACATGTACATGAAAAACATATTCAATGTGTACATCGACCACATATTCCTTGTGAAACTGTGATCCAGTATGAAATGAGAATTTGTGTTATAATGTAGAGGAATTCATCATCAATAGAAGAATTGTGAGATTGACAGATGGAACTGTATTACAGCCTCTTGCAGTAAACATGCTGATATAGCACTGAAGGGTAAGTTGTACATATACATGTACATGTATACTAATATACATGTTATGATAATTTTGTAAATCTGATAATACAAAGACAAATGACATTGTATTTATTTCATATTATACATGTGTATCCCTTGTGATTCACCTTAAATGGATAATACTTTTTAATGGTAAGTTACTTGCTTTCATATTTCATGTGTACATGTATTGTTTGAAACAAGACCTTCTCATGCATACCAAAATTTGTGTCCTGGTGACCTTGACCTTGGAAAAATGACCTACTTTTTAAAATCTTACACCATGGCCATAACTTTTGAATGTTGAGTGAAATATAGACCTGTGCTTTCCTCGTGACAATTTCCAATGATGCCAAATTGTTGTCTTTGTGACCTTGAACTTGGAGATTGACCTACTTCACTATTATTTTTCTAAAGTAATATTATGCTTTTAAGTGATAGGGCTTTGTATTCCTTTTGATAAGGTCTTCCTATTAATTCCAAAATTTTGACCTTGTGACCTTGACCTTGGATACTGATCAATTTCTTAATAACTTTAACCATGTTAACCTTGCCCTTGGTCATAACATAAATTGCAAGTGATAGGGATATCATATTTTACATGTGTATCCCTTGTGGTAAGGCCTTCACATCAATACCTGAATTTTCACCTTGAGTCCGTGACCTTGGAGTATGAAATACTTTTCTACATTATATCTGACAATAAGGGGATTCATGTTCCACAAAAAACATGGGTTTAATTTTTCTTAGTCCTAAGCCTTGACATAAAGTAGGGCTCTTACACGTGAAACACATTTTTAGCTCGAGATACTGGTCATAGTCGAGCTTATGCGGTACCCCCTTTGTCCGGCGTCTGTCTGTAAACAATTCTTGTGCTTGCAACTCCTCTGAAATTATAAGAGACAGAAATGTAACTCTTTTTGCATGAGACTTGGTCAGTGGTCTACTTGTGCAGTGTGCACCTGACATTTTGTTTGAGCCCCTGACCCCCAGGGTCCTAGAAAATGGATGTGGTCGTTTTCTCCTGTATGATCCTATGTAATCTTGTACATTTATGTATTCGCAACTTCTCTGACACTATAAATGATGGAGACTTGATTCTTTTTGCAATACGATGAGTCTGTGTTCAAGTAGTGTACCTGATATTTTGTTTGAGTTCCTGGCCCCCAGTGACTAAGAAAATGGATGTGGCCATATTAGAATTCACTTGTCATTAAGTGAATTAAAAAACAACCAGGAGAGCTACAGTCTCGTCAGAGACTTCTGGTTTGGATTGGATTAGACCTTTCATATTGGGAAAATTGGCAATATTTTCTTCAAAATTGAATATGATAGATTTGGATGCCTTTTCATTTTAAATTTAGCATTTTTTACTTTCTTTTTTTTTTAAAGAATTTTCTATGAGGTAAAATTGGTCAATAAATAGGGAAAATTATACTGTTTTGCATAATTTGAGAATGACTGATTGAAAGCCCTGTAATTATATTTGTATGTTAGTACTATTACAGAAACTTTACATGTCATGTAATCTTATATACATGTACATCATAATGATAAATGTATGCAAAATCCATTCATTTTAGAGCTTATTTAATATCAAAATGAAGATATTAATTCATTACATCTTTTACTTTCAGAGTGAGACTGACAGCATCTTCTGTACATACATGATGGCTCATTTCTCATTCCTCATTTCTTGGTATCAGATTGAACATCTACCTCGTCCTTAAGGTTTACTATAGACACTAGAGAAATCACTGTTTGATGTCTAGAACATTTGAATTTTGAACATGTTTTGTGTTTACTTTCATGTGCTTACCGGTACATGTACATGTATGTACTAGGTTATAAATGCATTGAAAACTTTTTACTTGAGAATAGACCTGCACCTGTTGAATGGGGAATTTTTTTTTATTTATTTCATTACTTTCATAGCAACAATTTATGACTTTAAATTCTAGGTACATACCAGTATAGACAGGGATGTACATTGTATATAAAGTTAAATACTTCCCTGATATAGACTAGACATGTAAACTCATATAAAATATTAATTTCGAAAAGAAATACTATGATAAATTATAGAGAAAGAAAAATATCCTTTCACAAGTACAAAAACATTATGTTGTAAATTGATGATACCGGTACTATTACATTTATATATATATTGCAGTTATAATGATTCTTCTTTCAGAGTTTGAATAAAATTTACATTTAAACTTAATAAATCTTATAACTGATACTTATATTCTTCTTGAGACTAGAACACAAATATTCTTAGAACACTGTGATGAAGAAATCTAGTGAGAACATTGTCATATATGAAATAATGAATTTTCTCTTGTTAAGCATAGCAAACTTGGTTGATCATCCTTTCATCAATACTGTTTAGAGTGTCTTACCCCATACTGGTAATCATGAATAAAAACATTGATACTTTAAGTTCATTACTCTGCTACACAGTATACATTTGTGTAAGAATATCTAGTAGCCTTGACCTACATGTTCATGTATACAATTGACCTACTTTCCTAATACTTTGGATTTGCTACAACACTGGTCTGGCAAATGATAGATAGATGATATGGTATATACATGTATGTGCATTGTCAGATTGTGTCAAGAAATTACTCAAGATAGATTTTGATTCAATATGTGACCTTGAACTACACGTTTGACCTTCTTTTCGTTGAATTAAAGAATCTGAACTTGGAGAGTGATGTATATATATATTGAAGAATTTGAAACATGAAGTATCAGAGAATCCTGACAAAACTGAATCATTGGCAGTTGTGAAATGTCTGAGATAGTCTATTTTCACGTCTAATGCTTAAGGTGCTGGAGAAAGACGTTTTTCCTTTCATTCCTCAAAAAATGCTAGATTTTTCTGCCAATCATGCTGAAGAATATTTTTGCAAAATATTCCGAGCTGGATTTACAAAAAACCCCCTTCCCTAAAAACCAAATGGTTGCACATGTTTACAAGAGAAAACCATGCGCATAACCAGGCGTACCGTTAGAACGCAGTTGCTTCCACGTCGTTTTGCAAAAAAAAAAAAAAAGAATGAAAGAAACATTGACGTAGAATACTGCCCTGTAAATGAGCAAAATTCATTAGATTCTGATACTTTGCCCCTTGAATATCCACAAGAGCTTCTACCTAGACCCACTTGAGGCTGCTTACACTTGAAAAGTACTCTAGCTAAGCGCCTGAAGATGAATGCATATACATAAAATGTATACACTTCGTATGAGTGAGAGGGAAAAAATTTCCGTTATTGTACATGCATGTATTTGTTAAAACGGTCAGAATCTAATGAAATTACATTTATTTATATAAAGTATCGTGATTCTATGAGATGAAAAAAATATGTTAGTTTGCTGTGGCTGGGGGATTCATTTAATATATTGAAATTCATCAAAATTTTGGAAAAATTCAGAATATCATTCCTTTTGGTCGAGACAATTTTGTAGATTACAGGATTTGAGTTTAGAGGGGGCGTGGCCGGAATACCTCAAAGTCCTGTAGCAGGTTCTTTTGGGGAACCCCACTCCCCAGCGGAAAATTATCTCACATGATATGTAATGTATATAGTGAGCCAGCGAATTTTTTTCAATTATCAATTACTTTAATATATATCAGAAACAGACCGGTAAAAAAAAAACATAAAAATAAAAATAAAGGTTGAGTCGTGGTGTTTGAGCCCAAGTAATTCCTTATTTTGACGACTTCAGTGGAGAGGGGAGAGGGGGGGGGGGGGCATGCCAGAGGATTGGTAGGCAAAAATCAGGATAGAAACAGTAAACTTGTTAGAGAATTTTAGATGTAGGTGCCGCCGTGTGCACCCCCCCCCCCCTCTCCCCGCGCTATTGAATCGGATGGGGGCTAATGTATTAGAAATTATCAGTGTTTTCCTGCTGTTATCGAGAAATATAAAATTAAAATCTTATGGGTACAAATGTATGCAAAATTGATAATGTATAGAATCGCTCAGTATTCAATCGAAGTGGGGTAAACGAACCGCAACGATAAACTTTGAAACGAACTATAAAAAGTGAAATTCGTGATTCTTCAGTGCAGTAACGAATTATCCATGGCTTGAATATTTAAATAGCAAAGTTCAAAAAAATTTAAATGACAATAACATTGGGAGCCGTGTAATGCATAGATGAATAAAAAAAATGAGCATTTCTGACAACGTCCAAAAAGTGAAAAAAAAAAGAATAACAACACTTATTAAGATGTCAGTCTAGATCATCATGATGCTAAGGGTTGCTTTAAGATATACGCGTTTCTGTTCTGAATACGAAGTTTTTCAAAGGAGGGTACTCCTTGACTACTTTTGCCTGTCATGGCCCTATCTGTTAACAGATCCGTAAAAAAAACAGCGACACTATAGGGGACAAGGAGTACTTCATTTCTACCAAATTTCATTAAAATCCCTTCAGTAGTTCTGGACAAGAAGTCGAAAGCATAAAAATTACGATCCACGTCATGATAATAACTCACTTGAGCTTCGCTCAAGTTACCTGAAAATGAAAATCCTTATGTCAGCATGAGGAATGTTTTCGTTTTACCCTCTTCTCTTTATAAAAAATAGGGATAAGAAAAACGCTTCACGTAACAAAATTCAACTGAATAAATTAGTCTTACGTTCTTGTTGAGGATGGATATCAAATATAAATCTACGTCCTTTAGTTTTTGACACTGTCATTGTATCCACGTCTACGTCGCTTTGTGGACTTCTTTGTTGGCCAATACTACACCGACCTCCAGAAAAACATTGTTTCAGCTTTACAGCAAAGGATGCACCTCTTGTACGACCTAGTCATAAAGGTAACTAATGCTTATCATATTCAGATTATATTTGAATTAGAGTCTTGAATGGATTTTTTGTATATTTGGAAGGAGGTACATTGAAAATTATCAATTTCTTTTGGTCTGATGAACATATAAGTATTGCAAAAAAGAGATAGAACAAAAAAGTCATGTTCATTTCATGTGTTTGAAACTTAATTTGAAGTCAAGAAATTGTGTTGTTAATTTTACAAACTTCGTTTTGCCGCAAAAAAGTGATTACAGCAGGAAAAGAGACTCAACACTTCAATTACCATGATGGAAGGCAAGTCATTCGTTCTCATTTATAATTCTTACCTGTAACGTCGAATATGGTAGCACTAAAACAAATAAGTAAACCTAGGCATAGTTTCACCCCCATATTAAATAACAGACACAGTTATATCAGTATGTTCTACTATGTGGTTGGACCCTGTATTATCAAGTTATATACATACTTATATATTGCACTGAGTTATCTCAAACGAGAACAGTTTTAGAATAACCAAATACACCTCTCTGTAGGACCATAATAGTCGCCCAAAGAACACCTCGCTATAGTACCGTTCTACTAACTTGAGAAAGGAACATTCGAATATTACAATCCAAAAATTATCAGACTCAGCGTAGTGGAATTTGCCTCCGTCTTGTGAAATATATTATGATTTTCCTCTTAAGCTGCACATTTCGCAATTCCACCAAAATTATGAACATATGTTGTAAGTAGTTAAAAAAAAAGCATGTACATTTCAAATTATTATATGTACCTTGGCAGAAACACGTCTTACAATAGTATGATTCTCATCACAAAATCTCGACATGCACTAGGCCATAAACTTGGGAGAAATGTCTTAAAACACATTTTTCACCACTATTGTGCGTTCGTCAAGACTTCTGGGTTATCAAAAGAGTGGGAAGGTTTTGCTCATGTAATCCGGATAACTACACATTTGCTATTGGCGTGGCTGATGGCCTTTCAAAGTCAGCACAGATTGCCAATTGGACTAGGTGGTTTACGTGTAGTCTTTTGTATTTGATGTTTCTATGTTGGTTTTGTTTTGTGTGATCCTTTTGTATCTCTTGTCTGCACTATGTTTTTGCATGGAATATTTTTGTCGTTGATGCTGCAAACAAGTGCTGCTGGAGAACCCCTCCTTTCTTCTATTATATCTGAAGTTGATCCAAATAATGTTCCATGATGCTAAGAATTGTTAATCGATGAATGGTGCTGATATTTCCTGAGCGATATAAAACCTGTTCTTATACTGTTTCGAAAGAGTTTTATTATGAGACGCATTCATTTGTTCAGAGAAACGAGGGTATCTAAAAACAGAATTCGGATGAAAAACTAACAGCGAAAACCACAAAAACAAATATGACAACACAGAGGGGACAAATTAATAATACAAAAGTGTTCCCACTCCATACCTTCTTGGAGAAAATTTTAAACCAATTTGATATGCACAATAAGTTAAAGAAGATCCTGACGATAATCTCAACAGCACTTACAAAAGAGCACAAAGTTGAGCATCGACGGACCCCTAGCAAGCTAGAGGTGGGACCAGGTGCCCGGGAGGAGTAAGCATCCCCTGTTAGCTAGCCGCACCCGCCGTCGATGTTCATGCACGAAAAATGAAAATATATCAAATGCATGCAGTGTCTGAGGCTATGTCTATAAGACAAGACATGTGTTTAGAATATTAAATGTTAAACGTCTTCAAATTCAATAGCATTATTTAAGAACATATAAATTTGCAGCATGGATCAGACATGCGGGTACTTCTGCATCATTAATATAAACACTTATTTCCTGTTGCAGTGTGGAGCAAATAGAAACGTTCCCCGTTACTTGAAGTTTGTTAAGTGTATCGATTACTGCTTTCCATCTCTATCGCCTGAAAGAAGCTTTGTTTTGGCCCTTTATCAATTTGCCTTTTTTTTTTTTTTTGCTATTTAAGAAACTTTCCATTTCACCGAAAAATATTATCGAAATGATAGAAGGTTAACATCTTAGCACCATCCCTTCACTGTTATTTTGAAGATATAGATTTCATTAGGATATGCTACTGAATCAACCCTACAGGGAATTTGGAGCCGCGCACTCTCTGTAAAGCAAATGCCAAAAATAAAACAAGAGCTAGTGAAATGAATTTGGGCGGCTTATGAAAATCACTTTGGCTGGAAGCATCACTGATGATTATTTTATATCCGAAACACGTGTTTGGTGCATGAAAATTGTTTTGAAATTTTCAAGGTGGTACAGAGTTGGAACACTTCCGTATTATTAACCCTCGTCAGTGATCCTCATTTTAAACAATGTAATATATCCAAAGAGTGTGAAAGTTATTATGTCCAAAAATGTACAGAAAGACGTAAAGGGATGGGTGAGATATGATGCTACAGGACCCATATTTAAGAAACCTCATCGGTGATGCTTTCAGCCAAATTGATTTTCATACGCCGCCAAAATTCATTTCAGTAGCGCCCTCTGTTTTTTTAAATTTCAATTTATGCTTTTGCTTTACATAGAGTGCGCCATATAGATATCATACAGACAAAAGATATTAAACATTAAACACCAAAATAACACATTATCCATCGAGATCGTTGGACAACCGGTTCCGACTTAGGACGGCTATTTGCAGAGGTAGAAGCAATTTAAATGGTGTCGTTTTCCAGATTACGTGCGCGCCATTCTCACACTTGTCCTGTTACCTAGCGGTCGCGAAAAACACAGTTTTCACCACTATTGTTCGTTATTAAAGACCTCTGGGTAATCGAACAAGTGGGAAGGTTTGTGCTCATGTAATCCGGATAACTACACATTTGCTACTGGTGTGGCTGATGGCCTTTTTAAAGTCGGCACCGATTGCCAATTGGTCTAGGTGTTTTACGTGTAGTCTTTTGTATTTGATGTTTCTATGGTGGTTTTGTTTTGTGTGTTCCATGTCCCTTTTGTATCTCTTGCTGCGCATGTCTGCACTTTGCCTTTGCATGGAATATTTTTGTCGTTGATGCTGCAAACAAGTGCTGCTGGAGAACCCCTCCTTTCTTTTATAATATCTGAACTTGATCCAAATAATGTTCCATGATGCTAAGAATTGTTAATCGATGAATCGCACAAATGCTGATATTTCCTGAGCGATATAAAACCTGTTTTTATACTGTTTCGAAAGAGTTTTATTATGAGACGCATTCAAAATAACACATTATCCATCGAGACCGTTGGACAACCGGTGCCGACTTAGGACGGCTATTTGCAGAGGTAGAAGCAAATGGTGTCGTTTTCCAGATTACGTGCGCGCCATTCTCACACTTGTCCTGTTACCTAGCGGTCGCGAAAAACACACAGCTGTTGTGTTATATCTAATGGCTTTCTCACAATAAATGATGACAAAGTAAAAATCATGGACCAAAGCATGAAAGATATTCGCTGAAGAATATATAAATGGATATCACAAGCATAAGGGGTGCGTGTTCTTTCTTCTAGAGCGAGCTTATGCGTGCAATCACCAGGGGAGTCCGACCTACTTTCAAACAAGACGCGTTGTCAGGAATTGTTGTCCTCTGTCGAAAAAAGGACAGAGTCTGTCATGGAGTCCCATCGTCCAAGGCATGTGGAAGAAGTTAAAGAGCTGGTAGACTTCCCTATTATTATTACAAACACTTATTTTCTTTTGCAGTGTTGAGCACTGAATTTGTTCCCTTTGACCGTTGAAAGTGTAATAATTACTTCTTTCAGCTTGTCGCTTGAAAGAAGCTTTGTTTTGGCCCTTTATTAATTTTACATCATATATTATTTTGCTTTTTCGGAACTTGTCATTTCATCGAAACATATCATTGAAATTAAAGAAGGTTAACTTCCTAGCACCGTCCCCGTGGGCACAAGTAACCAAGTTCGATCAACTTCGGTCGATCGTTTCTTCAATGCATTCGAAAATTTATGTTATCAAAATTTCTTGAAATTTCTAAAACATGGGTCCTGTAGCATCATATCCAACTCTTCCTTCTACGTATTTCGGTACATTTTTGGACATAATAACTTTACACTCCTTGGTCATATTACATTGTTTAGATTGAGTATCAAAGACGAGGGTGAAGTACCCGAAACATGCATGTCTGGTCCATACTGCAAATTTATCTGTTCTTAAATGATGCTTTTGAACTTGAACTTGTGTCACTCTTATGCCCTTTGCCGTGTGGAGCTCGTAAAAAAGTTCCCCGCGAGGGGTTTGACAGTAAGTGTTTTGAATATTTTCCCTGACATGTTCGCCATAGCACTTTCTATATAGACATAACCTCAGATAGTGCAGTGCATGTATTTTATATATTCTTTTCATTTTCGTGCATGGACATCGACGGCGGGTGCGGCAAGCCAACAGGGGATGCTTACTCCTCCCGGGCACTTGATCCCACCTCTAACTTGTTAGGGGTCCGTCGATGCTCAGTTTGGTACTCTATTGTGAGTGCTGTTGAGATTATCGTCAGGACCTTCTTTAACTCATTGAGGACGTTTAACACTTCAATGCTATTTTGGAGATACATTTTATTTTGTCGATCACAAACTATGCATTTTTTTTTATTCCTAAACATGCTAAAGCGAACTAATAGTTATTTAGAAATAGTTGCGGATAAACACATGCATCAAACAGGTCCATATTTTTCTGGACATGTCCCATAGACCAGTTTCATTTTACATATGGCTAAACTTGCATTTATATCTATAAACACGTATGTCAAAACTGGACATCCCCTCTTTCGTCCTCATCATTGTCACAGAATGAAATAATTTCAAATATTGTGATGTTAGGTCTTAGTGAGCATAAAAATCAAGTTGAATGCAATAATTAGAAAAATATAAATAGCCTTTTACATTTTGTACATTTATATAACACTTTTATAAAACTTCTAGCATATAATGATTGTTTTGATGCCAGAGAAATGTTAAGGAAACATCTTGCCAAAATTATATGTAAGGAACTGTTCAGATAAGGACTCAATTGATTTAGGCCTGAAATCACCTGATTATTTCTTGTTCACTGTCTTACCTATTTAAATAAATTTGGTTGGGATAAAAATGAATTTACTGAAATTAAGCATTTTGAAATTTTGAATTTTTAGGGCAGATTTAACACATTATCTGAACATCTATATACATGTAGATAGCACATGATTGTATGACTGTCATTGAAAATTTGAGACCAACAAAAATTAAATTATTTTACAGTATCCCATCTGTCTTCTTTTCAGCTTTGCAGTTACATACTAGCAGCCTATTCTGCACTTACAGCTTACTGAAAGAGTGGGTTGAAAGAATTTGAGGACATTTAACAATTATACCCAATTTCGCAAGGTATGTATTCAGCAGGTATTTTCAATCATGTTAATTGGCCTGCAAACTAGAGTGGCATCCCAGCTAACACAGAAATGTTTTTTAAATGTTTTAAAAATATTCTAAAATGGTTTGGAAAATATTTCTTGGAAATGTTTTGAAAACGTGATTTTGTGGAGTTTTAATAACATTTTAAAAACATTTGGAATAAATATTACACTGTAATGTTTAAATCACATTCTGATTAAATATTGTCGAGAAAACATTTCTAAAACGCGTTTCAGAAACATTTTAAAAACGTTACTTGAAAGGTTTCAATAACATTTTAAAAAAATTTCTAGTAACATTTTGTCAAAATGTTTTTGAAACATTTGACTTATATGTTTTAAGCAAACATTTGGGAAATGTTTCACGAAAATGTTTTGAAAACGTGATTTTGTGGAGTTTTAATAACATTTTAAAAACATTTTGAATAAACATTTTATTGAAATGTTTAAGTGACATTCTTCTGAAATGTTTATAGAACTTGTTTCAAAAATATTTTAAAAACATTATTTTGTAAGGTTTCAATAACATTTTAAAAACTTTTCTAGTAACATTTTGTCAAAATGTTTTTGAAGCATTTGACTAATATGTTTTAAGCAAACATTTAGGAAATGTTTCACGAAAATGCTTTGAAAACGTGATTTTGTGGAGTCTTAATAACATTTTAAAAACATTTTGAATAAACATTTTATTGCAATGTTTGAGTGACATTCTTCTGAAATGTTTATAGCACTTGTTTCAAAAATATTTTAAAAACATTATTTTGTAAGGTTTCAATAACATTTTAAAAACTTTTCTAGTAACATTTTGTCAAAATGTTTTTGAAACATTTGACTAATATGTTTTAAGCAAACATTTAGGAAATGTTTCAAGAAAATGCTTTGAAAACGTGATTTTGTGGAGTTTTAATAATATTTTAAAAACATTTTGAATAAACATTTTATTGCAATGTTTGAGTGACATTCTTCTGAAGTGTTTATATAACTTGTTTCAAAAAATGTTTTAAAAACATTATTTTGTAAGGTTTCAATAACGTTTTAAAAACTTTTCTAGTAACATTTTGTCAAAATGTTTTTGAAACATTTGACTAATATGTTTTAAGCAAACATTTAGAAAATGTTTAACGTAAATGTTTTGAAAACGTGATTTTGTGGAGTTTTAATAACATTTTAAAAACATTCCGAATAAACATTTCATTGCAATGTTTAAGTGACATTCTTCTGAAATGTCTCCCCGAAAGCAATAAAAAATATTGCTGAAACATTGCAATATAAGTTTATTCAAAATGATCTAAGATTGTTATCAAAATTCCACAAAATCACATTTTCAAAACATTTTCGTGAAACATTTCCTAAATATTTGCTTCAAACATATAAGTTGAATGATGCAAAAACATTTTGACAAAATATTACTAGAAAAGTTTTTGAAATGTTATTGAATCCTTACAAAATAATGTTTTTGAAATATTTTTCAAACACGTTTTAGTAATGTCTCCCCGAAAGCAATAAAAAAAAATATTGCTGAAACATTGCAACATAATCTTTATTCAAAATGATCTAAGAATGTTATCAAAACTCCACAAAATCACATTTTCAAAACATTTTCGTGAAACGTTTTCTAAATATTTGCTTAAAACATATAAATTAAATGTTACAAACACATTTTGACAAAATGTTTCAAAAGAAATTTTAAAAATGTTATTGAAACCTTACAAAATAATATTTTCAAAATATTTTTCAAACACGTTCTAGAAATGTTTCCTCTAAAACAGTATAACAGAATCTCACTGAAACATTTCAATATAATGTTTATTCAAATTAAAAAATATGTTATTAACACTCAACAAAATCACATTTTCAAAACATTTTTGTGAAACATCTCCTAAATATTTGCTTAAAACATATAAACTGAATTAAACATTTTGACCAATTCGTAACTTTGACTTCGGAGTGGAACCAAAATTAATAATACTTCTTCAGTGTTCCACTCCGAATTCAAATTTTTACGCGTTTTTGACGTCTTTTCGGACGTAGTCAGAAATGCCCATTTTTGCATTTTCTTTATATAACTCAATATATGTATGATTTCAGACACTCATTTACTGCATATTTGGCATATTCCAGTTGCTAAATGCTTTTAGCTGTATTTTAGGCTGAAATTTCAACTGATAGAATGTTTATAATTTGTTTTCAAATGTAAAAATAAAAGGGGGAATTTCAGCTTCAAACAATTTTAAAAACACTTTCAGATTTTCACGAAACTTGGTAGGTATGAGGTGATCATGGTCCCCAACGAATGTTGCTATTTTGTCTGTCAACAGAAAGGGGATCTCTAACAACACCCGGTTGCAACACCAACAGCAAATTACAAAACATCCACTGCAAAAACACAAAGCAGACATGCAGAGAAAGAGACGCAAATGGTACAAGGAACGACAAATTACATAGAAACACCAAAGACAATTTATTATACATAAACCAACGAGACCAATAGGCAATCAGTGCAGACTTAGCATGGCCATCTGCCACGTCAGTAGCAGACTGTGTAGTTATCCAAATTACGTGCGCACAACCCTCCCACTTTCCCGATTATCCAGAGGTATCGAAGAACGTACAACTGTGGTGTAAAATAATCTCCTCACTGTAAGATGAACATAGAAACAGACAGCATGACGCAGGGGCCAAGAAACACACAGATGGATATGTAAATGGATGTAAAAACAGAATGCGTACGGAATACAGTCTGTGCTTTGCCGGCTGTAGCGGGCTAATGCATGTTATCACCCGAGAAATCTGACTGAGATTCAGAGAGAACAGGTGGTCGAGGCCCTGTCTTCCTTAAAGAGGTGTGGAAAGGGACTGTCATGGCGTCCTCTCGTCACAGCGCAATTCTAAAGAATGCACTTGTACAAAGCTGTAGATTTAGTCCATCTGGTAACAGAAGGGTAATATTCACGGTATAAAAAGCGTTTGATTATTCTAACACAATTTCAATGGTCTACCTTCGATCCTTCAACAGGGGCGCCACCTTAGGCAAAAACAAATAATTTGGGTACCCTCCTTTGACAAACATTTCTTCAGAAGCGAAGCACAAATCTACAAATTCAAAGCATCAGGATGATCTAGAGAGATGTCTTAATAAGTGTTGTTATTTTTTTGGTTCCACCTCGAAGTCAAGTTTTTGACAAACTTCCTTGTGTTTAATGTTTATTGATATGCTTATAGTAAATGTAGGTGAACGATCGTGGCCCTCTAGGGCCTCTTGTCTTGATTATATACATATCATCAGTAAGATAGTATGGGTAATTGTCAGAATTGTCAGAATTGTTAGAAGACAAATAACACAAAGTCGAAAATAAAAAATTAACGTATGAATCTATTATTTTTCAACAATGTTTTAGGAAGGTCCTGAAAATGTTGATCAAAATGTTTTCAGAATATATGAGAAACCTTAAACAGCATCAACTCTCAAAGACTCTCAAAAACCCTTATTCAATTTCAAGTGAGTTTATTCGCAAGAATATGAAATGAAACATATGATAAAGAAAGTACAAAGTACACACCCATACTCCGGAAGGTAAATCATATAAACAAAATCTAAACTAATTCGTCTGTTTCTACATCACAATTCAAATGCTAATTAACAAAAATGTTTACGTCTGTAGGTCTCCGTATAAAGGATATATCAACATGATTCGATGTGTGTCCTTACATGTTCATTATAATGGACTTCAAATGTCATAATTCAAACGGGCCATCATATATAACTTGTAGAAGGTGGCAGGACAAGACATCAGAGGACAAGAGATCACACTTTGGTCACCTATAACAATATTGATTAATACTAAATACTAATTTAAAAAAAATGAGTGTTCGTATATCACATACGTACATGTACTTATTTCATTAATCTAGTAAATTGTTATCTATTATAGAAATAACTGCAGAAATTTCAAATATTGTATATATTCATTAATGAAGTGACCAAAGTAACATTAAACAATAAAAATAAAAACATAGTAATTATGCATGTAACTCACCGTTATGGACGTACAAAAAGAGCTTATATCTTAAAACTGCTCATTTTGGACTCCGACATCCACACAGGACTTTCGTATCCACACAAAACTAATTATTTTACTTCCCCACAAGAACTACATATCGAAATCAACACATGTGAAACGTAGGCTTTCCCGACCCAGTCTACACTCAGTACCTATAGCGAGTTATAAACAGAGCTTCACGGACAATGACCACACATTACCTTTACATAGGTAATGATTCTAACATTTTGCAATTTAATGTTTTAAGAATATCTTTAAAATATTATGGATTTAATGTTTAGGGCACTTTAATTCAAAACATTTATCTAAAATGTTTCTATAATGTTGTAAAAGTGTTTTCAAATTGAACATGTTTAATTCGTTTAGATGATATAACATATCACTATCAATATATTTGAAACATTGCGTAAATGTAATGACTTCAAATCCAGACTTAGAAAGACAAATTACAAAAAAAGTATTCAAAATAGTTTCATAAAGTATGATTCTAGCATTTTGCTACAATGTTTTAATAATATCTTTAAATTGTTATAGATTTAATGTCGGTGGAACTTTTGTTCAAAACATTATTCAAAAATGTTTTAAAATGTTCTTAAAATGTTTCCAAATTCAACATGTTTTAATTCATTTTGATGATATAACATATCACTATTAAGATATATGAAACGTATGCGTAAATGTTATGACTTAAGATCTAGAGGTCAGGAGACAAATTACAAAAAAGGACAAAGACATTATATATCGTATAATTCTAACATTTTGCTATAATAATATAGGAATATCCTTAAAATATTATAGATTTAATGTTGAGGGTACTTTTGTTCAAAACATTATTCTAAAATGTTCTTATAATGTTGTAAAAATGTTTCCAAATTCAACATGATTTAATTTTTTTGATGATATAACATATCACTATTAAGATATTTGAAAACATATCCGTAAATGGTATGACTTCCAATCTAGACGTCAGGAGACAAATTACAAAAAGTCGTCAAAAAAGTTATATAACGTATGATTCTAACATTTTGCTACAATATTTTAAGAATATCCTTAAAATGTTATAGATTTAATGTTGATGGTACTTTTGTTCAAAATATTATTCTAAAATGTTTTTATAATGTTGTAAAAATGTTTCCAAATACAAAGATTTTAAATTATTTTTGATGATATAACATATCACTATTAAGATATTTGAAACATATCCGTAAATGGTATGACTTCCAATCTAGACGTCAGGAGACATAATACAATGGTCGTCAAAAAAGTTATATAACGTATGATTCTAACATTTTGCTACAATATTTTAAGAATATCCTTAAAATGTTATAGATTTAATGTTGATGGTACTTTTGTTCAAAATATTATTCTAAAATGTTTTTATAATGTTGTAAAAATGTTTCCAAATACAAAGATGTTAAATTATTTTTGATGATATAACATATCACTATTAAGATATTTGAAACATATCCGTAAATGGTATGACTTCCAATCTAGACGTCAGGAGACATAATACAATAGTCGTCAAAAAAGTTTTACAACGTATGATTCTAACATTTTGCTACAACGTTTTCAGAATATCCTTAAAATGTTTTATATTTAATATTGATGGTACTTTTGTTCAAAATATTATTCTAAAATGTTTTTATAATGTTGTAAAAATGATTCCAAATACAAAGATTTTAAATTATTTTTGATGATATAACATATCACTATTAAGATATTTGAAACATATCCGTAAATGGTATGACTTCCAATCTAGACGTCAGGAGACATAATACAATAGTCGTCAAAAAAGTTATACAACGTATGATTCTAACATTTTGCTACAACGTTTTCAGAATATCCTTAAAATGTTTTATATTTAATATTGATGGCACTTTTGTTCAAAATATTATTCTAAAATGTTTTTATAATGTTGTAAAAATGTTTCCAAATACAAAGATGTTAAATTATTTTTGATGATATAACATATCACTATTAAGATATTTGAAACATATCCGTAAATGGTATGACTTCCAATCTAGACGTCAGGAGACATAATACAATGGTCGTCAAAAAAGTTATACAACGTATGATTCTAACATTTTGCTACAACGTTTTCAGAATATCCTTAAAATGTTTTATATTTAATATTGATGGTACTTTTGTTCAAAATATTATTCTAAAATGTTCTCATAATGTTGCAAAAATGTTTCCAAATTCAACATGCTTGAATTCTTTTTGATGATATAACATATCGTTTTTAAGATCTTTGAAACATATGCATAAATGTTATGACTTACAATATAGATGTCAGGAGAAAAATTACAAAAAGTCATCAAAAAGTTTTATAACGTATGATTCTAACATTTTGCTACAACGTTTTCAGAATATTCTAAAAATGTTTTAGATTTAATATTGATAGTACTTTTGTTCAAAATATTATTCAAAAATGTTTTCATAATGTTGTAAAAATGTTTCCAAATACAACGATTTTAAGTTATTTTTTATGATATAACATATCACTATTAAACTATCTGAAACATATGCGTAAATGTTATGATTTCCAATCTAGACGTCAGGAGACATAATACAAAAAGTCGTCAAAAAGTTCTACAACGTATGATTCTAACATTTTGCTACAATGTTTTAAGAATATCCCTAAAATGTTATAGATTTGACGTTGATGGTGCTTGTGTTCAAAACATAATTCTAAAATGTTTTTATAATGTTGTAAAAATGTTTCCAAATACAACGATTTTAAATTATTTTTGATGATATAACATATCACTATTAAAATATTTGAAACATATGCGTAAATGTTATGACTTCCAATCTAGACGTCAGGAGACATATTACAAAAATTCGACAAAGAAGTTTTATAACGTATGATTCTAACATTTTGCTACAATGTTTCAAGAATATCCCTAAAATGCTTTAGATTAAATGTTGAGGGTGCTTTTGTTCAAAACATTTTTCTAAAATGTTTTTATAATGTTGTTAAAATGTTTCGAAATTCAATAAGTTTTAATTCTTATTTATGATATAACATATCACTATTAAGATATTTGAAACATATGCGTAAATGTAATGACTTCGAATCTGGACGTCAGAAGGCAAATTTTAAAAAGTCGTAAAACGTTTTATAACGTACGATTCTAACATTTTGCCACAATGTTTTGAGAAAATCATCAAAATGTTTTTGATTTGATGTTAAGCATACTTTTAGTCAAAACATTATTCTAAAACATTTTGATAATGTTACAAAAATGTTTCCTAAACTAACTCGGTTTTAATTTTTGTAAGGATAAAACACAATGTTAACAAAACATTTTTAAAATGTTTTGTCTTTAGCCTAGAATGTTTTAAGAATGTTTTAAAAACATTTTGATAAGAATGTTTAAAGGAAACCCAAATACGATCTTTTTGAAATGTTTCAAAAATGTTTTGTGCTACCTGGGATACATGTATGCATGACATGTATATGTAGGGATCAGCCTTTTGGTGACAATAAACAGAAATATTCATTACGTCATCCTTTTATTTGCACACTTTGCTTCATACAATATAATACAAGCCTATCAAAGTATTTATACAGTAACAGTTATGTTACATGAAGAATATTCCCATAATCTTCAGAATACCATACTGATTTTAATGACACCTCATATATATGTATATACATGTATATATATGACACAATTTCAATTTTAGATCCTTGCTAAACTCTACCAACTTAATAAAAAAAAACACCTAGAGCAAAGTACCGCAAGATTAGAGGTTCTGCAAAATTATTTATTGAAGCATATCATGTACTTTCACTTTTATTTATTCACACACACACATATACTAAAACTGTACGAGGTTTCATTATTACAAATAAAACACATCGGCAAATCTCAATTTCTTTTATAATTTCTCAAAATCATAGACGTGAATCTTCTGTTCTGATAGTAATATAATTCAGGCTACTCAAATGTATTGAAATAAACTTAAAGTATGTTTATATTTATCTATTTTTAGATCACCACAACATCTTCAGCCTAGCTATGGAAATGAATGATACAACAAGAACATGCTCTACTTGAATCTTGCATCATTTGAAAATATTCAGATTTACAGCGCAAGATCAGTATTACATGTCAAGCAAGAACAGAATTTATGAATGTATTGCACCGTCTTTACAAGTACTAGTATTGATTTTTACAAAGGAAGTGTGTGAGATAATTATAAATCAAAATTAGATACCGAAGCACAAGTAGATATAATTATATAGTGATTATACAGACAATGAAAAGGGAGCAAAGAAAATTTGAATTTTCATTTGTTATTACATGTATGTCAAATTGTTACTGATAACTCTTAAACATGGTAAAGGAGAAAAGAAAAAAAATTATACTATTATTATTAGCTATACTAATTAGCTAGCCCCTTAAGGATAGGAGAGTGTTATGTCATGCATAATCTTCATTTTGTATCATAATACTTCAACATGCTTTATAGGAGGAAAGCTGTTGTACCAAGGTGACCCAAGGTCATTCCTGAAAGGTCAATTCATTTGATTTAGGATACAAAAAAAAATGAAAATGTTACCTCTTTTCAACAGAAATTTAATTGATGTTGGTTTTTCAGTTTTCGACATAAAAGTCTACATGTTCACTGTAAGTTTATTGTTCAAACTTAATAATGCCAAAAATATATTTAAAGAATCACCACTCATGATAATTTCTGAAAGCTACTCAATATCAATTTCAGGAAACATTCCTTAGTATTACAGGTTTTCTTGTGATCTTGAACTGGCCCAAGAAATATAAGATTGAGCATTATTTTTTATCTGATAGTGACAAGATATACATGAAAAAATTTCATATTAGTATTCCTAGTGACAAGGACTTAACTGGGTATCAATGGTTTTTAATTATATGGCCTTGACTTGAATGTACAGGTAAATACTACATGTATGCAGGCAATATATTTGTATGTTCCTAAAAATCTCTAGTTGTTTACATGGTTGATTCAATATCTGAAATCTGTATATGTCTTTATTAAAAGCTTTGTTTAAAATATTAAAATATTGCTGGGGTTTTTTTTTTCCATCTTTATGTTGCTTCATTATGATATACGATTAGAATGGTCAATTTACTGCTTTGATTTGATTAATATCTTTGGATTCTTATGCTATGGTGCTTTCATAAAATACATGCATGATGTATATGGAAAGGTCCCATCCTTGAGGCAATTATATGACCTTGGTATTTTTATTTTATTAGAGGTATGTCAAATTGAGGACTAAAATATTAGTCCGCAAAGTTACCAATTTCTGTAAATTAGCTCTATATTTTCTGATTTATATGAGATAGAGACTTCATATTTGGCAATTATGATCTTTGTTGTAAGACCTTGAGGTTGAGGTCAAGTAATAACCATGACCTTGAACTTTGACCTAGTTTCAGCAAAGTTGTGTGTAAAAAAATGTGCCTTCACATTTTCAAATTTTCATGTTCTTGATTGCCCTCTACCGCATACATACATTGAATTCCGAGACATTCCATTTGATGGGTAATTCTCTTAGATAAGCCCTTTAGATCAAAAACACAATTTTTCCTTTTTAGGCGTTGTATCAGTATTTATAACTGTTTATTTATTACATTAAATTTCTATTTTCAGAAATTAACCAACTTGTAAGAGTTATCTCTCTTTGAAAATTGCGAATTTTTCAATTTCTTTAATATTGCTCATGAAGCTTTTATCTGGTACTAACCAATTCACTTATAGTCTTTTGAATTTTTCTGTACTGCAAATGCAATTTTTGTTGACAAAATATGACAATTTCAGCTTAATTTTCACATGTATTAGGCTTTTCTACCAATAGGTGGCGCTGCATGCTAACTACTTATAAGAATTTGATTTTTTCATCATAAAAATTTCTAAAAGTCATTGTAGTAAATATTTATGATGAAAGAAATGGAAATTGAATACCTTGCTTGTATAGCTATCTGCATGGTTTTCTCATAGACTTGCACTTAACTATGTACTGAATTGACCTTACAGGAAATTTGGAGACACGTATTCTTTGCAAAATGCAAAAAATGAAATTCAAAAAATAAAACTAGAGGATGCTACTGCAGTACATTGGTTGTGTCTGAAAATCACCTTGGCATTTAATTTTAAAAGTACCATTAAGGCACGGTCCATTTGATATTCTGGGGGGGGCTTGGGTTTTTTTCGAAAAAAATAATTTTGTTCTGCATTTTGATGAAAAAAAATAAATTTGCTTATGGTGTGACAGAAAAAAATAATCTTGCTCTTAGGCACGGTCCATTTGATATTCTGGGGGGGGCTTGGGTTTTTTTCGAAAAAAATAATTTTGCTCTCAATTTTGATAAAAAAAATAAATTTGCTTATGGTGTGACAGAAAAAAATAATCTTGCTCTTACAAATAATCTGAATTTGAAGAATTACCATAAAATTTTCCGGCTTGCTTCGCTCGCCACAGTTTTCATATTGTATCAACAATTTTTGGCTCGCTTCGCTCGCCATTGTTTTCTATCAAAACATTATTTACTAATAGCATTTTCAGTTCAGATAATTGAAGATATCAAAAGTTATACATGTATGTGAATGAAAAAGGGCTTAATTCCTTAAAAGCTTATAAAATATATTACCAAATTATCAATATTTATGTATTGCTGTTAATACATGTTGCATGTATCCCATAGAGTCATGTTCTTGTAAGCTTGGAAGGAGAACTTCAGTTATTCACCAATTTACAATTCTTAGTAACATTTTAAAAATGTCTAGGAGACCTTCCCCTCAGACCCTCTTATACATGTTATATACATGTACCTTATATAAAATATTGAGAATTGTATTGTAAAAATCTTTTATCTCTCTGTTTAAGAGTGAATTGAATACTTGCATAAAAATAAACTAATTTATTAATATTTAGAGTTTTGAGTAAAAATATAAATAATTTCTATTGATAAAACACAAACATTCTTAATATGCGCATCACTTTGTTAAAAAAATTTCCTTGCTCCAACTTTGCCAGAAAAAAATAATTTTGCCCCGGTCCGGGGCGAAAAAAATAATCTTGCTCCGACAAAAAACCCAAGCCCCCCCCCTGAATATCAAATGGACCATGCCTTACAAATAATCTGAATTTGAAGAATTACCATGAAATTTTGCTAAAATTCTTGAAATTTTTCCGGCTCGCTTCGCTCGCCGCAGTTTTCAATCTATCAAATTTTTTTTAGCTCGCTTCGCTCGCCATAGTTTTCTATCAATCATTAGTTGCTTATGTCAAAGTTCATATATTTGAAGATATCAAAAGTGTTAACAATACTTATGTATAACTATTAATGCATGTTGCATGTATCCCGTAGAGTCTCAATTTTATGTTCTTGTAAGCTTGGAAGGAGAACTTCAGTTATTCACCATTTAAATACAATTCTACATTTTAAAATTTGTCTAGAAGACCTTCCCCAAAGACCCTCTTATATTCATGTGCCTTATATAAATTTTGTTTATTTAGAATTTTATTGTAGATATCTTTTATCTCTCTATTTAGAATTGAATTGAATACTAGATAGTATAGATTGCATAAAAATAAAGTATATATATATTAATATTTAGAGTTTTGAGTAAAAATATAATACAGTTTGTAATATCTATTGATAAAACACAAACATTCTGCACATCACT
Organism: Pinctada imbricata; assembly: GCA_033119305.1. Classification (NCBI taxonomy): domain Eukaryota; kingdom Metazoa; phylum Mollusca; class Bivalvia; order Pterioida; family Pteriidae; genus Pinctada; species Pinctada imbricata. Next base: position 5,978,031 of record VSWD01000009.1, on the reverse strand, counting down.
TTGTTAAAAAAAAATTTCCTTGCTCCGACTTTGCAAGAAAAAAATAATTTTGCCCCGGTCCAAGGCGAAAAAAAAAATAATCTTGCTCCGACAAAAAACCCAAGCCCCCCCAGAGTATCAAATGGACCGTGCCTAATAAGGATTTACCATCTGAAACAGGTGTTTTGTGCATTGATATTGGTTTGAAATCTTCTATATGGTAAAGTGTTGGAACATTTCTGTGTATCACTAAGACGCAGGTGCACCAAATACCATAGAAAGTGTTTCTAGTCTATAATGAATGCTTTAACTGTGACCTTGAGGCATACAGTTCTGATCCTAGTATACCAGAGGAGAATTACAACTCGCATTACATGTACTATAAATGCACTTGCTGTGTTTCATACCCGTAACAAAACACACATTAAGAACTTATTCTCTGTACATATGCACAACCAATGTAATTCTCTGAGATGAAACTATTGAAAGGAATATTCTTGTATTTGTATGGAAACGCTCGTGACTTCAAAATACATAAGATCTAAACAGACATGTCGCGACGGCTGCTCCAACCTGCAAACTGTACCCGCGGTCAGACAGCTGTGGTGCATATATATAGAAAAAATGTCATACTTTGTGTTTTGCTTCGGGTATGCAACACATAGCAAGTGCATTTATCGCAACGCGCATTACATGTACGATAAATGCACTTGCTGTGTGTTGCATACCAGTAACAAAGCACAAATTATGACACTTATTCTCTATGTGGAAACTTCAAATCCGTGCCTACATGTCATGTACGACCATAGGCTTTGAGATGAGAAAGTGTACCCTCTTCCAAAAAGGAAAAAAATGTTTTTTACAATTTCGTCATGCGGGTTTTTTTTTTTTTTTTTTTTTTTTTTTTTTTTTTTTTTTTTTTTTTTGGTCATTTTGAAGATCTCATCCTGATCGTCCTCTTGTTCATATCATACGAAATGCACTCCAATGTCGACCTTTTATTTTGAATGTAGAAATGAGTCTAAGATTCTCTGCAGTAGAGATGAATTCTGAGAGAGATAACAGGAACGTTAACTGAGAGTTCTCTTCTTCATTTAGTCTTTCAACAAAGGACGATTGTCCATATTCACTTCCCACTTGAAGCTGAAAATTAAAGAAAACGCAATGAAATATCATAAAACTTCTCCTAATCTGGAGCATTTATATATAATATTCTGATTTTTACATTTTGATCATCCAATTGAGAAGTAAGTTTAGCTCTGTCACTTTGTACCTTTTGTTTTCCACTGTATTGCATGTACATTGTACTTGCTGGAAATCTTCTTCTTATTTTACTTTATCTTGAACCTTTTTACTGTAGATTATCCTTTTTCAGTATATATTTATCAATATTATTGTGTCATTTAATTTGACACTACAGTGAATCACCGGGCACCTGATCTCATCTCCATGGGAGTTGCATTTTTCATTCTTTGTAGGATGTTTAAGTTGATTGTATTAATTGTTGTGAAAATATTGTCCATAATTTTTACTCTTTATAACTGTTTAATGTGTTTCTATTTCGTTGTAATTACATGTATTTTGTTTGTTACTTGAATCATATATTATGTTGCGCGATTAAGGTGATATTTGAATATTGTTAAACTGTAATAATTAGCATGGCGCGGCTTTTAATAGCGCCACCTACAATGCATTCCGTGCTTTCACTGGACTCTGGAGATTGTTCATTGAATAGTGTTGTCCTTTTTATTTCTGTTGTGTTCTTGTCTTTGTCTGTTTGTCAAGTTTTCTTTTCTCGAGGGGAAGTTCTGTTTTAGTCGTTGGGAAGTTCTGTTTACTCGTGCGGAAGTTCTGTTTTATATCTTTTCAAGGATTTCAGAGCCTTTTGATTGTGATTTTTGAAATCTGAATTCATGTGTTTGACATTCATACACTGACTCAATTCTGCTAGTGACATGTACTTACGAGGGACGGTTTTCCAGACAAATACCGGAGCTTTTCTAGCTGTGGAATGGAAAAAATGCATCATCTTATTAATATTAGATATAAAAAAAAGGAATTTATAAGAATTTTACGAGAAATCGTATTGTGCATCTTATACCATATCCAATTTAGCAAAAGTAAAGGTATCATCATCAAGGCTCGTGGTAATCTAAGCGGCCGTTGCGTATATGTAAAGAATGCTTCAATTAATCAATTCTTGTGGTAGGTGTCTTTTTTTTTTTGCGAATTGCTTTAATGAAAAATTAGGGAGGAAAAAACTGAACTGGTTTCTTGTAGTGCTACGTGCAAATCAGTAAACTGTTTTTCTGACGAGATTATTATTTTAAGCCTGGCAATCAGATCCCTTTGACAGTCATTTTGTTCCTCTGTTCCCCCATGCTTCCTACAAGGCTTTTTGAAGTAATGTGAAGATAATTCATCTAAATTGATAAGGTATATCGAACAAAAATACAAAAGCAATAGTTCAACAGAGCAAGTCCTTTGTATTAAGGCAGCTCGTACCACTGGTCATGAGAGCGTATATTCTCCCTATGATCACTTTTTTGAATATTCGTGCTTATCATAATTCTTTAGATTCTATAAAATCTTTTCAAATGACATTGCAGGGATATCTTTATCGTCTATGAATTCGAATTACCCCAACTTTAACATTATACCCTATGGAAATCAAAACATTGTTTAACCAAAAATATACTAGTATTTGAAACCTGTATTGGCCCTACTTCATGTGCAATAATATGAAAAGAAAATATGATGTAGCCATGCATTATTTCCCCCTATTTTGGACCAGAGGTACAAGCTACATTAAGCTTGTAATTTCATAATCTATGATGAATTAAGATTTCAAATTCATGCCAAAGAACCATTTATGTTCAACGAAGTATAGCACCGGCGAAAAAATCGAAACAAGTTTTGAACGTGGGTTCTGTACCATCATATCCCACCCATTCTGCTACGTCTTTTGGTACATTTTTGGAGATAATAATTTTCATACTTTTTGGCCATTTTACAATGTTTAGGCTAAGGATCACTGACGAGGGTTTAGTACCCGAAACGTGCATGTCTGGTCCATGCTGTAAATCTATCAGGTCTTAAATGATGCTATTGAGTTTGAAGACGTTTAATATTTGAAAAATAATTTACTATGAATCCTCGGAGACCAACACTCCGCCAGCAGCGATACAAACAAAGTAGTTGAAACCAAATGTTTGAATATTTCTTGTACCATGAGCGTATATAAAAAAAAAGAGCTCCATATATTTTTTCTCAATTCTATAAGAAACAAAAGATAGAGCAAACTGATTATGGAAACTGTAGGATGTCTTATTGTATATAACATACATGTACTAGTTGTTTTTGATGCTGATGTTGGAGATGTCTTTGATGCCGATGTTATAGTTGTTTTTGTTGCCGATGTTCTAGTTGTTTTTGTTGCCGATGTTGTAGTTGTTTTTGTCTTTGACTTTGTAGTGACCTTTACTCTACGTCTTGTTGTATGGGAACCTGTAAAGTAAATAATAGTAATTAATTTTCCATATCATCCGTTTCACATAAGGTTACATCTAGAAATAAAATAGATCCTCTTATAAAAGTATATCAACATATGTGGGTATTTCTTTCTCTTTAGACTACTCTCTTATTTAGGTATATCATACTTCTGGTCATATGCGTGTTTTGAGCACGTTGCGCGCACGTTTTGAGCAGGTTGTGCGCACGTAATCCAGGATAACCACACCGTCTGCTATTTACTTGGCAGATGGCCGTCCTAAGTCGGCACCGGTTGCCCATTGGTCTCGTTGGTTTATGTGTAGTCTTTTATGTTTCTATGTTGTGAGTTGGTGTTCCTTGTCCCTTTTGCGTCTCTTTCTGTGGGTATCTGTTCTGTGTTTTTTGCATGGGTGTTTTGGGATTTTGCTGTGGGTGCTGCAACCTAGTGTTGTTTGAGATCCCCTCCTTTCTTTTGAAACACTTCCGTATTATTCCTATCTTATTTCCGTGGTCATCTTACAGTGAGGAGGTTATTTCACACTACAAGTGTGCGTTCTTCAAGACGTTTTGGTAACCGGAAAAGTGATAGGATTGTGCAAACTTCATCCGGATAACCAAACCATTTACTACTTGTGTACTGTTGGCCGTTCTAAGTCTGCACAGATTGTCCATTGGTCTTGTTAGTTTATGTGTAGTATTTTGTGTTTCATGTTTCTACGTCGTATGTATCTTTTACGTCTCTTGTCGTGCTTGTCTACTCTGTGCTTTCGCATCAGGTGTTTTGGTGCTTTGCTCTGGGTGCTGTAACCTAGTCTGGTTGGAGATCTCCTCCTTTCCCATTACAATATTTGTATCTATATTATTGAATCTTCGTATTTATCTAACTCTTTAATAATTTGTGATTAAAAGAAGAAACCTTTTCTGTGAAATCCTTTTCAAAAACGCACTTCAGTGTTCTGTACAAATATCAATCTTGCAACATCAATACTTTATCATGCACCAGGAAAATCCCTAATAACATGGTCGTCATAGCACTTTCTATATAGATATAACTTCAGACAGTACAATGCGTATATTTTACATATTGTTTTTATTTTCGTGCATGCCAACAGGGGATGCTTACTCCTCCCGGGCACCTGGTCCCACCTCTAGTTTGCTAGGGGTCCATCGATGCTCAATTTGGTGCTCTATTGTGAGTGCTGTTGAGATTATCGTCAGGATCTTCTTTAACTCATTTTGACAAGAATATCTGAACAACAAAAAGGGTTTTTACTCTAATTTATGAAACTGTACTAGTCATATAATTTGAAAGAGAAGCATGTAGTATCTATTAAAATCGTAACTCATTTTCAAACCACAGGTTCGTTCTACCTAGACCATTTCTACTTTCGATCAGAACATTTTAACAACATATTATTTCCTTACCTCTGCACGGAGGTCCAAAGCATGGTATGACCCTGGTAGGGGCACCAACACAGTTGTAGCCAGGAGCGTAGCCATAAAAACAAGAATGTGCCTCAGTTCTTACTCCGTATCCACAACTTGGAATACAAGGACCAATAGGGTACCAACTGCCCCAATGTGCTGTGAAGAATATGGCTATTGGATTTACAGTTTTGTTTTCTTTTTGAGGAAAAAGGATACATGTATTAGCTTTTACAAAACGCTGACTATAAAGGTTATACATTCAAGTTGCTGTAGTGCAAATTTTTAGCAGACCTGATGAAAGAAGCTAATGTACAGATTCCAAATAACCTAGATGAGTATGACCAATTATATTGCCATGAGTCACGACTGCCGTTTATATGATAAATTTCAGTGTTTGATGTCAACTTAGATAACATGTTTGAGATGATATTGTGTTCATATGCATCTGTATAAGAGAACAAAGCAATTAGTATACGACTTATACCCTGGTCGACAAGAGTGTACCGAAAACACTAATATTTGAAGATTTCATTGTAAAGGTTCAAATAAAACAACTGCATGTAAGAGGTAGATTATCTCCTTTAATGTCGACCAATTTTGAATTCGTTAACGGACATGTATGCAGACACTTTAAAGCACAAAGTGTGGTCTCTGAATTGTATAATCGTTGTAAATAAAATTTTGGGTTGACTTACAAGATAATTCACAAGAGAGAAATAAGATGGATGTTTTATCAAGCTATGATAATGGTCAAAACCAAGTTATGTTCAGTTATTTAATTTTTCAAACCTAAAGATAGGCAATTTTAAAATATCTTTAAGAGAAATGTTAATTAACATGGCGTCCAAGTGTTCAATATCCCTTGGAGTCAAATAAATAAATAAATAAATAAATAACATTTGATAAAAAAAGACAGAAGGAATGTTTTTGAATAATAAGTCTTACGTTCACGTTGAGGATAATATATGAATCTACGTCGATTGGATTTTGAGTTCATTGTATCTTGCGGGTCTCCTTGTTGGCCAATGTCACATCGACCTCCAGAAAAACAACGTCTCAGCTTGACAGCAAAGGATTCATCTCTTGTGCGGCCTGGTTTTTAAGGAAGATAATACATGCTTATACATTTCAGGTAAGGAGAAAGATACTTCAAAATACCGATGGTTTCTTAGAACCAAATAGAGAGTACATTACATGAACGCTGCATTCAAAATAATGATAATAACTAAAGATGTATGATCCTTTCCTACCTAATTATTGTAAGCTACAGCTCAGACAATATACTATACATTATAATTTACAGGATATGAACTCCACAAATTATCAACAGCAAAGGACGGTCTTCAAGACCAATGGTATAAATATCACAGGAAAAACACAACCAAAGGCACAAGAAAAAAAAACAAACAATAAAACAGCAATGACACAAACACCTAATCGATTGCACATTCAGCACACATGATAACATTGGTAATGATCGCTCTGAAACAAACGATGTGTTTTTACGTAGCTATCATATACATCGTCCTTTTTTAATTTTAAAAAGACCAATGGGTCGAAAAATTGTGCATTTATGTGCCTGTGTTTTGATCTACATCAACCTTTGCCTCTGGAAGAAATATTTCAATCTGCTACGCATTAAGCGACAAGACTAATTGTTTTGTTCATGAGGAGCTTTATAATGTTAAATGTCTTCAAATTCAATAGCATCTTTTAAGAACAAATACATTTGCAGTATACAGAAATGCATGTTTCGGGTACTTAACCATCGTCAGTGATTCTCAATCTAAACAATGTAATATGGCCACAAAAATGTGAAAGTTATGATGTCCAAAATGTACCGTAAGACGCAGCACGATGGGTGCTATTGAATTTGAAGACGTTTAACATTGGATATGATGCTACAAGACCTCGTTTTAGAAATTTCGAGAAATTTTCGAATGGGTTGACGAAATGTTGAAACCGAAGTCTTCAAATTTCAATGACATAATTTAAGAAAAGATAAATTTGCAGCATGTACCAAACAATGTGAATGTTATCCAGCTTTCCTGTATTACCCTCCAAATACAATGTATATTAGATGTTTTTTGCGTTTTCCGATCTTGTATACTGAAGTTATTACGTTCAATAGTGAGGATGTTTTCTTAGTTTTGTTAAGTTTAACATTTTACCGTACTTTGTATGCCAATTGGGTAGTGTACTTTGCATGCCAATTGGGGGTGTATTTTGTATGCCAATTGGGGGTGTATTTTGTACTATGTATGCCAATTGGGTAGTTTATTTGCTATGCCAATTGAGTAGTGTACTTTGTATGTCAATTGGGTAGTGTATTTTGCATGCCTTTTGGACAGTGTATTTTGTATGCCTTTTTGGCAGTGTACTTTGTATGCCGATTTGCTAGTGTATTTGTAAGTCAATTCGGTGGTGTATTTTGTATGCCAATTCGGTGGTGTATTTGGTATGCCAATTCTTTCCCTTCCTAATTGGCAAATCATATTCAAAATGTTTATATAACAGAGAACAGAGAGGGAGGGAGGGGATTCTATATTTGATTTTATTTCCTGTTAAAATTATTAAGCATCTTCAAATTAAATAGCATCATTTAAGAACAGATAAATAAAGCAGGTACAAGACATGAACGTTTCGGGTACCTAACTCTCGTCAGTGATTCTCATTCTAATAAATGTAATATGCTCAAAGAGTGTGAAAGTTATTATGTCAATAAAATAATCGAAAGTAGCAGCAGGATGGGTGGGATATGATGCTACTGGAACCGTGTCATACATAGGCTGAAATAAGGTAAAGAAGATCCTGAGGACAATCTCAAAATCGCTCACAATAAAGAACCACATTGAGCATCGACGGACCCCTAGCAAGCTAGAGGTGTGACCAGGTGCCCGGGAGGAGTAAACATCCCCTGTTTGGCTAGCCGTACTTGCCGTCGATGTTCAGAAAATGAAAATAATATCTACAAAACATGCACTGTCTAAGGTAATGTATATATAGAAAGAACTATGGCGACACAGATTCCTGACACTGACAATGATTAGCAGATTACACGTAAACGTGAGTCTAAAAGAAGAACACTACCAGAAGATAACAATGTGGACTATGACCATTTTTTAAGTCATAAAATTCAGATATTTAATTGATAGAGTATGGAATATAGTACTTTGATATATTTATGTCTTGTCTCTCTTTTTTGTCCATTGATAATGTCGAAGGGTTCCAACTCTACACCTTCTTGAAGAAAATTTCAAACCAATTTTAATGCACCTAGCACGTGTTTCGAATATTAAATTCTCATCAGCGATGCTTCCAGTATCAACATCTCATTAATTCACGGACATAGAAATATTGCAAGTAAAAGAAAGTAGAATTGTCACGAGTGTGGATCTTGTATTCGAGAAATTGTATCATGACAAATATGGATAATGACCATATCCCTGTATACAGCACAAAATCGATAATTCAGAAAATCAGAAACCGAAGGCATACAAAATCAGGATAAAACAGGAACCAAAGCAAACAAACAAAAACCTCCACCATATGAAAAGAAGTGAACTCCCGATATGGGAGTGAGACCAGGTGCCCAGGAAGAGTAAGTATCTCCTGCTTGCATGCAACACCCGCCGCTTCAATTCGGTAGAAATGTCACATCCGGTTACTTCCATTTCGGAAGACAGAGAGTACAATCTTTGGTTGGATGGTTCAAATGGTCTATGACAGATTATCAACCACCATTCTGGAGAGTGGGACATCATAGTGTATGACGAGTTCCCCATATCGACCGAAGAACTTCCTCAGTGACGATGTTAGTCGGTCACAAACATATCCCTGACTGAGAAGCTTATCTGAAAGACGCCTAGCTCTCAGAACAAAATCCGTATATTTGGTACTTGCTTTGGCATAGCGTATCAACTGAGATATGAACACCCCATAAGCTGGCGATGAAGGGATGTTGCTTCTCAGAAAGGGAAAGTTTGTAATGGTGAAATTGAAGTCGTCACGTTTGTCATAGAGTGAGATGTTCATGTGACCATAAGTGTCGTAGGACAACATTATGTCCAAATAGGATGCTGAATTATTTGTCTCTGTAGTTTCTTTGACTTCAAGCTCTGAAGGATAGATACTGCTCACATAATCATCATAATTTGTTTTATTTTAAATGACAATTTGTTTTACAAATAGAATAAGAATTAAAGCAAGAAAATAATTAGCCATTTAATAGTCTGATTGAATAAAAGATATTCTTAATCGTGGAGTTTATAATCCTTACCTGAAACTTCAGAGATGGAAATATTCAAACAAAGGTACAAACCAAGGCATAATCTTAAATTCATATTAAATAACAAACATTTATCGTATCGCAGTTGATATCAGAATGTTCCAATACGAGGAAAGACCCTGTATTATCAAGTGATATATCTATACTTATATATTGCACTGAAGAACCTTAACCGAGAACCGTTTTAGAATGACCAAATTAGCACAAGGCGATACACCTTACCGTAGGATCATGTAATTAGAGAAATACACCTAATTTTAGGACAGTTAATACCATTCTGGTCCGTGAAATGTACCTCAAGCTTGTTTCTGTATTGTTATCATTTATTCTACCTATATTATCAATGTAATCTTGAATAATAAGGTATTCATATTTTTCCAAAATTTTTCTTGATGTGTAGACATTTTGGTATATGACCCTCGTGTAACTCCAAGTGGACTTGATGAATACTAAGAAAGGGAATGATCTCTAGCATGATCACCCCACACTCACCCAGCGAAACAAACCCACAAGAAAGACACATAATGGCATTATACAAAAATACAAATCGCAAAAAGACACAGCAATATTCACAAGAACATCATACAAAACAATTGTTCTTCTAAAGGATTTAATTAAAATTTCTCTAGAAGTAGTATTTCCACCAGATCAAAAGGATCTGTACATCCAATCATCAGATTGTTCTCTTTTGACATTTTAGAGGGAAAACTACACATCTATGAATGTTTCTTTTTGCTTTATTTCTTAATTCTTTCTGGTATAGAATATGCTCTTCATTCACTTTCCTCCAGGAGCTGAAAAACAAAATAATCAAAAGGAAATTAAACAAGCAAATTAATATTTGTTATCATAAATCTGAAAAGCAAATATATTTATCTAGAATTGAATTGATTAAGAAGAGATACATTTCTTTAAGTACTATGTACAGCACCTACAGAAGAAGGGTCTCGAGTTCACACGCAAGTCATCGCAATAAATATTGGACATAGCGCAAAGCAACTTCAACAAATATAAAGGTACACAAGAAAACGCTATAGTCTGACGGATCGGAGTAAACAAAAAATGTCGTCAGAAAATCTTGTATGCCTGTCGTTTTGAAAGATTTGATGAAACTCTTTGCACCGCCTGTGTAGGGGAGGGGATCTCCAGCAAGACACGGTAACAGCACCAACGACAAAACATTGAAACATCCCTATGCGAAAACACAGAGTAGAAAACACAAACAAAAAAAGACGTAAATGGGACTAAGGACACCAAATACGACACAGTAAAGCAAATAATATTCATGCCCATGGATTTGCCCGTGTGTTGCTGTTGGTGCTGCAACCTAGTTTTGTTGGAGATCCCCTCCTTTCTCATACAGGACCTATGCCAATTACAGACTCTATACAGTGAATTGTTAGCTTACTTATACTTGACTCATTTTATTATTTTCATTAAAGGTCATGCCAAAAATGTAGCACTGAAATTTTTTACTAGATGTAGTATATAAATTTTCAGAAACCAATTTAATAAGGTTATTCACTCTTTAACCTTAAAGATAACCTTAAAGATAAGGAAACCTATATTGATTTATAAATATGTAGACATAGACGAAAATATTAGGTGACTTGAGATTTCAGACTATTTGTGTCAAAGAAATATATTACATGACATTACCCGACAGTCTAGCTTCGTGAAGTTTACAAGAATTGAACAATGAATTACTTTGGAATTGTTTATCCAGTTCTATTGGAACCAACGATGAGAGTAAAGATAATGGAATATGAAATGCTTGTTTTTAGATAATAGAAAAAAAGTATTACATACGCATTTACGAGTTAAATGATACAAAGTTGCTATCAAATACACAGTAGTCTTTCTCATATTATGTGTCATCAGTGTTTCAATATGGTATACTGCTGTGAGAACAGCCAATCGGTCTTGTGGGCGGTCTTTTCCACATTTGTGTTTCAATATGGTATACCGCTGTGAGAACAGCCAATCGGTCTTGTGGGTGGTCTTTTCCACATTTGTGTTTCAATATGGTATACCGCTGTGAGAACAGCCAATCGGTCTTGTGGGTGGTCTTTTCCACATTTGTGTTTCAATAAGGTATACTGCTGTGAGAACAGCCAATCGGTCTTGTGGACGGTCTTTTCCACATTTGTGTTTCAATATGGTATACTACTGTGAGAACAGCCAATCGGTCTTGTGGGCGGTCTTTTCCACATTTGTGTTTCAATATGGTATACCGCTGTGAGAACAGCCAATCGGTCTTGTGGGAGGTCTTTTCAACATTTGTGTTTCAATATGGTATATCGCTGTGAGAACAGCCAATCGGTCTTGTGGGCGGTCTTTTCCACATTTGTGTTTCAATATGGTATATCGCTGTGAGAACAGCCAATCGGTCTTGTGGGCGGTCTTTTCGACATTTGTGTTTCAATATTTTATACCGCTGTGAGAACAGCCAATCGGTCTTGGGGGCGGTCTTTTCCACATTTTTGTTTCAATATGGTATACCGCTGTGAGAACAGCCAATCGGTCTTGTGGGCGGTCTTTTCCACATTTGTGTTTCAATATGGTATACCGCTGTGAGAACAGCCAATCGGTCTTGTGGGAGGTCTTTTCCACATTTGTGTTTCAATATGGTATACTGCTGTGAGAACAGCCAATCGGTCTTGTGGGCTGTCTTTATCACATTTGTGTTTCAATATGGTATACCGCTCTGAGAACAGCCAATCGGTCTTGTGGGAGGTCTTTTCCACATTTGTGTTTCAATATGGTATACCGCTGTGAGAACAGCCAATCGGTCTTGTAGGCGGTCATTTCCACATTTAGTGTTTCAAAATGATATGTCGCCACGAGAGCAGCCAATCGGTCTTGTAGGCGGTATTTTCCTCATTCTTACTATTTTCTAGAATCTATAATAAAAAACTGATAGCATTGCAAAAAGATTCATTTATTTTTCTGATGATCTATTTCATCAACAGAATTCTTTCTCTAGACTTGTTTTACGCTTTCGTGATATTTTTCGAAAAGTTACAAAACTTTAAAAATATATCAACGCAATACACCCTAAAACACCGTTAAACAGGCCGTTCAAGCCATTTCTCTGCAACGTCAAAGTAGAGTGAAAGTTTAGAAAGACATAAAAAGAGGTAATTTCCCTATTTTGAATCTAATTTCTTTTTGACAATTTTGTTATCTTCTGGTCTGCTTTGTATGGTTGACGAAGCGGCCTTTCGGAGTATACCGACTTTGTAATTTTGTTTTATATTCTTTCCTATGAAAGGTCCATTTTCTTTGTTTAGTACTTGTGAAAAAAAATCGATCTACAAATACATTTCTGTCGTTAATTGACATGTCTCGTATATTGAAATTTTCGACTCGAAATTTACCGCTTCCTACATTTACTTGACTAATCAGAGAAAAGCTTTCTTAGTTACATCACGTATTTCCGATCTTCGACGTTGCACAAGAAGTAGATGACTCCATTCCAAAAATCGATCACGAATAATGGCTCGTTTACGATGGTTTGCGATGAACTATTTTCAAAGTTTTATATAGTTTTTATAGTTTTGGAAAGTTTAAGGATTAGAAAGGATATGGCAAATACGATTTCTTTTGCAAAGTTTATTTTGTGTAATTATATCGATCAAGTGGGCCACTAAATTTCCGAAATGAATCGTGATATTCCTTGAACTTTGACTATAGAGAGATGTTGACGATAGAGAGATGTTGACTATAGAGATATGTGAAGGGGTTTGTGTTTTGAGGGTTGTTGGCATCGAGCTCTTGTGGATAAAAAAGAAACAATTGGTCCAGAGAGATCATTTTGGCGGGATACGAATCTTATTGGCTCCCTACACAGACACCAAATTCCACGGTAATGCACCCCCACCTTCCCACTAGGAGTCCATATTCTACGGTGGTTTAAAAAATAATTCAAGCAATAGCTAAATATTAATGTTTAAGAAAGGCCTTTGTATTTCTACAACTTTCTGTAAAATACACATTTTTGGACAGTCGTGGCGGGAGACATGAAAATTTGTTCAATAAAAAAACATGTCGCATTCTGGCATTGGCTTCTGACGACATGGTTTTCTGAGTTTAAAAAAAATTCATGTCTCCCACCCAGTGGGCAACAAATACGTAATTTCGATGTACTACTTGAATTTCTGTGGTTACAGGACTTACGTGGAACTGTTTTCCAAACGAATACTGGTTTACCTACAGTAAAATGAAATAGAGTTATACATGTATCTACTGATTTAGCAAGGACATTATTATTACCAAAAAAAAAGAAAAGAAAATAACAACATGGGTGTCTTTCACCGTGCATTGAATTAAAAGAAAAGACATATTAAAATGAAACATTTCCCTCAATCATTTCTTGTTTTATAAATCTCAGATAAACCAGATGCTACCTTATAACAATTGTTTGTGACATCCTTAAACTATTATATTAAGTTTAAGTCATATCATATAAATTCCTTAACAAAAGGTATTTGCCAAAAATGACAAAAGTTGATAAGCTTAGGAATATTCACCCTTGGTTGTTGGCGTCGTTGGTGTTGTAGTTGTCGGTGTTGTAGTCGTTGGTGTTAAAGTCGTTGTAGTTGTCGGTGTTGTAGTCGTTGATGTAGTAGTCGTCGGTGTTGTAGTTGGTTTTGTTGTCGTCGGTGTTGTAGTAGATTTTGTTGTAGTTGCCGTTGGTTTTGTTGTCGTTGTAGTTGGTGTTGGTGTTGTAGTCGTTGTAGTTGGTGTTGGTGTTGTAGTCGTTGGTGTTTTAGTGGTTGTAGTTGGTGTTGGTGTTGTAGTCGTTGGTGTTGTAGTGGTTGTAGTTGTAGTTGGTGTTGAAGTCGTTGTAGTCGTCGATGTTGTTGTCGGTATTTTTGTGGTTGTTGTTGGTGTTGTAGATGTACTTGGTGTTGTAGTCGTTGTAGTTGTCGGTATTGTAGTCGTTGATGATGTCTTCTGAATTATTCTTACTGTTGGTGTAGCCGTTTTTGTTGGCATTGTTGCTTTCGTTGTACTATGCGAAGTGTTCGAACCTGGGTTAGACAAAGTTATATGTTTATGATTATAATAGCGAGCGGAGCTCGCTGCAAAGGGCGGCCTTTGCGAGCGAAGCTCGCCCTTATGGTAACGCGTATACACATATCTTATTGAGAAAATATGCTGAATCAAAGAATGAGAATGTACTACTATGCTTTCAAAAACTTTCGTGCCCTCTCAGACAGAGTTGCTGCGGAGATGCTGGATATTGCCATTAAATTTTTTTTTTTCGACTCCAAGTAGACGTATATGTTATACTCAATTTTTGTTTATAAGTTAAATTTATTGAAAATATTTTTCGTAAATCAGGTAACGATAAAGCATCAACAAGGCGGCGTAACCACGGGAAATCCGACATTTCCGGTTTTAGACGAGACGTTTCGCTCTGATTGCTTTTCTCGTCTCGGGTGGTTTCTTACTGTCAGAAGTCGGAATATGTTTGTTTTTTCTTTTGTTCTTAAGTAATTTATTTTCAGCTAGCCTAAACATTATTCTTACAAAATAAAAATGAATTTTAAAGAACCATATTCTAAAGAACCAAATTTAAAGCCCCCCCCCCCCCCCCCCCCACACACACACACACTAAAATGTTCATCTGCTGGTCTAGATCAATTTTACAAATGCTTCCGTGTTTCCACTCGCCTTATACTACCTTTTTGGCAATCATCAAACAGAAAGGTTTTGTAAGATAAGATAAGCCATCATTACAAAATAAAAAAGAAAGATCTCTCCGCTCGCACAAAAAGGCTTTGCCTTGATTCATATTAATGAAGCTTCATCAAGGCCTATTGGAACAGTTTTATCGATATCATTTAAGGAACCTTTGATAAAGATATCAAATACTTCCGTTTCTGGAATGCATTTCTTTCTACTTTTGAGCCTGTCACACCTTCACTTTTTAGGCAAATGCATGGACACACGTCGAAGAGCGTTTAAATGCGTCAAGTAAGTTTATAAGTCGTTGGGTGGCCTTTTGTGATGCTATGAACGTTTGGGGAACATCACTCACAATAGAGCATTAATTTGTGCACCGACGGACCACTAGCAAGCTAGAGGTGGGACCAGGTGCCCGGAAGGAGTAAGCATCCCCTGTTCAGCTAATCTCATCCTCTCGATGTTAACGCACGAAACTGAAATCAATATCCTCAAAACATGCACTGGCTGAGGTTATGTTTATATAGAATGTGCTATGGTGACCATGTCAGTGAAAGACATTCAAGAGAGCTTGTCAGAGATATAAATATTCGACCAATCAGATCGCAGCTGGCTCGGTCGACGAATATTTTATTCGCGAAGTGAATAAGTATTGAGGTATTCCGAAAATTTGAGAAAAGTACGATCCGAATGACATTAAACTATAGCAAAAGCGGCCTTTATAACATACGTTGATTTGTATTGTGTTCGAGTTTCTTTCATTTCTTAAAATACGCATTAGGTAGGTAATATCAAAATTTATAAACATTTCGATATAAAAAAAAACTTATATGAAAACCAGATACACTCAGTGAATATTTTCGAACGAAACTGTGTCACGATGTAGTTGGCTAATACATGTAGACAACAACTGCGATTTTTAATATATTTACGCATCTAAGCAAATGAAATACCTAATAGAACATGACCTCCAATCGGTCTTTTCTTTTTTATTGTTAGATCTCTATGTAGTTTACGAAAGAAAGACAGCTGAATTTTAATTAGATTACAAAACCACATACGTCTTGCCGACATTTTTCTTTGCTCGTACGAAGATGAGTTTATTCAATCTCTGGTCTTCATTTTGTACTATGCATTGGGATATCGTCATTTTCCATATTTATCATTCCAGCGTTCAATCATAAGAAGTAGTTTGGAGGTCGCTCGGCAAACGCTGGGCTTGCGTTCTTACGCGCTGTGAAGCCGTTGCTCATAAGTTACTAAACAAGCTAAGAGGTCTAATGTACAGCGTTGGTCTAAATTACTGAACGTGCGCCTATCGACAGCGTAGTGACCTGTAAATCCTGTTTAAATTCAGGAATTCTACTTTGGGTGACGGAAATATTTTATCACTACTCGCACGTTGTAGATCGTTGGTTATGCGCTTTAAGGATGCTCTATGTGCATTGCTCACGAACGTTACTGCAATATGAGTTATGTTTCATGTTTCTTTGGTGTAAGGTGGTATTCCTTGTCGCTTTTGTGTCGCTTTCTGTTTCTGCTCTGTGTTTTTGCATTGGGTGCTTTGGGGTTTTTCTGTGTGTGTCTGCTCTGTTTTTGCATTGGATGTTTTGGGGGTTTTCTGTGGGTGCTGCGGCCGAGTGTTGTTGGACATCCCCTCTTTTCTTTTCAAACCAAATCACAACGTCCAATAGCGTGTTGAAGGTCGTTTCTCAAAAAAGACAAAGTTTGAAACGACCATTAGATTCAAATCAATAAGAATTGCAATTTTCTAAACAAGCATATGAAAATAGACTTTTAAAAATATCTTATCTTACTTTTGCATGGATGCCCAAAACATGGAATTTTTCTAAACGAGTCACCACTACACTGATGACTAGGGAGGGTCCCATACCAGCAAGTCCGAGTCTCAGTTTTGAAACCTAATCCACAACTAGGATAGCAAGGAATACTCGTTTTCCAATGACCCCAATGTGCTACGAAGTATAAAGTGTATCAGATATTCCATGTAAGTATGTGCTCGTAGATCATTAGAAGAATACAGCTTTTTCATTTTCATGTAAGGATCTGATGATGTAGGAGAAAAGGAAAAAGGAAATATATAGTATAAATATATGTTGGAGACCCCCTCCCTTAATGATAAAAAAGCACAAAGACTTACACTTTATGAAAAGGAATGGGTTTGATTGTGAGTTATATCTTCTTTAACTCATTAGACTGTGAATTTGTCTCTGGGGAATGGGTTACCTTGCGAGTTATGGCGTGGGTGGTGTGTTGAGCCCGAGTTCAAATGCGAGTTTGGCTGTAAATTCGTCTGAGATCCTTTGTCTCCTTGTGAGTGGTGGTGTGAGTGTTGTTTTGAGTCCGAGTTCCAATGCAAAGTGAACTTTGAAGTTGTTTGTGATTCATGGTGCCTCTGCGAGTTGGAGTTCCCGTGAAAGTACCTGTCTGAGTCTGAAATCGTATTTTTGTCACCATGCCCACGATGTGAATCCGTGCCCGAGTCCTTTTGCGAGTCTGGCCGACTCATTTGTTGCCCATAGTGTCGATATATGCGTTTAAGCGTTTCGGGGAAGAACCCATCTCCTTCTTGTATCATGTGCAAAACATTATCTATTGAAGCAAAGAAAAATATATAATTTTATCAGTCATCAAAACGCATGCGAAAAAGGCATTTGCGAATAGAATATGTGACCTCGTGCACCTCGTGCACGTCACACAACACGCACATATTGTTTTATTACATGACAATAAGTACCACTTTAAATCTTTAAAATGATACTTTTTGTATATACTTGTATGGAGACGGCTTTCTAAGTTGTGAAAACTTGTGCCCGATCCAATTGTTTACTAAGACAATAAAATATGTTTCATCATCATATGTGACCAACGCTCAATTTTGAAGAGGTATTGCATCCGCTTTAATATAAAACAACCCTTCGTTATCAATGATGTTAAGATTTTCTCTTCATTTCACTGATTCCAATTATCTAAGATACTGTACTTTTGCAAAAAAGACTTTTGCACTGTACCGAAACTCGTTGAAGATTAAAACTAGATACATGGAAGTGAACACTGTTAAAAGTAATGTGACTATCAACTCATACATTGCAAAGACCAATAGACATACACCGTGTTAGCTTACACATAAATAAGAAGTTAAGGAAAATTGACAGCTCAAACATAATGAATATAGCAATTAACCCAAAGACTTTCCACTGAAAAAAAGAAGCACATCTCATAAAAGGAGGGACACCAATACGAATACGCTGCTAACTTTGTAGGTCATCCGAGATAAAACTAACAACTTGAACTCATGTGTTATAAAAATAGTCAGACATCGGAATCGGTTCATGGAAGTTGTCACTTTGTTGTTTATATGCCATTTCTACTTGTAATCTCTAAATCGTTTAAGATATCTTGATCCGTATTTCATATCAGAAAGCAATAATTTATTAAATGCATCAATCCTCTGATGCGTATGTATCAAAGTAAACATTGCAAATCAATTTCCAAAATTGAATGTAGCGAAAGAAAAATGGTTTTATTTGCCTATTTATAGATCAAAGACAGAAAATGAAATATAGATATCGTCAATGTCATCTTACCAGAAAGCCTTGCAGATGAAACGTTAAAAGTAATAAGTAAACAAAGAATGAATTTAATTTCCATTTTAGGTAATGAACTTTGGTTCAGGTACCGAATCGTGCAATGTTTGAAAGTTTATTTAACGTTATCTTCTATTAAGGCATTGTAAATCTAGAACGATATATGTAGGTGTCATATATTACATGATTTAATATTAGACAGTACTGAGTGTGCTGTGTGTAATCAAAAATTGTTTAGCTGGATAGATGACCAACGATGTTAAATGACCACGTAAAGCATAATGCAGGGCCCAAGTAACACAATTTGAAAGATGAATATATATAAATATGTATCAAAAACATAGGGTGTACGAAACGCGGTCCATGATGTGCCCGCTAGAGCTAGCTGATGCAATCACCCGAGCAGTTTGACCGATATTCATAGCGGACAAGTGGTCGGATCTCTTGCTTCTTTGACAAGGTTTTGGCAGGACCTGTCATTGAGTACCGTCACAACAGTCATTCAGAGTGCATTTCTTAATAATGCGCTGGTAGAAGGCTGTATATTGGTCACGGACAATGCAGAGTGTCGTTCTTGGGAAATGAAAGATACTTTCAACGCCATATATTGCAATTGACGAATGGAATTAGTCTTTCATAGATTAAAACATTTTTCAAATGTTTTCATTCAAATAAACGAGGAATACATTGTGGGAAACTCTGGAGCGGTAAAGTTTGATACTATCTTACCTCTTCGAGTAATTGATCCATCTGCACTGAACACGAGCGAGAATAATTATAAAATTTCCTACAGAACCCATTACGGTAAAACATTTATTTCTGAGAGAAAAGTGTTATCCCCAAAATGAAGATACAAATAACTGAATTGAAAATAAAGACCGGATATGACCTTTTTGATCTGCACGACCTGTGTGAAGGGTGTTTCTATCAAACAGGAGATGCTTAATCTCCCTTATCACTTGTGCTTATGGGAGTAACTTTTGCTTCTGCTTAGAATAATTCAGCTAATTCTTTGTATTGTGAATATTTTCTATGTTGTAGTCTTCGGTGTTTCTTTTTCGTATTAGCAGATTCAACAAGAAATTATGAAGTTAAGCAGGCTTTTGGATAAACGGAAGAATTGCATTTTTGAATTATAGCATGCGTCCTTATTCTTAGAACAACCTTATTTTTACAATTCTTCATGAAACTGTTGCCACGGGTGTTGCAAGCAAACAGGAAACGTTGACTCTCCCAAGGTACCTGGTCTTAATTCGGAAAATTGTTTATTCCGGGGTTCGCATCTGTCCAAATGGAAATTCTAATGATTTTACATTGCCTTCTCGACTGTGAGACTAAATAACTGATTGACACTTCTTTGATGTTTATTTATTTATTTGTTTAATTCATTCAAGATAGCTCCACTATCAATTTTCGTGATTTTCTGTCTCTAAATGTTTATTCCAAAGCCAAAGTGTGTTATCTGCTGGTTTTTAAATACTTAGTAATACATCAAGATGAATTTTAATGCGCATGAAGGCTCCTTTTCAATCCTATTTCCTATAAAGTAGTTCTTGAGATGTGTATGACAAATATTGATAATGACCGTATGTCGCATTTGAATATGCTTATACGCGAGTTGTACAGCACCATCTACAATTAATTTCATTTAGCACTTGACTCTGTTCAGAGATGGTGTATAAGAAGTGTTGTCCGTCTTGTTTCTGTAAAGCTGAAGTATTCTACGTCTGTTTAAACTCGCGAGAAAATTCTGTTTTATATATATATTAGTTCTGTTCTATATATACGTACTTTTCAAGAACATGTAAGCCTTTTGGTTGTGGTTGTTAGATTAAGATTTTATTTTGGCTCTGTTCTATGCATACGTACTTTTTCAAGTATATGTAAGCCTTTAAACAGGGATATGGTCATTATCCATATTTGTCATTTCGGTTGTGGTTGTTGGATTGACATTTTATTTTTGTTCTGTTCAATATACGTACTTTTTCGAGAACATGTAAGACTTTTGGTTGTGGTTGTTGGATTGAGATTTTGTTTTGGTTCTGTTCTAAATATACGAATTTTTTTCAAGTGTATGTAAGCCTTTTGGTTGTGGTTGTTGGATGGTGATTTTATTTAACTTTTTTTTTGTTCTATATATACGTACTTCTTCAGGTACATGTAAGTCATTTGGTTGTCGTTGTTGGATTATTTAGAGTTTTATGTTTGAATTTCATTCACTGATTGAAAACTCAACTTAATATACAGATAAACATTATTCATAAACAAAAGCATCATAAAAAGACACAACAAAATGGATATCCAGAAACTGCAACAAGTAAACTAAACACTGACTAGGGCTTAACATAAACGCGAAATTGTAACAATCAACTGCAACAAACACCAGTTCTAAGACAAACGAGAAATACAGTAACATCCACTCCAAATGTGCAAACAAAACATCAGAGTAAAACAATGGAACGTGAAATAGTCATGGCAATACATATATCAACGGAGATAGATTGTCACATGGCGTCGTGCGAATCATAAGTTATCCACATTAGTGTGCACATTACTGACATTATGTCACTAATCCGGTTACACAATGGTCCTCCGAGACACACAGATGTTCTATTAAGAAAAATTATCTCATGTATGGTACGTCAAAAACAATACTTAAGTGAATGAAATTAAAACACAAAAGCCGAAACTATATTCTTAAAATCAAAGTCGAAAGGCTTACGAATTTCGGGACAAAATACAAAACAGAATTTTCTCATGCGAAATAAATAGGACAAACAGACGGAGATGATGAAACAAGAAAGACAACTTATCTTATAAACCGTCTCCAGTCAAGTGCGGAACGCAATGAGAATAGGCGACAGACAATTGCTTAAGAATGAAACATGAATACTTTTCGTATTCCCATCTATTGCTATCTTCTTTTTAATCATATTTTCGTCTTATTATTTCGATATATTATATATGACGATTTTTGATATCAAGATACGAAGTCCTGATACATGATATGCAAGTACTGACATTTTTTTCTGCTTAAAACTATAAGTTTTGGACCAATTGTGCGTTCTTCGAGAGTGGGAGGGTTATGCGCACTAATCCGGATGACCACACCGTTTGCTATTTGCGTGGCAGATGGCCGTCCTAAGTCTGCACCAGTTGCCGATTGGTCATGTTGGTTCAAGTTTATATGGTGTGAGTTGGTGTTCCTTGTCTTATTTGCGTCTTTTTCTGTGGGTGACTGCTCTTTGTTTTTGCATTGGGTATTTTGGAGTCTTGCTGTTGGTGCTGCAACCTAGTGTTGTTGGTTGGAGATCCCTTCCTTTTTCACCGGGATAATTCATGATAAACGTCATCAACGCAATTCAAACTGCAGATAAATGCATTGTTTCATAAAGCATAATTAAATCCAATAGTATATGTTAATCCAATCATCCTCTTGTACTGATTCCATAGTTTTTATCATTCGTTAAAATGAAGTGAAAGAGACAAAATGACATATTCTTGAAATGTTTTTCTTCTCTTTAATTGTCTCCTTTCTGGTACAAAAAATCTTTTAATCACTTTCCTGGAGGTGCTGGAATAATAATATTATTTTAATATATATGATGTCAAAACGATAAAGGACCAAAAGGCGAAGCTTATTTCTGGCGACATAGCTCCACACTGCAACGAGAATTAAGTGTTTATAATAATTATTCGGAAGTGTTCCAACTCTATACCTTTTTGAAGAAAATTTCAAACCAATTTTTCTGCACCAGACACGTGTTTCGAATACTAAATTCTCATCAGTGATGCTTCCAGCGGAGTCGCTATAATTCATTTTAGTAGCTCCTCTTCTTTCATTCTTTTAAATATAAATATAAGGTTATATTTAGATGCATAATGTAATGAAAAACGTGACCCAAAAAAAGTTGGAGGAATGGTGCAAGGATGCAAGGGTATTATTAACCCAAAATGA
The DNA here is from genome assembly GCA_033119305.1 of Pinctada imbricata. Taxonomy (NCBI): domain Eukaryota; kingdom Metazoa; phylum Mollusca; class Bivalvia; order Pterioida; family Pteriidae; genus Pinctada; species Pinctada imbricata. The sequence continues at coordinate 5,955,584 of VSWD01000009.1, read as the reverse complement.
TTCAAAAGTAAAACAGCAGAATCTTCTTTCATATCACACAAAAGCTTGAGATATTCAACGGAATTTGAAACAGATTGGACTATGTTAAATTGTCAACTTGCAACAAGGTCATAGGCGGCACAGGCTTGCAATATAACCTTGCCGTCATCGCTATTTTCCTACGCCATTTCATGCGACGATAAAGCCCGAAAAGCCTCACAAGTATTGAATGTCGTCACAGTGACTTCATTATGATTTCTGACGTAAACAGGCAAAAGATTGAAAGACAGAGGCACACAGATTGCTTTTTTGAATGTTTAGGGGCGAGTACATAGGCAATGAAGGAAACGATTCTTATCTTGATGTAGAAAAAGTCACAAGACTCACTTCTAAAGACGGTAGGTTTCGATTTATAGCTTGAAATTTGGAGTTTCAGCTGATGATGTTGGCAACGAACGAATGAATAAAGAATCCCTGATCTTGCATCGTATTGTATTGAAACAAAGGCATTATCGATTTTGTGCTGTATACAGGGATATGGTCATTATCCATATTTGTCATTTCAAAGTTAAGAAAAGCGGAACTGAAATCGAACGCATGCGTAGGAGATTGTTAAATTGTATGTCAAAAGGCTACGCCGTGAGCAACAAGAACTTACGTGGAACTGTTTTCCAGACAAATACAGGTTTACCTGTAGTTGAAAAGAAGTAAAATAATTATGCATGCCTCTTGTCCTGTTAACTAAATCCATAGCATTATGTTTTGGAAATTTATTATGCCGTCTTAGGAATTTTTCAATTTTTTATTATCTCCTTATAGGTTTAGATCCTTTCGTCGTAACAGAAAATGTGCATGAACTTTGTGTCCCGGGTACTTGACCAATCTACAGTCTTGTACAAGCGCATCATTGAGACTTGCACTCTGACTGACTGTGACGACGGGACTCCATGACGGGCCCTGTCCAAACCTCTTTAGAGAAGACAGGGCCCGACCACCTGTCCTCTCTGAATGTCAGTCGGACTCCTCGGGTGATTACATACATGAGCTCGCTACAGCCGGCAGAGCACGGACTGTATTACGCATGCCCTCTTTTTATATCCTTTTACATATTCATCTGTGTCTATGGGGCCTCTGCGTTTCGCGGTCTTGTTTGTGTGATGTCATCTTACAGTGAGGAGGTTGTTTTACACCACAATTGTACGTTCTTCGAGACCTCTGGGTAATTGGAGAAGTGAGAGGGTTGTGCGCACGTAATCCAGGATAACCACACCATTTGCTACTTGCGTGACAGATGGCCGTCCAAAGTCGGCACCGGTTACCCATTGGTCTCGTCGGTTTATGTGTAGTCTTTTGTGTTTGATGTTTACATGTCGTGTGTCTCTTTTCCGTCTCGTGCTGTACTCGTCTTTTGTGTTTTTGCATCGGGTGTTTTGGTGTTTTACTGTTGATGCTGCAGCGGGGTCTTGTTGGAGATCTCCTCCCTTCTTTTTAGGATTGAAGAGGTGACGTAATAGAGAAGATAACAATAATGAAAAGTTAATCTTTTTCAAATATATATCAATAATGCCAGAAAATTAGTTTTAAAAACGGGGAAAATATTTAATCCGTAATAAAAATTCAACAAAAAATGTACTATAAACTGAATTTATTAGTTCATTCTAGAGTTGAACTTAATTTTGGATTCAACATGGTAAAGTTTCCCTGGCTTGACGGTGATTTTTCTGTATTACCGTCATACGGTATCTATATTTCGCATTCAGTATACTTTTATTTTCATAGTAGAAGAAACTTTTAGGTCAAGTTTTTCGCATTCATAAACTAGTAAAGACTTTCTGGAAATTTTACAAAATTTATCGTCAACTTTGGATATTTGACAACCTGCATCTTATGGTGACAAAATTTACAAAATTAGAAGGGTCAACGGTAGACAGAATTTCCATCGAAATTGTGTTAAAATCATCAAATGTCTTTAATACCGTGGATATGATCCTTATGTCACCAGACGGACACTTGCTTGGTACTGGACCACATCCTTGTACCAGCGCATTCTAAAAAAAATTTCTTAAATTTCTGAAGTCTGGGTCCTGTAGCATCGTATCCCAGACATTTTGCTACGTCTTTCGGTATATTTAGGACATAATTTCACAGATTTAAGCCAAATTTCATTGTTTAGATAGATTATCATTTGTGGGAGTTAAATACCCGAAACGTGCATGTCTTGTCCATGCTGTAAATTTATCTGCTCTGAAATAATGCTAATGAATTTTAAAACGTTAAACATTATGAATACAGAAAATAGCCGATTTTACAGAAGAGATCAGCAACACATTTGCCATCATCGGGGATGCCTTCAACAATACTAACCCGTTGTAGTTTTTGATGTTGTTATCGACTTATTTGTACTTTTTGCGGTTGCTGTAGTAGTTGGCATTCTAGTACTTGTAGTCGTTGGAATTGTAGTAGTCGGTGTTGTAGTCGTCGATGTTGAAGTAGTCTGTGTTGTAGTCGTTGTTTGTGTTGAAGTCGTTGGTGTTGTAGATGTTGTTGTTGTAGTCCTTGGCGTTGTAGTCAATGTTGTAGTCGTCGTTGTTACTTTCATTGTGATCGGTGGTGTGTTAAAACCTTAAGAATATGAACATAGTCGTTCATTCATAATATGTGCATATTGATTTCTACGAATCAAGCATACGAGCAGAGAATTTTCTAAAATATTACAAGGACATGTTTAATATTTTATGATGATTGCTTAATAACATCATTATCCTCAGGCAAAATTTTGTATTCAGTTGAAACTATAACTTCGATTTTAGAAATCACTTAGAAATGGAAAAACGAATAATGCAATCTATCTTTACAGAACCGCTATTTTAGGGCAGGGCACCATAAGTTAAGAACTGAACCTAGATTCTAAATTTCAAAATTCATGAGGATCATTATGATATCAGTGAATGACTTGTCCTAAGTCGGCACCGATTGCCCATTGGTCTCGTTGGTTTATGTGTAGTCATTTGTGTTTGATGTTTCTCTGTGATTTGACGTTCCTTGTGCCATTTAATATTAAGTCTCTTTCTGTGCGTGTCTTCTTTGTGTTTTACAGTGGGTGTTTTTGAGCGTCTGCAGTTGGTGCTGCAACTAGGTATTGTTGGAGATCCCCTCCTTTCTTGTAATAATTCAAACAAGTGTCATTCTCCCGGAGTAGATTGAAATGAATGAAATCAATATTTATTTTGCTCTTTATATATTGTGTTTTGAGAATCGATTTAAGTAATCTTAGTTTATGTTACCTAGTAAAGAGTAACCTACTTTTGCATGGAGGTCCTGAACACCATGTTATTCTGTGTGAGTCACCAATGCATTCATTGCTGGGGAATATACCGTACCAGCAAGCCCGAGCCTCAATTTTGAAACCAAATCCACAACTAACAGAACAAGATCTCGTCGTTACCCAGTGGCCCCAATGTACTATGAAATACAAAATTAAGTGAATATAGATACATGCTCATACATCCACGTAAAATTGCTGTCTAGGATTTAGATGAAAAAATGGATCAGGAGCTTGAACATTATTGCAGATTTCAAGAAAGATAAGGAAAAGATTTTCAATCATAATAAAATAGATACATATATGGTATGACAAATATGGATTATGAACATATCTGCATAAGCAGTACAAAGCAAACAGATAAACACCTCCACCACATGAAAAGAAGCGAACTCAAAATATACATGTAGGAGTGAGACCAGGTGTCCAAGAAGAGTCGGCATCTCTTGCTTGCATGCAATATATTAAAGTCAGGACATTTTTGCAGACATAATTAGCTACAGGATGTTAAGTTGCCAAAACTTACATTACTTTCTCTTTCAAACAAACAATATCTTATAATAGAAATTTTAATATCAATAAAATTGTTCGGTAAAGTCCATATTTTAGGACGATCTCTCAAGTATCAATCTATTAAAAACTTAGTGTTCCCCACCGGCCATTTCATTTACTTAATGTATACCCTCTATCATAAGATAATATATTCTAACAACTTTTGTTGTTATTTTGGTTCGAAATAGACTTTCGTTCCTCAAAGCACTAATATTATTGATTATTGTCAGTATACCGAATATCATATGAAAGAGTATATTTTTCAAAAAATCACATAAGAAATTATCTTTTTATCCTTGAAATGTTACAAAGTTTGACCGATCTTGGAGGATCAAATGGAAGGGGACGCAGCCAGCCCGGATACGCTTGTTATAATAAAAGTCTTACGTTTCATGGCATCGAAGATTTTGTTTGACGATCCATGAAAGAATTCCCATTCAGAGCCAGAGTTTGAGTGTGAACCTGAACCCATATATGAGCTCATGTGTTGTTCCAAATTCGAGCCAGAACCAAAACTTGCGCTCAGATGCTGGTCCGTATGCGAGCCAGGTTCAAAGATTGAGCCCATGTGTAGGCCTGTATGCGAGCCTGAACCAAGCATTGAGCTCATATGCTGGTCCGTATGCGAGACAGGTTCAAAGAATGAGCCCATGTGTAGGCCTGTATGCGAGCCTGAACCAAAAATTGAGCTCATATGCTGGTCCGTATGCATGCCTGATCCAAACATTGAGCTCATATGCGAGCCGGGACCCATATTGGAACCCTGCCAGCTAATCTGTGATCCCATATCACCACCAAAGCGTCTTTCTCTAACATTGAAGGAATCCTCTCCTTTGTTTCCTGTTCATTGAAAAAAGTAGTTTTTACTATTCTCTATGCAGGATGCGATAATTAGAAAAATATCATTAACATCAATAAAACTTTAGGTGCCTCTACTTAACTGTTGCATTTTCCAAAGATTACATCCGGCAGCAGGATTTATTTCTGAAATTTAATTTCATCACCACTATGAGTATTATTGATATTAATTTTATCAACACATGCTGGCAGAGTGCCTGGTATTGCTATCAGGCAGGGAATGCGTTCCCTTCCCGGGCACATAATTTCGTTTCCATTACCGTTTCACTTTTGTTTTCTTTTGGAAGTTTCTAAGTTGTTTTCTATGATTTCCAAGTATTCAGAATTAATTGTGATTTTTGATTTTTAATTTGGGTTTTCAGTATCAGTCTCAAACTCTCTTTTTTTAATGAATCAAAAATGCTTCTAGTTTACATCCCGTATGTATCAGAAGAAAAGACGAGTTTGTAATTCAATATGTAAACTATTGAGTACTGAAAACATTCTTTATTTGTTACAAGTTTGTAGATCCTTTACAAGAAAGAAAATATAAGTAGCGCCAAACTTCTCTTACCTGAAAGCCTCGCCAACGAAACATTCAAAGTTATCAATAAACAAAAAATGAACTGCATCTCTATTTTCGAGTTTGGACTTTTTATAGGGACCAACTCGTGCAGTGTTAAGCAGTTTAAGTAACGTTATCTTGAGGCATTGTAAATATAGAACAAGAATTTCAAATCTAGGTGTCATATTTTACATGATACCATATACATAAGACAGGACAAGATGTTCTATGTGTTAATCTATAGATCGTTAGCCGTGCAGCTTTACCTCAACCGAGAACCCTTTGATCGTTGATGATATGATTTGAGGAATTTGTCACTAAGATATAAGCCTTTTACACGTACAATATTGCTTGTTTTGATATCTCTGTCAATGCTGAGATTGCTGGTTTGATGAATTAATATATCTATGCTCAAATATGAAGATAAAATGTTTCAAGTACCTTTTCAGTGCATATATTCCTTGATGTGACATATAAAAACCAGGAACGATTTAGGATGCTGAAATCGCTACAGGAGCAGCTAGTTGCGTTGCTGACCTGATTCTTCTTCGATCGCCAATATATTTCTCGCTTTCTTGCTTTGTTTGTATATTTATTTATTTCACCAGCTCGGGCCGCAGACCAATAAATATCAGAATAATTATCGATGTATGTATATTTATGAAATGTCTTTGTTTCTGAAGCTGTATACATATTACTTATTTACGCAAGAATATAACGTATAGTGACATATAGTCAGATATCCATCAAACAATCCGTTTTTTTTCCAAAATTACTTGTTTTCAATATTGTTTGATATTTTCATTTAAACTTAAAAAATAATCTGGAAAAAAAATATTTGAAAGTATCTCCACCTCTCCTCATTTTAACATTCTTTATACCACGTCTTTCCAGTTTATATGATTTTAAAGTCTTTATTTTTTTGTATCGGTCTTGTAAACTCTTTATCCTCAAGTATGTTCATGGTGATTTTGTCCTTAACTAGAATACCTTCTGAGTTATAAATTTTGAACTAAACTAAAACTGAAGAGAATCTCCTCTAGGCAAATATGTGTGGAATTATTTGTCACAAAATCATTTTATGACATTATTTCAAGCTGTGACCTTAGTATAGTCAAGAACGACAAGTTGAGAGAATTGTTAAAAAAGGGTCCCAAATACAGAGAAAGTATTCCTTTACATGGAACCAAAATGTCAAAATTATCATGGACTCTTGTGAGGAATATGCAAGACGTTGATCTAGAATTAACCGATTAAAATCAACTGTGAACACCAGATTGGAGTCTATATTCAAAGACCCTGATGTTATCACAGAGCTTACCTACCTCCAAGAACATTATGTCATCACACCAGCGGACAAAGCCTCAAATAATTACACATTTACTTGCAAAAAATACTATTTCGACAGTCTAGTTAAAGAGTTGGGTCTAAATTCGACACCTGGAAATCCCACTTACACCCCAACAAACCTTTCTGCCTCAGAAATAATAGATAACCACAAGCTTCCTTTGGCTTCGACACTAACACTTTAGATATAGATTTGCCATACTTATACTGCATACCTAAAATGCATAAGAATCCGTAAAAACAACGTTTCATAGCTGGTTCCTCAAAATGTTCTACCAAATCTGTATCGATCTTACTCACCAAAGGTTTATCTGAAATCAAACCTGGGCTTCAAAAATATTGTTCGACAGTATGTTCTCGCAATGGTATCAACCAGATGTGGATTTTAAAGAATTCGAAGGAATTTTTAGAACATCTGAAATCCACTCATTTTAGTAGAGTCCATTCGATCAAAGCCTTTGATTTTTCGACACTCTACACTACAATTCCACATTCTAAATTGAAAGAGAGACTCGCAAAAATTATAAGTAATGCGTTTACAAGTAAGAACGGTAATCGCAAATACAAATTTATTGTTGTTAACTATGACAAAACCTACTTTGTAAAAGAAAAGTCCGATTCTGAAAATAAGTACACTGAAACTGATATTATTCAGATGTTAAACTTTCTGATCGACTACATTTTTGTGATGTTTAGAGGAAAGGTCTTCCAGAAAATTATCGGAATTCCAATGGGGACCAATTGTGCCCCACTCCTTGCCGACATTTTCCTTTACTCGTACGAAGCTGAATTCATTCAATCTTTGGTCTCTGAAGGGAAAAGATACTTAGCTTCTGACTTCAACTTCACTTACAGATACCCAGAGGATGTGTTGTCCATCAATAATCCAAATTTCGCGGATTACCTCAGCAGTATCTATCCTTCGGAGCTTGAAGTCAAAGAAACTACAGAGACAAATAATGCAGCATCCTATTTGGACGTAATGTTGTCCTACGACACTGATGGTCATATGAACACATCACTCTATGATAAACGTGACGACTTCAATTTCAGTATCACAAACTTTCCTTTCCTGAGTAGCAACATCCTTTCATCGCCTGCTTATTGCGTGTCCATATCTCAGTTGATACGCTATGCCAGAGCAAGTACCAAATATACGGATTTTGTTCTTAGAGCTAGGCGTCTTTCAGATAAGCTTCTCAGTCAGGGATATGTTTGTGACCGACTAACATCGTCACTGAGGAAGTTCTACGGTCGATATGTGGAACTCGTCATACACTATGATGTCCCACCCTCTAGAATGGTGGATAATATTCTGTCATAGACCATTTGAACCATCCAACCAAAGATTGTACTCTATGTCTTCCGAAATGGAAGTTACCGGACGTGACAGTTCTACCGAATTGAAGCGGCGGGTGTTGCATGCAAGCAGGAGATGCTTACTCTTCCTGGGCACCTGGTCTCACTCTCATATCGAGAGTCTGCTTCTTTTCGTGTGGTGGAGGTTTGTGTTTGTTTGCTTTGGTTTCTGTTTTATCCTGATTTTGTATGCCTTCGGTTTCTGATTTTCTGAATTATCGATTTTGTGCTGTATACAGGGATATGGTCATTATCCATATTTTTCATTTACATGTATACAGTGTATTATGTTTTCTTTTAATGTTTAGATGCAATAAAAGAAAGATTACTCGTAGAAATCCGTTAAGGGATATGAAGCGTCCATTGTAAGTCCCACTGAGGGAGTTGTTGAATTTCTATTTCAGATAAATATAATAGATAGCATTGCAGTATAATCAAGAGACGCCACTGAAAATAAAATCAAGGGTTGAAAGCGAACTATAAGAAAAATAGTATAATATAGAAGTAGTTCCATCATCTTTATGGTTTTGAGTAAAAATATATTTTATCACCTCTTCACCCGAAAAGACAGTTTACCCTTACACTGAAAGGTAAAGGATCAACAAGAAAAATCCATAGCCAAACACCTGAAGACGTAACACAGAAGACACATCACATAAGGGTACATAGATTACATGACTTCAATTTCAGATTTCATAGGCGCAATCAATTCTAATGAATGGGAAGTTAAATCATATGGAACCATTGAAAGGAATAAACTTGCTTCAAATTTGGTAATTCAATCCTTTAGCGATGAGGTTTGGATATTCCCTCTATGACAAAATTTAACAACATAACTGAACAATTATAAATAGCATCATATTATTTAAACCTTCGGACGGTGAAATCAAGATTTTGTTCTCAAAACAAAGGTCCTTTCTGTTAATCTTCGTCTTTAAAAGCAGAAGTATATTAGTGAATGTCCAAAAAAATTCTAAGAAAGTTCTATTGTCGTTGTGGTACATACGAAATAATTTTATAATAATAAGCATTTCAGAGCTTGTTTTATCGGAAACTATGAAACAGCGACTTTGACGATCCATTTTAAAAGTTAATGAATTCTAATCATTTATCGAACAAACTGACGGTTGTTTATAAAGAACAGGAGAAGCTTACTTCCCCCAAACACTTGATGTCAGTTTTCCTAGGTCTTTGTTGTTTTTATCCATGTAGGGCAATTTTAAATCTCATTTTGTATTGCGTTCTCGTGAAATGAAATAAATCTACAAGCATAACAGAAAATGATAAAGAAATGACCAATTTAATAAAAATTACTGTATAATGTTAAACTTGAAATGCAGAATGATGATAAGTGAAACAAGTGAAGTCAGGTACATTAAGAAACTCAGCATCTGTTGTATGCACACACCGCCTTCATAAAGCGGTCAACAAATTCCGGTCATAATAAGCGGTTCAACAGAATGATAAAATAGCATATGTTCGGACAGAACATCGCTTCACATCATGTCCATAGATTTTTTTCTTAAAATATTCCCATCGTACATAATCAGACAATTCTTCAGAAGAAAGGAGGTTTTAAGGAATTATCTTCGATGTACCATTTTAAAGTATTTTGAATTTTCTATCTACAATAGCATGAAATTGTCAATATTGAAATATATGTTCCATAGAAAGCAATACTTTCAAAACCTTTTTATTGATAGTAGAGCGCTGTTGACTATTATCGGCAGGGTACAATTATCGTCACCTTTATTTATCGCCTATAATAAACGAGAATATTGACTTGTTTGTTGTTCTTTTGTTATACAGGTAGAAGCAACAGTATATTAAAAACGATTTAATGAACTTCAGTCCATCATATACCTAATAACTATGGTATCTACCACTGTCTTTCAAAAAGGATGAAAACAATAGTAGGGAAAACACCGTCTTTATCATAACAAATAAAAAACTTCCTTTTTTTGAGTCGGTGTTTCATAGAATTTGAAGTTGTTTTTTGTAATTCTTTTCAGATTCACAATTGCGTAGTGGATTCCTCTTTGTTATTTTATATTTTTCGATTATTTTTATGAAGACCTTGCCTACCTTTTACTTCTTCCAATTTATATCCCATTTTCATGACCCGTCTATAATTATCGGCATATCTGAATACATACCTCTGCACCTAGCCATGTTCCAGCTTTTGGAAAATTTCATTTCCGCTTTTCAGTAGACAAATATTGGAATTTGTAAATTATTTAATTATCTTTTAATATAAAAGAATATTCAGTGGTAATCCGACCCAGTTTCAGTGTTAACCGACGTTTTTCAAACTGATCAGATGCTGATAACGTGGAACACGCATAAAATATAACTTCATGGGTAACTTTATTCGAAAGCGTTTATGACCTTCCAGGATCACGACGAACTAAAATAAAAGTTTGGTTGCGGACGTTTTGGGGAACAAGAATCACGTGGTATAGTCATAAACTTGTAACATTACATTTTAGTCATCGCACAATGGCGATTTTGAAAGAAATGCTCATCTCTCTTGTTAAGGGTGCCGATAATACTGGACATATGCCGATAACACTGAACAAAAGTTGACTTGCAAGAACCGTTTTATCAAGAGGTGAGCTACATTTGTGCTATATAGAGATGGTGGTCAAGGTCGATAACACATGGTATAGTCGATAAAATAATAATAAAGACGCACCGGCCACTAGGCAAGGTAAAACGTAAAGGTGCCGATAATTGTCTACAACGCTCTAGTACAGTTAATGAGAAGAAGCTGTTTTAGGATTAAGCTGACATGAAAAAAAATAAACATTTGTTAGGAATGAAATACTTTTAATGTTGATGTATATTTATGTATATGTGTAGTGACGGGAACATTACTACAGATTTAAGATTACTTTTCATTATATCACATTATTAGCGATATTGAGCACATATTGTGATGGTTTTTAACTGACGTGGAACAGTTGACTGGGGCTTTTGTTGGAGCTGCTGTTGTTTGACCTAGATGAAAAAAATGTGTCCCAACAAATAAATAACAAAATGTCAAAGACGTTGCGTTTAACTATCTTGTTTGCAATGTCACGTGTGGCCGATAGCAGATGACCTTCCTAAGTCGGCACCTGGTTGGTCTCCTTCCTTTTATGTTGTTGTGTGATGTCTTTTCTACGTCTGTTTTGACTGCTTTTGTCTGTTTTGTATGATGTTCTAGTGAATATTGTGTCTTTTTGTAGTTTGCAGGTTTGTTTGATGTCTGATGTCATTTATGTGTCGCTTTCTTGTAGGTTTATTCTGCTATGTCAGTGCAAGATCGTCATGCTGGAGATCTTTCCCTTATCTTACAATGTCAATAACGTATCTCACGTGTTACGGATACTGGACAGAAATTATTTTTACTCACATGTTACGGATATGAGAAATATGTATATATATAGCACTTACTTGATACAGAATACCATGCAGACTTTTGGGAAGTACTGTTTGTTGGTTTGGGATTTGCTGAAATTATTGTCAGTGTGATGAAGTGAGATAAAAGCTACTGTGTATTAATCAAACAACATCTATGATATAGAAATAATATCGTCAGTCATGCCATGACTGAAAGTAAACTCTGATCATCCGAGTCCTACTTGCTCGCATAGAATACAGCTTGGTAATTTGAATACTTTAATAAAATCAAATTTTGTTTTATTTTTTACATAACTCTCCTACGATATTTCATACTTATGTTTTATGAATCTTCTTACACTTAAAGCAAAAAAAAATTATTGCATGACTTGATTCATTCACGTTGAATGAACAAGAAGATCCCCATATCGCCTAGTGTATCATCTTAAGTGATTATTCTATGATATGTTATTCCATACAGCTTCAGTGAACAAAGATATGTCCACTTAATCGTTATTACTGTTGATGAGGGTTTTGTACCTGTTGGCTTTATCGACGTAAGTACGGTTGTTAACATCGTTCGAATTGACTGGGGAACAGGACTATTTTAGGCACCTGATGTTGTTTGTGTTGTATCAGGGAATGTGCTTTTCATGTGGGATGCATTGCTGGAAACAGCAATATATGTGCTTTAGGTGTGGGATGCATTGCTTGAAACAGCATACTGTGTGTATTTTATGTTTGATACATTGTGCTGTAATTCTCTCGTGGATATGGATGTAATTGATTGCCACACATAAGATAATGTCGTCATAAATTGGGAAGATGATATAGGCCTCCTTGTGGGTTGTGTTGAGTTGTTAGTCATCTGAGTCGTTGTATTTAACAATGTGGTAAACATCTTTGTAGAACCGGAAGCGATGGAGGAAATGCCTATAAAGAAGATATAAATTTTTATTTTTTTTAATGAGGTTCGAGTATCGCTTTTACACTGTTTTTATCTTATTTCTATTCGGTAATTTTTGTGTCTCAATAGAAACAAATGAGTTAAAGACGATCCTGACGATAATCTCAACAACACTCACAATAGAGCGCAAAATTAAACATCGACGGACCCCTAGCAAGTTTGTTTGGACCAGGTGCCCGGGAGGAGTAAGCATCCCCTGTTGGCTAGCCGCACCCGCCGTCGATGTTTATGAAGCATGGAAATGAAAATATAAAAACTTCATGCACTGTCTGACGTTATGTCTATATAGAAAGTGCTATGGCGACAATGTCAGGGAAGTATTTTCAAAACCCTTACTGTCAATGTGTGAGACGGGAGAAATATTGATTTTTTTTTCTTATTTTTTATTGAGAAATATTGAATTTAGGCAATACTACGTGATGATCTTAAAATGGAAATGGGTAATATTGATAAATTTACTACATGAATTTGAAATAATATAATAATTTTAATTGACACCGGTAAGAGGAGGACCGTAATCAGTTACATTTTCTTAGAATCTCAGGCTGGAAACTCCCTTCCCTCCCCATATCTGACAGTCCAGGCCAAAAGAAAAGAAACATATATTTATAACTAATAAATTCTGTTTCCACTCGCCCTACGGCTACCCTTCCTTTTTGGTACTGATCTAACTCAAAGATCTCATGTAAGGTGAAAGAAAATAGAAAATAAAGTTTTTCTTTCTTATTTTCAATGATTTTTTTTCTCCGCTCGCACAAATTTTCCATTTGATTCATATTAGAAAACCCCCTGCAGAGGCATGGGTGGGGGACCACCTACCATCCCACATAAGACCCTTCGCCGAATATGGGATTAAAACCCGGGACCTTAGAGGTAAGAAGCGAGTACGCTATCAATGCGCTTACCCGGCCGTTATTTTTACGGTTTAAAAGATTGATTCTTAAACACGCACCACTTTTTGAGTTTTTCGTTTGTGGAGTAGTGTTCCCCAATAAACATCACAGAAGGTTTGCCAAAACGTTTGTATATTTGATATACACCTCCAGTTAAAGTCGCGTTCTATATATCCGGGGGATATTTAATAAAATAAAATCTTGTATGAGAAAAAGTCTTGACCAAATAATTTGCAATATTATGCAAAACAGATCAAAAATAACTTAAGATGCTTATGCCGTATAGGTATAAATTATATGAAAAAAAATTAAGAAATTACCATTTCTTAATTTCAACTTTTAAGGGCAGAGTTTACGTCTTATCTAAACTTCATTATTTTACTAGTCTTTTATTTAAATTCTATTCTTAAGACCCTTTAAGCATACTTTATTATCTACATTCTAATATCTTTAATGATTCGTCCGAATCCTATATGTTACCGTATTGTCTGAATATAGTGTTGAAGTAGGTCAAGCACATATTCCAATTAATATGTTAATACTGTATATACGCGGAGTAGAATAGATAGGTCAAATCTGATAATACTGCACATGGACATTCTGATAATTTACATTGTGACACCTCAATATGGGAGCCATTACATGGCAATTCTCCATGAGCACGGTGTGGGTTGTTACACAGCCTAAGTCTCCTCTTTGTTCCTAAACCACAAGATTTTGAGCAAGTACCCCAGCTGTTCCAGTTCGACCATTGTCCATTCACTTTAAATATAGATTGCTCATAATAAATATCATTATTTACAATATTTTGCATTTAGGACATTGCATAGCTTCAAATGTATGGCTAATAAGCCTTGATAATTAGCCATCGGAGAGTAACATACATGTATAAACCAATCGTCTAAATAAATGATACATCAATCACATGACCTAGTATATTCTCCATCAGAGTAACTTTAGAATTCATACTGAAAACAGCGGAGTCGGTTTTGCAGAAAAGCATTGTTTCCAACCTCTGTCCCTTCAATATCCTCATAATCTTCTATTAATAGTGATGTGACGAATATTCTGTGTTCCATAATTACTCTTGTGATAACATACATGAGCTCGCTATAGCCGGCACGGACTGTATTTTGTACGCCCTGTTTTTATATCCACTTACATTTCCATCTGTGTGTTGTTTCGGGGTCCATGTGTTATGCACTCTGTTTGTATGTTAAACGTCTTCAAATTCGATGGCATCATTTAAAACCAGATAAATTTGCAGCATGGATCAGACATGCACGTTTCGGGTACTTAACCTTCGTCAGTGATCCTCAGTCTAAACAATGTAATATGGCCAAAAAGTTTGAAAATTATTAAGTCCAAAAATGTACCGAAAGACGTAGCAGAATGGGTGGGATATGATGCTACAGGATCCCCGTTTTAGAAATTTTGTAACAGAAAATTTCAAATGACGATCAATCAAAGTTCATCTAACTTGGCTACATATGTGCCCTCGTGGACTCCTGGTCCACCAGCAGTGACACTCACTAAGTAGTTCAAATGTTAATCGTCTTCAAATTCAATAGCATCATTTAAAACCAGATAAATTCGCAGCATGGACCAGACATGCTCGTTTCGGGTACTTAACATTCAATTTGAAGACGTTTACATTTATACCACTTGGTGAGTGTCACTGCTTGTGGACCAGGAGTCCCCGAGGGCACATGTAGCCAAGTTCGATCAATTTCGGTTGATCGATTCTTCAACGCTTTCTAAATTTCTGTTATCAAAAGTTCTTGAAATTTCTAAACAGTGGGTCCTGTAGCATCATATCCCACCCATCCTGCTACGTCTTTCGGTACACTTTTTCGACATAGTAACTTTCATACTTTATTGGCATATTACATTGTTTAGATTTAGGATCACTGATGAGGGTTATGTACCCGAAACGTGCATGTCTGGTCCACGTTGCCAATTTATCTGTTCTAAAATGATGCTATTCAATTTGAAGACGTTTACATTTATACCACTTGGTGAGTGTCACTGCTGGTGGACCAGGAGTCCCCGAGGGCACATGTAGCCAAGTTCGATCAATTTCGGTTGATCGATTCTTCAACGCTTTCTAAATTTCTGTTAGCAAAAGTTCTTGAAATTTCTAAATAGTGGGTCCTGTAGCATCATATCCCACCCATCCTGCTACGTCTTTCGGTACACTTTTTCGACATAGTAACTTTCTTACTTTATTGGCATATTACATTGTTTAGATTTAGGATCACTGATGAGGGTTATGTACCCGAAACGTGCATGTCTGGTCCACGTTGCCAATTTATCTGTTCTAAAATGATGCTATTCAATTTGAAGACGTTTACTGGTATGTGATCCTCAGTTTAAACAATGTAGTATGGCCAAAAAGTGTGAAAATTATTAAGTCCAAAAATGTATCGAAAGAAGTAGCAAAATGGGTGGGATATGCTGCTATGATCACTTTATAGTGAGGAGGTTGCTTTACATCAAAATTGTGCGTTCTTTGAGACCTCTGGGTAATCGGAAAAGTGAGAGGGTTGTGTGCACGCTATTTGAATTACCACAACATCTGCTTCCGGTGTGATAGATGACCTTCCAACGTCGTCACAGATTGCCCATTGGTCTCGTTGGTTTACGTGTAGTCTTTTGTGTTAGATGTTTCTGTAATTTGGAATTTCTTGTCACTTTTGCGTATCTCTGTTTGTGCGTGTCTGCTCTGTGTCTTTGCATGGATTTCATTCAAGATTTTACTCAATGCATTTATGATGAAGAAACACATTTTGAAACCGTTGAAGTTCCATCATAAACTCATTTTAAATTTGATACCTGGTGGATATGGATGTTTGTTGCAATGGTGAGTTTCCGCATTGGATCCGTGACAATACGATCCTCCATGTTTAGGAGTAGGATTATTACATAACCTTACTCTACTCCGAACTCCATCACCACATGATTTAGAGCAACTTTGCCAAGATAACCAATGTGACCAATGTCCATTCCCTTCAACATTAAGTAAGGTAGTTTCTAATTGCACCATATTTTAATAGGGGATAATCTTAACTTTCCTGGATTATTTATAAAGCATGTATGGTTGGTGAGAGGTCAGATTGACTTGATTAACGAATTACTCTCAATAGCGTTACGTTTCGATCGTTAGCAATGAAATTTCAATGACAGACAAATAAATCCTTGTTCGAACTCTTTTCGTGTTTTCCATTTAATGACTGTTATATAAGATAAAGGTGAGTGAAAGAATTGTGGATGAGGATTTTGTTTGCTGAATTTATTTTTTTTTTTGATTTTAATTGGTGTATTGTGAATATATGATCTTTTAAAATTTTCTATTTCCTGCAAAAATAGATGAATAATATGATTATCTTTAATTAACAGTTTTTTTTTTATTTTCATAATTCTTTTATATTTGATAATATATGGTTCTTATAGGATTGCTTGACATCTGATCATTTGTTTTTTGTTTGTGCTACTTACCTTTTCGATTACAAATTAGCTTTTGCGAATTGTCAATCTTGTTAAAAGTAATAAAAACAAGCTATATCCTACTTCTACAATGACCATCCCGCTTGAGTATGCGTTTGTTTATAGTAAATTCACCAAAGAATTCATTCAGCTGGTTTTGAAAATCATCATCATCATCTGTAAACGAAGGTTGATAAAGATTTCAAATCAAGGTGCCGGAAGCAATAAATCCTAAGGTTTTGTTTTTTAACTGTTTGAAGTAGTTGTTAATCGCTTTCATTTTGTGAACAAACGCTATTCATAAAGCAACGCTATAAAAGTAAGGATTTATTCCAAAAGGCAAAGTACATAGCGCAGTGAATTATGTCAAATACATGTATGACACTCTGAAATCTAAAACTTGTTTTAGTAAAATTTGTAAACTTAATTGCGATGATAATGACTTACCGCATCCATCCTCTAGATCAAAGTCAACCACAGGATCATTCTGTTGGCTAACCCGACGAGGGTTCTAGACAATGTAACCTATATAACTTCATGTAATTTTGAATTAAAGTTGTTTTCCCAACGACTATGGCCATTCTTAGAAGTTTTTATGTGGTTGCTACAGCTGTTAATTTTTTGTGCACTCATTTTTCTGTCACTCTGCTATTTATTGGCCAGATTATAATAGGACACTGCTGTTTAGACACCACAGAACAGTAGAAATAGGGATGTGGAAAGTAACACAGATTCTATAGAAGATCGGTTTGATGTAACTTAGTTGTTTCTCCATAATCAATTCTTCATGAAATTATGGACTTGCTTGAAATATAAAAAAAAATTGACTCGACTACAGCCTAGATAACATATCGCATCACCGTGGATACTGGTATTTGATATTTTTATAAGATTAAATACGCCAAGGTTATAGCTTGAGTTTTCAATTGCCAAGGTGGTAAACAAATGGTAGAACTCCATTTAGGGATGGTCAAATTGATGACAGAAACAAATTAGTTTTGATAATAAGGAAGTTTTCCAACTTTTCGCCGTCATGAAGAATATTTTAAACCAAAACCAAATATAAGATTTTGAAGTAGAGAAAAATTATCGTCCGTACACCAGAAAACAAATCTTAATGCACAATTTACTATCCGAGAAAAGGGTCTGGTGCACCAGACACTTGTTATTTAATTAGAGGACGTTAAACACTTTCGGATAGTAAATGCTCATCAGCGATGCCCCATGCAAATGTGATTTTTTTATACAATATATAACAAATCAGAAAAGATTGAAATAATGAGTTCATTCATTCTTTTCTACTCAGAAAATAGAACAATTCTTAAAATGATTTCAAGCCATCATTAATATCATAACGAGACAAAAGATTATTGAAATGTTTTGGATATTGAATCGTCGTCAGTAGTACTTAATGTCAAACAGGTTGAATAAAGCCAAAGTGAAAATTTCCTGGCGCCGTCTACAATTCCATTGGAACAATTGCGAACAACCCAGGAATACATAAGATCATTTCATAAAAAAGAAAGAAAAGAAATCATGTGACTGATATTCCTTTGCTCGCAATTCCATGTAAAATAATCTCCGATAAAACGAGAACAAAGCGAACATATTAGATCATTGCCTTCTCGACTTTGAGACTGAATAACTGTTAGGTACTTCTTGGATGTTCTTCATTATCATTAGACATAACTGATAGGAGTGTACCATTATCAACCCCCTACAGTACACACATGGACAACCCCAGAACAGGAAGAAGACCAATACCTTTTCCTTTGATTTGATGAAATATTCTGATTAATCAAAAACAAAATGAAAACTACAGTAAATGTTGAACGTCTTCAAATTCAATAGCATCATTTAAGACCTGATAAGTTTACAGCATGTACCAGACATGCACGTTTCGGGTACTAAACCAAAGTCTGATTTAATGGGACTGCAAAACCTGAAAAACATTCACAACAAAAAAAAAACAGTAGAACAAAAGAGTAAAATTGTATCCCCAAAAGAAGTTTTCTATAATTCTATAATTATAATCAATTTATAGTACTAAGAAGCCAATGTTCAATAAATAATATACAATGTACCTAGCAAGAAATGATATGATGGAGGAAATGTATTCGACTTTCTAAAGTTTATGGGAAGAAAAAAATCATGCATAGTTTTTTTATTTCAAACTAACGTAACTCACCAATTGTTCCAATTACCAGACATACAAAATAAAGACAGATTCCAAGAGGCTTCATTATGAGATAAAGGCAATGTCATGTACCATGTCATCACAGCAATTCCTGTTATATTTACGTTATTATAGAATGGTAAATTCTATCACGTAGTAACGAGCTAACCTACTTAATGTAGTGAATGAATTGTATTGTTCTACTTTTAGTAAACACATAAGAAACTTGGTCAAGAGTGTCTCCTTAAATGAACTCTTTGTCATTTATTCTTAAAAAAAGCCATTATTCGTTACATTCGTACAATTATTTTTAATTATCCTAAGTAAAAGTATAAGCCAAAATCGTTGTTTCCTTAAAAAAAAGCTTAGTGATTTATTAGCTTAAGATTTTTTTTGTCAATTTGTTATATGCCTTGAAATCAAGCAAATCGTTCTTTAAACAAAGTCAAATTTACATATTCAGAATTTGATCCCCTCCCCCCCCCCCAAAAAAAAAAAATAAAAGATCAAAACATGAGAACACATCGATGTGAAGATGTGAAAAACATGTCGCATAAAAGATGGGAAGATGATATTTCAAATTCACTGACACTTCTGTGCGTGGATTTATAAAATAGGATTATTATCGTATTAAAAATTTCAGAAATTGATTACTTCTGTTCACACCAATTTGAATTTCATGTTAAACGTCTTTCAATTCAATAGCATCATTTAAAACCTGATAAATTTACAGCATGGACCAGACATGCACGTTTCGGGTACTAAACCCTCGTCAGTGATCCTCAGTCTAAACAATGATCATATCAGAAATAGATAGGTAGAAAAATCCCAAACAGTGAAATCAGTGGAATATTTCCTCCTAAGGAAGTCTCTCTACCAGTCCATGTTGCCGGTGAGGGACTCTATTCCATGACGGGCCTTGTCCAAACCTTGTAAAAGACAGATTCCCGACCACCTGTCCTCTCAGAATGTCGGTCGGACTCCTCGATTGATAACATGCATCGACATAACACGAACTGTATTTCATAGGCCCATTTATCAATGTGACATTATATATATTTTTTGCTATTTCGGAAACTTGCCATTTCATGGAAAATATCATCGAAACTAAAGGGGGTCAACATTTTGGCACCTTCCCTCTAATGTTTAACGTCTTCAAATTCAATTTAATAATGCTATTTTCTATCTTATTATAATGATGCTATTTTTAACATTATCTTCCTTTAATTTACTTCTATTTTGAACATAGATTTTATTTGGATATGCTACTGAATCGACCCTACAGGACATTTGGACCCGTGTAGAAATTTAAATTCTAAAATTAATACAAGAGGGCGCTAGTGAAATGAATGTGAGCGTTATGAAAAGCACTTTGGCTGGAAGCATCATTAATGAGAATTTATATTCGAAACACGTGTCTGGTGCATGAAAATTGGTTTGAAATTTACTTCAAGAAGGAATATATTTGGAAAACTTCCGTATTATTGCTTTCGGTCCCTGTGTTATGCTGTCTGTTTGTATGGTCATCTATAAGTGAGGAGTTTTTATACAACACAATTGTGTATTGTTCTAGAATTTTTTTTTTTTTTTTTTTTTCTAGAAATCTTGCTAATCTGAACAGTGAGAGGGTTGTGAGCGCCTTATCCGAATAAACACACCATCTGCTATGTGCGTTTAAGATGGCCGTCCTACGTCGGCACCATATGCCCATTGCTCTGGTTGGTTTATGTGTAACCTTTTGTGTTTGATGTTTCTAGGATGTGATTTTGTGTACATCGTCCCTTTTGCGTCTCTTTCTGTGTGTGTCTGTTCTGTGTTTTTGCATGAGGTGTTTTGATGTTTGTGTGTCTGTTCTGTGTTTTTGCACGGGGTGTTTTGATGTTTGTGTGTCTGATCTGTGTTTTTGTATGGGGTGTTTTGATGTTTTGATGTTTGTGTGTCTGTTCTGTGTTTTTGCATGGGGTGTTTTGGTGTTTTGATGTTTGTGTGTCTGATCTGTGTTTTTGTATGGGGTGTTTTGATGTTTTGATGTTTGTGTGTCTGTTCTGTGTTTTTGCATGGGGTGTTTTGGTGTTTTGTTGTTTGTGTGTCTGATCTGTGTTTTTGCATGGGGTGTTTTGGTGTTTTGATGTTTGTGTGTCTGATCTGTGTTTTTGCATGGGGTGTTTTGGTGTTTTGTTGTTTGTGTGTCTGATCTGTGTTTTTGCATGGGGTGTTTTGGTGTTTTGATGTTTGTGTGTCTGATCTGTGTTTTTGCATGGGGTGTTTTGGTGTTTTGTTGTTTGTGTGTCTGATCTGTGTTTTTGCATGGGGTGTTTTGGTGTTTTGTTGTTTGTGTGTCTGATCTGTGTTTTTGCATGGGGTGTTTTGGTGTTTTGATGTTTGTGTGTCTGATCTGTGTTTTTGCATGGGGTGTTTTGGTGTTTTGTTGTTTGTGTGTCTGATCTGTGTTTTTGCATGGGGTGTTTTGATGTTTTGATGTTTGTGTGTCTGTTCTGTGTTTTTGCATGGGGTGTTTTGGTGTTTTGTTGTTTGTGTGTCTGATCTGTGTTTTTGCATGGGGTGTTTTGGTGTTTTGATGTTTGTGTGTCTGATCTGTGTTTTTGCATGGGGTGTTTTGGTGTTTTGTTGTTTGTGTGTCTGATCTGTGTTTTTGCATGGGGTGTTTTGGTGTTTTGTTGTTTGTGTGTCTGATCTGTGTTTTTGCATGGGGTGTTTTGGTGTTTTGATGTTTGTGTGTCTGATCTGTGTTTTTGTATGGGGTGTTTTGATGTTTGGATGTTTGTGTGTCTGTTCTGTGTTTTTGCACGGGGTGTTTTGGTGTTTTGTTGTTTGTGTGTCTGATCTGTGTTTTTGCACGGGATGTTTTGGTGTTTTGATGTTTGTGTGTCTGATCTGTGTTTTTGCATGGGGTGTTTTGTTGTTTGTGTGTCTGTTCTGTGTTTTTGTATGGGGTGTTTTGGTGTTTTGTTGTTTGTGTGTCTGATCTGTGTTTTTGTATGGGGTGTTTTGGTGTTTTGTTGTTTGTGTGTCTGATCTGTGTTTTTGTATGGGGTGTTTTGATGTTTTGTTGTTTGTGTGTCTGTTCTGTGTTTTTGCATGGGGTGTTTTGATGTTTTGTTGTTTGTGTGTCTGTTCTGTGTTTTTGCACGGGGTGTTTTGGTGTTTTGTTGTTTGTGTGTCTGATCTGTGTTTTTGTATGGGGTGTTTTGGTGTTTTGTTGTTTGTGTGTCTGATCTGTGTTTTTGCACGGGGTGTTTTGGTGTTTTGTTGTTTGTGTCTGTTCTGTGTTTTTGCATGGGGTGTTTTGATGTTTTGTTGTTTGTGTGTCTGTTCTGTGTTTTTGCATGGGGTGTTTTGGTGTTTCGTTGTTTGTGTGTCTGATCTGTGTTTTTGCATGGGGTGTTTTGGTGTTTTGATGTTTGTGTGTCTGATCTGTGTTTTTGCATGGGGTGTTTTGGTGTTTTGTTGTTTGTGTCTGTTCTGTGTTTTTGCATGGGGTGTTTTGGTGTTTTGTTGTTTGTGTGTCTGTTCTGTGTTTTTGCACGGGGTGTTTTGGTGTTTTGTTGTTTGTGTGTCTGATCTGTGTTTTTGCACGGGATGTTTTGGTGTTTTGATGTTTGTGTGTCTGATCTGTGTTTTTGCATGGGGTGTTTTGTTGTTTGTGTGTCTGTTCTGTGTTTTTGTATGGGGTGTTTTGGTGTTTTGTTGTTTGTGTGTCTGATCTGTGTTTTTGTATGGGGTGTTTTGGTGTTTTGTTGTTTGTGTGTCTGATCTGTGTTTTTGTATGGGGTGTTTTGATGTTTTGTTGTTTGTGTGTCTGTTCTGTGTTTTTGCATGGGGTGTTTTGATGTTTTGTTGTTTGTGTGTCTGTTCTGTGTTTTTGCACGGGGTGTTTTGGTGTTTTGTTGTTTGTGTGTCTGATCTGTGTTTTTGTATGGGGTGTTTTGGTGTTTTGTTGTTTGTGTGTCTGATCTGTGTTTTTGCACGGGGTGTTTTGGTGTTTTGTTGTTTGTGTCTGTTCTGTGTTTTTGCATGGGGTGTTTTGATGTTTTGTTGTTTGTGTGTCTGTTCTGTGTTTTTGCATGGGGTGTTTTGGTGTTTCGTTGTTTGTGTGTCTGATCTGTGTTTTTGCATGGGGTGTTTTGGTGTTTTGATGTTTGTGTGTCTGATCTGTGTTTTTGCATGGGGTGTTTTGGTGTTTTGTTGTTTGTGTCTGTTCTGTGTTTTTGCATGGGGTGTTTTGGTGTTTTGTTGTTTGTGTGTCTGATCTGTGTTTTTGCATGGGGTGTTTTGGTGTTTTGTTGTTTGTGTGTCTGATCTGTGTTTTTGCATGGGGTGTTTTGTTGTTTGTGTGTCTGATCTGTATTTTTGCACGGGTGTTTTGGTGTTTTGTTGTTTGTGTCTGTTCTGTGTTTTTGCATGGGGTGTTTTGGTGTTTTGTTGTTTGTGTGTCTGATCTGTGTTTTTGCATGGGGTGTTTTGGTGTTTTGTTGTTTGTGTGTCTGATCTGTGTTTTTGCATGGGGTGTTTTGCTCTGGTTGCTGCAACTGAGTATTGTTGGAGATCCCATCCTTTCTAGTTACTTAACTTTGAACTTAAAAGTGCGCCACTGAAATGCATTTGGCTGATTTAGAAAATCACTTCAACATTAAATAAGTACCAGTGATGAGGTATGAAATTTCCTTCAAGAAGGTAAAGAGTTAGAACACTTCCGTATTATTACCCAAACCTGTGGAGATTTTCTGTCATGCTAATAATTGTTCTCACAGAGTTACCTGCACATATTTTAGCTCCTTCTTAGTTTTTGGTCAAGTTCTTAACTTAAAACATGTTCAACTTAATAAATGACGAATGCTTTTTGAAAGTCGCTTTAGGGTATGGTACTATCTTCCTTTTTTGAGTCATTGTTTAACCCCAATACACATTGATAAGAAAAATCAGGAAAAGTATCATCAAAGAGACTAAGTTACAGTAATAGCAGCGTAACGGCTTCTTTTCATGTGTAGGGGTTTTTTGTTTGTTTGCTTTGGATCCTGTTTCAACATGATTTCGTATGACTTCGGTTTGTGATTTCCTGAATTATCGATTTTGTATTGTGTATTGGGATATGGTCATTGTTCATATTTGTCATGCACAAGATTTCAAGAATCAACAAACATAGAATACTTCCATTAGGTGTAAAGGCTTCGGTAGTGAAGTTTCAAAAACCACATCATGTCCAATATGAAACAGTTTCTTGCTTATTTAGAAGACTTGCACCATAGAACTTATGTATAACTTTCTTACTAGTTACTATTATGATATGCGATGAGCTTAGTGGGTTGAATTGTCGGAATTTCAATGGTTACGAACTATGCTAAGCTCGAGATCTAAATATACCCGATTGAAAGAAAGGAGGGGATGGAGCTCTCATCAGTACATTTCACTTTTAAACAGATACATTGCTGACTTAAATTGGTTTGAAATTTTCTTCTACAAGGTATAGAGTTGGAACACGTCCGTATCATTAAAATAAGCACATATTTCTTGTTGCAGTGTGGATCAGTTAAACGCGTTGCCCGTAAGATGGATGTTTTTAAGCGTATTAATAAGTTCTTTCAAGCTCTGTTGCCGTATAGCAGCTTTGTTTTGATACCTTATCCTTTTGGTTATAACGTATATATTAACATTTCTCTTGCTAAAATTATGATTTCATCATATTCTAGACAGCATCACCTGCTTATTTTCCTCTCAGGACAAAGTGTCTTTATGTTTTTAAAACTACCTTGTCAAGGAGAAGTATATTTGTTATTGTCCTAAATGATACTGAAAAAGGAAAAAAATAATGAAAAGCTGGAAGAATATAATGATGGTAAGTGAAATGAGTAAGGCCAGCAACATTAAGAAACTCAGCATGTGTTGTATGCATACAAGGCTAGTCCAGTTCGTCATAAAACAGTACAGTAAAGTCTACAGAAATAACTTTTGGTGGCTCCGCCGGAAGCATCACTGATGAGAATTTAATATTCGAAACACGTGTCTGGTGCAGGAAAAATTTCTTTGGAATTTTCTTCATGAAGGTGTAGAGTTGGAACACTTCCGTATTATAATTATAAACACTTATTTCATGTTGCAGTGTGGAGCAGTTAAAATCGTTCCCCTTGACCTGATGTTTAAAAGTGCATTAATTACTTCTTTTCAGCTCTGTCGCATGAAAGAAGCTTTGTTTTGACCCTTTATCGATTTGACATCCCCCTACAGGAAATTTGGAGCCGCGCACTCTCTGTAAAGTAAATGTACAAATCTAAATTCAAAACATTAAAGAGGGCGCTACTCAAATGAATTTTGGTGGTTCTGCTGGAAGCATCACTGATAAGAAATGTTTCCAATGCAACGTATCCACTGAATTTTTCTGCGCACGTAATCCGAAATACCGCACCATTTGCTATAAAATAGCAGATGGCCGTCAAAAGTCGGCGCCGGATGTACATGGGTCTCCTTCCATTTATGTGTCGTCATTGATTTGTTTCGACTGATTGTTTCTGTGTTTTATATGATATTTTAGTATGTAATGTTGTGTCCTGTGGCGGTTTGTAGCTCCGTCTGATGTCATTTATGTGTAGCTTTCTTGTTGGTTTGTTCCGCTGGGTGCAGGGTGGTTATGCGGGGGATCCTTCCCTTTTCTTATAGAAAAAATGGCTTTTGATGAATTATATTCTATGGCCCGTTTTGAAGTATATTAAAATCGTCCATCTATAGTTGCCAATTTACAACAACAAGAAAGGATTGCTTTAATAACCGTTTTATTGAAACTTATACAGTTGAACAAAGACTCTGTTTTAGCATTAAGCTGAAATTAAAAGGTATTCATTTGTTAGGAATGAAATGCTTTTAACGTTGATTCTATTTCTATGACAATGTGTAATGAAGTTAAAATTACGAACGTTTCATAACATTTCATCACATCACATAATTAGCTGTATTGAACTCGAAATTGCTCTAACAGTTTTGTAACTCACGTGCGACAGTTTTCCATACAAACATAATTGGAGCTTTTGTCGGAGCTGCTGTTGTTTGACCTAGAAGAACAAAAGTATGTGTCCCAACAAATGAAAATTACACAATGTAAAAGTCTTATCTCACATGTCACAGATATAGGACAGGTATCATTTGTACTCACGTGTTACAAATATGAGAAATATGTTTGTATTACTTGATACAGAATTCCATACAGACTTCAGGGAAGTACTAGATGTTTGTTTGGGGTTTGCTAAAATGTTTGTCAATATGATGAATTGGTTTATGTGTGGTCTCGTTGCTTTATGTGTGGTCATTTATGTTTGATTTTCTATGTGATTTGGCGTTCATTGTATCATTTCCGTCTCATTCTGTGCGTGTCTGCTCTGTGTTTTTGCATTGGGTGTTTTAGGATTTTGCTGTTGGTGCTACAAACGAGTGTTGAAGGAGATCCCCTCCTTTCTTTGACATTAGAGTTAAACTACACATGTATCCATGATATACATCATGATATCGTCAGCGATGTCATGACCGAAATTCTCGTTGGTTTATGTGTTGCCTTTATGTTCGATGTTTGATGTCTCGTTTGCTGTTACATGTCTCTTGCTGTGTGTTTTCACTTGGGGCGTTTGGTGTGTTGTTGTTGGTGCTGCAGCCGAGTCTTGTTGGAGATCCCCTCCTTTTTTGAGATTCTCTCCCTATACGTACTATAGAACTCGCCTAGTGTAAAATCTTCAACAAACTTCAAGTTCGCTAAGCTCCGCCCATTCACGTGCTATAGAACTCGTGCAGAACAATATTAGAATTGAAATAACAACTAGCTAGCTGATATTTGTTGTCCAGTAATTCCCGGCCAGCTTCGCGACTCGTTGATGATTTGATTGGTTCATGCAACTCGTGGAATTAATGGACAACAAACCACGGCTAGATAGTTGTTATTTCTTGATTATACTCGGAATACTACCAATTGCACGCATACACTACGGTAATTTGATTGTTTCGCAATATCGGCTGGTGACGTTCTATTGTTTGTAATATCAAATACATGTCAAATCTTATTTCATTTACTACATGACACTCTTTACAACATTTCATACTGCTGCTTTATGACCAACGT
This sequence comes from Pinctada imbricata, assembly GCA_033119305.1. Taxonomy (NCBI): domain Eukaryota; kingdom Metazoa; phylum Mollusca; class Bivalvia; order Pterioida; family Pteriidae; genus Pinctada; species Pinctada imbricata. Next base: position 5,928,601 of record VSWD01000009.1, on the reverse strand, counting down.
CTTTTAACACTTCGGAACATCTTTCAAAAGAAAGATATTTCACGACTTGATTCATATAGGCCAATCCATTGAAATCTTCCATGTTACACCTAGTACATCATAAATAATTCCGTCAGCTACATGTTCTCATGAAATATAAATATACGTCAACTTACTTTTAATTATTGTTGATGAGGGTTTTGTACCCGTTGGCTTCATAAAGGTTAGTGTGGTTGTAGACACCATTTGAGTTGACTGGGAAACATGACCATTCAATATACTTGAGGAAGCACCTGATGTTGTTTGTGTTGTAACAGGAATGGTAGGTTGGCTCGATTTAATATAGGTTGTATTTGGTTTTGGAGCATTAGTTTGTGATGATTTTGTTTCGAAGGTGGTTGATTGCATTGCTTTTGTTTGGGAAAATGAAGCCAATGTTGAGTTTTGGTTAGTAAGAAGGCTTTGCGTGGAGTTAGTATTTTTTACTGTGGTTTGCATTGTCTTCGTTTGAAGAGTTGTGAATTGTGTGGGTTTGATATTGGGGATTGTAGACTGTTTTGATGTTGATTCCAGAATGGATGTATTAGTGCTTTTTGTGTGGGAAACAATATTGTTTGATGATTTTGATTTGAATGACGTTGACGCTACTGTCTTTGTGTTCGATACCGCACTATGTGTGCTTTTGGTGTGGGATGCAGTGCTTGAACCAGCATGCTGTGCGTTGGTGTGAGTCGTTTTATTCAATAATGTCGTAACCATCTTTGTTGAACCGGGGGCGATGGTGGAAATGACTGAAAGTAGAGATTGCCAGTTCCACAATTTCCTTCAATTCTTGCATGTATCAAATGGATTAATTTTCATTAGTATCTTTTTTATTTGTAATATTATTCATTTGCGTAAAATCTCAAACGTATTAATGTGCCAAACCCACTCCTACAGGATCTGACGTAAATACATGTCTGCAAGCCATTTTTATTTGATATGTTATTTTACCGTATTGTTTTGTTATAGCCTAAAACTCTTTTTCTGGGAAATATAAATTTTCTATGTAACTTTCGAATTCATTCAAAAGTATCTTAATACAAATAGAAACTAGACTTCGGTTTTCATGAACATTTTATGTGTATTTGCATACTTTTAAATAAATTGCATACATAGAAAATATGGAATTGAGATATGCCTTTATTATTTATATTATTTATATGTTGTTTGTATCTTTTCGGTAAAAGTAGTATTCTAAATACCCAAGTTAATGTCAGCTCACATGGACATTCTTTAGATAAAAACATTCAGATGTGTAAATATTTGATACTTTGTAGATGGACACTCCATTATATGAAGATGACCTCTCAGAATGAAGTAAGTCCAATACATATTCCACTATATGACAAGGAGGTCAACTGTATACATCTTTCCGCTTACACTAGGAGTAAAATAGATAGGCCAAATCTTATAATAATACTGCACCTGGACAGTCTGATATTTTACACTGTGACAACTCAATATCGGATCCATTACACGGTAATCCTCCATGAGCACGGCGTGGGTTGTTACACAGCCTAAGTCTCCTTTTTGTTCCTAAACCACAAGATTTTGAACAGTTACCCCAGCTGTTCCAGTTCGACCATTGTCCATTCACTATAAATATAGATCTTTCATGATAAATTACAATTATTTACAATAATTGAATATTTTTGCTTCCTTTTTGGTCCTACATACTTGGATACTCATGTGATCAAATATTAAGAATGGCGCATTTTGACAGCGCCACCTACATTGTATTCTGCAATGCCTTCCGCACTTGCACTTGCACTGGATAACTTGTCTTTCGTATGTCTGTGCAGCTATGTCCATTGTGGATTTTAAATCTGGTTTCGGCATTTGTGTTTGACTTTCATTCATTCATTTAGGACATTGCATAGCAGCTATTGAATGGCTAATATGCCTTATAAGCCATGATAATTAGCCAATCAGACATATAAACCAATGAAGCACATGACCTAGTTTATAAGATACATATCCATCAGCGTCACTTTAGAATTTGATACTGAAGAAAACAAAGCTGAGAGAAAAATCAAATTCAAGGAATTGTGGTCCCCCGCTTTTGGGTGTTTTTCTTTAAAGAAATGCTTACAGACATCCCCCCATTCTTAAGTTTTAATAATATATCTCATATATTATCAACATTCTAAATATGAAAGATTAACTCCAAGAAAAGGTCAAAAGGTCCAAACTTTTGTTTTGTTTCCAAGGGACTAGGCTTATGAAAAGGTATGCACATGTGAAATATTTAAGACCTATGATTTAAATTACCATCAAAAACTTATGGTCGAGGTTGAAGTTTTTAAATGTGGGTCAACCTCCATGGACAAGGTCACAAGGTCAGAATGTTGTTACCAACAGAAAGGTCTCATCACAAGGAATACACATGTGAAATGTGAAAGCCCTATCATTTTCCATTAAAAAGTTATGGACAAGGTTATAGTTTTTTGAAAAGTAGGTCGAACTCAAAGGTCAAGGTCACAAGGTCAAAAATTTTGGTATCCATGCAAAGGTCTTTTCACAAGGAATACACATGTGAAATATCAAAGCCCTATCACTTTCCATTCAAAAGTTATGGTCAAGGTTAAAGTTTTTTGAAAAGTAGGTCGAACTCAAAGGTCAAGGTCACAAGGTCAAAAATTTTGGTATCCATGCAAAGGTCTTTTCACAAGGAATACACATGTGAAATATCAAAGCCCTATCACTTTCCACTCAAAAGTTATGGTCAAGGTTAAAGTTTTTAATAAGTAGGTCGAACTCCAAGATCAAGGTCACAAGGTCAAAAATTTTGGTATCCGTGCAAAGGTCTTGTCACAAGGAATACACATGTGAAATATCAAAGCCCTATCACTTTCCATTCAAAAGCTATGGTCAAGGTTAAAGTTTTTAATAAGTAGGTCAAAGTCCAAGGTCAAGGTCACAAGGTCAAAAATTTTGGTATCCATGGAAAGGTCTTGTCACAAGGAATACACATGTGAAATATCAAAGCCCTATCACTTTCCATTCAAAAGTTATGGTCAAGGTTAAAGTTTTTAATAAGTAGGTCAAAGTCCAAGGTCAAGGTCACAAGGTCAAAAATTTTGGTATCCGTGGAAAGGTCTTGTCACAAGGAATACACATGTGAAATATCAAAGCCCTATCACTTTCCATTCAAAAGTTATGCACAAGGTTAAAGTTTTTGTGACTGACGGACAGACGGACAGACGGACGGACAGACAGACGGACGGACGAACCGGTTTTAATGTCCCCGCGCTTTCGCGAAAGCGGGAGACAAAAAGTTTTATGGTAGAAGTAGTCAATAGTTTGAGCTATACAGGTGGCATAAATTCTAGTATAAGATAAACATCAAAGAAGTACATATCACTTATTTAGTCTCAAAGACGCGAAGGCAAGGCAAAATCATTAGAATTCCATTGGAACGGCTGCGAACCTCAGAATGAACAATACTTTGAAGTGAAACAAGAATGATAAGAAGGATTCGTCCATATAAAAGTTAACAAGTGTAGGGTATTGTACCTGGACAAGCTTTATTGTAACATTGTGAATTAATTGTGTTGGATCCACTACAACGTGAGCCGCCATAAGCAGGACTTGGATTGTCACATAACCGTACCCTTGTCTTTGTACCCATGCCGCAATCCTTAGAACAATCACCCCAGCTGTTCCAGTTTGACCATTGTCCATTTACTAGATATACAGAGATTATGCATGATAAATTCTAGTAAATAGTGAGTTGTATAATGTTAAGAAAATGAGTTACAGAAGATCCTGACGATAATCTCAACAGCACTTGCAATAGAGAACATAATTGAGCACCGACGGACCCCCAGCAAGCTAGAGGAGGGACCAGGTGCCCGGGAGGAGTAAGCATCGTAAGCATCCCCTGTTTGACTTGCCGCACCCGCCGTCGATGTTCACGCACGAAAATGAAAATAATATCTAATGAGTTAAAGAAGATCTGAAACACATAAACTGTCTGAGGTTATGTCTATTTAGAAAGTGCTATGGCGATCACGTCAGGGAAAATATTCAAAGCACAAGAAGTCACAAATATTTTAGGATACTGTACCTGGGCACTCCTTGATTTTACATTGTGAAGTCTCTGTAATAGATCCACTGCAGTTTAACCCTCCATTAGCAGGACTTGGATTATCACATGCCCGTACCCTTGTCTTAGTACCCATGCCACAATTCTTAGAACATATACTCCAGTCATGCCAGTTTGACCAGTGTCCATTCACTGAAAATAAGTTAATCAAAGAGATCTTTAATCAAATAACCTGATGTCAAATCTTCTTTGTCAGCGAAATTGTCTAAATAGTTTAAAATTGCTTATATTACACTTTATTCTATTGCAAGTATAATCAATAAATGGTTTTGAAATCGTTGAATTTCCATCACAAACTCTTTTTAATGTTCTACCTGGTGGACATGGATGCGTGTTGCAATTCCCAGTATTAGAATTTGATCCGTGACAATACGATCCTCCATGCTTAGGAGTAGGATTATTACATAACCTGACTCTACTCCGAACTCCGCCACCACATGATTTAGAACAACTTTGCCACGATAACCAATGTGACCAATGTCCGTCCCCTTCAATATTAAAGTAAATGTTAAACGTCTTCAAATCCAATAACATCATTTAAGAACAGATAGATTTGCAGCATGAACCAGACATGCACATTTCTGGTATTTAACCTTCGTTCAGAATTTTCTAATAGCATCGCATAGAGCTTTACTGAATGACCTAAACACCCAGTGGTCTGAAAGGAGTTCAGTTTTGCTTGATAATATAAAGTAATTACTCTGAGCAGCTTGGTGTTGTTTTTTTTTTTCAGTTTTCTTTTTTCCATAGTTTTTCCAACTCTTGGTATCAGTGATATTTATCATGTTACTAAAAGTTTTTGTATTCTTTATAACAGTATCTACTCTAGATGACGGAGAAAGAATGAGGTTGAGGAATTTTGTTTAACTGTATCATTTTGTTTGAAAAGATGTTTGTCAATATTTATATGCTTTTAACATTTGCTATTTCATTTCCTGCAATTGTTGGTTAAAAATGGAAAAAATGGCTGGATGTTTGGTCATTTCTTTATCATAATTGAAGAAATGTTTTTGGTAGTTACCTTTCTATTACAGAAAAGATTGTGTAATTTCTATATCTCTTTTATGGTAATAAGCAAGCAATACCTTACTTTTACAATGGCCATCCCGCTTGAGTATGCGTTTGCTTAGGGTGAATTCACCAAAGAATTCATTCAGCTGGTTTCTAAAATCAACATCATCATCGTCTGTAAACGAAAGTTGAAAAAATATCATATAAATGTACTGGAAGCAATAAATACTTACTTATGGTGTTTTTTCCAGTCAGGCTCCTTACGGTTCCTCTCCACTGTACTCCTTTATTAATGATTCGTATACTTTGTGACTTCCGGAGGTAATATCAGCCTTATAGTTGTCATATAAAAGTTCTTGATTCCCCAGAATTTATCCATATGGTTTTTAAAAGTATTAACAGTTTTTGCTGTTAAAACGTGCGCATGTAGCGAGTTCCATATGTTTCCTTATCTCACGGAAGAAGCGTTTATCTGTACCTTTGTGTGTGTTCTTTGTGGAAACATTTTCCTTTCCTATGCTCGTCCTTAGTGACGTTTGATGAAATCAACAGCCGCTATGCCGTAGGTATCATGTCACCCATTATCCTTCTGTAACTTAATGTTTGCAGCTTTAAGGCCCTAAGTCTCTCTGGATATGATAAATTTTTCATGTTTGGAAGTTGCGTAGTCGCTCTTCTTCGGTCTGATTCCAGCTATTCTATGTGTATCATTTTATAACGCGAGTAAATGGAACTAGCGTAGTCGAGATGCGTTCTTACAAGTGAATTGTATAACGGGATGAAGGTTTTAGTATCCAAGTTGTGAAATGATCGTCTAATTATTGGAAACATCGAGTTAGCTTTATTTATCTTTTGACAGATGTGAGTATCGAAATTAATTTCCTTATCAATGATGAATCCTATGTCTTTCTTATAATGACATATGTCCAGTTATTTTCCTAACAAGCAGTAATGTGTTTCTGTGGATCCCCCTTTCTGCTTTACCGGAGATGTTTACACTTACTCGGATGAAGCTTAAGTAGCCAGGTATTGCCCGATTGCGTGAGTGTATCGATATCCCTTTGAAGTGCTTCCTATGACCTAGAATATTTTCGTATCATCTGCAAAGATATAAACTTCGGAGTTTACTTCATCCGGTAGATCATTGATATATAGTACGAACAATATCGGCCCCAGCACGGACCCTTGTGGGATGCAGGTCGTCACATCCATACAGCCTGATGATTCACCATTTACAGATACATGTTGCAAAGAAAGCTGGAGATCCATGTAATAAATGTAATAGATTTTCGTTTATTCCATAAGATTTTAATTTTAAAATAAGCTTTCTGTTTCGAATGCCTTTTGGAAGTCCAAGTAGATGCTTTCTACGGGATTCCCCTCGTCCAATAAATTGGTCCATTTTTCTAAAACTGATAGTAGTTGTAATGCCGTTGAGCGCCCTGACATAAAACCATACTGGTTTTTTTGTGTCAAAAGCTGATTTAAAGACACATTCTCTTACAAAAGTTTCCATAACTTTACTTACGGCCGACGTCAGGCTGACCGGGCTATAGTTTCCCGCTAACGACTTTTCCCCCTTTTTTAAAAATGGACTCACTTTTGCTTTTCTAAAATTACTGGGAATTTCCCTTTCTTGAAATGATTTACTGAAGATTATTTCTAAAGGAATGGCTATCTCTTCTGAAAGTTCTTTCAAAAATATTGGATGTAGGCAGTCCAGTCCAGGTGACTTATATCCTGTCGCAGTTTTCCCAACATCTTTATGACGTCATCCTTTTCTATAACTAGTTCGGACATAGAACGTTCCTGGGACGCTCCGGTAAAGCCCCTGAGGCTCATTAGTGAAAACACTAGTGAAGTATCGAGCAAGTATATTTGCCTTTTCCCTATCGTCATTTGGTTTTTTTTTCTGATTTCGGATTGTCGGGTCCTCACATAGTTTACCTATTCCTACTCGTGTTTTGCGGTTAGAGTTTATATATCTCCATATAACTTTTGGGTTTTCCTTTGCCTTCAAACAGATATTATGTTCAAAATCCTTCTTCGCTTTCCTTACTAGGGATTCCACTTGAGGTTGGGGTTTTTTTTTTTGAAACAACTGATGATTTTTCAAAATTTTTTGAAATAGTTGTTAGTTAGATTCATTAATCGCTTTCAATTTGTTTTGTAAAATTATTTCGTCATTAAATCAATAACTTAAGGCAAAATAAGAAAAGAAAGGTTGAATTCTGACAATGCATTGTGCAGGATAATTTGTGTATATATATTCAATATACTAGTAGTGTAACTTATTTTAAACATTTGCAAAAGTACTCCTGAATTCTTAAGGATATGACTTACCGCAGCCATCCTCTAGATCAAAGCCATCCATAGGATCATTCTGTCTACTCCTGTAGTCCTCATTGCATTCTAAACAATGTGAACAATAACACTTTATACTGCATTCTAGACAACGTAACCAATATAACTTCATACTGCATTTTAAACCCTGTATCAATTAAACTTTACACTGCAAACAAGACAATGTATCCATTATAACTTTATACTGCATTCTAGACAACAAACCCATTTAACTTTATACTGCATTCTAGACACAATGTAACCAATAAAACTTTTTACTGCGTACTAGACAATGTAACCAATATAAGTTTTCGTCACACTGCAAATAAATTTCTAGGAATCTCATTGGTTATTTAGCCGTAAATTTGAGACATTGTTACCCGTCTGCAGCCATAAATATAGAGCTTTGTGACGTCACGGACACCTTATTGTTTCTTGACGTCATAGCGGGCATTTCCTGTAAAAAACGTTCAGACGTTTTGATTTTTTTTCTCGCTTCATATCCTTTAATTTGATTTTTCTGCTAAAATGAATTTCATTCTTTGGTTATTCATTTTGAATAAACCATTTACGGGTACGATCTTTTAAATGGTGAAGAATTTAACAATCCATCAACAAATAAAAAAGTTAGAAATTTTACTGTTGACGCCATTTTGAAATGACAATTTAAAAGTGATTTGCAGTATGACAAAAATATTATTACGGTTCCAGACAGGTAATATGGTCTGATATACCTTGTCTGGTAGTATTATTCCCCTCTCCTTCGGCTCGGGAAATATGAATTCCAGGCAAGGTATATCAGACAATATTTCCTGCCTGGAACCGTAATAACGTATAATACTGCATTCTTGACAACAAACCAATTTAACTTCATACTGCATTCTAGACAATGTTACAAATATAACGTTCTTCAAGAAGGTAGAGAGTTGGAACTCTTCGACATTGTTACACTACATACTAGACAATGTAACCAATATGACTTTAAACTGCATTCTAGACGATGTATCCAATATAATTTTATATTATATCGGTGATCTGTATCAACCAATCAGATTGCAAGCTAGCGGTTCCTTATTTAACGATATTGCACAGCGGTGTGCCTCGCTTTCGATTCTACATCATCTAAAATCGGGGGAAACGAATAAATTACTCACGATTGGGTAATGATTCCGATGAATCACGAGAAATAAAGATGTTTGATGAACCAAATTTGTGCAACAGGTACATTGCGACTATAGTTTGGATAGTAACATAGACCTCTAATAAGATTTAGATTTTAACAGAAAGATTGTGATTATATAATATAACAAAGATGGACTGGGTAGAAAACAAAGGAGGGGATCTCCAAAACACCAGGTTGTAGCACCCGCAGCAAAACCCCAAAACACGCAATGCAAAAACACAAAGCAGACAAGCACAGAAAGGGACAAGGAACGTCAACGCACAACACAGAAACATCAAACACAAAGGACTACACATGAACCAACGAGACCAATGGGCAACCGGTGCCGACTTAGGACGGCCATCTGCCACGGAAATAGCAGAAGGTATGGTTATCCTGGATTACGTGCGCACAACCCTCCCACTTTTCCGAATACCCAGAGGTCTCGAAGAACGTACAATTGTGGTGTAAAACAACCTCCTCACTATCAGATGACCACACACAAACAAGACCGCAAAACGCAGGGGCCCAAGCAACACCGATGAATATGTAAATGGATATAAAAAGAGGGCGTACGTAATACAATACGTGCTCTGCCGCCGCGAGCTCATGTATTTTATCACCCGAGGAGTCCGACTGACATTCAGAGAGGACAGGTGGTCGGGGCCCTGTCTTCTCTAAAGAGGTTTGGACAGGGCCCGTCATGAAGTCCCGTCGTCACAGTCAGTCAGAGTGCAAATTTTAAGAATGCGCTTGTGCAAGACTGTAGATTGGTCAAGTACCAAGCCTAGTGTCCGTCTGGTGACATTAGGATCATATCCAGGGTATAAAAGGCCTTTGATGATTCTGACGCATTTTCGATAGTGATGTTGTCTATCTTTGATCCTTCTTATCTTGTTAATTATGTCACCATAAAATGCAGGTTGTGAAATACCCAAAGTAATATACTATGTTGCCTGTATTGGTCTGAATTTCAGTAGAAGTTGACAACAATTTTTGTAAAATTTCCAGAAAGTCTTTACTAGTTTGTGAAAGCGAAAACCTTGTCCTAAAAGTTTCTTGGTAATTTGTAAATTTCTACTATGAAAATCCAAAACATCAGTACATTCTCTAGCATACCGGATGAACTGTGAAATATAGATACCATAGGACGGTAATCTAGGAACATCCCCGTCAAGCCAGGGGAAATTTACTATGTTAAATCCAAAATCATCTTTTTGTCATACACACTTGTATGGATCTCTCCATTAACTATTTTGATATTTAGGTCCATAAATGCTTTTTCTGTGTTTGAAACGTTTGCCTTGTTTAGAATCAATTCTTGTGGATAAATAACATTTTTATATTTCTCATAAACAGGATTGTCGATAGTAAGAATATCATCCAGGTGCTTAGAAGTACAAATGAAACATTTCACATCATCATTTTTTCTTTGTTTTTGAAGATTTTTGATAAATTCCTTTTCATACGTGTATAAAAATAAATCTGCAACAAGAGGCGCACAATTAGTACCCATTGGAATCCCTACAACCTGCTTGTAGAGTGAGTTTCTCACCAAATCTTACATAAATATTGTCCAAAAGGAAAGACAAGGCAATACAGGTCACCACATGTCCATGATTTGTATGATTTGTAATCTGTGGCGGAAAAGAAACCCTTCGATTCAGAAGTACAAATATAAGTTTTCCCCTCTCGATCAAATCTCGATCAAAAAAATATTTCACGGCTACGAGACAGTATATTGACCTCGGCCGTCGGCCTCGGTCAATATAATATGTCGTAGCCGTGCAATATTTATGCATATTGAACTCATACCCAGTCCATATTTGTATAATACTGCATTCTAGACAATGTATCCAATATAACTTTATTTTGCATTCTAGACAATGTATCCAATGTAACTTAATACTGCATTCTAGGCAATGTATCCAATATAACTTTATATTACATTCTACATGTTCTAGACAATGTATCCAATATAACATCATACTGCATTCTATACTATACATCCAATATAACTTTATACTATGTATTTCCATATAATGTAAGAGGAATTACAACTTTTATTTTCTGCTATCATTATCACTTCATGAAATGTTATCGTGTATGCTGCTGCTTTGCATTAATTCGACAATTAGCATATCTTCCCTTAACCTTACATTATATTGCTCTTCTTAGATAACAATTATCTGTGTTTCGTGTTGGTGTGGCCAAATGTCTGCTTATTACGTAGTTCTGTAGTACTTTTGAAACATTGAAAGTAGAAATAACGATTTGAACTCAAATTTCTAATTTTCATTCAGGTCTTTTTAGATTACGGAAATGATCGGATACAAATATCTAAATCCAATGTAGTGAAGATAACATATAATATCAACAACAAGGTCTTATAGGTCTTATCTACAGGTTTACATATTTGATTAGGCTTAGTGCGTCAAGGTCAGAACTGGAATATTCAAATGCGAAGGTGGTAAACAGAAGTAAGACAAAATCCTTTGAAAGACCCATTGTTAAACACAGATGACAATGGAGTTGATAAACTCTGCTGTCAGAGAGAGGAATTTGAAAAAAAAAAATCCAAATGCAGTGAGCCAGTTACGCATGTTACATATATAGGCATATTAAATCCTCGTCATTAGCACTTCATGCCAAAGTGATCAGAAACACAAATTCCTTTAGAAACAAAAATGGGTTAAATAACTTCGCGTGGGGAAGTTCTGTTTTGTATTGTTTTCCTAAATTTCTACATATTTCGATCGGAATGTGATTTAGGCTTTTGTATTTGATTTTCATTATCTGATTCAGTTGCGATACTGCTAGTTAACAGGTTCTTTACGCCTAAATTGTGCGTTCTTCGAGACTTCTTGGTAATGGGAAAATAGAAGGGCTTTTGGTATGTTATCCGGATATTCTCACCGTTTGCTACTTGTGTTGCAGATGATTGTCCAAAGTCGGCACCGTTTTTCCATTAAGCCCCCTTCACACTTCCACGGATCGAGCCAAGACTCCGCTACGACTCCAAACTCCTTGACATTGCAATGGATAGCTACGACACGCGTACGGATAGATACGGATTGCTTAGCTATAGGATCACCACGACAAATTTTTCCGTAGCGAAGTCGACGAAAATTTTGAACGTGTCTCATCCCGGATAGGTACGGATTCCCAACTATAGCTACGACTTCTAACGACTAGTACCGGTGTTATATAGTAGTTTTTCCCCATAGTAGCTTTTTACCCCGGAAAAATTGCTATATAGTCGATTTTCCCCATGACGGAAAAACTACAATAGTAGTCTTTTCCCCATAGCAGATTTTTCCCCCTACCGTAACTGGTTTGGATTTTATCTTTTTTAATATGTTGCGTTCAATAGAGATTTTCGATTGATTATGATATAGATATAACCAGAAAGTCTTATTTCTGTGTATCTGTCAGTTTGTCTTTCTGTCTGTGTGTGTCTTTATGTCTGTCCTTTCCTTTCTTTTTTTTTCTATCAGTAAAACATTTTTCTTGTCTGCGTGCGCGTGTGTTTATTAACCTATCTGAATCCTTGTGTCTGTCCATCCGTCTGTCTGATCGTCTGTATGTGTCTGTCTATATATCTATCTTTGCGTTTGTCTTTGTGACTGTCTATATATCTGTTTGGCTTTGTATTTGTCCGTCTTTGTGTTTGAATGTCTTAGTGTTTATCTTTGTGTTTTTCGGTCTATCGCAGTGAGTCTGTCAGACTTTTTATCTCTATGTGCTTTCATGTTTGTCTTTGTGTTTGTCTGTCTCTGTATCCCTGCAATTATGTGTACCTGTCTTTGTGTCTATTAAAAGGAAGGGAGGAGATCTCCAACAAGACCCCGTTGCAGCATCAACAGTAAAACATCAAAACACCCGATGCAAAAACACAAAAGACGAGTACAGCAGGAGACGGAAAAGAGACACACTACATGTAAGTTAAAGAAGATCCTGACGACAATCTCAACAGCACTCACAATAGAGCACAAAATTAAGCATCGACGGACCCCTAGCAAGCTAGAGGTGGGACCAGGTGCCCGGGAGGAGTAAGCATCCCCTGTTGGCTAGCCGCACCCGCCGTCGATGTTTAAGCACGAAAATGAAAACAATATCTAAAATTCATGCACTCTCTGTAAACATCAAACTCAAAAGACTACACATAAACCGACGAGACCAATGGGTAACCGGTGCCGACTTTGGACGGCCATCTGTCACGCAAGTAGCAAATGGTGTGGTTATCCTGGATTACGTGCGCACAACCCTCTCACTTCTCCAATTACCCAGAGGTCTCGAAGAACGTACAATTGTGGTTTAAAACAACCTCCTCGCTGTAAGATTACATCACACAAACAATATCGCGAAACGCAGAGGCCCCATAGACACAGATGAATATGTAAATGGATATAAAAAGGGGGCATGCGTAATACAGTCCGTGCTCTGCCGGCTGTAGCGAGCCCATGTATGTAATCACCCGCTCTGCATCCCGCTAGCTCAGACAAAACACAGCTATGGCGGATATAAACAGTACACAGGGGTACTAAATACTAATGAAGAATTTGTAAACGAGGATTTTAATACTTCCAAAATGGTAAAAATGGATACAAAAATATTACATTTTCTTCAATATCTCCCTTAATTCTCGTCATATGTCTAAATTTGATATCGCATTCGCTAATACTTTCTAATCGAACTCTCGCTAGCATACTGTAGTGTCCTGTATTGGTGTAATTCAACCTACAAAGCTGCAGAAGTACCGAGTTCAATCTCAAGACAGCGCACGACAGTATGATTATCGAAATATTTCTCCATATTAAAACATATATCATACATGTTACTCATATGATCTATTTCATTTGTTATCAAGAGAGCGAATAACATTTCTCTTTTTTCATATCTTTTCATAATCGTCAAATATTTGATACTAATTAAGAAAAGTTAAAACAGGAGGATAATATTGAGAAATGTTATGATAAGGAGTAATTCATGAAAGCAGAACTGATTTCATTTTTTTTTCTTGTCGGAAATATTTTGTTTAGAGTCCTGATCGTCCGGACTAGATAAGGAGGAGATCACCAAAATGAAAACGTTGCAGTGAAAACAGAGGGATATACATGAGAAAAAAACCCAGAAGGACAATACACGAACAATAACATAACATCATGAAAACATAGGACAGCACAATATATATGAACGCGTGAATAATTATAGGTGGTGCCACTCAGATAAATGAATGCGGCGCTGCACAATTTTTATAGGAAATTTAAAACTCTATTTTATTTGTCAATTTGACATGTTAGAGGGAGATTTAAAGCTTCGGTTTATGATTTTCTTAATTATCGATGTTGTGCTGTATATAGGGATATGGTCATTATCCATATTTGTCATTCTATGTATTATCCGTTTTTCTTTCTTTCTTTATGTCTTTCTGTCTGTCTTTCTTTCTTCCTGTTTGGACCCTCTCTGTCTTTAAATAATTTGTAATCAAAATTAGCTCTAAAAGCTCAAGGGCAAAAATGTGGGTATTGTTTAAACCTCCAAGTTAAGGCCAACCCTCTAGGTCAAGGTAAATACTTGAAACTTATCAAGTTTTTTTTTTTTGTAACGTTTTGATGTCAATGTAATATTTCATAAAGTTTTGGTAAAATAAAAATTAATGCAATATGTCAAGGTCAAATCTCAAGGGCAATGGTAATATCTGAAATCAGGTCAACCTGCCTAGTAGATATATCGCGAAGTTTAAGGTAGATTGTATCTCTGGTCCAAAATCGGGGGAAATTTTGTATGGATATCCCATATTTTCTTTTTATATTACTGCACAATCGGTTAAGCTAATAAAGGTTTCAAATAAATCTTTGACCAAAAAAATGTTTTTACAATGTATAAATGTCAATTTTTTTATTTTTCCATGGAGTGTAATGTATATACGATAAAGTCAAATTTAAAATTGTATCTTGAAGGTCAAAAGTTTATGTCAAGGTCAGCACTCAACAATTAAAGAAACTCATTCTTTTCTTTATTCAAGCAAATATGATCCATGTATTTCATTACTCTAAATTACATTCTTCAAGGACAATGTCAAAGCAAATATCTTAATAAAAATTTTCTCCCTAGTTATGCTGTGTTAGAAATAGGAAGATATTTTCGTACTTTTTTACAACATGGATTAAATCAAATTCCGGAATTCATTCGAGGGGGGTAAAATGGCTATATAGCAGTTTTTCCCCAGGGAAAAAATCTACTATACATGGGGGAAAGTCTACTATATAGCAGAATGTCTTTGGGGAAAACTACTATATAGTAGATTTTCCGGGGGGAAAGCCACTATATAGCCATTTTTCCGGGGGGAAAGATGGCTAGGATGAAAGACTATTATACACCACCGGATCGAGAAACGGATAGCAACGGATTCCTACGGATAGCTACGGATGTAATTTTTTTTCTCGATCCGTATATATCCGCGTTGCTCGATCCGTGAAAGTGTGAAGGAGTATAAGTCCCGTTGGTTTGTGTGTGGTTTTTTGTTTACCGTAGTGATAATTACGTAACACTTAAGCACGCATGCATGAAACAGCCGGATAAAATGTAAAAAAAGTACTAAAAAAGACTAATAAGATAACGCCTTAACAGGAAAGAGACCAATAAATTTTACTTTAAATGAGAAACTCTGTGCAAAATCTTTTGATAAAGGAAACTGAGAATAAAACACAAAACCAACAAGCTTATTTTAAATTATCAAAATCAAATGCAATTAAAAACAAGGAGAACGCAAATGAAGAAAAACGTTTAACAAAAGAGCACGACTGAATTCTCAATTGGTAAAAGAATAAAACTTGATGTTTTCCCTTGGCGAAATGAATTTAAGAACCTGTACGGAAACTTCCCAGAATTTAAGATATACAAAATACATAGCTAGAAATGCTGCGACATGTTAAAAATATTCGAATTGATAAACTTCATGGGATAAAACAAATATCCTGAATATTTCTCTCATTTCAAACAAACTTAATTATCTTAACTCACCAATCGTTCCGATTACCAAACATACAAAGTAAAGACAGATTCCCAGTGGCTTCATAATGACATAAATATAATATCCAGTATTCTGTCTTAACAGCAATTCTGTGTTACGCTCTTGTGTGTTATCAAAGAATTGCCAATCCTTTCGCGTAGTAACCTACTTTATGTATTGAATGAATTATATTGATCTAGTTTTGGAAATCACATAAGAAACTCGGTGATAAAGAGAAACATGGTGTCTCCTTAGATGATCTCTTTGCCATTCGTTAAATAAGTCATTTAGATTTCATTGTATTAAAACAATCATTTTTAAATAACCTTAGGCAACGAAAGTTTTTATATATGAACCTAAATCTTTTTGTTACAAAGGCTCAGAAGATATTTCTTTTCAAAATTATGTTGCGACGGGTGTTGCATGCAATCAGGAGACGCTGACTCTTCCCTGTGCACCTGGTCTCACTTAGGAATGTTCTTCATTCCGGGGTTCGCAACCGTTTCGATGGGAATTCTCACGATTTGGCTTTGCCTTATCGACTTTGAGACTGAATAACGGTTAGGTACTTCTTTGATGTTTATCCCCAGCCTTGACGTCAAACAAATTATTAGAAATACCAAATCGTTCTTTAAGCATAATTAAATTTTCAAATTAAGAATGAGTGAATGAAAGTCAAACACAAAAGCCTAAATCAGATTCCGAAAACCACAATGGAAATGCTTTACGAATTATGGAAAATAAATACAGAACTTTCCCAAGATAAAATAAAGTATGACAAACAGAAGTAATCGACGACACAAGCCCTACCGAAACACGAAGGTTAACCTATCTAATGAACAATCTCCAGTGCATGCATTTTATATATTGTTTTCATTTTTGTGCATGAACATCGACGTCGGGTGCTGCTAGCCAACAGGGAATGCTTACTCCTCTCGGGCACCTGGTCCCAATTCTAGCTTGCTAGGGGTCCGTCGATGCTCAATTTTGTGCTCTATTGTGAGTGCTATTGAGATTATCGTCAGGATTTTTGAAACGCGGAAGGCAGTACGGAATGCACTGTAGGAGGCGTCAATGAGATAAAGAAGATCCTGACAATAATCTCAACAGCATTCACAATAGAGCACACAATTGCGCATCGATGGACCCCTAGCATACTAGAGGTTGGACCAGGTGCCTTGGAGGAGTAAGCATCCCCTGTTTAGCTAGCCGCATCCGCCGTCGATGTTCACGCACGTAAATGAAAACAATATCTACTAAACATTCCCTGCCTTAGGTTATGTCTATATAGAAAGTGCTATGGCGACCATGTCTGGGAAGAAATTTAAAACACTTTCTGTCTAACCCCTCGCAGGGAACTTTCTTTACGAGCTCCACGCGGCAAATGGCATAAGTGTGACACAAATGAGATAAAGAAGATCCTGACGAACATCTCAACAGCACTCAAAACAGAGCACCAAACTGAGCATCGAGCAAGCTAGAGGTGGCACCAAATACCTGGGAGGAGTAAGCATGAATCAGGTGTTCATGTGACCATCAGTGTCGTAGGACAACATAATGTACAAATAGGATGCTAAATTATTTGTCTCTGTAGTTTCTTTGACTTCAAGCTCCGAAGGATAGCTCCTGCTAAGGTAATCCGCGAATGTTGGATTAATGATGGACAACACATCGTCTATGTATCTGTAAGTGAAGTTGAAGTCAGAAGCTAAGTATCTTTTCCCTTCAAAGACCAAAGATTGAATGAATTCAGCTTCGTACGAGTAAAGGAAAATGTCGGCAAGGAGTGGGGCACAATTGGTCCCCATTGGAATTCCGACAATTTGCTGGAAGACCTTTCCTCAAAACACCACAAAAATGTTGTCGATCAGAAAGTTCAACATCTGAATTATATCTGTTTCAGTCTACTTATTTTCAGAATCGGATTTTTCCTTTTACAAAGTAGGTTTTGTCATAGTTAACAACAATAAATTTAAGCTAGAGGTGGGACCAGGTGTCCGGGAGGACTGAAGCATCCCCTGTTGGCTAGCCGCCATCGATGTTTACGCATGAAAATGAAATCAATATATAAAATACATGTACTGTTCGAGGTTATGTCTATATAGAAAGTGTCATGGCGATCATGTCAGGAAAAATTGTATTCAAAACACTTACTGTAAAGAGACTGATCGCTATAGCGTGTTCACTCTGACCAGAATAGGGGACACATTTTTACAATCTGTATATGTAAATGGCGATTTTAAAGGTTTACCGAAATCATGTGTACCCGAGAATAAGAACGTCTATTAAGCAATGATTTGAGAAATAATTTATGCAAGTATTATAAGGATGCTGAGGAAGGTACAAAATGTCCGATTCAACATCCTTTGGCGTTGTTTTCCATTATGATATGACGACACTGTTAAAAGACGCGATTCTAAAGTGACGTAACAATGAAAAAGTGCGCTTAAATTGCCTACTCGGACATTTTTCGTCATTTTGTCAGCCATTATGAATTTTGGCAAGTGGCCTATTGATCTTGTTGGTTTATTTGTGGTATTTTATGTATGGTGTTTTGATGTCGTGTTAACTGTCCCTTGTCGCTTTTGTGTCTCTTGCTGTGTATGTCTTCTCTGTGTTTTCGCTTGGAGTGTTTGCTTTTTCCAAAACACGTATATACCAAGCTTCAAAATCGACATGGTTTTGAAATATTCCTGATCTTTAAGTTTTCGGCCGTTTTGAAGTTGCAATTGGCGCAACTTAACTGATTTTGAATGTTTTCCTTTTCGACTGTGAGAATGAATAACAACTTTTTTGGTACATGAAACTGTTTTAGTATAACAAAGGAAACAAAGACAAAGTAAACGTTCTCTCTTCTCTTTATTCAGGTTTACATCTCATTCGATCCATGCAACCAGTAATTAATTTTCTAGATTAGCCAGTAGAAGTGAAATAAATCTGGAAAATGAATAGAATTGTATTTCATTTGAAATTTGAATCAGAATATCATCGCAGATATATAGAAATAAACAACGCTTAACTAAACTGAACCAATTATGCGTACGCGTTAAATATGTACTTGCAATGCTTCTTCAAATGCTTCTTCATTATCATTTTTGCAATCCAGGCTTGCTTATCATTACTTAGATATATCTTCAGTGTGTAATTCATGTAAAGTTAACATTGAAATTGGTAAATATTACATTTTTCATCACAATAAAAGCGGAAGAATTATAACAAGATACCATAGTAGACATTAAAGAACAAAGAAATTACCTTGTTTAATTTTAATTAACTGTCCTATCTGTGACTTCTCTTTGTTATCTTTATTGTCTGCCATGCAAATTTTGGAAAAGTAGTTCTCATTTCTGTAATGAATGATTTACACATCTATTGGTGTGGATTCCTTAACATTTATACATTTCATTTGTCCAATACTATCAATTTGTCATTTTTAACAGAATTGTAATATTTCAATTTGTCAAACCGAAAACAGCAGGTTCGCGTCTTAAATAAGTAATACTGTTATTTGTCGAACATATGCACTGTATAAAGGCGAGTCCGTAGTCTTTTTGCATCATTAAAACATTTAGGACTTTTTATTCACCAGTTTTTCGTTTAAATTTATTATCTATCCTATTTATTTAGTACATGAATACTTACTGCTAGCTTGGATGAAAGCGGTTGTTAGTTGTGTCTGTTGCGTAGCTGTAGTTGTTGGTCGGAGCTTTGTCGACTGTATGTATACTGTAGATTTTGGTGACTGTGTTTGTTTGCTGGGCGTTGATGATTGAAATGGTACGGAAGCTTTTGATGATTTTGTTTGTACGGTTGTTTTAGACGTTGAAGCTATCGATGGACAAGGTTTCAAGTAACACTGTATTGTTCTTGTACTATTTCCATGACATTGCTGGCCACCATACTGTGGAGAAGGTTTATTACAAGCTCTTTTCTGTACAAGTGCTCCGCCTCCACATGTAGCAGAGCATGAAGTGGTTGTTTTCCACCTTCCCCAATTACCATTCACTGTAAACCATTAACATATAAACTACCGACACAACACACAACAAGAGTTACTGACAAATATACCAAACACTTGATTCCTAATAAAGAAAAAACACATAATAAACATATCGTAAATAGGAGTAGGCATGTAGACCGATGATCGCAAAGTTCACGCTGCGTATCAAATTGTCATTATAAGAACTTAAAGCATATTTTTATTAATATTAAACAAATACAAACGTTATATTTTACAAATCTTGCAAGCCGTCTGGCTTCTAATGATGAAATCTTCATATTTGGAACATGCTCTGGCGTAAACACTTATTTCTTGTTGCAATGAGGATCATTAAAATCGTTGCCCGTGACTTGATGCTTGTTTCTTCTTTTGAGCTCTGTTGTCTAAGATAAGCTTTGTTTTAGCCATTGATCAATTTGACATCATTTATATTTTTTGCTATTTCGGAAACTTGTCATTTCGAAAATAAAGGAGGTTAACATCTTAGCAACATCACTCTAATGCTATTTTGAACATATATTTTATTTAAATATGCTAATGAATCGACCCTACAGGATATTCGGGACCGCACACTCTCTATAAAGTAAAAACAAAAATTTAAATTCTAAAAATAAAACCAGAGGGTTCTACGGAAATGAATTTTGGTGACTCCTCAAAATCACTTTGGCTGGAAGCATCACTGATGAGGATTATATTTCCGAAACACGTGTCTTGTGCATGGAAACGGATTTGAAATTTTTTCAAGAATGTATAGAGTTAGAACACTTCTACATTATTGTATTTCAAAATTACACCTCTCATTATTCTATTGGTTGAGCTACCATTACGGCTAAAAATTTATTTTATGTACACGAGAGTCACCTGGACAGGGCTTTATCTGACAATGTTTACGTTGTTTCTGTGCACCTTTACACCAGGCGCCACCGAAGGCAGGTTTTGGATGGTTACACAACCTTACTCGTTGAGAGAATCCTATCCCACATTTGGCAGAACATTTACTCCAGTTTGTCCACTTCGACCACTGACCATGTACTTTGAAAGGAAATAAATGGGATGGAAATACCCAATTATGTATCATATGTCTTCAAATTCAATTGCATATCATTTTAGAACAGATAAATTTACAGTATGGATAATCTTTTAATAATCTTTTTAGCGCTAGAAATTACTATCGTCTTTTTTGTTGTCCCATTAAAATGGCACTGAGAACTAAATAGCTATATGGATATCATTGTCGTTCATTAGGAAAAGACGGAGGTTACATTACACCTCCTTTCATTTATTAAGACCATTTTATATCATTACTGCGTCAAAGACTAATACTTGAAACTCATTTTCGACGTCAAGGTCAAGTTTTCTCCGGACTGCCCTTATTAAAGAAGGGAGGAGATATTATTATTAAAGATGAGACTCTCTTTATTGTGTATGAATATTTCACTGTTGAATTTGCCAAAGGTGAAGTTTGTATATCTATCTTTACTTACTAAAAGAGGTAAATGGTTTCTCTTAAAAAGATAACTAATCATCTATAAACTGCAATGCAGTTCAAATTTAAAGGTTTTAACTTAGTGGACATTATTTCATTCAGGAATAATAATAAAAAGGGTATAGTTCATACTTTTCCAAAACTTTACATTTCAGAAACTAGGTTAATTATTAGAAAATTCTATTTTTGTTGTCTTACCTTTTTGATGAAATAGATGAAAGAGAAAAGGCTGGCCGCATCGTTTGAAGCTGTCAGAGTCAAGTTGGTATAGAGCTAAAGCTGTATTATTGAATAGAAGCCATACTCATCGTTCTTTTATTCATTGTTAAATGACACATAAAAAAATTGTTTCCACCCTCTAATTTTTCTGTTATGAGAATAAGTAAAAACGTGTACATAGCATTGCTGGAGTTAGAAATTCCGTTACTTCCCTAGAGCGAACCTTCGAAAAGTCAAAGAAATCCAATCATACATTTTAAAATATGAACAATATTTTTCTGCTTTTTCAATAATGTTGGCCTTTTTTCTATTTGATTATTCCTTTTCTATTCTTTATTGGAAGTCTCAAATAATTTACTCAGCAGAATTAAGTTACAACTGCTTCATTTGGTCTTGAAATTTTGAATAAATGCAATAAATATTTACCTTGACTAATCACACAAATTGAAAACAAAGCAATTGGACATAGAATAAAGCTCCGTTCCATGGTTCCCACTTCTTGACCCTCGGGGCATTAAGTCCAAAGAGAATTAAGTAAGATATGATACGTTGACCCTTATAGTCCTTAATAACC
The DNA here is from genome assembly GCA_033119305.1 of Pinctada imbricata. NCBI lineage: Eukaryota > Metazoa > Mollusca > Bivalvia > Pterioida > Pteriidae > Pinctada > Pinctada imbricata. The sequence continues at coordinate 5,906,662 of VSWD01000009.1, read as the reverse complement.
CTCTACGGACATTCACATTAAAAGATCTGAAGGTCACCACCTTGTGTCATATATTACTTACGTACTCACCTTGTGTCATATATTACTTACGTACTTAGACCTCTGGGTAATTGGAGAAGTGAGAGGGTTGTGCGCACGTAATCCAGGATAACCACACCATTTGCTACTTACGTGACAGATGGCCGTCCAAAGTCGGCACCGGTTACCCATTGGTCTCGTCGGTTTATGTGTAGTCTTTTGTGTTTGATGTTTACATGACGTGTGTCTCTTTTCCGTCTCGTGCTGTACTCGTCTTTTGTGTTTTTGCATCGGGTGTTTTGGTGTTTTACTGTTGATGCTGCAACGGGATCTTGTTGGAGATCTCCTCCCTTTTTTTCCATATAATCAATACAGCATACTTCCGAAATCGAAAAATTGCACATTTTGCAAAATTGAATTTCAATTGATCTCATTAAGTTTTCAAATCATGTTGATATCATTTGAAGAAGCAAACGACAACTTTAGATGAAATATGGTATATCTTAATTTAGCCAATGTCTCATCATTGATATTGAATATTGTTGCATATCCCATTATGCATATTGAATATTGTTGCACTATGAAAGAATTTTCGTGAAGTATCCGAGTCAAAATCCGTATTGATCAACTTTTCTCTCTAGGAAAGGGAAGTTGAGATAATATATTCTTGAATGTCAATTGGACATATTGCTTGCAAAAGCAAACAAAACAAAAACAAAAATGACTTTAGAAATGAGTGATTATGTAATTTTTAAATAATATGCAAACAAAAGCAATTTCATTGACAAAATTATTCTGAAAGTATTCTTTGAATGAAGATGAGAAGAGTACCATCCTTTTTCCTAAATGTCCTTCAATTTCATGTGTTTAGATGCTCCATAGTGGTCGTCCATAGGACGGCAGCTAGAGAAAAAAGTTAGATTCATTTGACAGTAACAGAAGCTACAATGGTTCGCTTGTCACAGGTCTCGGTGCATTAGACAAAATGCCGAGGATTTGTTCTAAATTCAGGCAACTTTGTTTATACGTCTGGATTCCAATTTAGTCATGAATGTCAATGGCGATTTCAATGAGTTAAAGAAGATCCTGACAAAAATCTCAATAGCACTCACAATAGAGCACCAAACTGAGCATCGACGGACCCCCAGCAAGCTAGAGGTGGGACCAGGTGCCCGGGAGGAGTAAGCATCCCCTGTTGGCTAGCCGCACCCGCCGTCGATGTTCATGCACGAAAATGATCACAATATATAAAATAAATGCACTGTCTGAGGTTATGTCTATATAGAAAGTGCTATGGCGACCATGTCAGGGAAAGTATTCAAAACACTTACTGTCAAACCCCTCGCGGGGAACTTTTTTACGAGCTCCACACGGCAAAGGGCATAAGTGTGACACAAATGAGTTAAAGAAGATCCTGACAAAAATCTCAATAGCACTCACAATAGAGCACCAAACTGAGCATCGACGGACCCCCAGCAAGCTAGAGGTGGGACCAGGTGCCCGGGAGGAGTAAGCATCCCCTGTTGGCTAGCAATGAATGTCAATGGCGAAAAGTGGGAGGGTGGAGCGCATGTAATCCAGGATAACCACACCTTCTGCTATTTCCGTGGCAAATGGCCGTCCTAAGTCGGCACCGGTTGCCCATTGGTCTCGTTGGTAATGGTTTAGTCCCTTGTGTTTGATGTGTCTGTGTTGTGCGTTGACGTTCCTTGTCCCTTATGCGTCTCTTTCTGTGCTTGTCTGCTTTGTGCTTTTGCATTGGGTGTTTTGGGGTTTTGCTGTGGGTGCTGGAGATCGCCTCCTTTGTTCCACATGATTGTGAAATATTGCATGCTCCCAATATATACTGTGACTTTGTATGTTAGAACGATTCTCATACTGCTACAAACAACATGTTACTTCCGTATGTTGATTATCAGAGCTTTACCAATAACAGACGGTTGTTGGCCGACGAAGAACGTCCGGAAAAAACGTGAGGAAACTCACTTTACATAAGGGGTCGTGTATAAAATGCATGTTATATCTTTCAAAAACTTCAATAAAACTCTATTTTCACGAATACATATATACATATAGATGTATTTATTCATGTTTTTTTTTTTTTACTGACTGCAGTACTAATATATTTTTATTTAAAAATGTTAAAAAGATACATCATGCGTTACATACACGACCCCTTATATTTGGTGAGTTTCGTCGCGTTTCGTTCGGACGTACATGTACTTCGTCTGCCAACAACCGTCTGTTATTGGTAGAGCTCTAATTAAGAAATAAAAAATGACAAGCCGGGCTCTATTGTCTCATAATGCCCGAGCGTCCTCCGCCAATCACATTTATTACCGAGCCGCGTTAGCGGCGAGGTGATAAATGTGATTGGCTGAGGACGCGAGGGCATTATGAGACAATAGAGCCCGGCTTGTCATTTTTTATTTCTATTCTAGTGATGACCAAACTTAGACCTTTCGATTCTTGGTAAAAACCAGATGCTGCCGGTTTGTCTGCTTTCAGAAAATGGGTAGGCGTGGCTTATCGCTATAGGGCCTATATTGGAGAATAGAGCCCGGCTCGCGTCTGTTGTCTTAGTAGGGAAAAAGAATCAAGTCATATTAGAATGAACCTTAAAAAATACTTCAGGACTTTTAATCAGAGTTTACAAAAATGACAAGTAAATTCACACACATAATTAGGTCACCTTAGAGGGATACAATCCGTATCTTCAATCATTTTGAAGTTATACACAACAATTCAGAAACAAGCACACATTAAAGAAAAGGGAAAACGTATATCGTGAAAATGGTTACTTACTTTCTCTTTCATTCAATGTCGCTGTATTTCATAACTTTTTCTTATTTTTATTGTGGCCCACGCAAATCTAGGAATTGAAGTTGTCATCTCTGAAATGAAGTGTACAGTTCTAGGAATGTGCTGTGTACTAAGCTGGTGTATAACATGTATGTCCTTAAAAACCGTTTATTGTTAACATACAATTAGATTTAAACGATAAGGAAAAGTAAATGAACTGTCGAAATTCACCCTTACTTATAAAACATTTGTTGAATAGAAAATATATTTCAATAATGACAATTAAAGATGCTGAAGAATACTTGTGTGTGTCTAATTTTCATCAGGTATGTTTGAGCTGATCCCTCATGATTCAGATAATGTCGAAATTACATCAAAGAGGACTAGACCCTGATCCATATTTCTTAAACTTCGATCGGATTTCTCTATCGACTGAAAATGAGCTTGCTTCAGCTATCAGATCGCGAGCTAATATCTGTATACAAAATGTTTTCTTACCAATTTTCATAGTCTTTATATTATCTGGGTCCTTAATGTCTACTGTGTGGTGTCATCTTACAGACATGATTCCCAATGACAAATTTATTCGAAGATCTTGGCTCTCTATTCTCTTTGTCTACAGTTACTATTATTTAATCATGATTTACAAATTGATTATCATATCTTACTGCTAGCCTGTATAAATGCTGACGTCAGGTGATGATTCGTTAGCTCTGTCTTAATTGTCGGTTTAGTAGTCGTTTTGTCCATAGTTGGACAAGGTGTCACATTACAGCTTATTGTTCTGGTATTGTTTCCTTTACAGGCCTGACCACCATATTTTGGAGCTGGTTGATCACAAGCTCTGTTCTGTACGATAATTCCATGGCCACATGACGCTGTGCATGCGCTGAAGGATATCCATTTTCCCCACTGACCATCCACTAATGAACATTAGTGCATCACATGATAAATCCTCGGAATTTCATTGGTTAAACACGCGGGAACTATGAGAGAATAGTGCCCGGCACCCGGGCACTGTTGCTTTTTGCTTTACAGAGTTACGTCCCTCAGCAAGTATTATGACGTAATGAACAATGCATGAATGTAAATAGCAATAAGCGGGGGTGATCAATGTAACTTTAGATATATCTCAAGTAAATTGCAATTAATTCATCTATAAATTAATACTACAGTCATGTGATGCACTAAACCCATTAATGCCCGTTTGTGTGGGTACTATTCTCTCATAGTGTTGCTTTTAGAAGGTTAATAGTGCCCTCGCTGATGCTCGGGTACTATTCCTTCCAAAAGCAACACTATGAGAGAATAGTACACACACAAACGGGCATTAATAGGTAAATAACAAGTTATACAAGTTCTAATTTACTTAAGATGACCATATTTCAATATTCGATCACGACAGAAAATAGTTGGGGTTTTTTATATGTTTTGACATCTACAATGAATATCATTTTCATTTACAGTCCGCACAATGTAGGTCAAGGATATCCTATGTGTCGTCCATCTTCTTCAAGTGTGTGCTTGTAGTGTGGGTTTTTTTTTCTTTAGCTTTCATAACTGGTCGATAGGGGCGATTCTTCTTATCTGCTTATCGACGCGGTCGTTTAACTTGCCATCTTTGTTTTCTTGATCAATTACACTTGTTTTAGTGTGGAGTTACCGCTTTTACATGTTCAAAGACATCTTATGCTGATGCCAGAGATCAGTTATCTTTGGCAAGAAATTCAAAATAATGCTACATATTTTTTATTGAAATGTCTCTGTGTATCTTTGAAATATACCACCTCTTTGGAAAATGAAAGTTGGGGATCTTAAATGACAAATATGAATAATGACCATATTCAAGTGTACAATATACAAAATCGATAATTCTGAAAATCATAAACCGAAGGCATGCGAAATCGAACAAAACAGGAACAAAAGCAAACCAAGAAAAATCTCAACCACATGAAAAGAAGCCAACTCCCAATGTGGGAGTGATACGAGGTGCCAAGGAAGAGTCAGCATCTCCTTCTTGGGAAAAGTTTAATCTATTCTTCTAATAACGCTTACCTCTCTTCTTTAATTTCATTGAAAAATATATGAATCACAAAAAAACTATATCTTTAATTAAAATATGCATCACCATAAATGATTAAAGTATCCGAAACCCGTGTCTAGTACAACAAAATTGGTATTATAGAACATAATATTATATTTCAATACTGATAATTTACCTGGACACGACATAATTCTACAGCGTTTATGTTGTGAAGCGTACCCTACGCACTTTCAGACCGCCATTGGAAGGTTTTGGGTTGTTACATGTTCTTTGACGTGTTTTGAGTCCTCTTCCGCATGTTTCTGAACAACTACTCCATGGTAGCCAGGCTTGACCATTGTCCATTTACTTGAATAAAAATGAAAAATTAGATATTTTTGTCTTTGGCGTGTCTTTTGGGTTTCTCTTTTCCGATTACCCAGAGGTTCGCAGCCCTTCCAGTGGAAATTCTAATGATTTTGTCTTGCCTTGAAGAACGGATGAATACTTCTTTGACATTAATTTCTTTCTCTGTGTTTTCGTATAGGGATGCAAAGGGATGTATCGATCTTTCGTTGTGAGTTTTGTAACTGAGTCTTGTTGGTGAAAGAGTTTCTTTTTCAGTACATCTTATGCTGATGCCAGCAGTTTTCGTTGGCAAAAAATTCAAAATAATGCTACATATAGTTTATTTAAATGTCTCTGCGTACAGACCACAATGGGTGTTTATTGGCTGAATGGAAGTATCTTTGAAATAAACCAAATATTTGGAAAATGAAAGATGGCGATCTTAAATGACAAATATGGATAATGACCATATTCCAATGCACCATATAAAATCGATAATTAAGAAAATCATAAACCGAAGGCATGCGAAATCAGGACAAAACAGGATAAAACGCAAACGAAGAAAAATCTCCACTTCATGAAAAGAAGCGAACTTCCAATATGGGAGTGATACCAGGTGCCAAGGAAGAGTAAGCATCTCCTGCTTGTGAAAAGTTAAATCCATTCTTCTAATAACACTTCCCTCTCTTCTTTTCTATCATTGTAAAATATATGAATCACAAAAAAACCTATGTCTACAATTCAAATATGCATCATCATAAATGATATACCTGGACATGCCATAATTCTACACCGTTTAAGTTGTGAAGCGTCCCCTACGCATTCCTGACCTCCATTGGAAGGTTTTGGGTTGTTACATGTTCTTTGACGTGTTGTGATTCCTCTTCCGCATGTTTCTGAACAACTACTCCATGATAGCCATGTTGACCATTGTCCATTTACTTGAAGAAAAATGAAAAATATTGATACCTTAGCTATGCAGTGATGAGCATTCTGAACGATAATTGTCAAAAATGGTGAATCCACCTTACATATCACGAAAAACGAATCGTTTTAAGAAGTATTTCCAGCCAAGATGGTGCAAGGAAGCCAAAAAAGTACCCCGTGACGTCCGCACAAATTTTATTTATTTTGATTTTTTTTTTCGATGTTAATTCATAATTTATTTCGCAATAGTTATTCGCTCTACATCGTGCTGCATTGTCTATTTAGAATAATACACGGAGGCCACATCCTTACCTTCTTGAAGAAAATTTCGAACCAATTCTAATGAACCAGATACATGATCATCATATCCAAACCATCTTGCTACGTCTTTCGGTATATTTTGGACATAATTTTCACAGATTTTGGTCATACTTCAATGTTTTGGATTTAGGATTGCTGACGAGAGTTAAATACCCGAAACGTGCATGTCTGGTCCATGCTGTAAATGTAGCTGATCTTAAATGATGCTAATGAACTTTTTAAAGACGTTAAACATAGTAAATCCTCATCAGTGATTATCAGACACTGCCAAAATTTATTCCAGTAACACCCTCTGGTTTTTTTTTTTTAATTTGAATTTCTGCAATTACTTTGCAGAGAGTTCGCGGCTCCAAATTTCCTGTAGAGTCGATTCAGTAGCATAGTTAAATAAAATCGATGACCAAAATAGTATTGGAAAATGACCTCCTTTAATTTCGATGTTTGAAGTGTAAGTTATCAAGGAAACATAAGACATAGGAGGGAGGATTTGAAGCGTGCGTTATCAAAGAAAAAAAAAGATCTGCAACAAAACTCGGTTGCAGCAACACACCAAAACACCGCAAGTGAAAACACAGAGGAGACACACACATCAAGAGACACAACAAGGACAAGGAACAGTAAACACAACATCAAACACAAAATATCACACATAAACCAACGAGACCCATGGGCTATCGGTGCCGACTTAGGACAGCCGTCTGCAGTTATCGAGTAAACATAAACCATAGGAGGGAGGATGCAAAGATACTGTCCGAGCGGCTCACTCCGGAAACTGAGTAAACGCGATTTTGACTTCTTTATTATGCAAAAAATTGAATAAAGGTGATACCATTCAATAGATCTTCCTAAGTCGTAAATTTTGATACTAGTATATATATTATATGATTGTGACCCAATCAAACTATACAGACAAAACAAGTTTTATATGGGCCATTTCCCATGCTATTTCTTTTTTTTCAGTGATGTCGTGACGCTTTCCATAAGCGCAATATTAAACTCGGTGACGTCACCCTGAATTTTAACATTGAAAACGCCCCATCTAAAGATATTTTGTCTGTATGATATGATTGCATGGACACTCGACCATGTAACATTTACCAAACTTTACAACTAAGCAAAATCTATTCAATAATATAGATTTTATTTTAATCGTTGCATGATAAAGTTACCCAAAATCTTGTTTGAATGTAGCATCATATCTCAGCCATCTTGCTGCGTCTTTCGGTATTTTTCGGACATAATTTTCACTGATTTTGGTCATATTACATTGTTTAGATTGAGGATCACTGACGAGGGTTAAATACCCGAAATGTGCATGTCTGGTCCATGCTGTAAATCTGTCTGCTCTTAAATGATGCTAATGAATTTGAAGACGTTTAACGTTAAACATTAACTGTTTCCGAAGTGAGCCGCGCGAACAGTTATCTCTTTTGTACAATTATATGAAGATAACCTAGAATGAAATAGAATGACGAATATGAATAATGATCATATCTCCATACATAGTACAAAATCGATTTTATATGTATTAGAATAAGAAAGCGAAGATAATGTCATTTGGCATTACAATGGTTAGTAAGTATCACCAGTACCAGTTGCTCATTGTTGTCGTTGGTTTATATGTAGTTTTTGGTGAATGGTGTTTTAGGTAGTTGGTCTTCCTTGTTCCTTTATGATTCTTGTTTACTCTGTGTTTTCGCATAGGGATTTTTCGATGATTTGATATAAGTTATAACCGAGTCTTGTTGGCACATAGATAGACTGACAGTAAGAAAACAAATAAATGATCTACCTGGACACGGCTTAATTCTACAATGTTTTTGTTGTGCAGTGTCTCCTTTGCATTGTTTACCGCCATTTGAAGGTTTCGGATTATTACATGCTCTGTGACGTATAATGAACCCTCTTCCACATGTTTCGGAACAACTACTCCAATTTAGCCATGTTGACCACTGTCCATTAACTTAAATATTTATACTTAGGTATCAACAATAATTGTTTCATATGTTTATAGCGACATAAGATTTAAACAAAATTAAAACATAAAGTACATAGATTTTATGGACAAGCATTGTTTCATGTGATATTTCATATTACTTTTGAATATATATGGTAAGTATTGTGAATTTTCAATAAAATTTCTTAAAGGTTTTGCAGCAGTAACTTTTCTAACATCTCCTCCTCGCCAATATATTATTATATGTTGTTACCATTGTCCTTCATAATGGTTTCTTTTGAAGGATTAATTATCATTCAAGTCAGAACAGACAGTAAATCCTTTACCCGAGCATGGTTTAATTTGACAGCGTTTTTGTTGTGATGTGACTCCGTTACACTGCCGACCACCATTTGATGGTTTCGGGTTATTACACTCTCTAACACGTGTGACAAGTCCTTTTCCGCATTTCATGTTACATCTACTCCATCGTTGCCATGTCGACCATTCCCCATGTACCTGAAATACCAAATATGAAAGATTAAGATTGTCCTAATTGTCAATATTGAAATATATGTTCTATCGTGAAATTGCCAATATTGAAATATATGTTCTATCGTGAAATTGCCAATATTGAAATATATGTTCTATCGTGAAATTGTCAATATTGAAGTATATGTTCTATCGTGATATTGTCAATATTGAAATATATGTTTTATCGTTAAATTTAAGTGCACCATATACGCACTTCAATATCACGGGCAGGAACACGTTACGTCGCCTTACAGTATCGTTGTCAGAAGTATCTAAAGTTCTGCACTTAAACCGTCCGTTGACATTATGTCACAGGTGAGGATATGTTGGAAACCATCCGTTGTCATGAAAATTATCGACAAAATTTCAGTAAAATCACAAATAAATCATTAGGTAACCGGCTATTTTTTTTTAAAAAGCCAACGGGGGGTAGCCATACGCTTCAGTAATACATTATTACCATGAAATGAATAAAACTCCTTTTATGTTATGAGGAGATCTAATTGGCGATGACCTACTGTCAGCAACGAAAACGGAAATTTGAACAGGAAAACTATCCTGTCTCTTAATTATTTGATTTTATATACCAATTTTATGTAGAAAATTATCGACAACATTATACAAACAATATATGTGAATGACAGTCTTTTACATTGTATATTTATTGTATACTTTCATTATTTGATAAAGAATGTCCGTTGTTATGACAAGACAAGAAGATATGGTCCGTTGTCATGACTCTTAACGGTATTTGGGCATGAATGGGGAATCGAATTGAACAGGAAAACTATCCTGTATATTGCACCCGTTTATATTGTTTTTATTTCGAATCTAACGCCGAGCAATTAAATAGGCTTAGTTAATTCTTAAAGTATTCAGCTCTCTTTTTTGTAAAGCTTTAAAGGAGGATATCATATAATTTTCAGGTTACATTAACATAGATCGTATAGAATATATTTAAAATTGAAAATATGATTCATGAATTTGAAGAGGTGTAGGATGAGTTCATGGATTTATACTTTGATCAATTAAACAACAATTGTTAAAGGGATTTTGAAGTCATATATATAGAGTTAAAAACAAAGACATCAAATATCGGTCATTGAAGACATTTTGATAGCCTCAGCCTTTATCACGTTATTGTTCCGAACGTTCTTAACACGAAATCGCTCTTTGATCTAAAATTTTCGCTTGCTTTTTTTTCCCATAAACAATAAGATTCTTACCTACAGATAGGTTATTAGGCACCGTTTTATCGAAGGGACAAAATAATATCAAATGCAAAAAAATGAATATAAACGTACAAAGTAATAAAATACTTGTAATAAATGGCCATTATAATTTTGCCCATAGTAGCTCCCTATAATTGCTATACACTTACTGGAGACCCCCCCCCCCCCCCGCGAAAAAAACAAACAAAAAGTTTATTGTAGTCTTTGAAGTCCCCTAAAGCAGATTTCCCTCGCCTACCACTAATGGTTTGGATTTTCTCTTTGAAACATTAAATTTATAATTTTGCATTCAAAAGAGATCTTCGATGGGGTATGATATAGACCTTACATGTATATCTCAGGTGATGATGAAAATTGTAGTTGATATGTTATTTACATTTGTGTGTGTCTGTGTGTAAGTTCGTGTGGTTTTTTTATGTCAGCGTCGATATCGGTGTCTCTGCCTGCGAGTGAATTCTTTCGTCCGCGTTTGTCAGCATGTGTGTCTGTATGTGAGTGAGACAGTGCATCTGTCTGTGTCTTTTGTGTGTCTATATACATGCCTGTCTGTCCGTTTGTTTTTGCGTATGTCTGTGTATACCCTGTGTCTGTCAGTCTGTCGTTTTGTGCATGTCTGTTTATGTCTTTCATGATGTTCCTTTCAGGATGTTCATGTCTGTGTTTTGATCAGTTTCTGTCTTTGAGTCTGTCTTTGAGTCTGTCTGTGTGAATCTCATTTTATTTCTCCCTGTGACTGTTTTGACTATGACTATCTGCTTGACTTTATGAAAGGTATTTTGTCAAGAAAGAGATATTGGCCTAGTCTGATTTTTCGTCTGTCTTGCATGCTGTGATAAACTGTGGATTTACTGAAATCAAAGTCAATATATGTTTTTGTTTGTGTGTGAGGGTGAGTACATCTGTGTATGTCTGTCTACCTGTCTATCCGTCTGCCTATGCATATCTTTCTGTATGAGTGTGTTGTAGCCCTCTCGGGTCTACAAATTCTGGACTCCGTGGATGAATTTTACTTAAGTCATGTTTTGACGTGAATAAAAAGTCCTGGTAAAGTTTTACCGTTTATTAACATACGAAAGTTACATGTTTGTTATAGCAGTATGAGAATGAATCTGACATACAAAATCATGCGCGCAGTATATATTAGGAGCCTGGGATATTTCACAATCAGGTGGAAATCGCTATCGAAATTCAGGACTAAATTGAAATTCAGACGTATAAACAAAGTTGCCTAAACTTAGAACAAATCCTCGCCATTTCGTCTATTGCACCCAGACCTGTGACAGGCGAACCACTATAGCTTCTATTGCTGTCAAGTGACCCAAGAACACCTCGTATTGACAGACATAGGGTTACACACTGGCGGGAATGACAATCATTTCTATTACATCAATTTAGCACGTGATTATAAAGTTAACGTTTGAAATTAGAGTTATCTTCTCCTAGACGATTGGAAATATTCCATAAACAAAATAAATGGAAATTAATTAAAAACCAAAATACTCAATTTGCATAATTATCGTGGGGGAGAGGCCATATGGTTACAGTGTCTGTTGATGAACGTGTTTGTCTGAATATATATGAATTTGTCTAAAACCCCATATATGTGCATGTGAGTGTCTTACCCTCCCCCTCCCAGAAACCTCTTACATATTCTACAAAAGAAAAAATAGGAATAGGGTCAAGTGTCCGGGAAGAGTAATTATATCCTGCGCTGTTGAAGTTTTGTGATTTTTTTTTAATCACAGCACACCATCTGTCTTCCGCCAGTCTGTAAACTTTTCAAAATGTCGCGTTCGTTCTGCAGAACCGATGGTGAAAATCAAATTATAAAGTCAACTTTTCAAGAGTGATAGAAACTATTGGTGGGTAAAGAGGAGACATGGGTGCAATAAATATATATGTAAGACCTTGTCCCTTTTGAGTCTCTTTCTGTGGGTGTCTGTTCTGTGTTTTTTGCATGGGTGTTTTGGGATTTTGCTGTGGGTGCTGCAACCTAGTGTTGTTGGAGATCCCCTCCTTTCTTCTTCTCTATGGGGAAAATCCATGCTATTATGAGGAAAGTCTAATATATAGCGGAATATCTCCAAGGAGAAGAAACCTCTTATATAGTAAATTTTCCTATGAGAAAACTACTGCATTACACCGGTTTATAATACACTTATAAAGTAAAATACTGTATACATTCAAATTTTCGCCTCCATTTATATTTTACCCTTTTCACGCATAGCCCAGAAGATGAATTTTAGACGGGACGAATAAAATTTAATGTTAAGGATATCTTAACAAAACGGATGATTCGGCGAATTCAATTCTGGGCAAATCAGTCTCCATTCTAAATTGGTTGAAAATTAAATTGTGCGTATTGATTGATGAATTTTAATGATTAGTACAGGTATCATAGTATCATTCCATCCATTAAAATATAAAAGCAGACAACGGACATCTGACAACGGACAGAACTTTCGCAACATGGATTGACAACGGACTAATTTTAGAAAAGTCTCCAAAAAGTGGTCCAGAATTGAATTCGTCATCATGACACTACCAGAGGAGCATTATATAGACTTGAAATTTATTATTAGTATTTTTCTGGAATAACATAACCTGAATATTTAAAGATTTCAAGAAAAAGGAGGAATAACACATGTGCAGGAGGTGGTGATCAAAGGACGCCAACTCGATTTCCTCTTTTCAAACTGTATATCAGTACCAGAAAAGCATATAAACCAATAGCTTAGTGTTATGACTACCCCCCATTGAATTTTCGAGTGTATTACTTCTAAAATTTCAACGTTTATTAGAAAATCATACTTTCCACACATGCTCATTGTCGCGACAACGGATGGATTCCTTCATATCCTTACCTGTGGCATAATGTCAACGGACGGTTTTAAGTGCAGAACTTTAAATACTTCTGACAACGGTACTGTAAGGCGACGTAACGTGTTGCTGCCCGTGAATATGTATAGAGGACAAAGTCGTAATCTGAACATGAAACAAAGACCTGTTTGTAGACTTATGCTTCCTATCGTCACAATGTTATGTTTTCTACGATGTGGGCGTGGCTAAAATCAATATGACACACCTTTACTTTACCTGGACAAGGCTTTACTTGACAAGATTTACGTTGTGATGCATCTCCTAAGCATTTATCACCACGACATACTCTTGTACGTGTTGCATATCCTTTTCCACACATAACTGAACAATCACTCCATTTTTGCCATGTTGCCCATTGTTCATATGCTATAAAGACCAATTATAGGATGCATTTATCATTATTCAAATATGAAAAAAGAAAAAAAGGAAATTATCGACCTGAGCTGCTCCATTTTTATCCCTCTGACATATGAATCAACCATCAACACTCGGTTGCAGCACCCACAGCAAACCCCAAAAACGCCCAATGCAAAATCACAGGGTTTACAAGTGTAGTTCAATCTCATCGTTTTACATATTGATAATGTAAACGTCTTCATATTGAATGCAACATTTAAGAACAGATAAATTGGCAACATGAACCAGAAATGCACGTTTCGGGTACTTAACCCTCGTCAGTGATCCTCAAATCTAAACAATGTAATATGCCAAAAAAGTATGAAAGTTACTATGTCAAAAAGCGTACCGAAAGACGCAGCAAGATGGCTGGGATATGATGCTACAGGACCCACATTTTAGAAATTTCAAGAAATTTTGATAACAGAAATTATAGAATGCGTTGAAGAAACGATCAACCGAAATTGATCGAACTTGGCTACATAGACGATATACAACAAAATGTCAAATATATAGTAAGAGCAGACACGAACAGAAAAAGACGCAAAAGGGACAAAAATCACCAAATGACTACACATGATTAATGGGCAACCGGTGCCGACTTTGGACGGCCACTTGCCACGCCAGTCGCAGACGGTGTGGTTATCCGATTACCTATAGGTCTTCCCTTGAAAAATAACCTCCTTACAGTGAGAAGTTTTATGTTTATATAACTATTGTGCGTCTATGGAGACCTCTGTGTATCCGGATAAGTGGGAGGGTTGTGCGCACGTAATCCGGATAACAAATCCATTTGCTTATAGCAGATGGCCGTCCAAAGTCGGCGCAGGGTGCACATTGGAATCCTTCCTTATATGTCTTGTCATTAATGTTTGATGTTTCCGTACGTCTGTTTCGATTGTTTTGAATGATGTTCTAATGATTATTGTTTTGTATTTTTTGTGGTTTGTAGTTTTGTCTGATGTCCTTTACGTATCACTTTAGAGTGGGTTTGTATCGCTGGGTGGTGCAGGGTGGTCATGCTGGAGATCATCCCCTTCTCCTCATTTTAAGACCAAGGAACAAACAGACAGCATGACGCAGGGACCCAAGCAACACACAGGATATGTAAATGGATATATAAAACAGAAGGCATACTAAATGCAGTCGGTGTTCTGCCGGCTGATGCGAGCTCATGCATGTTATCATCCGAGGAGTGCGACTGACATTCAGAGAGGACAGGTGGCCCGGTCCCTGTCTTCTCTAAAGAGGTTTAGGCAGGATCCTTCATGGAGTCCTGTCTTCACAGTCAGTCAGAGTGCAATTCGTTAGAATACGCTAGTACAAGGCTGTAGATTGACCAAGTACCAAGCTAAGTGTCCGTCTAGTGACAGCAGGATCATATCCACGGTATAAAAGGAGAGTAAGGATTAGTAAATTTTGAACCTAAACTAGGTAAACCTACCGCTCAAGTTATCATTCTTACCTTGAGCCTCCTCGTTCTACTCTTTTTTCTTATCTTATTCATTATCCTCTTGATCTTGATTTAATTGTCTATCAATATTGAGGATTTCTATTCTTTTAAACAAAGGACGACTCAAAATACCATTCATACTATTCGCCCTTGAAATACTGAAATTGAGAATAAACATAGCAAATATATATACGTTTCTGAACCATTTTCAGATATGATACACATATATATAAATACCTTTGCAAGTTTCCATTCTGCAGACTTTACTTTCTATTGATTCTCCTAGACATTGTTGACGACAAAAAGCTGGTTCTTTATTATGACATGATCGTACACGTGTGATGTGCCCAATTCCACATGTCACAGAACAACTACTCCATGTGTGCCATGTCGACCAGTGTCCGTGTACTTCTTAAATGAAGCGATTAAATTATGCTACTGAAATATTCTAACACTACTTTTTATAGCCATAGAATTGATCCTGCAGTGAATCTGGAGCCATGCACTCTTCCCAAATGGATACACCAATATATCCGACCAGGGGACGTTACGAAAATGAATTTTGCTTGTCTGAAGATCACTATGGCTTGAAGTACCATTGATTAGGATTTACTATCCAAAATACATATCTTTTGAAAATGGTTTTAAATGTTGTTGAAGAAGGTGTCGAGATTAAACACTTCAACACTCTTAAAGTAAATCTAAAGTAAGAGAATGTCATCTGTATAGATACATTTGTTATCAAAACGAATATTGCTGAATAAGTAAGTAAATATCAACAACAAAATTGGAAACACAAAATCAATCACTGGAAACATAATTCAAATTGGTGTTATTTCCTCTTATGCGTTGTCGAGCATTTTAGTACTTTCATTTGCAAGATAATGCAATTACATTACCCCAAAGGAAAAAATAACGCCGTAAATCCACGATTTGACCTATCAGTAATAATAAAAATGAAGTGACCACGTGTATGCAACAATCAGCGAGCACTAGAAAAACAGACCTTAATGTTTGTACGTAATATACACAACACTCCCACAAGTAATGACCCCAAAGAATAAATCTTTAAGAAATTATAGTTTTTAAAAGATAAAACAAACAAATGCTTCACTCATTTTGAATAAAAAAATCAAAGTTTACCTTGAATGGCCGCACCGATCAAAACTAAAGTGACTAATTGAAGGATAAAGTTTGATTCCATGATTGCCACTTCGTGACCCTTTTCAGATTGTGGAAGATTGATAACAATATCATTCACTGACCCTTTTCGCCTAAGGTAGACCATATCAAAATACACCATGGTCGTATTTTCTTTTGACCGAAGTGAAAAATGACTTTTTTAAACCACGATCTATATGATTACTTTGGAGTGGGTGAGATTTTTCTTCTTTTTCATTATCAATGATGTGACGAGATTTTTTTTAATAATCTATAAGAATTCAATCTGAGAAATGCAATATCGCATTATACCTGAGAATACTTCAACTAATTCAATATTTCTATATTAAGCCCAAACACGTAGAGAGTAAAAGGCCTTTAAAATTTAAGACCATACGGCTCCACTATGTCGATGACAAACACTGATGTATTTTAGAACAAGATAATCATCCGAAAAGCGAAATCGTTTGTGAACCTTTTATCTATACATTTTTATAACCATTTACATATCCATCTACATGTATGTGTTGCTGCATTATACTGCCTTGATTGTGCGGTCATCTTACAGAGATGAAACAAAGGAGGGGATCTCCAACAATAACAGGTTGCAGCACCCACAGCAAAACCCCAAAACACCCAATGCAAAAACACAGAGCAGACAAGCACAGAAAGAGACGCAAAAGGGTCAAGGAACGTTAACTCACAACACAACTACTCTCCTTGTGGACACGTTATTACTGGTGACCTTAGTATAGTCAAGAACGACAAGTTGAGAGAATTGTTAAAAAAGGGTCCCAAATACAGAGAAAGTATGTCCTTTACATGGAACCAAAATGTCAAAATTATCATGGACTCTTGTGAGGAATATGCAAGACGTTGGGCAGAGAAAGAGGATGTACAGCTCGACACCCTTTCCGAATGGATAAAATCAATCAGAGGGTTACTTTTATCTAGAACTAACCGATTAAAATCAACTGTGAACACCAGATTCGTGTCTATATTTAAAGACCCTGATGTTATCACAGAACTTACCTACCTCCAAGAACATTATGTCATCACACCAGCGGACAAAGCCTCAAATAATTACACATTTACTTGCAAAAAGTACTATTTCGACAGTCTAGTTAAAGAGTTGGGTTTAAATTCGACACCTGGAAATCCCACTTACACCCCAACAAACCTTTCTGCCTCTGAAATAATAGATCACCACAAATCAGCTCTTGCTTCCTTTGGCTTCGACACTACCAATTTAGATTTAGATTTACCATACTTATACTGCATACCTAAAATGCATAAGAATCCGTACAAACAACGTTTCATCGCTGGTTCCTCAAAATGTTCTACCAAATCTGTATCGATCTTACTCACCAAAGTTTTATCTGAAATCAAATCCGGGCTACAAAAATATTGTTCGACAGTATATTCTCGCAGTGGTATCAACCAGATGTGGATTTTAAAGAATTCGAAGGAACTTTTAGAACATCTGAAATCCACTCATTTTAGTAGAGTCCTATTTGGACATAATGTTGTCCTACGACACTGATGGTCACATGAACACCTCACTCTATGACAAACGTGACGACTTCAATTTCAGCATTACGAACTTTCCTTTTCTGAGTAGCAACATCCCTTCATCGCCTGCTTATGGCGTGTTCATATCTCAGTTGATACGCTATGCCAGAGCAAGTACCAAATATACGGATTTTGTTCTGAGAGCTAGGCGTCTTTCAGATAAGCTTCTCAGTCAGGGATATGTTTGTGGCCGACTGGCATCGTCACTGAGGAAGTTCTACGGTCGATGTGGGGAACTCGTCATACACTATGATGTCCCACTATCCAGAATGGTTGATGATATTCTGTCATAGACCATTTGAACCATCCAACCAAAGATTGTACTCTATATCTTCCAAAATGGAAGTAACCTGATGCGACAGTTCTACCGAATTGAAGCGACGGGTGTTGCATGCAAGCAGGAGATGCTTACTCTTCCTGGGCACCTGGTCTCACTCTCATATCGGGAGTTCGCTTCTTTTCATATGGTGGAGGTTTTTGTTTTTGTTTGCTTTGGTTCCTGTTTTATCCTGATTTTGTATGCCTTCGGTTTCTGATTTTCTGAATTATCGATTTTGTACTGTAGACAGGGATATGGTCATTATCCATATTTGTCACAGAAACATCAAACACAAAGGGCTACACATAAACCAACGAGATCAATGGGCAACCGGTGCCGACATAGGACGGGCATCTGCCACTGAAATAGCAGAAAGTGTGGTTATCCTGGATTACTTGCGCACAACCCTCCCACTTTTCCGATTACCCAGAGGTCTCGAAGAACTTTTGTGGTGTAAAACAACCTCCTCACTATCAAATGGCCACACACAAACAAGACCGCAAAACGCAGGGGGCAAAGCAACACAGATGAATATGTAAATGGATATCAAAAGAGGGCGTACGTAATACAATCCGTTCTCTGCCGCCGCGAGCTCACGTATGTTATCACCCGAGGAGTCCTACTGACATTCAGAGAGGACAGGTGGTCGGGGCTCTGTCTCTCTAATGACGTTATTTTACACTACTTTTAAGCGTTCTTAAAGAGATGTGGGTAACCGGAAAAGTGGGAGGGTTGTGCGCACGTAGTCAGGATAACGACACAATTTGCTACTGGCGTAGCAGATGACCGTCATAAGTCGGCACCGATTGCCGATTGGTCTCGTTTGTTTATGTGTAGTCGTTTGTTTTTTATGTTTCTATGTAGTGTTTTCGTGTTCGTTTACGTGTAGCAATACATGGACAGGGTTTTATCTGACATCGTTTACGTATAGCATTACCTTGACAGGGTTTTATCTGACATCGTTTACGTATAGCGTTACCTGGACAGGGCTTTATCTGACATCGTTTACGTGTAGCAATACCTTGATAGGGCTTTATCTGACAACGTTTACGTGTAGCGTTACCTGGACAGGGCTTTATCTGACAACATTTACGTGTAGCAATACCTTGATAGGGCTTTATCTGACAACGTTTACGTGTAGCGTTACCTGGACAGGGCTTTATCTGACAACATTTACGTATAGCGTTATCTAGACAGGGTTTTATCTGACAACATTTACGTTATAGCTTTTCCTGGATAGAGCTTTATCTGGTAAAGTATACTTATAGCATTATCTGGATATTGATTTATCTGACAACATTTACGTATAGCGTTACTTGCACAGGGTTTTATCTGACCATATTAACGTATAGTGTTACTTGGGTAGGGCTTTGTCTGACAACGTTTTATTAGCATTATCTGGACATTGATTTATCTAACAATGTTTACGTTAAGCGTTACCTGGACAGGGCTTTATCTGACAACATTTTCTATTATATTCTTATAGTTTGCGCATTTACTTTCAGATTTAAGGCTGTGCCAAGAACAGTATTCGAAAGAACCCCATCGGAAAGCTCTAAATCAATTATGACGTCATAATAGAAACGGCGACATTGGCGCATGTTCGCGAGAATGTCAGCATTAGATAACGTAAAAATAAGGGGGAGGGGTAATAAAATTACTATAACTTAAAAACTGACAATCAAATTTCAATAGGAACTTATCGGTGTTTCACTTGACATATGAAGAAGAAAGTATCACGTTTTTACAGAAAATAGATGATAGGCCTTCAGAAGAACGGACTTTATTATTGGAAATTCAGAACTCAAAGATATTCTGAAAATAGACATAAATCCATCTCCTTTCGATAATTTCTTTTTAAGTTCTTAAGACATTCATAAATATATACATATCCGATTGACCACATCATATCTCAATGAAAAATAAGGAACTTGTTAATATTCTGCCTCTACAGAAGATTTGTAAGTGTTTGACATTACGTAAGCCCCATTTGGGGCTTTCAATGGGTATATACGTACATTCGTAACTTCAAATCTAACGATAAGAAATTGATGAAACTTTGCATTGTCTTTTGTGTTTGATGTGTAGTCTTTTGTGTTTGATGCATATTCTTTTGTGTTTGATGTGTAGTCTTTTGTGTTTGATGCATAGTCTTTTGTGTTTGATGTGTAGTCTTTTGTGTTTGATATGTAGACTTGTGTTTGATGTGTAGTCTTGTGTTTGATGTGTAGTCTTTGTGTTTGATGTGTAGTCTTTTGTGTTTGATGTTTAGTCTTTTGTGTTTGATGTGTAGTCTTTTGTGTTTGATGTGTAGTCTTTGTGTTTAATTGTAGTCTTTGTGTTTGATGTGTAGTCCTTTGTGTTTAATTGTAGTGTTTGTGTTTGATGTGTAGTCTTTGTGTTTAATTGTAGTCTTTGTGTTTGATGTGTAGTCTTTGTGTTTAATTGTAGTCTTTGTGTTTGATGCATAGTCTTTTGTGTTTGATGTGTAGACTTGTGTTTGATGTGTAGTCTTTGTGTTTAATTGTAGTCTTTGTGTTTGATGTGTAGACTTGTGTTTGATGTGTAGTCTTTTGTGTTTGATGTGTAGTATTTTGTGTTTGATGTGTAGTCTTTTGTGTTTGATGTGTAGTCTTTGTGTTTGATGTGTAGTCTTTGTGTTTGATTGTAGTCTTTCTGTTTGATGTGTAGTCCTTTGTGTTTGATGTGTAGTCCTTTGTATTTGATGTGTAGTCTTTTCTGTTTGATGTGTAGTCTTTGTGTTTGATGTGTAGTCTTTTGTGTTTGATGCATAGTCTTTTGTGTTTGATGTGTAGTCTTTTGTGTTTGATGCATAGTCTTTTGTGTTTGATGTGTAGTCTTTGTGTTTGATGTGTAGTCTTTGTGTTTAATTGTAGTCTTTCTGTTTGATGTGTAGTCCTTTGTGTTTGATGTGTAGACTTTTGTGTTTTATGTGTAGTCTTTTGTGTTTGATGTTAACATGTCGTATATCTCCTTTTCGTCTCTTAGTCTTTGATGCATAGTCTTTTGTGTTTGATGTGTAGTCTTTTGTGTTTGATGTGTAGACTTGTGTTTGATGTGTAGTCTTTGTGTTTGATGTGTAGTCTTTGTGTTGGATGTGTAGTCTTTGTGTTTGATGTTTAGACTTGTGTTTGATGTGTAGGTTTTGTGTTTGATGTATAGACTTGTGTTTGATGTGTAGTCTTTGTGTTTGATGTGTAGTTTTTGTGTTTGATGTATAGACTTGTGTTTGATGTGTAGTCTTTGTGTTTGATGTGTAGTCTTTGTGTTTGATGTGTAGTCTTTGTGTTTGATGTGTAGTCTTTGTGTTTGATGTGTAGTCTTTTGTGTTTGATGTGTAGTCTTTGTGTTTGATGTGTAGTCTTTGTGTTTGATGTGTAGTCCTTTGTGTTTGATGTGTAGTCTTTTTGTTTGATTGTAGTCTTTGTGTTTGATGTGTAGTCTTTGTGTTTGATTGTAGTCTTTTGTGTTTGATGTGTAGTCTTTTGTGTTTGATGTGTAGTATTTTGTGTTTGATGTGTAGTTTTTTGTGTTTGATGTGTAGTCTTTGTGTTTGATGTGTAGTCTTTTGTGTTTGATGTGTAGTTTTTAGTGTTTGATGTGTGTACTTGTGTTTGATGCATAGTCTTTTGTGTTTGATGTGTAGTCCTTTTTGTTTGATGTGTAGTCTTTGTGTTTGATTGTAGTCTTTGTGTTTGATGTGTAGTCCTTTGTGTTTGATGCATAGTCTTTTGTGTTTGATGTGTAGTCTTTTGTGTTTGATGTTAACATGTCGTATATCTCCTTTTCGTCTCTTAATATGCTCGTCTTTTTTGTTTTCGCATCGGGTGTTTTGGTGTTTTGCTGTAGGTGCTGCATCAGGATCTGGTTGGAGATCCACTCCCTTCTTTTGCATGTAGAAAGAGTATGTTTCAATTTCTAACGTTTATGATTTTTATGAAAATTAGATGATATGATCTTATTAAAGACAGGCTGTCCTGGGCCTTCTTCATCATTCCTTTTCAATCTACCCTGTGTTGTGTCAAATAATTTACTACTGTCCAGTTCACTAAATCTAGAGCACCCTGTTTTGGCGATTTATTCTGTCGTCTCAAGAATTTTGCTATAAATGATTGTTTCCGATAACTGATGTTCGCTGTTTGCTACATCCTGTGGTGGTGTTCCACTATGGTCTGATGGTCGCTGTTTGTTACATCCTGTGGTGGTGTTCCACTATGGTCTATGGTCTGATGGTCGCTGTTTGTTACATCCTGTGGTGGTGTTCCACTATGGTCTATGGTCTGATGGTCGCTGTTTGTTACATCCTGTGGTGGTCTATGGTCTGATGGTCGCTGTTTGTTACATCCTGTGGTGGTGTTCCGCTATGGTCTGATTGTCGCTGTTTGATACATCCTGTGGTTGTGTTCCGCTATGATCTGATGTTCGCTGTTTGTTACATCCTGTGGTTGTTTTCCGCTAGGGTCTGATGTTCGCTGTTTTTTACATTCTGTGGTTGTGTTCCGCTATGGTCTGATTGTTCGCTGTTTGTTACATAATGTGGTTCTGTTCCGCTATGGTCTGATGTCCGCTGTTTGTTACATCCTGTGGTTGTGTTCCGCTATGGTCTGATTGTCGCTGCTTGATACATCCTGTGGTTGTGTTCCGCTATGATCTGATGTTCGCTGTTTGTTACATCCTGTGGTTGTTTTCCGCTAGGGTCTGATGTTCGCTGTTTTTTACATTCTGTGGTTGTGTTCCGCTATGGTCTGATTGTCGCTGTTTGATACATCCTGTGGTTGTGTTCCGCTGTGATCTGATGTTCGCTGTTTGTTACATCCTGTGGTTGTTTTCCGCTAGGGTCTGATGTTCGCTGTTTGTTACATTCTGTGGTTGTGTTCCGCTATGGTCTGATGTTCACTGTTTGTGACATCCTGTGGTTGTATTCCGCTATGGTCTGATTTTCGCTGTCTGTTACATGTTATGTTCTGTTCCGCTATGGTCTGATGGTCGCTGTTTGTTTCATCCTGAGGTTGTATTCCGCTATGGTCTGATGTTCGCTGTTTGATACATCCTTTTGTTGTGTTCCGCTATGGTCTGATGGTCGCTGTTTGCTACATCCTGTGGTTGTGTTCCGCTAGGGTCTGATGTTCGCTGTTAGTTACATCCTGTGGTTGTGTTCCACTATGATCTGATGGTCGCTGTTTGTTACATCCTGTGGTTGTGTTCCGCTAGGGTCTGATGTTCGCTTTTGATACATCCTGTGGTTGTGTTCAACTATGGTCTGATGTTCGCTGTTAGTTACATCCTGTGGTTGTGTTCCGCTATGATCTGATGGTCGCTGTTTGTTACATCCTGTGGTTGTGTTCCGCTATGGTCTGATGGTCGCTGTTTGTTACATCCTGTGGTTGTGTTCCACTATGGTCTGATGTTTGCTGTTTGTTACATCCTGTGGCTGTGTTCCGGTATGGTCTGATGGTCGCTGTTTGTTACATCCTGTGGTTGTGTTACGCTAGGGTCTGATGTTCGCTGTTTGATACATCCTGTAGTTGTGTTCCGCTATGGTCTGATGGTCGCTGTTTGTTACATCCTGTGGTTGTGTTACGCTAGGGTCTGATGTTCGCTGTTTGATACATCCTGTAGTTGTGTTCCGCTATGGTCTAATGTTCGTAGTTTGTTACATCCTGTTGTTGTGTTCCGCTATGGTCTGATGATCGCTGTTTGTTACATTCTGTGGTTGGTTCCGCTAGGGTCTGATAGTCGCTGTTTGTTACATCCTGTGGTTGTGTTCCGCTATGGTCTGATGGTCGCTGTTTGTTACATTCTGTGGTTGTGTTCCGCTAGGGTCTGACGGTCGCTGTTAGTTACATCCTGTGGTTGTGTTTCACTAGGGTCTGATGTTCGCTGTTTGTTACATTCTGTGGTTGTGTTCCGCTAGGGTATGACGGTCGCTGTTAGTTACATCCTTTGGTTGTGTTCCGCTATGGTCTGATGTTCGCTGTTTGATACATCCTGTGGTGTTGTTTCACTATGGTCTGATGTTCGCTGTTTGATACATCCTGTGGTTGTGTTCCGCTATGGTCTGATGGTCGCTGTTTGTTACATCTTGTGGTTGTATTCCGCTATGGTCTGATGATTGCTGTTTGTTACTTCCTTTGGCTGTGTTCCGCTATGGTCTGAGGGTCGCTGTTTGTTACATCCTGTGGTTGTGTTCCGCTATGGTCTGATGTTCGCTGTTTGTTGCATCTTGTGGTTGTGTTCCGCTATGGTCTGATGGTCGCTGTTTGATACATCCTGTGGTTGTGTTCCGCTATGGTCTGGTGATCGCTGTTTGTTACATCCTGTGGTTGTGTTCCGCTATGGTCTAATGTTCGCTGTTCGTTACATCCTTTGGTTGTGTTCCGCTAGGGTCTGATGGTCGCTGTTTGTTACATCTTGTGGTTGTATTCGGCTACGATGATAATTTGTTTGTTCTGTGTGTTTGTTCATACCGTTATGTCTAATACATGTATTGATGTATTCTGTTTTTCACTGTGTCATTGGTGTTGATATTACTTGTATGCGTATGCCAGTGTGTTTGTATGTTTTGATAATATACAAAAAATAGAAGAGAATAATAAAACAAATCTTTTTGAAAAAAAAAATACAAGCAGGGAATTCTTGCTGGAGATTCAAAATGGATTCCCCTGTTGTTTTTGTCTGATGTCCGCTGTGTGTAATAATCCTGAGGGTGTGTTCCGCTGTGGTCTGATGTCCGCCGTGTGTAACAATCCTCAGGGTGTGTTCCGCTGTGGTCAATACAGGGTGTTCTTGTTGGAGATCTCTTCAAAATCGTTTACCCTGTTGTTTGTGGAATTAATGTTGTCTGTTGTTCCTTGTTTGTTGTCCGTGATGTGTTCAACTAATGGCTGGTCTTGCTGGAGACCACTGCCACATTTCAAATTGGACTGTTCAATAAACCAAGCACGTGCATATAGTAGTTTACTCTTGAAGATGGATTTCCTATTCTACCATGTTTTATCATTAAATCTACATGGAGCTGCAATATTCGGGTGTTAATTGATTTATATTTTCTGCTGTGAATGAAGGTAGTCATGTATGTATGTATAACTTGTCGTATTATATTTCTTTTCTCGTATTTATTCTCTACTTAAAATTGTCTATTTCATCCTAAAATAATAAATTTGCTGATAAAGAAGAATGTCCGTATAATACCATAGAACTACAGTTTTGACATTTTTTCATGTTATACATCCTTTTCAGAAAACAATTCTTATGTGCAGTCCCTAGTACAAATTTTTGTAAGCTTAGCTAAAGTCCATATACAACTTATTTACTTTCTTACATTCTTTGTATTTCATAACGTCTAGCTGTCATTTTTAAAACAGTAATATCTCACTTGTAACATCTTTCATAAAGCTGAATAACAAACACGTTTATAACAATGTATGATTATACCTTTTATTTTTCTATTAGTTCGCATCCCTTCATTTTAGCTGAGTGAGAAAATCAAACAAAAAATCAAACAAATGTTCATCATTTTATTTAATGATATAATGCATACACGTGCCAAGTCGAAATTAAATTTGTTTCTCAGCACATTTATAAGTGTTTTGTATTCTTTTACAAATTCACACAGGCACATCCAGTTGTTGAGCAATACTGGGCCATGGTGGGTTTCAGACGTTTTATTGATGCCAAGATTTTTGCGTCTGTTGTACTATAGCTAGATGCCATCATTGCAACACAGGGACAAAATTTAAAATTGTCGCAGATGTCCAAATTTTGTGTAACTTTTCCATCCAAGGTTCTTTTATCTGTTGCATCTTGTTTCATTGTTGCAAATTGTGCGTCACTGACAGCACTGCATGATGGTCTAAAAGGCGGCAAATCAATCAGATCAAACACCTGCATGCTCTGGAACTCGGTGGCGACCTGACACACGATGTCTTTCTCTTGAATTTTATTTCCATAAGCCTTTAACGTCGCATCCTTCAGTACGCTGTAGGCTGTTTTTACTTTACTCAAAAGAGATGCCAACGTGATATTGCTTTGCTTGGTCACCTCACTCTTGACAATGGCGACTAAATTCTCCCGTTTCCTTTGATCTGCGGCATTAGCATCCATTGTGGCAAAGGCAGAAGTGCTTACGTCACAACGAGGGCGAAATGAGGTAAGTGAATAGTAATCGTACACCGTTTTATCCTTCAGTAAGACAGCTGCGACGCAGACTACATCTTTTTTGGCAAGGGCCACGCCATATGCCTTCTCCGTGGCCGATGCTTTGAAGCTGTAAATTGTTTTAAGGTCTGACAGCATTTCTGTTACAACTTCTTTCTTCTCTGTTTTATTGAGAACGCTGGTGTACAGCGTCACCCTTGCATTCATTTGGTCGTTAACTTTGTCTAAGTCGTTATTGTTGCTTTTTAAGAAGTTGACCACTTTTGTCTGAGCTGCGGCAACCGTTGACTTTGTCAGAGAATCAAATTGTATGGACACGATGGGGTTCTTAGGATTGACTGGTAATCTAGGAAGACCTAGAACATCTGCAAAGTCTGAATTCTTGGCCGTGTTTTGAATGAGACTATTGAAGGCTTGAGAAAGTCCCTTAAAAACGCTGACGATTCTAGTCCATTCAGCTGTAACGTTTTTCTGTTCGGCCTTAATTGCATTAATTTGATTTTGTAATTCTGTTTTGAAATTCTCATAATCTCTCCTCGTTTTGGCCATTTGATCTGCCACCTTTTTCCACTCAGACACTGAAATTGCCTGGGTTATGATATCTACAGCAGCACCTACCCCTGTCATTATTCTTGTCGACCAATCCATTTTGAAATTTTTAACGGTGTACTTCCTTGAAGCTGAGTTCGTGACGAATGCTTTCACAGCGTTTAATTTAGCTATTGGTGACTGGAGGGTTGACTTGACTTTCGTTTTGAATCCATCCCATGAATCGATGGTCGTCCATTCTTTGAGGCTAGCAAGCTTATTCGAAACATATTTTTTGGCGTTGGAGAACATCTGACCAAAGACTTTGGGCGTCAGCTTAAATCGGCCAAAAGTTGTTATTTTGCCAGACTCCAGATTATATTTCTTAAGTGTATTTTCGTATTCTGGATGTAATGGATCCGACAAAATCTTTGCATCAGCAGGGCTGGCCTTGAACATCGCGGTCAATAATGCGGATTTGTGGAGTGTTAACTTGTCCCTTAGTCGAATCTCGTTGTATGCCTTCTTGTAAGATTTTGTAAATGTATTCAGTGCTCCTTCTACGAGAACTTGAACCAAAAGCCCTATAATTTCATTATCTCTTTGTGCCTTTAATATCTTCTTGATATCATCAACGCTGTATTCCAAGTCGTCCACCAAGGTTTGAAGATACTGTTCTGATGTCATGTTCTTAGATGCCTGAAATCGAGCAAACAAAAGAGGCACTTTCAGTTCTAATTTGTCCGTAGCTAGTGTTTGAAGATCTTTGAGTGTTTGTACTTTTTTAATTGTATCGTCGACGTAGAATTGTATGTAAGCATTATGGTTATTTGAGTCTCTCAAGTTGACCCAGTCCGTTGCGCTTTTGACGTACTCTGCGTCATATGTCTTCTTTAGGGTTTTGATTTCTCCGTTTATTCTGTTGATTGCATCTCGATCTGTACAAATGCTTTTGTAATAGATACAACCATCTGAAAAACATGAATGCTAAAAAAATTACTCTTTATAAACATGATAGTACTAGCTTTTATTTTGTTTTTTTAAACGACAAATTCATAAGCTTTATACATGTATACGAGGGCTGATTTATATGTTGTGAGCCTCGGTTTTCTGGGATGCAGAAGGTATTCCTCTGACAGTTTATCTCCAAAAAGGACAAACAATCAATGACACATACTATGTTTCACCTCTGACACAGTTACGGGAAAATATTAAACTTAAGAGCAGCGGAAAGCTCTCTAATTAAAGGTGTGTTGTTCTAACAGGACAATGCTCCTGTTCACAAGTTTGTCACTGCCATGGCTGCCATTCATGATTTTGGCTTAAATTTGATTGAGCATCCGCCTTTTTCACTCGATTTTGCTCCATCAGACTTCGATCTATTCCTATAACTGAAAGCAGCTACTTCTGGTAGTCACTTTCAGTCTGATGATGACGTCATACTTGCAATGAATGGCTTTCTGACCAGTCAAGAAAAGCGGTATTGAGGCAGTTAAACACCGATGGCAAAAGTGTAAAGATACTGAAGAGGATTATCTAGAAAAATAATGCAAAATGTTGGATTATTCAAATTCATCAATACGAGGTTCACAACATATCAATCAGCCCTCGTATGCCTACAATGAATTCTACAAATAGATTCTGATTTCAGGGCCCGGCACCATAAACTAAGAATTGACTGAAGTCTAAATTTCAATTTTCTTTTGTCTTAATACGATATTAGTAATGACTTAAGATTATTCAAACAATGTTTCGATTTTCAGGGTAGAATGGGAATGGATGAACTCGTTAAAAAAGTTCCCCGCGAGGTGTTTGACAGTAAGTGTTTTGAATAATTTTCCCTGACATGGTCGCCATGACAATTTCTATATAGACATAACCTAAGACAGTGCATGTATTTTAGATATTGTTTTCATTTTCGTGTGTGAACATCGACGGCGGGTGCGGCTAGCCAAACAGGGGATGTTAACTCCTCCCGGGCACTTGATCCCACCTCTAGCTTGCTAGGGGTCCGTCGATGCTCAATTTTGTGCTCTATTGAGAGTGCTGTTGAGATTATCATCATGATCTTCTTTACCTCATCAATATTTCTATTTACTAGTATATATCGCATTTTGAGAATTTGACATTTATAAGTCAATTCTAAGTTATGGTGCCGGGCCCAGATTTAAGATTTTATTGAATGTTAAACGTCTTCAAATTTAATAACATTTAGCATCATTAAAGAACAGATAAATTTGCAGCATGGACCAGACATCCATGTTTGATTTCTCCGGCACATAGTGTGTTTAATAAGAGGAACATTTTTAAATCACAAACTTGTACATGTATACTAACAAACAGAAGTGATAAATATAAAAATATAAGAGATGCACAAATATGTTAGTATACATGCAATATTTACATAGGAAAAGGGACATGGTTCATATAAATAGTTTTGTCATTCATGTATTAGCAATGTTTTGTTATTGTCTCCCTCTGAGTTTCATGAGAGTGTGGTCTACTGTTATCACTGCAGTGACGTCATGTTGGTGTCCTCTGTCTTATTTTTCTATTCCGTCTTTTTGATATACATTGTTACTTCTGCTACTGACGTGGCAAATGGCCGTCCTAGGTCGGCACCGATTGCCCATTGTTCTCATTGGTTTATTTGCATAGCCATTTGTGTTTGATGTTTCCATATGTGATTTGACGTTCCTTGTACCCGTTGCGTCTCTTTCTGTGCGTGTTTGCTTTGTGTTTTTTCAATGGATGTTTTTGGGTGTTGTTGTTGGTCCTGCAACCGGATGTTGTTGGAAATTCCCTCCTTTCTTCCTTCTTGGGACGGTATCTGACGTAAACGTATCGTGACGTAATGTAATGAATTCCTATACAAACGTTGAAGAATGTTCCTCCTTTGAATTTTAGGCTTGTTCTCTTCGACTTTGACGATGTCACAATTACTTTACGTCAGATTAAGTCCCAAATAGAAAGGGAACGAAAAGACCGAATATTACATTGCTTGCATGTGTTTGGGTGGCCAGTGAAATCATGCTTACATTTTGTACATCTTACTTTGCACTAAGCCCACATACACGTAGCTATACAAAGGGATGCAAGACACGATCGATCTCAATGCAAGTGATAATTTTAAAGACAATTATCTGGGTTGACCGGAATAGAGGGGATATAGATATAATCTTTGTTATCCTTCGGCGGTAAATTATGCCTTTTAAGATCATGATTTATCTTCCTGATGACTTATGTATCATTTCATCTTCCTGATGACTTATATACCAATACTAGTGATTATAAACGTACCTGTTATAACGGCACCCAGCGTAAGTCCTACACCAACTGTCCTTATCATGATTGAACCACCGTACGCTAAAGAAAAAAGAAAGAAAAAAGTATAATAATGGCATGTGTTCCGTGCAAATTTCATGAATTTTTCAGTTTACAGGACTTTTCGTCGGTTTTCTGCAGATATCAAAAATTGATTTTTGGTATATGAATACATCTTTATGTGATACAAATCAAGTTCGAGTTTGCATTGGAGGCCGAAAAGAGAAACTCCAAATGGTATGAAATAAAAAAGAGCAAACACCTAGACTTAAGTATATTCCAAAGAACCTGCAAGGGACAGAGCTATGCAACGTTTTCTATGCTTTGTACCAGGATTGTAACATGTGTAATACAAATATGAATGTTACTCACCTATGACGGATCCCCATCCTCTCTTCTGTCTGCTGTGAGGCACAAGGCTACTGTCCTCTGTAATAGAAGAAAGCAAAGATGTTAACAATAGGCTATCTCAGAGCATTTGACAAATTTTAATGGAACAATCGTAAACAAAGTCGAAAAGAAACGAAGAATTATAACTGAGTTATTTAATATAATTGTACATAGATTTTTAAGCATGTGTATAAACATACATGTACCTTCAATATCTAGGTTTTCATGGTTCCTCTTAAAATGTATTTGCCGACCCTCCGTTAGAACTAAAAATATATCTGAACAAAATCAATATCATTATTAATATTAGCAAAATTAATCGAGAAATAGAATTGTAGAATCGTCTGTTCAGTCAAGTAACTGAAGGAAAATACTTTAATATTTGAATTTATATTGTTTTCGAACCGTAAGTTTTATAATTTTTGCATCATTTGGTGACCCTCCCTCGGACACCTTACATAAATTTGCTGACGATTTACAACGTGAGGTGACATTGTTAGAGGCTGAGATTCAACTTATTGAACGTAGTATTCAGGAAAATAGTATGCGCTACTCGACTCCTAATACTCACTTACAAGGTATCGGTTCAGGTCATGTCTCATTAGACTGTGGTTTTGTTACAATGCGCAGATCCTCCGCCCCAGATTCCCGTGGTACTAACAGTCAAAGTACCAGGCGCAGACTTAGTTTTGCAAACTCTGATAATGTTGGACAGTTATCTAATGGTGTTACGTACAGGCGCAATACAAACAAACAACAACGTTATGTAGGTAATAATACTATATTGGACAGGCAACAAGCAATGTACAGACACTGAATACAGTAACAAACAATTACGGACACCAGGTCAGATTAATAGTCATATGCAATCGCCTGCCTTTGACAGAAGACAGAAGAGAGGTAAAACATGCCACTAATGATGCTAGTGGTAACCTGCTTGATTACAAATCACATTTCAAGTCGGTAAGTAAAATTAACAGGTGGACTGGTGATGACAAGGGGCTTTACCTCGCAGCATCGGTGATCTCCCTGACTCCAAGAAGGATGTCTACACGTCGTTGATCAAAGCTATTGAAGATAGGTTCCTTCCACCCAGTTAAACAGAATTATACAGAGTTCATCTGCGGAAAAGGCGTCAGAGACCATCCCTGAACTTGGTCAAGCTATACGTAGACTTACAAATTTAGCTTACGAAAGTGCACCGTCAGAGGTAAGAGGTTGACTTACCAGATTCTGACATGCGAATTAGAATTAATCAGGCTCGTCCCAATGACTTCAATGCCGCAATAAGGCATGTAGTAGAGTTAGAAGATTTCCTTAGAGCAGAGGATAAAACTTTCTATCAGCGTCCGGTTACAAGTGAAAGAAACGAGTTTAACGACATGAAGCATCTGATTGGGAAATTGCAATGTAGAGACTATGGTTTTAAACTTTTTCAAATTCGATAGCATCATTTCAGAGTAAATAAATTTGCAGCATTGACCAGATATGCATGTTTCGGGTACTTAACCCTCGTCAGTGATCCTCAATCTTAACAATGTAATATGGCCAAAGAGTGTGGAAATTATTATGTTCTAAAATGTACCGAAAAAAGTAGCAGGATGGGTGGGATATGATGCTACAGGACCCACGTGGGTGACACAAGGGTGTTTCCAGGGTGAGGAAATACAGCAGTTAAAGACTGTAACGTCACAGACAAAAGGTAATCAAGGTCAACAGTTTCAAAGACGCAAGAAGAAGCTAGAAGACCTAGAGTGTTACAATTGTCACGAGAAAGGGTATGTGAAAAAGAAATGTCCTTAGGCTATCAAAGACCCAAATGAACATAAGGACGAGTCCAAGACTCCAACACCAAGAGTAGGTAGTAACAAACACGCCTCTGCATCTCTAGGTAATTGTTCAGTTCGTGCTGGTATATACGTAGAAGAGCTTATTAATGGGGTTCCTGGTACGTTTCTTATTGATTCAGGTTCAACTGTTTAAAATCATTTCTAGGGAACATTTCAAACTGAAGCTGGTATTGCATGACACAGATATGAAGGTATTTACTGCAGAAGAAAAAGAAATGCCAATAGATGGTTTCACAGAAGTTACCATAACACTTGGCCAGAAACAGGTAAAGTTTAAAGCAGTGGTATCTAGCAAGATATATTAGGGTTAGATCCTCTTAAAGAGGGTGGCTATTTACTCGATATCAGTGATGCAAGATTCATTGCCAAAAATATAAGTCATAGATTACCTTTGACATTCGAAGGAAAGGTAAGATGTTTCAGGACTATATCTTGTCAGAAGGTAATGTTAAACGTCTTTAAATTCAATAGCATCATTTAAAACCTGATAAATTTACAGCATGGACCAGACATGCACGTTTCGGGTACTAAACCCTCGTCAGTGATCCTCAGTCTAAAGAATGTAATATGGCCAAAAAGAATGAAAATTATTATGATTGTCCAAAAATGTACCAAAAGACGTAGCAGAATGGGTGGGATATGATGCTACAGGACCCACGTTTTAGAAATTTCAAGACATTTTGTAACAGAAAATTTCAAATGCGTTGAATAGACAGACGATCAACCGAAGTTGATCGAACTTGGCTACATGTGCCCTCGGGGACTCTTGGTCCACCAGTAGTGACACTCACCAAGTAGTTCAAATGTTAAGCTTACCGAGAAGCCAGATGGTAATTCAAGGAAAAATTGACAACCGACCTTATGAGACATTGCCTTCAGTCGTCTGTGAAGTCACTGACAAGTCTTAGACCACTAACTGCCAGAGTACTAGTGGCGACGGATGACATAAGAATAATACCAGTGAGACTTCTCAATTTCGAAGACACATCTAAGGTAGTATACAAAGATACAGAGACAGGGCAATTAGAAAGTGCTGAAGAAGTACAGGTATCTCAATGCCCAGGTGATATCTTAGATGAAGAATTGGAGAAATTGGCAAGTGAGACATCTCGTAATCAGACACAGGATGAACAGAGATTCTCTTTACAAGCAAGATGCTAAGATTAATAAAGAACTAGGAAGAGCGACGCTTGGGAAACAAAGGATTGAAAACGGGACGTCAAGACCCAATAAGCAGCCACTAAGACAGAAAAAAATATCCTGATAGCAAGTTGAGTTTCGTTACATTTTCTGCTGGGGACAGTGTGTGTTTTCTTTCCGGTACGAAAAGTAGGTTGTTCCCCAAAGTTTACGTCTCATCGACATGTACCATTCAAAATAGTCAGAAAATGTTCAAACGAAGTTAATTGCGGGTCTCGAGGTAAGAATAAGGTTATTCATGTGGACCGAGTTAAACCATGTCGAATGCAGATACTACAAGATGCGGTAGAGAGCAGAGAAAGCTCAGGTGGTACAGAGCAAGATGACGATATCGCAATACCGTCATCTGACAATATAAGCATTGAGCAAGAAGGCTTAGATCAAGAATCTGATCTAGATTCAGTGCCGATGAACACTGGCAAACGCCACAGACGTCCTCCTGTCTGAATGACTCTGTTAACTTTATAGTGTAGTAAACAGTCTGTAAGTATGTAGATATTTATGTTACCAATGTTATTGTTCACTTGGATTCTAGGTTAGAATTATTGTTGTCTTCATTCGGGACCAATGAAGCTAAAAGGGGAGCAATGTTATGTTTTTATGACTATAAATCGACGGAATCGGTGTATTTGCTTATGTGTTGAAATGTTGAAAATGCTTTAATATCTGAATTTATATTGTTTTCCAACCGTAAGTTAAATATCAGTTGGTGATCCTCCCTGGGTTACGTTATAATGTTAAACGTCTTCAAATTCAATAGCATCATTTATAAACGGATAAAGGATCCCGGACCTTGAGGCCCCTTTTTTTATCACTCATAAATCGAAGATTTTAATGTCATTTGTATGACTTTTTACATATAATGAAAAATTGACCATTCGTGTATTAAATAACTATTAAAGTTTTGTTTTTATTCAAAGATGTTACTATGTGTGATGTCTGTTTTGTGACAGGGGTATTTGGCAAATCCGGATCAATCGCAATCGATTCCGGCCTTGAATATTGTTTTCTCAATAAATATGCATGAGAGGGATCGAACAAATTGTCACATGATCACATATTTTGAGAACACGACCAATCAAGTAAAAATCAATATATACTAATGAATCTATACTGTCGGTTACGTGATATTAGAGGTGTGGCTTTATCTTAATCTGTATACTTTTGATGCTTTTTTTTTTTTCGTGGTTTTTCTCTGATTTGAACATGAAGGCAAATTAGAATGGCTAATTCCATCTCAGGGAGAATTTGTCAGATAAGTATCTGTCTGTCATTTTTTCTGAATTAGCCATTCTAACATGCGTCCATGCCTAATTTTGAAAAAAAATCTATCAGACTACCTTGGTTTTTTGTGCATAGTTCAACCAAACTGGCGAAGGGTGGGTAGATTTTAGCTGTCTTTACCAGCGTTTCGGGCAATATCTTAACGGAAAGGATTAAGAAACTTCTTGTTTATACATAGTTCAAACAATTTATAAGGTCAGTTCAATGAATTGTGAAAATTTTGATAACCAATCTTATAGCTTTTCCTTAAGGTCCGGGATCCTTTGCAGCATGGACCAGACATGCACGTTTCGGGTACTTAACCCTCGTCAGTGATCCTCAGTTTGAACAATGAAATATTGCCAGAAAAGTGTGAAATTATGTCCAAAAATGTACGGAAAGATGTAGCAGAATGGGTTGGATACAGAGTAAGTCTTGAAATGAAGGTGTTAAGGTATTAAGATTGTGATCAAAGACTTATAATTAGTTCAATAGTTTTTCAAATTGAAAAGAAAACTATCGATACCATGACCAGTCAGACCTAGTGACAAAAGCTTATTGTAGGTCCAGTAACAGAAGTCCAAACATCGTCACCCTAAATCCCGCTATTTTATTCGTTGGACCACTTTAAAAACGCATCTGAATTGACGCTATACAAAACTTAAAGGCGCTCACGTTTGACCAAGAAAGCTCCCTTACACAAAATTTGGAGCCGCAAACTTTTGACCAAAACGATTTTGAAAAAATTCAGGGATCGCAACAAGTTCTAGGCTTCTTTGAATAATTATAGCCTTAAGCTCTACTGACGAGGAGATTAATTATCCACAACATGCATGTCAAGTGCGTTGAATACGACTTTTGTGTGTCGAATCGAATACTCTCTGGCAGTAATATTGAACTACTTTTTACTTTCTTACCTAGGAGGCCAATCAAAAGCGTTGTCTTTATAATCATCTCTGAAATCCAAGAGGAACAACATTAATAGGATATTCATAGAGATAATGAAAAATGTCATGAAAATTTGGAATTAATTCAATATTGTAAAATAGTTTGAAGTACATGTTGAATAATTATTATAAATCATACTCATGGAATATTAAATTGAATAAAATATTTACCTTGTTCCTTTTGATTTACTGCCAAAGTTGGAATTCTCTGATCTGTGCGGACATCGGACAAGCATTTTGTATTTATAAGGTAAAATATACGTCAATGCTTTTTGATTAGGCTTCAATATGTTGAAAATGAATCTGTTTTTGTTTTTATTAGCGATGATCATGGTAATTAAAACAAATCGGGCATTACCCCTGGGGTCATAATAATGATACTGATGACGATAGACGTCCAAATTGTCAGAGAAATATGTTGCAGCTTTGGTAAAGTATATCAAGAATATATAATTAAATTTAATTGATATATCTCTTTGCGTGCTTGATTTGTACAAAATAAACATTCATTTGCATCATCATTCAATCTTATTTATAATGAAAAACATCAGGTCAAACGGGTTAAAAAAACAAGCTGGTGCAAAAAATGTAAAAGCAATTAAGGAGTTTAAGTCTACAAAATGTTATCAGTTACTTTCAAATTCTTTTGTCGGATAGTAACTTTTCTTTTGCTTTTGCATTTTATGAATTCAACGTTATATTAGACAAACCGTCCATATTTAAAATACATTTCGTTCTAAATCATCATCAAAACGAAGGAAGTAAACACCCTTGCATCGGATCTTTCCAATGGTTTTTTAGGCCGCATTTTTCATTTTGTCACGATTCTCAAAAGCCTCTATATAAAGGACATTTGGATCTGCTAACATTTAACAAATGAGATACCTGAACTTTAAAAAAAATTAACGAAGGGGCGTCGCATTGAAAATATTTTTTTCGACCTTGAATTATTTGACTAATTATGATGATTCATTGTATCCGAAACATGCATGTCTGTTGAACAATATTTTGACATGTTTGTCTAAAAGGCTGCTGTCTGCCAGTATAGTTGGACACTAAGTTTTTCTTGAAATTGTAGTTGGTTCATTTGAGGTACATGAAGGTGTTTTCCGTATCTCTTCGTCCCCTGGAAATTGTCGAAGAAAGGAACGAACCTTCGACAGGCTTCGTATGCATCACCCACAATGCTCCAATCTCCGAAACACCTAAATACGAACAGAGGGGACAAATACATGTACTACAACAATAAAACGGAGGTGTTCCAACTCTTAACCCTCGTGAAGAAATTTTCAAACCACTTTTCCTGCAGTAGACACGTGTTTCGAATATTAACTTCTCATCTGTGATGCTTCTAGCCAAATGAGTTAAAGAAGTTCCTGACGATAATCTCAACAACACTCACAATAGAGCACCAAATTGAGCAACGGCGGACCCCTAGCAAGCTAGAGGTGGGATCAGGTGCCCGGGAGGAGTAAGCATCCCCTGTTGGCTAGCCACACCCGCCGTCGATGTTCATGCACGAAAATGAAAAGAATTATAAAATACATGCACTGTCCGAGGTCAAGTCTATGTAGAAAGTGCTATGGCGACAATGTCAGGGAATAATATTCAAAACACTGTCAAACCCAAAGTACTTTTCAAAGGCTGTCCAAATAGCCACAGAAGGGAAAAGGGAGACTGCTCTGGACCCCCTTAATATCCAACATCAAGGGTGACATCGAAACACTCAATATACAGAAGAATAAAGCATGTGTTTGTGAAACACGAATGCCCCCGGTGGCATCTTTGTTAGTATAAACTTCATTTTCTGTTAAGTATGTGAAAGGTCAAGGTAAAAAAATTGGTATCAATGGAAAGGTCTTGTCACAGGGAATACACATATGAAATATGAAAGCCGTATCACTTACCATTCAAAAGTTATGCTCAATGTTAAAGATTATGAAAAGGAGGTGAAAGGTCAAGGTCATGAGATCAAAAATTTTGGTATCAAATGGAAAGGTCTTGTCACAAGGAATACACATATGAAATATGAAAGCCCTATCACTTGCCATTCAAAAGTTATGCCCAATGTTAAAGTTTTTGAAAAGTAGGTCAAAGGTCAAGGTCATGAGGTCAAAAAGTTTGGTATCAATGGGAAGTTCTTGTCACAAGGAATACACAAAAGTTTTTTTCGGACAAACAGACACAGACAGACAAACAGACGGACAACCAAAATCTATATGCCCCGGAATCTGTTATTTCGGGGGCATGAAAAATTCACCAAAATTTCAACGTTGAATTGACATTGGTCGACGTCATTTCCTTGCCAATTCAACCTTGCAATTTCAACGTCGAAAATTTAAATACAGACTCCATATTAATTTTAAATCAAAACCACAATAAACAATAAACGGAGTGTATTCCAAACAGGACTTGGTTGCAACACCCATAGCAAAAGTACGAAACACAAATACAAAAACACAGATTGACAAACACAACAAGATACACTAAGGGAGTATCAAACACAACAAGATACACTAAGGGAGTATCAAACACAACAAGATACACTAAGGGATTATCAAACACAAATTACGAAATCGAAAACACTTCACATAAACCAACGAGTGCAATTGGGCAACCAATGTTGACTAGAAGAAAGCAGGGGATCTCCAACAACACTTGGTTGCAGCACCCACAGAAGACATACAGAGCAGACATACTGAGCAGACACCCACAGAAAGAGGCATAAAAGGGACAAGGAACACTAGCTAACACCATATAAACATGAAACACAAAAGATCACCCACAAACCACGAGACAAATGGGCAAACGGTGCCGACTTTGGACGGCAATCTGCCACGCAGATAGCAGACGTTGTGATTAGAAGGACTGCCACGTCAGTAGCAAATGGTGACAGCCTAACCTGCTGGGGTAATATTTCTATTTCATGATCATCATGTAAAAACAATAATGGGAAGAACAATGATGATTGGTATAGGAACTTGCCTCCCGGGTCGTACGTACAATCGAAACCGCGAGGATTCCATTCTCATTGATCACCATTTATCTACAAAGAGAACGTTGATCTTTGTTTATGAATAAAAACTACAACCTGAATTGTGATTTGCCTAAATGATGATTGATAAAATGATTGAAACAAATTTCCCATCGATATTAATATTCATTTTATCATTTTATACGCACTAGAATCTTACAGAGAGGTTTAGATAAGCTTACATACGTAAACCAGTATACTAGTAGTGCGTATGTAGTCACAATTCCATGCGTACGGGAAACTTATCGTAGGTACATGTACTTACTTGCAGATCTCTTTTATTTGATGGCAACTTCTTTTAAAATCGAAATTTGAGATATGAACATTCGAACATTCTATTCTCGTGAACTATGGTACACGTACGCCGTACGTCAACTCCAAGTACATATACATTTTGTTAAGTAAACGTACACGTACGCATCCATTTATTTTCATTGCGAAAACTAAGCCTGCAAATAGATTTCACATACTTCTACATATCTTCCCATATCTTCGCTTAGGTTTTTTAAAGTGTTTTGTAAATTCTTCGTCCCTGAATTTGATTATTCTAAGAACCTGATAGCATGGCTTGGTTTTTAGCTGGTTCTTTGACATAAATATTGATGTATTATTCTAAGAACCTGATAGCATGGCTTGGTCTTTAGCTGGTTCTTTTACATAAATATTGATGAATCATTCTAAGAACCCCGATAGCATGGCTTTGTCTTTACAGCTGGTTCTTTGACACAAATTTTGATATATTATTCTAAGAACCTGATAGCATGGCTTGGTCTTTAGTTGGTTCTTTGACATAAATTTTGATATATAATTCTAAGAACCTGATAGCACTGCTTGGTGGTTCTTTGATGTATTATTCAAAGAACCTGATATCATGGCTTGGTTTTTAGCTGGTTCTTTGACATAAATATTGATGTATCATTCTAAGAACCTGATAGCATGGCTTGGTCTTAAGCTGGTTCTTTGACATAAATATTGATGTATTATTCTAAGAACCTGATAGCATGGCTTGGTTTTTATCTAGTTCTTTGACATAAATATTGATATATTATTCTAAGAACTTTATAGCAATGATTGGTCTTTAGCTGGTTCTTTGACATATATTTATATTGATGTAATATTCTAAGACCTTATAGCACTGATTGGTCTTTAGCTGGTTCTTTGACAATTTTTTTTTTTTTTTTTTTTTTTTTTTTTTTTTATTAATGGCCTCCTTCCACCCCTTCAGCCATCCAACTCCACCATTTATTTACATTAAGGTACTAGACTGTGCTGAACCGCAAGCCAATGAAACAATTTATTACAGGTAAGTTAAAAAGGTTAAAAAGGTTATACATGTATGAATTTTTAATATGACAGTATGAGGGTCACAGTAATATGACAGTCGATGGAATATTAATTTATCAATGGAAACATTATTTAAACATGTTGATTGTAATGATACTCAACTCTTAATTTCATTCCTCCATCATATCATTAAATTTAGATTATAAAAAAGAACAAAACTATAGTGGTGTTTCCTTTGGGTTTCGGTTCAGCACTTACAAATATATGGGGTGAAGTTAAGGGCATCTGAGATGGGGACACATTTTTCATAAAAACTGTTAAATCAAATTAAGCATATTTTTGTTTCCCTATGCACCCACTCTCCTACAGTATAGCGATACATTTATCACTGACTGTTGAGTGGGCACACAGTGAAAGATATCACTCATTCATCTCAAAAAAGATGTTCATATGTACTTTTCAATTAATAAGCATTTTATATATTGGGAATATGTTTCCGTATGTACCCACTCGCCTACAGTATAGCGATACAGTTATCACTGACTGTTGAGTGGGCGCACAGAAAAGATATCGCTTAATTTTCAAATTTGTAGTTTTAGGTTGTTCATAAATACATTTTCCTGTAAATTGTTCCCCATCTCATATGAACATACACAGAATCATATAGGTGATAATAAGCAATATATACAACATATGTTATATTCATTTTCTAATACACTTCAATATCACATATTCGTAGGGTTAGTTTGAGGACCATTATATTTAATAATTTGAAGTTTTACACAAGAAAATGAGAAAAAAAAATTCTGAGCAATTGCACCACGAAGGTATTTAGATTTAAGAAATAACTAACTATAGGTTCATGCCATCAGCAACAGTATACAAAAAATCCCAGCCTTTCCATTTTTTCAAAAACTTTGTAATATTGTTGTTTTTAGTTTGAATAAATTTTTCTATGTTGATATATTCTCTTATTCGTTTTAATAGATGTTCCAAATTAAGAGGATGTTCTTTCATTTTAGCATCGTAAATGTACTTCTTGACCAGCAATAGAATTGTGTTTAGCGCTTGATTCTCATGATCTCCAAGGATTATTTCTTCTTTTTGAATTGTAAATTGGTGATTTGTTGATTTATTACTTATCCAATTTTGTATCAAAACTAAAAATCGAAAAACAACAGGACAGTCACAGAATAAATGTGTAATTGATTCTTCAGCATTTTGACAGAACGTGCATGTTGGTGATTCTTTTATATTAATTTTGAAAAGTAATTTATTTGTCCCAATAATTCTGTGAACTATTCGGTATTGAAACCATTGCAAATATTTATCACTTGAGCCCGAAAAGATGTTTTTATTAATACTTTTCCATTTCTTTCCATCAAAATCATGAGTATCATTTGACCATTTTTGTTTATAATTTTCGTTGAAATTGATATTAGATATAAAGATTTCGTATATTGATTTAGAGCCAGTTCTTTCCCTCAGTAAAATTTTGACGAATGTTTGGATAGAAGGTGCCATTTTATCAATTTCAGAATGTGCAAGAAGTTCCGGGAAAGCTTTTTTTATTGTCATTATTATGCCATTAAATGTTGTAAAGCAAATTTCAGATTTGTAGATACTTTTAAATTCAGGAAATGTCATAAAGCTCCCATTCTCTTTCATCAAATCTCCAACAAACAATATGCCCTTCTTTGGAAAGCTTTTGAATGATAAAGGTTTCTTATCTATGCACAATTTGTCGTTATATAGTAATGGGATGTTACAAAGGACTTCATTATTTTCTTCGGTCAGTGAGATAAACTGTTGTAAGGATCTAAATGTTTCTGTCCAAAACATATTGTTTGTTTGTTCTAGGCAGTTTAAAGCATATCTATTTCCGAATTTGAACAAGTTTTCTATATTACATTTACATTCGGTAGAAAGTAAATTTCCATAATCTTGTGTCCCTATAAGAAGTTTTCTAAACCAAGTTAGTTTTAATGCCGCTGAGAACTTGTATAATTCTATGATTCGACATCCACCATTACTGTAGTCTTGAATCATCTGCTTTCTACTAACTTTGTCTCTTTTGTTTCCCCAAATGTATTTATAGAGAGAGTCATTCAGATCTTTCATAATTTGAATACTTGGCGTAGGAAGCGTAAAAAATAAATGTGTTATTTTAGGTAATAGTAAAGATTTTACCACAGTTATCCTACCAAGAGTTGTAAGGTTTCTCATTGACCATTGTGAAAGTTCTTGTTTTATATTCTTTATTTTAGGAACAAAATTTAAAATATCCATGTTATCTAAGTTTGTTGAGAAAGTTATACCAAGTGCTGTAAATGGAGAATTGCTCCAATTAAGTTCAAAATCTTCACATATTTGCCTTTGAGTCCCAATTAAACTACCAATCCAAATTGATCTTGTTTTGTCAATATTTGGTTTTAGTCCTGAATATTTTGAAAATTGAAAAAGTAAATCAAGCGCGCTTTTTAGGCTTTTTTCGCTTCCATCCAAAAATAAGCATGTGTCGTCTGCATATTGAAAATAGACAGTATTCCTTACCCCCTATCAAGATTCCCTTTATAGATTCATGTTGTCTGATTAAGATGCCTAATATTTCAACACAGAGGTTAAAAATATAAGGTGAGATGGGGTCACCCTGTCTACAGCCCCTCCCTATTTCAAAGAATTTGGAAAATACCCCACTTTGAATAACACACAAGTTTGCTTTTCGATACAATAATTTAACCCAGCTACAGTAAATGTCTCCAAATCCGAAAAATTTTAATGTTTTATTCATAAAGGACCACGAAATAGAGTCGAACGCCTTTTCAAAGTCGACTAAGAGGATCATACCAGGTATACCCTTGTCTTTCGTAATATGCAAGATGTCATATATCATCCTTGTATTTTCACCTATGAATCTTCCAGACATAAAACCCCTCTGATCAGAGTGAATACGTTTTGGTAATACCTTCTTCATTCTTTCTGCTAAAATACCTGATATCTTTGACAATTTGATTAAATACGTAAACAACCTGATAGCATGGCTTGGTTTTTATCTGGTTCTTCGACATAAATATTGATGTATTATTCTAAGAACCTGATAGCATGGCTTGGTTTTAACTGGTTCTTTGACTT
The DNA here is from genome assembly GCA_033119305.1 of Pinctada imbricata. Classification (NCBI taxonomy): domain Eukaryota; kingdom Metazoa; phylum Mollusca; class Bivalvia; order Pterioida; family Pteriidae; genus Pinctada; species Pinctada imbricata. The sequence goes on along the minus strand of VSWD01000009.1, from coordinate 5,863,610 downwards.
AACTTTGAGGTCAAAATTTGAATTTCACTCTTCACACGCTCATTACTGATATTTTCTCAATTTCGGCCACGAACATCACGAACATCACGAATTAGACTACTTCTTGAATAACGTATATTGTACCCTGAAATTGTTTATAAGAATATATATTCTAATACCTCCATCTAAAAGCTTCATAGTCGACTTGACACCCTTACATTTAGCATGTGGCCGAGATAGAGATGTTTTTTGTTTTGTTTTGTTTTCATCGGATGCTCTAAAAAAAACCATGCTTGCTTGTCACTCCGTCTATCCATGTTTCGGTAGAAATTAGAAATGACCACAAAATGGCTTCCTCCGACCGATAAACTGCAATTATTTCTTCGTGTATTAAGTGTGACACTTCTAATCAGGGGTTTGGAGGACCAGGAGACCCAAAACAAGAGTGTACTCAATGCTGTATCAAATGCAGACTCGTTCAACAAGGGCGTTTTGTTTGCACATCCGCGCTGCCTTTTATTAGAGATCTCTCGAGCTGCCTTTTATTAGAGATCTCTCGCACTGCCTTTTATTGACAAATAGATCACTCTACAACTATGCTTTTCATAATATACCTTTTGCTTGATTTCAAGAAACAGAACTACTTCTTAACAAAGCGATTTATTTCTTTGAATCGTTTTGCAAATATAGATAATATTTTTCTGATTAAAACTCCATCATTTTCCAAAGGACTTCCACTCAACGACCAGGAATGTATATGGTTTGCCATGCAAACTTCGGAGTCTGTGAAGTAGATCTGGCCTCTGAAATGACATAACATTTTTTTTATCAAGTTTCGTTAAATCTGACCAAACGTAAAATGTTTTTAATAAAAGGCATTATAGTATGACAATAAAACCGATAAAAATAAAAAGGAAGAAAAATATGTATAAAGTATACTAAAATAGGTAGTTTTAATTCATATTTAGGATGGCTCATCATTTATATTAACATCAAATAATCCCGAATATTTGCGCATAAACTCCCTCTAATCCAGATACCAAGAAATACTTGATGATTAAGACAGGAATGATATTTTTCAAAAGATTATGTCCAACAAGAAATGTAACTTGAAAGGAGTGTTCAAAAATAAGATTTTGGTAGGATCAATGTAGTTTTAAAACGGAAGAGGAAACGTTAATTGTGCTCAGAAATTCTTTGGTTATATCATTTTGAAACGTGTACACATACTTGTTGCTTGTTGAAAGGCAGTCGTTAATTTCGTTGTTTGAGTAGTTTGCACTGTATTATTCATGGTATTCAATCTTGTTGTAAACGTCTTTGATGAGGTATTTGAAATCGTACGGCTTGTTATTGGAAGTTTTGTCCTTGTAAATATCGTTGTTGATGCCACATGACTAATAGTTGGACGTCTGGTTGTTGATTCCGTCGTTGTTGGTGTTGTTAATTTTGCTTTTGATTCAGTCGTTGGTGTTGCTATCAGTTGTTTCGTTGTTGATTCAGCCGATATTGTTGTTGACATCAAATGGTTTGTACTTGGGCATTGTGCTGTATTACAGCTTACTATTCGTATTGCTTCTCCTTTACATGGTTTCCCGCCATATTTTGGAGGTGGAGTGTCACATGACCGTCTTTGTCCCATAACCCCGCCCCCACAGGATTTGGTACAGAGAGTCGCCCGCTCCCATTGGCCCCAGTTACCGTCTACTGCAAAATTTCAACGCTAAGCCATTTCATTGAATGAAGTATTTCTTCATTTTTAAAAACAGTTAATAGACAGTACAGACAACAGATGTTATCTATTGAACTCAGCTGATGCCAAAATATAAGATAACGCAACACTTTTTTTCATTTTGAGTCATCATCAACATATCATACTCTTACAAACCGTACTTGCTGGACAACTTTGTGTATTGCAGCTTATTGTCCTATACTGGTGTCCTTGACATGGTTTCCCGCCATAATTAGGTGATGGGCTGTTACAGTATCTTGATTGTCCCATCGCTCCGCCACCACATGTGACAGTACATAAAGTGAACTGGTTCCAGGCACCCCATTGTCCATCAACTGTAAAATTACGCAAACTGTCAAACAAAGTTTATCAGCACCCCATTGTCCATCAACTGTAAAATTACGCAAACTGTCAAACAAAGTTTATCAGCCCCTAATGCCATTCACATCTAAGTAAGTCCAGTTAATTTATTTTCTCAGGATATGGCACCGTTAAAGCATATTATGGGCGCTTTATCTACATTCTTTATAATCATGTAATCAAAGGCAACACGATGATGACTCTTTCTTCTACGTTTTTACTAGAAAGAAGGGAGGAGATCTCCAACAAGACCCCTTTGCAGCATCAACAGTAAAACACCAAAACACCCGATGCAGAAACACAAAAGACGAGTACAGCATGAGACGGAAAAGAGACATACGACATGTAAACATCAAACACAAAAGACTACACATAAACCGACGAGACCAATGGGTAACCGGTGCCGACTTTGGACGGCCATCTGTCACGTAATATCGAATTACATATTCATACTTCCAGATGGTATTCGGAACCATGTGTTCTTTTCTAGAGATTGTTTATTTAAAGGAGAGAGGGAGTACATTTTTATCCCTTGACAATAATATCTGGATAGAAAAAAGATAAAGTCAAAACATTAAAAGATGGTCTCTCTCTATATATATATTTAGATGAAATCAAATTAACTGTTCAAAGATTTTCAAATTCAATGTCTGCATTGATTTCCTCTGTCGTAACTGAAATGGATTCCAATGGTTGGATGTTGACAAAGTGAATTTGTATAAACATGTATTGTCTAAATAATGTTACATACCTTCACATGGATCTTGTTTACAAGGCAGCGATTCTATCGGAGTACTGTTATAGAGCCGTTTTTCCTCCATAGCAGTTTTTCCGGGTACATCCTACTATATAGTAGATTTTCCCCCCGGAAATGTGACTATATAGTGAATTGACTCCCCGGAAAATCTACTCTATAGTAGTTCTTCCCCTCGGAAAATCTGCTATATAGTAGAAAATCCCCGGGGGAAAATCTACTATATAGTGGATTTTCCGTCAAAATGGGGGGAAAATAGTATATTCTCCCCCCGGGGGAAAAACTGCTATATAGTACTTTATCCCACCCACCGTTTTTCCGGAAAATAAGCTCAGAAGCGTAGGAACCAGCTAGAGGCTAAGTTGCCTTTCTGTATAACAGCACATATACATGTCGAGACTGACTTATCTGTCGATACTGTCTAAATTGTAACAAGGTCATTATTCAGAACATATCGTATTTTGTTTTGGTGCAAAATGTGAGTTCCATATCTCATTGAAATGTGTATTTTGGGATTGAAATATTAGTTTCATTGAAACGCTGCACTATTATTAGAATATTTGGTTTTATTTCTCATGTCCAGCATATAAATTACAATCGTTTTTGATTTCGATTGGCATAAGATTTTGCATGAAGATTGCTTTATTGCTTAATAAATTGTTGTTTGATTCGAAGAACTTTTTAATATGCTGATTTCTTACTTTCTATCTTCGATTTTATCACTCATGTTACCAACTTTTAGAGACACTTTTGTGTAATTTCTGAGCTTTTCTCAGATTTTGTCTGCCTTTTGTTCCAATAAATTGCATGGACGTCAGTGTAAGTCCATCTGGGGAAATTATTTAGAGTTGTATATCCGAAATTTGATAGTAATGTTCATGTACAAAATGAATTTAGTCTGCATTGTCAGTTATTCCGTCCCACTTTCAATTTACGTACTAACTCAAGAACCCTTTCGCGTATTTAAACCAATACCGGTATTAGATATATTTGAATATATGGTAATTTGTCAAGATGGAAATATGCTTATTGCTTTTTGGTCAGTATGTCAAAGGCCAATGTCACTTTTAGTAAAATACACTTAAATTCATGGCTTACATATGGTAACTCAAGAACACTTTCTTATATTCAAACCAAATTTGGATATATGCTAACTTATTAAGAAAGGAAGATGTCTATTCAGTTTGGGATCAGTAAAAGGCCAAAGGGTCAAAGGTCGAGGTCACTGTTGGGTAAAATACATTCAAAATCATAGCTTGCAGATGATAATTCAAGAGCCGTTTCACTTATCCACACTAAATTTGGATATATACTTTTTTGTCATGAGTGAAAAGCGCTTATTAAGTTTAGGGTCAAAAAGGGAAAATGCCATGGTCATTGTTTAAAAAAAACTCTTTAACTTACGGTTTCCAGACGATAACTCAAGCAGTAGAATCCTTTTACCTATCCACACCAATTTTGGATAGATGTTTACACATTTGGAGGGGGAAGTTTATGGAGTATTAGGAATATACTAGTATGTCAAAGGTCAGGCTCATTGTCAAAAGAAGAAGAAGGTCAATGTTAGAAAAAATAGACCTAAAATACTGTTTCACCTATTTACATCAAATTTGAATATGTACTTACTTATTAGGATGGAAAGATCGAAGTCTATTGAGTTTGGGGAATATAGCGTGTTAAATATCAAGGTTATCGTTTGGAAAAAATGCATTAAAATGATAGTTTTCAAATTACATTTTAATAACCCTTAACTACCGAAACCAGAAGCAGATATATGTTTACTTTACAAGAAATGAGGGTCAAAGGTTAATGTCTTTGTTTAGAGAAATAGTCTCAAATATTGAAAAGCGGGAATATCGGGAAAAGCTAATTAGTTTAAGGGTCAAGAGGTCAAGGTGATTTTACTCACTGATCGTTGACTTGAGATTCAAACTGTTCATCGAGAACAAGATAATGATATTTTACAAACATACTGTAATAAGATAAACTCTTGTTTGGAATAGCTTAAAATTCTATTCTTTTGATGGAAAGTGTTGCAAATGACGTATGGGGGATGTAATGATTCTAAACCGAGGCCGTATCTGTTAGGTGACGATCACTTTGAAAAGAAATCATTGCAAAATGTGTTAAGTATTATTATATGGTAGACTTTTCCCGAGGGTAGACTGCCGATTTAGAAAACTTTTCTCGGTGAAGGAAAGCTGTTAAGTCAGCATTCCAAGGGGGAGCATGGCTATATACTTCCCCCATGTACATGTATATAGTAGACTATCTAATGGGGGAAGACTGACTATATGGTACACTTTCCCCGGGGGAAGACTGGCTATATAGTAGACTTTCCCCTGGGGAAGACTGGCTATATAGTAGACTTTCCCCGGGGGAACAATGACTATATAGCAGACTTTCCCCGGGGGAAGACTGGCTATATAGTAGACTTTCCCCGGGGGAAGACTGGCTATATTGTAGACTTTCCTGGGGGAATACTGGCTATATAGTAGACATTCCCTGGGGGAAGATTTGCTATATATTAAGCTTAAATTGTCCAGGTTCCTCGCATTTTCTGCTTGCCAATGGTATTTCTATCGCGTCTACAACGTGTCCCGTAGTAGCAGACTTCCCAGGGGAAGACTGACTATATAGTAGACTTTCCCCGGGGGAACAATGACTATATAGCAGACTTTCCCCGGGGGAAGACTGGCTATATAGTAGGCTTTCCCCGGGGGAACAATGACTATATAGCAGACTTTCCCCGGGGGAAGACTGGCTATATACATGTAGTAGACTTTCCCCGGGGGAAGACTGGCTCTATATAGTACAATTTCCCTGGAGGGGGGGGGGGGTTGACTATATAGAAAACTTTTTCCGAAAGAAGACTTGTTATGTAGTAAGCTTTCCAAATGTAAGTATTATTATATGGTAGACTTTTCTCGAGGGTAGACTGCCGATTTAGAAAACTTTTCCCGGTGAAGGAAAGTTATTAGGTCAATATTCCAAGGGAAGCATGGATATATACTTGCCCCATGTATATAGTAGACTTTCCAATGGGTGAGGAATGACTATATAGAAGGCTTTCTCCTGGGGAAGACTGGCTATATAGTAGACTTTCCCCGGGGGAACAAGACTTTCCACGGGGGAAGACTGGCTATATAGTAGACTTTCCCCGGGGGAAGACTGGCTATATAGTAGACACTCCTGGGGGAATACTGGCTCTATATTGTACACTTTCCCTGGAGGGGGGGGGTGGTAAATATATAGAAAACTTTCTCCGGAAGCAGACTTGGTATGTAGTAAGCTTTCACAATGTAAGTATTATTATATGGTAGACTTTTCTCGAGGGTAGACTGCCGATTTAGAAAAGTTGTCCCGGTGAAGAAAAGTTATTAAGTCAACATTCCAAGGGAAGCATGGATATATACTTGCCCCATGTATATAGTAGACTTTCCAATGGGTGAAGACTGACTATATAGAAGGCTTTCTCCTGGGGAAGACTGTCTATATAGTAGACTTTCCCCGGGGAAACAAGACTTTCCACGGGGGAAGACTGGCTATATATAGAATTTCCCCAGGGGAAGACTGGCTATATAGTAGACCTTCCCCAGGAAAAGACTGGCTATATAGTAGATTTTCCCCGGGGGAAGACTGGCTATATAGTAGACTTTCCCCGGGGGAAGACTGGCTATATAGTAGACTTTCCCCGGGAGATGACTGGCTATATAGTAGACTTTCCCCGGGGGAACAATGACTATATAGCAGCCTTTCCCCGGGGGAAGACTGGCTATATAGTAGACTTTCCCCGGGGGAACAATGAATATATAGCAGATTTTCCCCGGGGGAAGACTGGCTATATAGTAGACACTCCTGGGGGAATACTGGCTCTATATAGTACACTTTCCCTGGAAGGGGGGGGGGTGGTAAATATATAGAAAACTTTCTCCGGAAGAAGACTTGTTATGTAGTAGGCTTTCCCAATGTAAGTATTATTATATGGTAGACTTTTCTCGAGGGTAGACTGCCGATTTAGAAAACTTTTCCCGGTGAAGAAATGTTATTAAGTCAACATTCCAAGGGAAGCATGGATATATACTTTCCCCATGTATATTGTAGACTTTCCAATGGGTGAAGACTGACTATATAGAAGGCTTTCTCCTATTGTCATTGTCCCCATTGGAAAGTCTAGTACATACATGGGGAAGTGTATATCAATGCTCCCCTTGGAATGTTGATTTAATAGCTTTTCTTCACCGGGAAAAGTTTTCTAAATCGGCAGTCTACCCTCGGAGGAAAGTCTACCATATAATAATACTTACCTTGGGAAAGCTTACTAAATATCAAGTCTTCTTCCGGAGAAAGTTTTCTATACCGTCAAACCCAGGGAAAATGTACTATATAGCCAGTATTCCCCCAGCAAAGTCTACTATATGGCCAGTCTTCCCCCGGGGAAAATCTGCTATATAGTCAGTCTTCCCCGGGGAAAGTCTACTATATAGCCAGACTTCCCCTGGGTTAGGCTTATATATAGTCATTGTTCCCACGGGGAAAGCCTACTTTATAGTCAGTCTTGCCCTGGGAAAATCTACTATGTAGCTAGTCTTCCCCCCAGGGAAAGTCTGCTATATAGTCATTGTTCCCCCGGGGAAAGCCTACAATATAGTCATTCTTCCCACGGGGAAAGTCTACTATATAGCCAGTCTTCCCCAGGGGAAAGTCTACTATATAGTCAGTCTTCCCCCATTGAAAAGTCTAGTATATATGTATATATCAATGCTCCCCTTGGAATGTTGATTTGGAATGTTGATTTAATAGCTTTCCTGCACCTTAATCGGCAGTCTACAATCGGGAAAAGTCTACCATATAATAATACTTACCACATTTTACAATGATTTCTTTTCAAAGTGATCGTCACCTAAAAGATACGGCATCAGTTTAGAATCATTACATCCCCCATACGTTATTTGCAACACTTTCCATCAAAAGAATTGAATTTTAAGCTTTTCCAAACAAGAGATTATCTTATTACAGTAATATGTTTGTAAAATATCATTATCTTGTTCCGGTGAACAGTTTAGATCTCAAGACACGGGAAAGTCTACTATTTAACCAGTCCCCCTTCATGAAAGTCTACTATATAGACAGTCCTCCCTGAGGAAGTCTACTATATAGCCAGTCTTACCCCGGGGGAAAATGTACTATATAGCCAGTCTTCCCCCGGGGAAAGTCTTATATATAGCTAGTCTTCCCCCGGGGAAAGCTTACTATATAATCAGTCCTCCCCCTGGGAAAGTTTGCTATAAAGCCAGTCCTCCCCCGGGGAAAGTCTTCTATATAGCCTAGCCAGTCTTACCCCGGGGAAAATCTACTATGTAGGCAGTCCTTCAAAGGGATTGTCTATTTTATAGCCAGTCATCCTCCTCGAAGAAGAAGGTCTACTATATAGCAATGCAGTCCTCCCAGATTAAAACTACTGAATAGCCAGTCATCCCCCGGGGGAGTCTACTATATAGCCAGTCTTCCCCCGGGGAAAGTCTACTATACTATATAGCCAGTCCTCTCCCGAGGAAAGCGAGTTATCCCCTCGGAAATCCTACTATATTGCAAGTCTAGCCCCGGCTAATGAAGACATTGTCCAAAACTCACGCCGACTTCCCTCCGACTTGTCCCATCATAACAACGACCTGTCCTGATAAGCGCCGATTTGTGCAGACTTAGCCTTGATTCATGATAATCTGTCTCGACTGGACTCCTACATAATATGCTCAATATGGAGAAAACGTTCCTCTCGACATAACTACGATTCACCCCGACTTCACTTCAACATAAAACAGACTAACCAAGACTTACGCCGACTTCAATCAAGAATTTGTCTCGACCTGCCTAATAAATGCCGGTCGGATTCCAATCTGCATAGGTCGGAGTCCAGTCGGTCCAGAACGTTATGAATTGAGGTTAAGTCTGCGCAAATCGGGGCTAATCGGGACAGGACGTTGCCAAGCTGGGACAAGTTGGAGGTCAGTGGACGTGAATTCGGATCTATGTCGTCATTAGTCGCCGCTATGCCGGGGCAGAGTCGTCGTAATGACAAAGCGGGAACATCTCAACGCCGACCTTCCCGACTTTTGCAAAATTCGAGGGAAAGTCTGGGAGCCAAGTCGGCACTGTGTGACCCTGGCTTTAATGAATATGCTAGTATACCATGATTCTCTCTGGTACATATTAAATCAGTTTTGATACAACTTCCGAAAATGTCTCGTACTGACATTCAAAAATAGCAATCCAAGGAATGCTTGTGTCGCCTGCGAAGCGGTTTGATTATTATTCTAGAAAGTGGATCAAAATTATTGGTATCAGTAGAAAAGTCTTGTCATATGAAATTCATTTGAAATATCAGACTTTTGAATTACAAATTAAAAGATATGGTCACTCTCAAATACTCAGAAAAGAGTGTCAATCATCTAGGTCAAGGTCACTAGGTAAAAATTGGTAACAAAAAGTTCTCATCATAAGAAATATTAAAGACCTATCACCTACCAATTAAAAGATATATACAACCTTAGAAAAGAAGGTCAAATAGCTAGGTCAAGGTCAAAATGTAAAAAAATTATGGTATGTTTAGAATGGCATTGTTACAAGGAAAATACATGTGAAATATCAAAGTCCTATCACCTACCAATCAAAAGATATAGCCAATATTACTTTTCTTGAAAAGTAGATCAAATATGTAAGTTAAGGTCACTAGGTCAAAAATTATTGTATGTGTAGGAAGGTCTTGTCACAAGGAGTACACATGTGAAATATCAAAGCCCTATCACTTACCAATCAAAAGTTATATCTATTCTTATTTTTTTTTAAAGTAGGTCAAATATGTAGGTCAAGGTCACTAGGTCAAAAATTATTGTATGTGTAGGAAGGTCTTGTCACAAGGAATACACATGTGAAATATCAAAGCCCTATCACTTACCAATCAAAAGATATAACGAATCTTATCTTTTTTTTCAAAAGTAGGTCAAATATCTAGGTCAAGGTCACAAGGTCAAAAATTATGGTATGTGTTGAAAGGTCTTGCCACAAGAATTGCACATGTGAAATATCAAAGCCCTATCACCTACCATTCAAAAGATATATCAATTCTTAATTTTTTTGAAAAGTAGGTCAAATATGTAGGTCAAGGTCACTAGGTCAAAAATTATGGTATGTGTAGGGAGGTCTTGTCATAAGGAATACACATGTGAAATATCAAAGCCCTATCACTTACCAATCAAAAGTTATGGGCTGTGACACCCAAAGTGTGACAGACAGACAGACTGACAGACTGACAGACGGACGGACTGACAGACGGACAACGGACAAAGTGATCCCTAAGTGTCGCTATGCTTCGCAGGCGACACAAAAATGAGCTCAATCTTGATACATGTAGTTGTAAAAAAAAGTTAATAAAGTATGATAAAACTAAAAAGGTTAATAAAGTTTTGATAAAGATTTGGTCTGTAATACACCAAGATGTACCAAAAAAAAGTTCAATATTAGCAATGGCAGAAAAAAATCTTTAAGATCTACATACACAGGGGGGGGGGGAAACCAGGAAACTGAATGTTGCGAGTTATCAATGAGCATATCATAACTCCTAAGATATTGCCAGTTATGACCAAATTCAAACTTTCTCTTTGATAAGTATATATACTATATAGTATACAAGGGCTGTTTATTTAATTTCACCTCAATTTATCTATCCGTTTCCTATAAAAATGTCCGGCTTTGTCGGTAAGGGACTACAGAGCCATGCATGTGAACATTCTGACATATTCATAGGGAAGTCATTCACTTCCTTACGAAGTAGTGAGTAGATGACAAGAAAACAAGGGGGGGGGGGTGATTTACTATATAGTAGATTTTCCCCCTTCACCATCGGCTACGCTACTTGTAATGAAAATAAAATTCAGAGTGAGAACGGTTAAATTGGGGGGAAACTTGACCTCATAGTAGAATCTCCCCCCTGTAGGAAATTCTACTATATAGCAGTTTTTCCGATGGGAAAATCTGCTATGGGGGAAAAACGGCTCTATAACAGTACCACTACATAGTTTGCCTTCGTTACTAGGAGTCGGATTATCACAGAGTCGTATACGTTGTTTTGTCCCATTTCCACACGATGCCGAGCAGGGACTCCATGACAGCCATTGAGACCATTGACCATCAACTGTCAATAAGAAACATGAATAAGTACTATTTCACCGTCTTCAGTCCCTCGACTAAGCACTGCAAAATATGCGGTACATAAAGGGAATGTGAATCTTCATTGATAAACTCATGACCTCGAAGTGCTAGGACATTGCTTTATCACTTTATCTTTATTGCTTTATCAATGAGTGAACCGAAAGATAAAAGTGACGAGGTATTGTAGCATCATATCCCACACATCCTGCTATTTGTTTCGGTATTTTTGGACATAACTTTCACAGTCTTATTTCATATTCTTATTTCATTGTTAGGTTTAGATTGGGGATCACTGACGAAGGTTAAGGTATCCGATGTACAATAGGGCACTTTTCCATGCCTGGTAAGGTACTATAAACTATATATTTTCTGAAAGGTTATAAAGCCCATTTCTCAGAAATAATAATTTTGGGGCCAGAAAAACAAAGGGGAATAACTTATGAAGCATTGAAATAGTCTATTTTCTCTATATATAACATATGCAAAATAACAAAGTTGTATAAGAGTTTTTCCCCTTAGATTTTTAAGACCCGGGAGTCTTATATTTGAACTCAGGGCATCACTACCTTTCAGAAAATATATAGTTTATAGTACCTTACCAGGCATAAAATTTACAATACTTTACAATGGAGATGATTAAAACGCTGTGTAAAATGACTCAATTGTACAACGGATACCTTAAGTACCCGAAACGTGCATGGTCTGTTCTGTGTTTTTGCATTGGATGTTTTGGAGTCTTGCTTTGGGTGCTGCAACCGAGTGTTGTTGGAGATCCCCTCCTTCTTTGGAAGTCGTAACGATTGTACGATATAAAATCCTCGATTCAGTTTAATTGCGCGTTTTTGAGTCAGCGGCTCCGATGGATCCAAATTTCTTTTACTTTTGATGATAATTTTGAATAAAGTCGCATTTTAAATCAAAATTCTGCATAAGGATAGCTTAATAAGATGTTCATAAAGTACGTAACAAAGTGGATACAAATATTTACAACATACCTGCACATGAATCTTGTTCACAAGCTAACGATTCTAACGGGGTGCCACTACATTGTTTGCCTTCGATAGAGGGTGAAGGATTGTTACATAGCCGTATACGCTGCTTTATCCCATTCCCACATGAAGCAGAGCAGAAACTCCATGGCAGCCATTGAGACCATTGACCGTCAACTGTTTTAAAGTATAGGGTTTTTCAAAATCATTTTTGAAGCCTTTCGTTTTTACATCAGTGATGATGCTTTAAAATATAACATGAAAATTTTTCATGACAACTACTTAGGCTGTCCGACAAAGACTATTCATTTTTTGTTTCATCATTTACAATTGAGTTAAAGAAGATCCCGACGATAATCTTAACAGCACTCACAATAGAGCACCAAATTGAGCATCGACGGACCCCTAGCAAGCTAGAGGTGGGACCAGGTGCCCGGGAGGAGAAAGCATCCCCTGTTGGCTAGCCGCACCTCCGTCGATGTTCACGCACGAAAATGAAAAGAATATATAAAATGCATGCACTCTCCGAGGCCACGTCAATATAGAAAGTGCTATGGCGACAATATCAGGGAAAAATATTACAATGTTCTTTGTCTACGTTGATGCATCAAGGATTCAATAAAGGATGTGTGAAGGTAATCCAGATTCATAAAATAGATACTTAGTAACGAAATGTGTAGCTAATAGATGTTTCAATATCGCACCCCCCCCCCCCTCCGATATCTCTTGGCGTAATATTGACCGATATATATTTCGGCGTTGTTTGAGGCATCTTGCTCCAATCAAGAAATTGGGGAAACTTCTTGTCTTAATATTCGAATTGTTAGTCCACTAATTTAGGTCTTTTAGCTTGGAAAAGGTATCCCAATAAAAATGTCGGTATTCCAATAGAAATAGAAAGGTGTGTCTTTTTTGCTTGCATATTTCTTACTCTTTCGTAGTCTAATTCTTCATACTTGAATTCCTTCGGAATGAAATTCTATTGTTTTCTGGCTTCAAACTTCTATACAGAAACATGGACTATTGTATTCCAATTCATGAACGGAATGCCATTATGAAAATATTTCTAATACAGATCTAAAGTCGTGATTTGGTATATTCAGTTTATTTTGGGAAATATGATACATAGATACCTGTACATGGATCTTGTTTGCAGGCTAACGATTCTATAGCAATACCACTACATAATTTTCCTTCGTTAGCTGGTGTCGGACTGTTACAGAGTCGTATACGTTGTTTTGTCCCATTCCCACACGATGCCGAGCAGGGACTCCATGGCAGCCATTGAGACCATTGACCATCAACTGTTTTAAACGAATGTAAATTCTTTGGGCAATCTTCTCATTCTTAATAAATAAAGCATTAACTTTCTCTAACAGTTATAATATTAGTATGTTTCATTTCGTGATTATTAAAATCTTCGGATAGAAAACAATCCATTGATACTCTGTTCTGAGAGAAAGGGGGAATTAGGCTACCTCATCCAGGTTTCTATATAACTACATGGGTTAAGATAAAATCCCATGCAAACAAGGCCGAAATACGAAAATACACAGAAAGAACATTCAGAGCCGAAAAAAACATGTAATCATATGAGGATTCATAAAGACGTTGACAGATATCAGACCTGGGCAGTTATACTGTAGACAAGATGATGTCATATTGCTTTCTCCTCGGCAGTGGAGGTGTCTTGTGCTCTCACAGAGTCTATAACGCTGTCTGACGCCCGTACCACAAGACAAGGAACAGGGACCCCAGGGGTGCCATGCTGACCACTTTCCTAGTATAGATACAAATAATCCATCTATAGGTCTGCAACATAATATATGTCATAAAAATAATACGCCTACGGAAGTGATCCAACTCTACACCTTCTTGAAGAAATTTTCAAACCAATTTATAATGCACCAGACACGTGTTTCGAATATTAAATCCTCATCAGTGATGCTTCCAGTCAAAGCGATTTACAGGAGGCATCAAAATTCATTTCAGTAGCGCCCTCTGGTTGTATTTTTTTTTAATTTAAATTGATGCATTATCTTTACAGAGAGTGCGCGGCTCCAAATTTCCTGTGGGGTCGATTCAGTAGCATAACCAAGTAAGAAACATGGAAGACATGGCTCCAGAGATCCCCTCCTTTCTTTCATGTAATCTGTTATTCTTAGTGGAACTATGTGCTCTGATTCACTTACATGTACATAATTTCCGTAAAGATAAGTTTCTAAAGTAGACGTTGGAAGGAGTGATTTTCATTGGATGCAACATGTTCCAAAATACTCTCGTCGTCTTGTATTTGATAGAGAACAATACATCGCTTCGATGACGCATTAGTATTCTCTCCAAATTCATAAGTCGTGATATGCATCCTAAACTATCATGGCACAATAAGGTCATTCTTATATAAGACTCGCGGGATATTAACTCTTACCGTAATGAGTCCAAATAGGCACTGTTAATGCAACCAAAATAAGAAGGACATTCTGTGATAAATACATTGCTGCTTACTTTTCTGATTTTCTGTCATTTCATCACTATCATAGCCTGGAATTACAAGGTATTAACATTTTGACCCTATAAAGACGCGGACACACTTAGAATCTTATCTTTACTGACCATCCTTTACATTCGAGGCTGTGTTTCAAACAGTCTGAATATTGCTCTATACTGTAAAGTGGATTTACACTGATTGCTTTGTGGGTTATGTGTTGAAAGTGTACGTGACACCATTGTTATTTATCTATGTTGCCATATGACGATCATTCTTTTACAAGGTCATGATTACTATTGTAACGTGAAACGACGAGGTTGCTTGAAAAGGTATCGGAAGCCAAGCGCAATTTGGCATGTTCCTGATAAAACTACGGTAGCTTGTCGCGGCTCAGGTAGTTAAGTGGCTTTTATTCCGGAGCTCATTCGGCACACTTCCCCATTTGATGGGAAGCCTTGTCCCCGAAACTTATTCATTTGTGTGATGTCTTTCCAGAGCATAAATGGTTTTACTCTGTCACTAAATTATTTAGCTGCAGCTCCTGCGAGAGCAATGAGTCATCGGAGGAGTGGGAGGGTTGTGCGTGCATATTAATATTCATCTCTGTGTTACTTGGGTCCCTTGTGTTTTGCTGTCTTGTTTGTGCGGACATCTTATATACACATCCATTTTGCGCGATTCCAGATCTCTCAGTAACCGGAAAAGTTGGAGAGTTGTGAACGCGTAATCCGGATAGGCACCATTTGCTACTGAAGTTTCAGATGGTCGTCTAAATCGGCACCAATTGCCCATTGTAGATTTTGGGTAAATTATTTTCATTGGTGTATAAAAATAAATACTAGTATGCAAGATACAATTTCGTATCCATAGGAATCCCTACAACCTGTTCGTAGAGATTCACACCAAATCTAGCATAAATGTAGTCCAAGAGGATGGACAAGGCATTACACAGGTCACTTCATGTTTATTATTTGTAGTCTGCTGATAAACCCTCCGAATCATATTACAAATGTATGTTTTCCCCTTTCGGTCAAAACACAAATTTAAAATAGTTTAGACGACCGATTATTATTTTTGTTGTGTCTTATTAGAGAATTCGTATGAAGAAATCGTTTTCCTTATTTCATTTTGTCAATCACAACCCTTGAAATTTTATAGAACAAAAATAGAAGTACCTATGGGCAAAATTGTCTGAAAATTGTCTCATGGGCCACCGAGCTATTATCAATTAGATACCCAGAGGACTTGAAGCGATTCCCAATGTAATTACTCTCTCACCAAAATGTAACGAAAGGGAAAGAAAGAGTTTATTTGATCTTAGTGAGTTAATGAAGATCCTGACGATAATCTCAACAGCACTCACGATAGAGCACAAAATTGAGCATCGACGGACCCCTAGCAAGCTAGAGGTGTGACCAGGTGTCCGGGAGGAGTAAGCATCCGCACCCGCCGTCGATGTTCACGCACGAAAATGAAAACAATATCTAAAATGCATGCACTGTCTGAAGTTATGCCTATATATAAAGTGCTATGGCGATCATGTCAGGGAAAAATATTCATAACATTTACTGTCAAACCCCTCGCGGGAAACTTTTTTACGTGCTCCACACGGCAAAGGGCATAAGGATATGAAGAAAGCGCATATGACCGCATTCCCGACAGAGGTAGCACCAACAACGGGGAGACACGTTCCTAAGCTCAGAATTGGCCATATAGCAACCGGTTCAGTCAAAGCCCATGGTAAAAATCATCAAAGGACTTTGTTAGTTGCACATCAGCTGTGCTCATTTATTAAGATGAATGTATCCTTTTAATGATATATTTTCTACCTACAATATGTAGATTCTTGTGCAATGAAGCAGCCAAAACCATTTCCATCCTGTGAGACAGTTTTATCTTCGCCAAGAAATGTCAGAGCTTATGATGGTATATACAAGGAACTTTAAATACTTTATGTATATCAATGGTAAGTGACCAATTAAACAAGTAACTGCGATGTAGATGAATTAAGTTGTGAGATTCTCATTGGAGCCAATTGCTGACAAAGGGGGTAACAGAGCACATTTAGACTCGATAAAAAAATTGTTATTTCACCTTTTGAATTTGATGATACAATGAAACAAGATTGCATGGTTTACGTAAACTTTGCCTACACAAAATACGCCTACAATAGACTTTTGTAAGATGTGACCATGAAGTCTTGTCTGTCATATTCCTTTCTATCACTTTGACATGATCCTCAAAGTTTCACTCAACAATCTGCCCACAAAATTTGGCTATGATTTTGATTGTTGGCCTTTCCTTGGAAGTCAATACGATACTTACCATCTCTTGTCATGGCAATCTTTTATCGCAAGTATGTAGTCTGTTTATTAGCCACAAGGATATTGGAACAAATACACGGGCAAACAGACAGTGGCACACTTCGCCGTGTGCGTATAAAAATCATTCAGTTAATTAGTCCTTTGTATCATTAAACTTGAAGTTCGTAAAATACTTTGTACACTTAATTCCTGTAAAATTCAGGGAAATATGGAGGTCGAGACACATGAAAGACATTCTTTCAAAATTCGTATTGTCATCTTTATGACGGATCGCTAGCAACACAAACTTGAAGTCAACCAGCGATGTCCCCTAAAAGAAGATTTGTTTTGGCCCTATATCAATTTGACATCATGTACATGTATATAGTTGTGCTACTTCGGAAACGTCATTTCATCCAAAAATATCATCGCAATTAAAGGAGGTAAGCATCTTAGCACCATCCCACCAATGCTATTTTGTTCATATATAGATTTCATTTTACTATGCTCCTTAATCGACCCTACACAAAATTTGGAGTCGAGCACTCTACGCAAAGAAAATGCACAAATTTAAATTAAAAATTAAAACCAGAGGGCGCTATTGAATTACATTTCCCTGTGTCAGAAAATCACTTCGGCATTTAATAAGCACCACTGATGAGGATTTACCAATCGAAACACGTGTCTGGTGCATTAAAATTGGTTTGAAATTTTCTTCAAGAAGGTGTGAGACCAGGTGCCCAGGGAGAGTCAGCGTCTCCTGTTTGCATGCAACACCCGTCACAACAGATTCATGAAAACTTGTCAAATTTGGTGATTGTCTCGATGTACATATCAGATAAATATGTCTTGACTGGTGATGATGAGAATGTCACTGATCATTCTAGAAAGAGGGATCTGATAAGCTTTTATAATATTCCCGTAGCGGCCCAAGAACTTCCTAAATGATGATTTCAGTCGTTGTTTAATGTAACCCTGAACAACTAGCTTACTTGTAAGCCGTCTAGCTCTAAGAATGAAATCTTCATATTTGAGACATTACCCAGCATACGTATCGTATTAGCTGAGAAACAAAAATGTCATATGCAGGGGAAGACGGAATGTTGCTACTCATGAAAGGGAGGTTAGTTATGTGGAAGGTGAAATCATCACGCTTGCCAATAGCGAGGCGAAATTTCATCCAGCAACTGTGGAATAATTGTGAAATAAGGCGAAATTCCACGCTGCAACAGTGGAGATAACCCTATTTGGTTACATTTGTTAACTTAATTCAGATCAGCTGATAATCTCAAATTTGTCAGACTGTTACGAAGGTAGCAGTTACTTTATAAATTCTAGCCAGGGTATACTCCTACGGATCATGTTGAAGCAAATAATTCTATGTACATGAAATTCTATAAAATCCTACAGTCGTTAAGACTGAGACTCTAAAAGGTTTGTGCTGTTCGAACCGCTTCTTCTGTAACTTAGAAATGGCTTTGAATGGTCCCAAATGCCTGAATTCTTCACGATCGCAAAATAGAATTTCATCAGATCTTTTTTAAAAGAAACAATTCGTTTCCTAAGAATTTGTCTTTTTTCTATCCCATTTATCAAGAAATATGCATGATCAAAAAGACTTACTATAACTGGTTGCATTTTGTTGACTTGCTGGTAACCATGCCTAGAGTTTCATCAAACCTGATAGGATATGCTATTATGTTTATATTTGCTGAGGTTTTCAGTGACTAACGTAATTGTCTTTAACTAGTCTTCAAGTAAGTAATGGATGATTGGAGGAAAGGCTTCTTTGTTTCTGGTATTTGTCTACTATTCATAAACATTAAGTCAAGATAATGTAATTAGCACAAAAAGATAACAACGTTGTATTTTTCTTAAAAGTCAGATTTATTCCTCCATGAGCAGCACTCAACCATTTTCAAATAATAACAAAGCTATATCTCTTGACAATTCATTTTCCCCTCCAAACAAATTTTCTCCCGTTAATATTGATCGTTGCCCAAACAAACTGAGGCACCGTGGTTTTCTGTTTTTGTTCTAAAAAGACGATAAACAATTAATAAAAACGAAACTTCTTAATATATGATATCACAAGAATTATCAAGTCATCTTTTGTTTGTTTCTTTTTCTTTAACAGTATTAAATCTTTGCGAAAATCAATAGCCAAGTGAAACCAAAGGAAAATATCCATTATAATACATTAATGGTCAATAGAAATATTGATATCAAAAGCGAAATTGTTCCAAGCACATACATGTGACAAATATTGGAATTGTATTATAAACATCATTTAGTTATCAACATTTGGTTGTGTAACTAGCAAAGGAAGGGAATCTATGTCATTTTTATACGTTTACTAAACCTACTTGTTGTTTGTTTGAATACTGTGACAGGATTCATTGTCGGCTTTGTATGTCGAGCTTTTGTTGTTTTAGGTTTCTGTACAGGTTTATGAGTTACAGGTTTACGAGTCACGGCTGTGAAATGTAAGGATATATTTGATGACAAACAGAGATATAGATAGAAAAAGTCTTTGTATAAGATACTTTAAAAACTGTTTTTAAACTGAATCATCTGATACAAGCTAAGACGTTATCCATACTGATCACAGTGTCTTTTTACAATCATGGAGTCTTGTCTGAAGTGTATGGTATATACCTTTACATCCTGAAAGCTCTACACAAAGGCTGTACTCTCTGTTACTTCCCCAGCATGAGCCACAACAGTCAAACGGAAACACGTGATGACAAACGCGGGAACGTGACTGCAAACCAAACCCGCATTTACTCGAACACTTGCTCCATAGCCCCCAGTTGGACCACCTTCCTGTACAATTAGTGTGGACATGGATTATTGCATCATGGAATTAGTGAAATCTCTGGTAGAGCAAATATTTAAGGTCAGCCTAATTTAAGAGACTGAGTTTAAATACAATTCAACATTTTGAAGATTAGTAAAGAACGGTAGCATATTCTTAATCAATCAATCATTTATTTCTCGCAGATATCAATACACGTAAATCAAACGAGTTTTTCCTCACATCGTATCTACTCAAAATTTAATATGTTTACCCAAATAAATCGCATAGAGTATTAAAACTTATCTAAAAAAAAAACCTACCTGTGACCATGACCTTTGATCATTTGCGTGCCTCTTTACATAATAGCCAAACGATAGAACAAACTTTGACAAATGCGCAATCGTAAATTTAAATTCATGGATTTTACATCGATTCCCAAACTTGGCCTTGAAAATCATTACGTCATATAATAAATAACAATAAACACGAGATATCCACAAATTTTCGGCCACTCGGCCTGTATCAAGTGGAAAACACATACCCGAAGTTTACGCTGGGCTTTGTTTACCAGTAGTAACTGTTATGGTTTTTATATTCGTGTTTTCCTCTTGATAAAGGCCGAATGAATATTGAGTGTTTATTGTTATTTATTATATAAACTTCCCCGCGGAGGACATTTCTTCATTTATAACGTCATAGTGTAAGTTAACTAAGTTTGATCAAATTCTGTTGAAAAATCACCACTAGAATGTTTACAAGAATGTTGACCTATTCACATAAGTAAATTTGACCAATGGTCTTTTCCAGCGATGGTTCTTTCTTCTATCACGGACAATAAAAGTACTAATTTTCACAAAGTTTCATCGAAAATTCAACTAACTTAAAGGTACATAAGGTCTTGTCGAGATGGCTTTGAATGGTCCCAAATGCCTGAATTCTTCACGATCGCAAAATAGTACATAAGGTCTAAATAGTACAAAAGGTACATAAGGTCTTGTCGAGATGGCTTTGAATGGTCCCAAATGCCTGAATTCTTCACGATCGCAAAATAGAATTTCATCAGATCTTTTTTAAAAGAAACAATTCGTTTCCTAAGAATTTGTCTTTTTCTATCCCATTTATCAAGAAATATGCATGATCAAAAAGACTTACTATAACTGGTTGCATTTTGTTGACTTGCTTGTAACCATGCCTAGAGTTTCATCAAACCTGATAGGATATGCTATTATGTTTATATTTGCTGAGGTTTTCAGTGACTAACGTAATTGTCTTTAACTAGTCTTCAAGTAAGTAATGGATGATTGGAGGAAAGGCTTCTTTGTTTCTGGTATTTGTCTACTATTCATAAACATTAAGTCAAGATAATGTAATTAGCACAAAAAGATAACAACGTTGTATTTTTCTTAAAAGTCAGATTTATTCCTCCATGAGCAGCACTCAACCATTTTCAAATAATAACAAAGCTATATCTCTTGACAATTCATTTTCCCCTCCAAACAAATTTTCTCCCGTTAATATTGATCGTTGCCCAAACAAACTGAGGCACCGTGGTTTTCTGTTTTTGTTCTAAAAAGACGATAAACAATTAATAAAAACGAAACTTCTTAATATATGATATCACAAGAATTATCAAGTCATCTTTTGTTTGTATCTTTTTCTTTAACAGTATTAAATCTTTGCGAAAAAAAACAATAGCCAAGTGAAACCAAAGGAAAAAATCCATTATTAGACATCAATGGTCAATAGAAATATTGATATCAAAAGCGAAATTATTCCAAGCACATACATGTGACAAATATTGGAACTGTATTATCATTAATTTTTGGTATCAACATTTGGTTGTGCAACTAGCAAAGGAAGGGAATCTATGTCATTTTTATACGTTTACTAAACCTACTTGTTGTTTGTTTGAATACTGTGACAGGATTCATTGTCGGCTTTGTATGTCGAGCTTTTGTTGTTTTAGGTTTCTGTACAGGTTTATGAGTTACAGGTTTACGAGTCACGGCTGTGAAATGTAAGGATATATTTGATGACAAACAGAGATATAGATAGAAAAAATCATTGTGTAAGATACTTTAAAACTGTTTTTGAAATGAATCATCTGATACAAGCTAAGACGTTATCCAAATTGATCACAGTGTCTTTTTACAATCATGGAGTCTTGTCTGAAGTGTATGGTATATACCTTTACATCCTGAAAGCTCTACACAAAGGCTGTACTCTCTGTTACTTCCCCAGCATGAGCCACAACAGTCATACGGAAACACGTGATGACAAACGCGGGAACGTGACTGCAAACCAAACCCGCATTTACTCGAACACTTGCTCCATAGCCCCCAGTTGGACCACCTTCCTGTACAATTAGTGTGGACATGGATTATTGCATCATGGAATTAGTGAAATCTCTGGTAGAGCAAATATTTAAGGTCAGCCTAATTTAAGAGACTGAGTTTAAATACAATTCAACATTTTGAAGATTAGTAAAGAACGGTAGCATATTCTTAATCAATCAATCATTTATTTCTCGCAGATATCAATACACGTAAATCAAACGAGTTTTTCCTCACATCGTATCTACTCAAAATTTAATATGTTTACCCAAATAAATCACATAGAGTATTAAAACTTATCTAAATAAAAAACCTACCTGTGACCATGACCTTTGATCATTTGCGTGCCTCTTTACATAATAGCCAAACGATAGAACAAACTTTGACAAATGCGCAATCGTAAATTTAAATTCATGGATTTTATATCGATTCCCAAACTTGGCCTTGAAAATCATTACGTCATATAATAAATAACAATAAACACGAGATATCCACAAATTTTCGGCCACTCGGCCTGTATCAAGTGGAAAACACATACCCGAAGTTTACGCTGGGCTTTGTTTACCAGTAGTAACTGTTATGGTTTTTATATTCGTGTTTTCCTCTTGATAAAGGCCGAATGAATATTAATATTTTCCCGCGTTTCGTGGTATAGCGGGAAAATTTTGTATTGATGTTCCGAATGTTCTATAATTTGTTATGAACGTATCTATTGGCTTTAGCCAATCAAAAGTAAGTAAGATAGTTAGTGGTCAGTATAGGGTATTAGAATTGGTCATTCTCTAGCCGCCTTTTGAGCTGTGAAAACCAAAATGGACGCCGAGACGAAACGCTTGATACAAGTCGAAATACAAAATACAATAACGGACTCACAGAACACGATGATGACAGAAATAAAGAATTTAATCACTAGTGAAATGAGCAGTATGCAGAGACAAAATCAGGCGATAGCGGACAAGCAGCTGTCGAAAATAGAAGAATCTCTGACTGACACATATAAGTTCAAAAAACGTGGAAACGAAGAACAGTTTAAGCATAACACAAAAGTTCTGTCTAAGCTCAAGAAGCAGATGACCATCTTGCTGCAGAAACGGATCGTCTATCCGAGCATAACGTTATAGACTGCCGTGAAGCTTTGTCACAAGGTATGACATTAATACAACAACGACAAAAAATGATCAAACTAGCAGATTCCTCAGAAGCAGGCTGGCTTGTAGTACATGAGTATGAATCTAACCCCTTAGCAGACAATTCTGATGACGAAAAGCGCATATTCAAAGCACAGACTCGGGCAGACAGAAAACTTAAAGAAGAGAAAAAGAAGAGGAGGGATTTCCGACGCTATACTCCCTATTCTCAACAAAAACCTGGATCCACTCCTGACAAGCAATCAGGAACAGCAAAACCAGGGCGCTGTTTTGGCTGCGGGGACAAAGGTCACTGGAAAAAGGAATGCCCCAAAGAACAGAAAAATAAGATAAGTGATGATTTTAATATTTTGCATTTGCAATATCTTGAAAGTAGAAATTCAAAAAAGTACACTAATGTTTTGAAAAGAGACCAGTCAACCATGGGAATAGTTGGTAAGCAAGAGAGCGTAGCATTTCACGCTCGTCAAAGCGCTTTACAGGTGAGTGAACCTTTTAAATCTCCAGTTGGTTGTTTGCGGGAGTCAGTTGATCAATGGGAAGCAATAGGAGCAAGTGAGTATGTTATTACAGTCATAAAAGAAGGCTATTCTTTACCTTTTAAGACTGAACCCCAGAAGGTCGAGCTAAAAAATAATATGTCTGCAGAACAAAATCCCGACTTTGTCACTGACGAAATTGCTAAACTTGTATCATTGGGTTGTGTTATCGAGTGTTCAGATATACCACACGTTGTAACCCCACTCACTGTTGCTAAAAATAAGGCAGGAAAACTACGCTTAGTCTTAGACTGTAGACATATAAACGTTTCACTTTTTCAATTCAAATTCAAATATGAAAACGCTGACGTGGCCAGGGTTATGTTCGAGAGAGGTGATTACATGGTTACTTTCGATCTTAAGTCGGCATATCACCACATCACAATTGATAAAAGATTTCAGACTTACCTAGGATTTCATTGGCATGGAAAGTATTTTACTTACACGGTCTTACCATTTGGTTTGGCTACAGCTGGTTTCATTTTTACCAAGGTTACAAGAGAAATAGTTAAATTTTGGAGGTCACTGGGTCACAATATTATTATGTATCTGGACGACGGTATTGCTGGGACAAAGTCAGAAAAGGATACCCTGCTTTTGAGTTCAATCATTCAGAATGATCTGAAAAGATTCGGCTTTATAATTGCTCACGAAAAATCACACTGGGTCCCAAGTCAAGAGATAACGTGGTTAGGATTAGTTTGGAATATGGGTACCGGTCATTTGCGAATAACGCAAGAGAGATTGAACAAATTAATTGACTCTTTGACGTCGGTATTAACTCATTTGAGTAATGGAAACAGAGTCGTTTCTGTACGATTTTTAGCAGGCATCGTAGGTCAGTTGATCTCTGCTCAACCTGTGTTTGGACAAATTGTAAGATTACGAACACGACGTGCATACGAATGCATTCAAGATAGAATATCTTGGAAAAGTCTTGTATACATTACTCCAAAGTGTGAGGAAGAACTGAAATTCTGGTGTAATAACTCAGTTGAGTTGAATACAATCGGAGCATCTTTTGGTCATTTGACAGAGGATCAGGTCATTGATTTAAAACTGTTTTGTGACGCCTCTGGCGAGGGTTACGGAGGTTACATTATGTCATTTGACGGGGATTATGCGCCAGGCACCACAGTTTACGGTAACTGGGATAATAATGAAACTCATAACAGTTCAACATGGAGAGAGCTTGAGGCTGTGAGAAGGGTAATGTATTCTAACTTAGACAAAATCGAACGTCAGTCGCTGCAGGTAGTTTCAGATAATAAGAATGTCAAGCACATATTAGAGGTGGGAAGTAAAAAAGAAGTTTTGAACGACATTTGTCTAGATATTGTTGAAACTTGTAATGAAAGCAGTATTACACTATCGTCATCTTGGATACCACGAAACAAAAATGTCGAAGCTGATATTTTGAGTAGGCGTGGCGATAATGATGACTGGGGGATACAATGGTGGGTATTCAAGAAGTTAGACCAGGTATGGGGTCCGCATCTGTATGACCGTTTTGCGTCTTCATACAACAGAAAATGTGAAAAATTTAGTTCAAAATTTTGGTGTGAAGGCTGCTTTTGCATCAATGCAATGTCGCAGCGCTGGTCTGGCGAAAATAATTGGTTGGTCCCACCCCCAACTTTGATATCAGGCGTTGTGAATAAAGTTCTCAAAGAAAAGGCAAAAGCTACTCTTATCATTCCTGTTTGGAAGTCGGCCCCTTATTGGCCATTGATTCATAGACAAGACAGTTTCATTTCTGAAGTTAATGCTTATCTATTTTTCAAAGGTGAAAATTTCACTCATAGGGGCTTGGGCAAAAACGGAATTTTCGGGAAAAAATGTCAAAATTTTTTGTTTGTTGCATTAAGGTTTACATGAATCTCCATTCATTTTTCAGGAATAGGACTTGACAAACATTTACATGATGTGGTGGAGGACAGTGGTGTTGTAGAAGGTTCTTATTTACATTCTTTAGCCGGGAACATGTGCGATCATCTTTTGTGCTCGCAGTAGTGAAAACACGTGTAAATCATATTCGAATGGTTTCAAGAAGTGGCAGCGTTTCATTAGTGCGCAAGGGCATTCCGCACTTCCGGCCCATCCTGTTCATATTGCTCTGTATTTAACACATCTCCTAGATTCCGGTGCCTCGTCGAATACCGTTAATCTTGCCGTTTATTGCATAAAGTGGGTGCATGGTTTGAATGGTTACAGCGACCCTACAGATAACTCGTTCGTTAAAAACTTACAAGAATCCGCAAAGAGGCGCGCCAAACCCAAGACTTGCCGGAAGGATCCTGTTACTCCCGAGATGCTCATAAAACTTTGTGAAATGTTTAAATCTAGTTCTGACTTGTTAGTAGTTAGAGATCTAACCATGATTTTGTTGTCTTTTGCAGGCTTTTTAAGATACGATGAAATTAGCTCTCTCTGTTGCCAAGATGTCAAAATTTTTGATGGTTATTTTTCCATAAAAATTACCAAGAGTAAGACTGACCAATATAGACATGGGGATGAAATTTTAATTGCAGAAGGCTCAACAATAGCTTGTCCTCTTAAAATGCTCCAACGCTATCTAAGATTAGCGAAAATAAATATATCTTCAGATCATTTTCTATTTAAACAAGTGTACAGGTCCAAGAAAACTTGCGCATTGATTCATAAGAACAAAAAGATCAGTTACACGGCAGCCAAAGCTAATATGGTATCAAAATTGAAATTGGTAGGGGGGTCAGCAGACTTTGGATTACATTCTATGCGGTCAGGGGGTGCCACACAAGCTGCTAATGCTTCTTTGTCAGTGGGTGACAGATGTTTGAAGCGACACGGTCGCTGGAAGACAGACAGTAGCAAAGATCGCTACATCGCAGACTCAGTTGAGAAGCGTCTGGAAGTATCAAAAAGGCTAGGAATTTAATTAACAAAGATATTTGTCAAAATAGAAGCATCCCTCACAATCGGGTCCCCCCATCTTTGAAAAAAATTTTCTAGTTGCTACGGCGGGCTGTCGCAAATTGATATTTGCTTGTTTGTTTGTTGAGGAGAATGAATACTAATATTTTCCCGCGTTTCGTAGTATAGCGGGAAAATTTTGTATTGATGTTCCGAATGTTCTATAATTTGTTATGAACGTATCTATTGGCTTTAGCCAATCAAAAGTAAGGATAGTTAGTGGTCAGTATAGGGTATTAGAATTGGTCATTCTCTAGCCGCCTTTTGAGCTGTGAAAACCAAAATTTCATGTATGTAATTTTGTTTTCAATTTAAATTTCCATTTATTATAAGTGAATTGAAACGAGAATTTAACAGAAAAGAAATGAAAAATGTCTGACGATAGATTTATATCTTGCCCAGTTTCAGAGTATTTTTACCTTAAAAAAGGTTTTTCTCTCTGTTTTCCCCTGGGTCTGATGTAAATCGAAAATAAGTAATATTTGTAGAACATGTAATGGTGATGTTGATAAAAATTTTATGTATCAATGTATGACTTATACATAATTTGAAATATATTGATGGCAACTATATCACATTATATTTATTGTTATACATCATGTTGTATTTGAATTAATTATACGCGGCGTCCAGTTGCTACGGCGGGCTGTCGCAAATTGATATTTGCTTGTTTGTTTATTGATTGAGGAGAATGAATACTGAGTGTTTATTGTTATTTATTATATAAACTTCCCCGCGGAGGACATTTCTTCATTTATAACGTCATAGTGTAAGTTAACTAAGTTTGATCAAATTCTGTTGAAAAATCACCACTAGAATGTTTACAAGAATGTTGACCTATTCACATAAGTAAATTTGACCAATGGTCTTTTCCAGCGATGGTTCTTTCTTCTATCACGGACAATAAAAGTACTAATTTTCACAAAGTTTCATCGAAAATTCAACTAACTTAAAGGTACATAAGGTCTTGTCGAGATGGCTTTGAATGGTCCCAAATGCCTGAATTCTTCACGATCGCAAAATAGTACATAAGGTCTAAATAGTACAAAAGGTACATAAGGTCTTGTCGAGATGGCTTTGAATGGTCCCAAATGCCTGAATTCTTCACGATCGCAAAATAGAATTTCATCAGATCTTTTTTAAAAGAAACAATTCGTTTCCTAAGAATTTGTCTTTTTCTATCCCATTTATCAAGAAATATGCATGATCAAAAAGACTTACTATAACTGGTTGCATTTTGTTGACTTGCTGGTAACCATGCCTAGAGTTTCATCAAACCTGATAGGATATGCTATTATGTTTATATTTGCTGAGGTTTTCAGTGACTAACGTAATTGTCTTTAACTAGTCTTCAAGTAAGTAATGGATGATTGGAGGAAAGGCTTCTTTGTTTCTGGTATTTGTCTACTATTCATAAACATTAAGTCAAGATAATGTAATTAGCACAAAAAGATAACAACGTTGTATTTTTCTTAAAAGTCAGATTTATTCCTCGATGAGCAGCACTCAACCATTTTCAAATAATAACAAAGCTATATCTCTTGACAATTCATTTCCCCCTCCAAACAAATTTTCTCCCGTTAATATTGATCGTTGCCCAAACAAACTGAGGCACCGTGGTTTTCTGTTTTTGTTCTAAAAAGACGATAAACAATTAATAAAAACGAAACTTCTTAATATATGATATCACAAGAATTATCAAGTCATCTTTTGTTTGTATCTTTTTCTTTAACAGTATTAAATCTTTGCGAAAAAAAACGATAGCCAAGTGAAACCAAAGGAAAAAATCCATTATTAGACATCAATGGTCAATAGAAATATTGATATCAAAAGCGAAATTATTCCAAGCACATACATGTGACAAATATTGGAACTGTATTATCATTAATTTTTGGTATCAACATTTGGTTGTGCAACTAGCAAAGGAAGGGAATCTATGTCATTTTTATACGTTTACTAAACCTACTTGTTGTTTGTTTGAATACTGTGACAGGATTCATTGTCGGCTTTGTATGTCGAGCTTTTGTTGTTTTAGGTTTCTGTACAGGTTTATGAGTTACAGGTTTACGAGTCACGGCTGTGAAATGTAAGGATATATTTGATGACAAACAGAGATATAGATAGAAAAAATCATTGTGTAAGATACTTTAAAACTGTTTTTGAAATGAATCATCTGATACAAGCTAAGACGTTATCCAAATTGATCACAGTGTCATTTTACAATCATGGAGTCTTGTCTGAAGTGTATGGTATATACCTTTACATCCTGAAAGCTCTACACAAAGGCTGTACTCTCTGTTACTTCCCCAGCATGAGCCACAACAGTCAAACGGAAACACGTGATGACAAACGCGGGAACGTGACTGCAAACCAAACCCGCATTTACTCGAACACTTGCTCCATAGCCCCCAGTTGGACCACCTTCCTGTACAATTAGTGTGGACATGGATTATTGCATCATGGAATTAGTGAAATCTCTGGTAGAGCAAATATTTAAGGTCAGCCTAATTTAAGAGACTGAGTTTAAATACAATTCAACATTTTGAAGATTAGTAAAGAACGGTAGCATATTCTTAATCAATCAATCATTTATTTCTCGCAGATATCAATACACGTAAATCAAACGAGTTTTTCCTCACATCGTATCTACTCAAAATTTAATATGTTTACCCAAATAAATCACATAGAGTATTAAAACTTATCTAAATAAAAAACCTACCTGTGACCATGACCTTTGATCATTTGCGTGCCTCTTTACATGATAGCCAAACGATAGAACAAACTTTGACAAATGCGCAATCGTAAATTTAAATTCATGGATTTTATATCGATTCCCAAACTTGGCCTTGAAAATCATTACGTCATATAATAAATAACAATAAACACGAGATATCCACAAATTTTCGGCCACTCGGCCTGTATCAAGTGGAAAACACATACCCGAAGTTTACGCTGGGCTTTGTTTACCAGTAGTAACTGTAATGGTTTTTATATTCGTGTTTTCCTCTTGATAAAGGCCGAATGAATATTGAGTGTTTATTGTTATTTATTATATAAACTTCCCCGCGGAGGACATTTCTTCATTTATAACGTCATAGTGTAAGTTAACTAAGTTTGATCAAATTCTGTTGAAAAATCACCACTAGAATGTTTACAAGAATGTTGACCTATTCACATAAGTAAATTTGACCAATGGTCTTTTCCAGCGATGGTTCTTTCTTCTATCACGGACAATAAAAGTACTAATTTTCACAAAGTTTCATCGAAAATTCAACTAACTTAAAGGTACATAAGGTCTTGTCGAGATCAAACCATGAATCAACTATTATTGTCAAAATTTTAACGCAAACGAGTCTATCATGCTTAGAAATTAGAAACTGGCTGTTTACAATAGTCACATATGCCCTCACTACCGAGCTATGATCAATTATTGCTTATAAGATGGGTACCCTAATATAACCTTCTTTTCTCCGTAGAGGACCGATTGCGAACACGTGTAAGCACTTATTTGCATAAGGACAGTACTGTATCAAAACAGAACAACATGGCTGACGGATAACACGTGGCCGGGACGAAAATGAATCGACAATCGGTGTCATCAAAATCTGAAAAGAGAAATGTAATGAACAAATGGTATCGGCTTGGTATTGGAAAGTTATAGAGACCTAGCTTAGAGGACGACGGTGGAATTAAAGCTCTGACAAGTCTCAGGGAAAATTAGCGGAAGGAATCTACAGTGTACATGTACATGTATAGTTCTCTTTTATTTTGATCTATGAGAAGTATATATATAAGTTAAACGTGTATATATATCCACAGTAATTTTGATATGTGTATATATAATATATATATATTCACAGTCTAAATCAAATATTAAAAAAAGAAACAAAAAATCAAAACTAAATAAAGGTTAATTTTCATTCAGGATTTGGTAAACAAACGCACATGTGTATAGCAGACTACACCTGCCTCCCATTCAAGCCGTCATACACTATTACACGTTGTTAGTCATTTGAAAGTGATTATCCACGTTCAAAATGATGATTTAAATGGAACATGATATCTATACATGATATCAACCTTGTATTTGCAATTAATGAAATATTAGTGAGTTAGTTTTTTAGAGAGAATTTCAAAAAGACTGTATACATGGTTTACTACATGTTTCGTAGTAATCCCACGATGTGAAGTTCATTCAAGCGATTGGCTGATCGTGGTAGCGTGTTCACTTTGACCTTGGTAAATGTTACATATTTCTACATACTGTATATGCAAATAACAATTTCCGAAGTTTACCGAAATCGTGTGTACCACAGAGTAAAAGCATCTTTAAAACAAAAACGTGAGAGATATTTATGTTAGTAATATATAGATGTTCAAATGTTAGTACTTAAAAGCTTTTTACGGTAAAACTTCGTTATTGACAGTTTAATCCCTGTAAGACTATGTGTACCTTTAAGTGAACATGCAATGTTTTAACCAAGTTGACCTTGACTTTCGGTCTACGGTCTTATCAATCAATTATAAAAGTGTAACGCACACACTAACACATCCAATACTGACACAAGAACGGTAGCCCAGATGCTAAGTTTCAATGGGATAGTCATAATAGGTGGCAGGAAAACTGGTTCAATATATATTTTTATTGGTATCGCCGTAAACTCCAGCAAGACTTGCATTGACCACACACGAACATCTGACAGAATAAGACAGGGTATTTTGCCATTGATAACTTGAAATGTTTTTGTTTGGCTTACCTGGATGTCAACGTCAACAACACCTTTTTGCTAGGCTTACCTGGATGCCAACGTCCTGAACACCTTTTTGTTTGGCTTACCTGGATGTCCACGTCCAGAACACCTTTTTGTTAGGCTTACCTGGATGCCAACGTCAAGAACACCTTTTTGTTTGGCTTACCTGGATGCCAACGTTAAGAACACCTGTTTGTTTGGCTTACCTGGATGCCAACGTCCAGAACACCTTTTTGTTTGGCTTACCTGGATGCCAACGTCCAGAAAACCTGTTTGTTAGGCTTACCTGGATGCAAACGTCCAGAACACCTTTTTGTTTGGCTTACCTGGATGCAAACGTCCAGAACACCTTTTTGTTTGGCTTACCTGGATGCAAACGTCCAGAACACCTTTTTGTTTGGCTTACCTGGATGCCAATGTCCAGAACACCTGTTTGTTAGGCTAACCTGGATGCAAACGTCAAGAACACCTTTTTATTTGGCTTACCTGGATGCCAACGTCCTGAACACCTGTTTGTTAAGCTTACCTGAATGCCAAAGTCCAAAACAACTGTTTGTTAGGCGTACCTGGATGCCAACGTCAAGAACACCTGTTTGTTTGGCTTACCTGGATGCCAACGTCCAGAACACCTGTTTGTTTGGCTTACCTGGATGCCAACGTCCAGAACACCTTCTTGTTAGGCTTACCTGGATGCCAACCTCCAGAACACTTTTTTGTTTGGCTTACCTGGATGCCAACGTCCAGAACACCTGTCTGTTAGGCTTACCTTGATGCCAACGTCAAGAACACCTTCTTGTTTGGCTTTCCTGGATGCCAACGTCAAGAACACCTGTTTGTTTGGCTTACATGGATGCCAACGTCAAGAACACCTTTTTGTTTGACTTACCTGGATGCCAACGTCCAGAATACATTTTTGTTAGGCTTACCAGGATGCCAATCTCCATAACACCTTTTTGTTTGGCTTACCTGGATGCCAACGTCCAGAACACCTGTTTGTTAGGCTTACCTGGATGCCAACGTCCAAAACACCTGTTTGTTAGGCGTACCTGGATGCCAACGTCCAGAACACCTGTTTGTTTGGCTTACCTGGATGCCAACGTCCAGAACACCTTCTTGTTAGGCTTACCTGGATGCCAACCTCCAGAACACTTTTTTGTTTGGCTTACCTGGATGCCAACGTCCAGAACACCTGTCTGTTAGGCTTACCTGGATGCCAATCTCCATAACACCTTTTTGTTTGGCTTACCTGGATGCCAACGTCAAGAACACCTTCTTGTTTGGCTTTCCTGGCTGCCAACGTCAAGAACACCTGTTTGTTTGGCTTACATGGATGCCAACGTCCAGAATACCAATCTCCATAACACCTTTTTGTTTGGCTTACCTGGATGCCAACGTCAAGAACACCTTCTTGTTTGGCTTTCCTGGCTGCCAACGTCAAGAACACCTTTTTGTTTGGCTTACCTGGATGCCAACGTCCAGAATACCTTTTTGTTCGGCTTACCTGGATGCCAATCTCCATAACACCTTTTTGTTTGGCTTACCTGGATGCCAACGTCCAGAACACCTGTTTGTTAGGCTTACCTGGATGCCAACGTCCAAAACACCTGTTTGTTAGGCGTACCTGGATGCCAACGTCAAGAACACCTGTTTGTTTGGCTTACCTGGATGCCAACCTCCAGAACACCTTTTTGTTTGGCTTACCTGGATGCCATCGTCCAGAACACCTGTTTGTTAGGCTTACCTTGATGCCAACGTCAAGAACACCTTTTTGTTTGACTTACCTGGATGCCAACGTCAAGAACACCTGTTTGTTTAGCTTACCTGGATGCCAACAACAAGAACACCTTTTTGTTTGGCTTACCTGGATGCCAACGTCCAGAACACCTGTTTGTTAGGCTTACCTTGATGCCAACGTCAAGAACACCTTTTTGTTTGGCTTTCCTGGATGCCAACGTCAAGAACACCTGTTTGTTTGACTTACCTGGATGCCAACGTCAAGAACACCTTTTTGTTTGGCTTACCTGGATGCCAATCTCCAGAACACCTTTTTGTTTGGCTTACCTGGATGCCAACGTCCAGAACACCTTCATGTTTGGCTTACCTGGATGCCAACGTCCAGAACACCTTTTTGTTAGGCTTGCCTTGATGCCAACGTCCAGAACACCTGTTTGTTTGGCTTAACTGGATGCCAACGTCCATAATACCTGTTTGTTTGGCCAACGTCCAGAACACCTTCTTGTTAGGCTTACCTGGATGCCAACGTCCAGAACGCCTTTTTGTTAGGCTAACTTGGATGCAAACCTCCAGAACACCTTTTTGTTTGGCTTACCTGGATGCCAACGTCCAGAACACCTGTTTGTTTGGCCAACGTCCAGTACACCTTCATGTTTGGCTTACCTGGATGCCAACGTCCAGAACACCTTTTTGTTAGGCTTACCTGGATTTAAACGTCCAGAACACATGTTTGTTTGGCTTAACTGGATGCAAACGTCAAGAACACCTTTTTGTTAGGCTTAATTGGATGCAAACGTCCAGAACACCTTTTTGTTTGGCTTACCTGGATGCCAACGTCCAGAACACCTTTTTGTTAGGCTTACCTGGATGCCAACGTCCAGAACACCTTTTTGTTTGGCTTACCTGGATACCAACGTCCAGAACACCTGTTTGTTTGGCTTACCTGGATGCCAACGTCCAGAACATCTTTTTGAGATATTTCTGACTTCTGTAGCATCTTCTCCTGTAGCAACAAAACATCGCCATTAAAAAATACACGAAATTAGTATAAACTATGTAGCAATTTTTAAAAGATTGTTTCCTTTTAGTATGCTACAAATGCCTTATTCGAATGGATAAAAGCCAAATAATTTGTTTGTTGTTGTTAAAATGAAAATATAATACGATCTTGGTAGATTGGTAGATTTTCAGCAAGAGGAGTCTTGATCGTTAACAAAAAATTGAGTGGAGATCTTGGTCGTTCGAATCGGAGGCGATAACCTTTAGACCAAACGGGGAAATAATGTTTGGCAATTAAGCCTAAGAATCGCTGATTTGGTAAGGCTTGGTTAGATCTGCGATACTCAAAATTATCTTATTTCAACATATTAAGTCATTCGGTCCTTACTTTGTCAATTCTGCAGGGGCTACATGTACCCTCTAAATTCGTATTGATGAAAACATGGAAATTATATTGAAGAAACGTTGACGTATCTATTTGGATCCGGAACTACTGAGTATATTCATAATAATCAGAAATTCAAGAACACGTCAAAATAATCTGTATATCTTACCTTGATCAGTGGGAGTACTGTATGACAGTGAGAACAAGAGGAGGAAGAGGACGCTGCTGCTCTGTACAAGGAAATTGACCATCTCCACACTGTAACGTCCTCTCAATTTAAAATGAATAGATATGCCCATTTCTTAACCTAATGACCCTTAACTCTTATCAAAATTAACCTTGCATGAAACAAGGCTTTCCATATAATCTGGTTCAGAACATTCACCCACATAAATTAATATCAAAATTCACAATTATTTGTTACGTATGTGGGTACTCCTAGCTCAGTACTTTAAAAGTTATGGTAATGAACAAATTTGAAAAAAAAATGTTCATTTCGAATCTGTTAAAGTCGGCCTTCTTCACTTTGTGTTACTATATGGTTATGTAGGAGATCTTTTCCTTTATCAGAAAATATTTCAAATAGGTCAGGTAAAAATATGAACTTTCTGCATAGAATTCCACCTACAATGTATTTATTTGTCAAGTCTAGCCTTGTCATTTAATCCTGAATTGACATATCCATTACTGAGCCCGTTGAACTTCAGTCCTGAAAATGAATAGGACTAAAATCCAACGAGCTCAGTTATAGATTTTTTTATATATATATATGCCCCCCCCCCCCCAAAAAAAACCTAAACTTTGTGGCACCACGCCTGCCACACGCTTAATAAAGATAGTTACACAATGTAAATGTGATGCTGAACTGATCATACGCATCAAAACATGTGGCTATCATATCCCCTTGAACCAATCATATCCCCTTGAACCAATCAATGTTAGTTCAACTTGACTGATGACCTCCTCCATACAAAATATCGGCATATCAATTTCAACAAGGTGATAGAAGGAGTTTGTGAAACACGCTTCCATAGCCTGGCAGCTTTATATTTAGAGCAGAAAGGAATTCAAGGTCAAAGTCATTGGGTCAAAGAGCATGGAACTAATTGAACATGCATCTGAAATGTTAATCTTACCACATGAGTATTTTAAGTCAATGACACAATTTCAAAGATTAACAAATTAAAGGTCTCTTAACAATCAGTGTACATATGAAATATGAAAAAAAACCAACAATCTTAAAAGATGGCAGAGATGGTCATAATCATCTTTATCTAAAAGTAGGTCAAATACCAATGTCAAGGACAGTAGGTGTTAAAGTTCATGTTATAAAATGCTTGTCATAATGCAAGCATGTGTGAAATGTAGAAGTGCTAAACATACACACTCTATATCTACTGTCCTGTTCACTAAATCCAGTGCACCCTGTTTTCCCGGTTTTCTCTAAAATATGATACTGTCATCATCCAAAAAGATATCAATTTTATAGTACTCCTTTAGTCGTAACAGAAAATACCATTGTTTTGGCTGTACGTCAATTAAGTTAGAAATAGGACGGAAAATAAAAAGTCTACGGGGATTTTCTATAGTAAAATCGCTGAAAATGCGTGACGTCGGGAGCTTTGACGTCACTGTTTACAGAACAATATGGTGGCGGCTTGAAATTAACATGGGAATTCCCCGTAGACATTTCATTTTTCATATTGCGGATTGAAGGCAGTTGATAGGGTAAGTTGAAGAAGTAAGTAATCAGAAATTCAAGAACACGTCAAAATAATCTGTATATCTTACCTTGATCAGTGGGAGTACTGTATGACAGTGAGAACAAGAGGAGGAAGAGGACGCTGCTGCTCTGTACAAGGAAATTGACCATCTCCACACTGTAACGTCCTCTCAATTTAAAATGAATAGATATGCCCATTTCTTAACCTAATGACCCTTAACTCTTATCAAAATTAACCTTGCATGAAACAAGGCTTTCCATATAATCTGGTTCAGAACATTCACCCACATAAATTAATATCAAAATTCACAATTATTTGTTACGTATGTGGGTACTCCTAGCTCAGTACTTTAAAAGTTATGGTAATGAACAAATTTGAAAAAAAAAATGTTCATTTCGAATCTGTTAAAGTCGGCCTTCTTCACTTTGTGTTACTATATGGTTATGTAGGAGATCTTTTCCTTTATCAGAAAATATTTCAAATAGGTCAGGTAAAAATATGAACTTTCTGCATAGAATTCCACCTACAATGTATTTATTTGTCAAGTCTAGCCTTGTCATTTAATCCTGAATTGACATATCCATAACTGAGCCCGTTGAACTTCAGTCCTGAAAATGAATAGGACTAAAATCCAACGAGTTCAGTTATAGATTTTTTTTATATATATATGCCCCCCCCCCCCCCCCCCCCAAAAAAAAAACCTAAACTTTGTGGCACCACGCCTGCCACACGCTTAATAAAGATAGTTACACAATGTAAATGTGATGCTGAACTGATCATACGCATCAAAACATGTGGCTATCATATCCCCTTGAACCAACCATATCCCCTTGAACCAATCATATCCCCTTGAACCAATCAATGTTAGTTCAACTTGATTGATGACCTCCTCCATACAAAATATCGGCATATCAATTTCAACAAGGTGATAGAAGGAGTTTGTGAAACACGCTTCCATAGCCTGGCAGCTTTATATTTAGAGCAGAAAGGAATTAAAGTCATTTGTCACAAGCAATGATCACAAGATTGATCTTAAGATGTATCTGATATCATCAAGGTGAAATTTCAGACAAACAGACGGTACAAATACAATATGCCCCTCAACCTTCCATAAAGGACATTAGAGTTGTACTGCCAAATGACTTTGTACCCGTCTCCCAAGAACAAATCCGAGTCCTTCATATTTCATAGATTTCTTTAATTTTTTTATCAAATGTTTTACATTTGAATTCTTACAAGTGGATTGAAATTATAAAATGAACTAACCTTACAAAATATAACACACACACACACACACACCCTCTTCTTACACTTGTTCATTCACTCACAACTTGCTTTCTGTACTCTCTTGTTTAACACAATTATATAATTACTTTTGATTTCAATATCATAGTGATTTCATAATTATATCTACTATAGCAATCACACTTTGTCTCAGATATGTACGTTTTGTGAATGATCATGTCCAATAATTCACCAAATTCACCATTTGAAAAGTTGATGAAAACAAAAAGTTGTTTCTAAATAAAGATTATAGGAACATTTTTGACACCCTTCCTCTGTTTCAAAGTAAAATATCTTGATATGAAATACACCGCTAAAGACAATATGGCCAGATTGCAAAGTAAGTTTTTGTCACTACTGGGTCAAGGTTTCTAGGTCAAATATTACGACATAAATTGAAAGGTCTTGTCAGAAGCAACCTACCTGTATAATATTATGTTTCTACTGTGTATATAGTTCCTGAGTTTTGCTTAAACCAGAAACTAAAATGTTTAACTAGGTCAAAGTCCAAGGTAAAGATCACTGGGTCAAATGTTACGGCATAAATTGAAAGGTCTTGTCATAAGCAACCTACATGTATAATATAAAGTTTCTCCTGTATACAATTCCTTAGATTTTGTTTCAACCAGAAATAACAAAAAAATGTTTGACTAGGTCAAAGTCCAAGGTCAAGGTCACTAGGTCAAATGTTACAGCATAAATTGAAAGGTCTTGTCATAGGCAACCTACATGTATAATATGAAGTTTCTACTGTATACAGTTCCTTAGATTTTGCTTTAACCAGAAACTTTAACCAAAATGTTTACCTAGGTCAAAGTCCAAGTTCAAGGTCACTAGGTCAAATGTTACAGCATAAATTGAAAGGTCTTTTCATAAGCAACCTACATGTATAATATGAAGTTTCTACCGTATACAGTTCCTTAGATTTTGCTTCAACCAGAAACTTTAACCAAATGTTGACAACAGACGGACAGACGGATGGACGGATGGACATTGTCAATCTATAGACCGAAATTGCTTTGCAATCTGACCAAAAAATCAATTTGACCCTCAATTCCATTTTACATAATGTAAGTTGGATTGTGGCATTTGAATGGCAAAATGATAAGCTTGATATCATGAGTTCACAAAAATGATACCTTTTTTAGTGTCAGATACAATCAAAAGTGAGTAATTTGTTAAAAAGAAAGCGTGTTAAGCATCATTTGTGTCTGAGTGTGTCAATTTTGTATGTTCAAGTACAACAAAACATTTATAAGAAGATAAATATTATATAACCAGTGACATTAAGCACACACACAAACTACTACACATCATGTAATATGAATTGCACATTTTGGTATGTTCTTAAAACATAAACATATGGTTATGACAATCTACATCAATCAAATAAACCTACAACACATAATAATTATATACTTATCACATTAATACAGTAAGGAGTGCATACATACAATGAATACCTACATGTGTATTTCCTACATCATCAATGTACCATTTCCATATTACCGCTAGACTTAGATGTGTATTATAGACATGTGGAGACAAAACATCACAACTTTGGCCATTATTTCTAACTGTGAGGTCATAGATATGATATCACAGCAAAAAGTTATGTCTAATATTGTGATGTCAGATCTTGGTGCATATGAAATGAAAGTCTAATGCAGCAATTATCAACTTAAAAAAATTATGGACTACATTCACATTTTTTATCAATGTGTAACACTAGGTTATATTTGATTACAGATCACATAACATTTACTTTGGAATGACTCCCTGATCCATTGAAAGTACATGGTTAAGAATATTCATACACAAATAGAAAATTTATTTGACTTGATACATTCCAATGTTGAGCATCTTTTAAGTAATCATTATTTACCCTACTTTCAGAATTTTGAATTTTCATGATGTATGATCACTGAGCATTTGACTGTATACTGATCTTTAACCTTGCTATGTCATAAACTTGTAAATCTCTAAGAACTATATAAATTCAGATTTTATTTACCAGTTTTATCTGTAAATCTACGAGTGCCTCCCTGTCCACTCGACGACTATTGATTTTTATCTCATACTGAATAGTGAACAAGCATAAATCATAATACAACAAAATGTAACAGTGTGCGAGAGAATATGGCCATAGATAAAATTCAATGCTAAAAAGCTAATGCAAGAGTTTGTAGATGTACATGTAATAGCACAAATTGTACCAATGTATATACATGTATATATCACATGAAATAAAACAAATGGAATGCATGAGGGATTAGCAGTGGTTAGATAGGCTCTCAGCGAGTTTGTCATGAAATATTATACAATGTAAATGAATATTTATAAACACTGACAACAACAGTCATGTCAAATTAAGTGAGCAAATTTACTAAACATGTTTAAATAAATACACATACAATGGTACATAAACACTGTGTGTCACACGTGGTATATTCCAATCCCATGTATACATCTATGTGTAAATTATGGACACATGAGAAAACTTAGTTAATTTGATTTTATCTATCTAAACATACATAAGGAAAGGATAGTAGGTCAGCCATGAATTTCAGAAAGCTTTCTGTCCTCTATTTGTATGAAAACTCTTACAGAAAATGTTACAATGCTTTTCTCAAATACTTCTCACAATATTAAGACTAGTTTTATCTTTCATTATTATCATATTCACATTCTTTGCAAGGATATGTAAACCTTTATGATTTTTATTACGATTGCCTTTTTAGAGTTAAGATCAGATATCCTCATCAATGAGAAGCTCAAAATTGACTTACAATACAATGTGCCCAAGTTATACCAACTCTTAATGTAATAATAACACTAATCTTGTTCACATGTTAATGGTCTGATAAGAAATTCTTGAACTGTTCTTTTAAACTTGAGTTTTGAATCTTTTGTTGCAAAATTTTAACTGATTTATGAATTTGAAAAATAC
Source organism: Pinctada imbricata (assembly GCA_033119305.1). Taxonomy (NCBI): domain Eukaryota; kingdom Metazoa; phylum Mollusca; class Bivalvia; order Pterioida; family Pteriidae; genus Pinctada; species Pinctada imbricata. The sequence goes on along the minus strand of VSWD01000009.1, from coordinate 5,823,198 downwards.
TGAAATTTTCAGAATTAAAAAACAACAATACAACACTGTCTCTCCCATTCTCTAGATTCTCTAAGTCAGACATTAAAAGAAATTTGTTTTGCGAATCCAATATACAAATTATATGTACATACCAACTCTTATTCATTATCCTTTGATTATGACATAACCCTGAGTTTATAAGATAAACTAAACCTTGTACTTTCAAAATGAAATGGTGTATGCTAATGTTCACATGTACCTACAGTGAATAAATGAAAATTTTTTACTCAAAAAATTGCTGTCTAAAAATACTGAAATTTGCAGTAAAATGTGCTAACAAGTACTTGATCTTACTCCTGACTCCCATAAATACATGTACATGTGTGTATATACAATAATGCTCATCACATCTCATTTCAGCACTTATACTCGCACTATTCATAATGGACATTTTATGAGGTAAAAAGCACTGTAAGCCTGGTTTTTTAAGCTCATTGCTACACTGTACTAGCACAAAACAATGTGCTATGTTTCACAAGATTGCATAATTTTCATGATTTAATTCTGCAAAATTAAAATTTTCTTTCATTTGCCAAACAAAAGCAAATTTACAGTAGATAAAGAGAGTAATGGCAAAAAATCAAAAATTCAGTACATATTAAAGTAATCAGTCTGGAGTTATCACACATTCTTATGTTAATTCTTTGATCAAGAAAACAGAGACAATGGCTACAAAACATGCAAAATGAGCTTCATAAGGTCTATACATCAGAACGTCTATACTTCTGCCCCAAGGTCTAACACACCCTGTTCCGCTACCGGTACATATCTGTCCCCTATCTGTACAAGCAGTATTACCTTATCTACATGAGATCTCTTTATGGTCTCTCTATGACACGGTATCCATTTATGTACCACTGCCCCCTCCATACCTTTGGTTGGTATCCATCCTTGCCAACCATTTTTTCCGCCACTCTGACGCCATTCCTCGTTTGGCCACTGTACATCTATCCTCCGTCCCAGGTTAATGTTGTCAAAGACAAGTGAAGGATCCATGATCTGTACAATATAACGATACGCATCACTGTTCAAACTATTCATTAGTAAAATCATAATAGAATTAAAGGCAAAGTATAGCAAGTAAAAATTAAAAGTTTTCATTATTAAGTAAGAGAAATTTACTTTCAGATTAAGACAATATATAATGATAGAATCTCAACCAATAACTTTGAAATGCTTACATGTATGTTTACTTTATGAAAGTTTGAGATTGAATGCCTTACCCTGACTCTGTGAGATAATGTATCTTTATTTGAGGTAGATTCTGATTTGAAGCCGGCTAGGGAGACTAGTGTGAGAGGTTTACCGGCAGAGCTCGTGGTGGACACCAGGCTACCACGGTTACCCAGGCTCTGTAAAGCTAGATCCTGCTGGTTGGTGGGCGTGGACAGGGTGGATCGTGTGGTGTAACCTGGGAATGTGCAGGGTGTCAATCAGTAAGATGGCAGTTATATGAAGGATAAATCCTAACAGTGGAAATCCGTAAGACGGCATTAAATGAGGGATACATTCTAACAGTTATTATCTATGAGAATTACATGTATCTCATCCCCCTCTGCTAAGAAGTGGAACATATTTTTCAAATCATTTGAATATTGGCTCCAGTATCATCTTAATGCATGAAGGAATGAGGTATACTATAATAAAGTGCTGATGTGAAAGGCATAAAGTTATCATATATTACTGACATACCTAGAATGTTAGCAGCCCCTGTATGAGTACATGACGATACAGAGTAAGGTACACTCTCCTCAAATCCCGAGCTACTACCGGCACAAGTGGCTCCACAACGACGTCGCATCCTAAATAAAGTCACAACCGTAGATATCACATAAAAGAGACACTCATGTAACATCTTCACAAGGAACTAGTGTTAATGAGCAGCTTGATACAATTGTTACAGAAACATTACTTAGCTTTGTTGAGGAGCATAAGTCAATACAAACCATACCAAAGATAAAATATATGCTATATACATGTATTACATATCCAGTGTACTAGTACATTTTGTTTAAGTACACAACAGGTACAATGTCACAATGCTACAATTCTTACATCAAGAAGGTATTCAATTTATTTAATGTTTGTCAAACCTACTGATTCCTCAATTTGCAAGTCTTTTAAATTTGATATTTCCTTATTTTCTGAATTAAGAATTACAAAAGGCATTTTCAATGACAAACATCTAATTTTAGAACATCATATGAAAATAAGACGTTGATACTTACTGGACCCAGAGGTTTTTGAAGAAGCTTTTAACATTTGCTATGATGAATTCTCCACCAATTATAGACGATAATTCTGTATGTGTGGAGGAGTAGGATGTGGTTAACGGTGATACATAGATAGGATAGCCTATAGGCTGGTCACATGATGAGTTGATCATGTTGCGTAGGGCTTGTTTAGCATTTTGTATGCTACCTCTCTCGGGATTTCTGTTGCGTAGATATATCAGCTCCTGTTGTTGCCCCGCCCACAAACCACGGACACACTCTCTGTTCACCTGTAATAGTGTGTATGAAAGAGGGAAAGATGCACTGAATTTCCAACTGACAATAAAGACATTTTTCATTTTAATTTTGATTTCACTTCAACATAACACATTCTTTACTAAATTGACAATGTTTCTCACTAATTTTTTTAAATGCATCTAAATTAAATTTCCTCCAATTATTCAGAGTACAAATTTCTGGTTACCTTGACGACCCTAAAAGTGAGGAATTTCTTGTTCAGCATGATGATCTTGTACTCATCTGATCCCTCCACATCAAACACATGTCTGTTATATAAAATAAAGAATATCAGTCATATGCCATGCTCTGAGATTAACAAATGTATTACGTTGGCGAAATAACATTGTATTTCAGTGAAAATGACACATCACGATCATTTGTGCCTCAAAAAAGGAAGGTTAACATATTGCCCCACAATGAAGAAAATCAAAATGTAGAAATTCCATATTTTAGTGCATTTATTAGATTCTGTACAAAAGATACTTTATCTTCCTATACTATTTATTCTTAACCTAACCTTAAAGCTAACAATGATGGAGTATTTGACAGTACAGCATTCCTCCATTGTGGATCTGCCTCGTGGGATATCACCATGTTCTGTTCGTAGTTATTGATGGTGTCATATTGTGATATTAACTCACCTTAAAGCTAACAATGATGGAGTATTTGACAGTACAGCATTCCTCCATTGTGGATCGGCCTCATGGGATATCACCATGTTCTGTTCATAGTTACTGATGGCGTCATATAACGTCTCATGATCTTCATACTCTTCCATAAACAAGTAATAATCCTACAAATGTACAGAATAAATCAATGATAAATAATTTACATCCATGTAGCAGTTCATACAAGACAAAACGTGACACATGACAAGGCCCGGTATTGATAGCACAGTAGGCTGAGTGGAACACTAAGCTCAGACAAGGTTGACGCTTAAAGGTCAAACTTTAGTACCAAGAGAAAGGTCTTATTACAAACAATATACATGTACATGTTCAGGTAAAATGCAAAAGCCTAATCTGTAAAATGCAAAAGCCTAATCTTTTCTCATTCAAAAATAATGACTGTGCAAATTAGAAATGGGGTCTCATTTATGCATTTACTGGTATTTTTCAACGAAGTTTTTACATATTGTACACATATTACTAGGTTTTCATAGTCCATTGATTTCTGGTACTCACTTGATGTAATTTGAGTGCCATTCTAATACCAGGGGCCACAACTCTTCTAAGCAGTTCCATATCAGCAAACACCCACTCATCGTGAGGTGAAGTGATTCGGAAGTCTCCCTTAAACAAGGCATGGAGTCCGTAAAGGAAAAAGTCACCACTGAAAAATAATGGAGAAAATTTTGTAAAAGAAATCTGAGTGGGTATCTTTCAGCTGTAATTTGTGTTTGCCCCATGTATACTTATCTAATACAGAAGTGTTCAAAAATATCTATTTGGTGTTTTAGCCAGTCTTTTCTGAATGTTGTCTTTTTTATGAGATCACAAAAATCAATTGACTCTAAAATTTATACATGTATCTGAAGAATTCTTATTCACATATCCATGTTCATGAGTGTCATCCTCTATTGTACAGGATGTCTATCATTTTCCATCCTGACTGTGAGTAGAGATCCCTTACCATGTAGCAGCATTATTATGTGTGGCTGTACCGAGAGCTCTCCTTCCTAACAAACTCAGACAATAACACAAAGACACCAGTGACGAGTTCTTCTCACTATCTGATGCCTGAAAATATAACAAAATCTCTTGATAATATTTTGCAGAAAAAACCCTATCTAATACAAATGTTAAATAAATGTACCAGTACATGAACTTTATACATGTACATGTACATGCGCATGTCCACTATTGCTTTTCACATCTAAAGAAAAGGAATTACAATAGACTTTTTTTTTTAATGTTAAGAGCAAATTTCAATCATGCAATTTTCTTAGAATAACGAACAGATTAATGGTACTGTTTGAATTTGCCTAAAATGATTTCATTATTAATTTGGACAACTTCTCAGAATGAAAAAAAAATGCATCTCTAGCAAAAAGGACTAAACGCATTTTGTGTAATTTGCCGGAAAACAAATTGAAGTAATTCATGTAATCCTAAGAAATAAATCAAATAAATGGAGCTTGGTTATATTCTTGGATTAGCATGACATGAGTATACCAATGAAAGAATCGTAAACTTATACATGTTCATATTTACACATACCAGTTGCCGTCTGTTAGAGCAGTACTGTATCCATTGTAAGTATGTGTTACAGAACGTATTACGTGACACGCCCTTCAGCTTCCCATCATAATCCTCATCTGTTGACATGTTAAATACTGGATCCACATCCACAAAATCCTCATCCAGTGTGGAGTTTAAATGCTCCACCACAGAGTCAAGCTGAAGCCACGCCTCCAGGTGGGGGGAACGCACGGTGTAGTAGATGATACTCTGAAAGAAGGTACAACAACAAAGGTTTATATGTGTTTATTAATAAGATTTCAAGAAAAATGATAGAACACTTAAACTTGAAATTTAAATCTATATATACAAGTTAATCATTCAGTTTAATCAGTAACCAATGCATATCATGTTTTATTGCAAAGCTAAACTAAGATGCTACAAGGTATACAAAAACAAGAAAAACATGAACTTGACAGTGTTTTCTTTGCCGAAAATATATGACTACATTTGAATATGTATAAGCTTTAATTCTAAGACATGTATACTTTTCATCATTAGTTGTCGTCATGATTTTTATTAATACAAAGAATTGTCACTTAGATACTTGAAGAAAAATACACATATCGGTGTATCTACAAGCCAGATGACTTACCATAACATAGTAATTGAGTAGAACTTTGCGAGTATCAAATCCATGTACCATAGTGGCTGCACTATTATCACTGATACTGTACCCCTCTAACACATACTTGGTGACCACCACTTCCCATGCCAGCCAACGCTGGTTAAACGCTGCATTCAGTGACAGGAAGTGGGGCAGGTGTCCTGGCTCACAGCAACAAAAACCTACAAAAACAAGCTATCTTAGTAGCTTCATGTACATGTACATGTATATGTGTATTGACAATATACTGTAATGTGGTTTTATACCAAATACATAATTATAGACATGAGTCTATCTCTTTCTTTCAAAATTTTAATGTGCAGTGTTTGTACATGTAGATAGTGTTTGTAGATACTGATACTGTAAATGAATCATTACAGTATGTACATGTATGTCATCACACCACGAAGAAACATCTTTTTTTTCTGAAATACAAAGCTGGCAACCAAGGTTTTAACAAAGTAACAATATTATTCATCTTACCATCATTATCTTCCACTCCTTCAGTTATAGCTTCTACTTCTCTTTGTTGACAATATGTGCCTAAAATAAATTGATTAACACTAAAATATTGGTTCTTGGTCAAGACTAAAGCCAGACCATATGTTAAAAGAGACGTAGAATTTCTCTTCTTAAATTCTTTACCTTGTTTACTTTTCCCTAACAAAATTTCAAATATGATTTACAGTCACTGAATGAGAATGTGTACATAGACATTTACATATCTATCAATAGTTCCACTTCATTATAATTTTTAACACCCATATACAAGCATCATACGTTATCAATTTCATGACCTCTTCAAATAAATACATTTACATCCTGAAATGCATATATGAATATATGTGAGATAAAAGTCAGATAACATTAGATCTCTAGAGAGAAATCTTCAACTTCCCTCCATATTTAAAATGATTTAAATGAATGTTCTATTTACTGACCCCTGAATTCCAGTCCTCTGAGCTGGAAGGTGACGAGTCCATTGCCCATCTCTATAACGTGTACGAGGGCGTTAAGGTAATCTGAGGCCATGATAAAACAGTCTCCTTGTTCAGCGTTCCCCCATCTCCCTAACATCAGATCCCCACACAAACTGTGCTGTAAGGATCGGGTCAGGTGCTCGTAGAAAATAGAATTCAAGTTGTTGTCATCAGCACCTGGTAATGATAGAAAGCCAAGATATCTTGTCAATCAATGTTTATTTTCTTATCATAATTTTTTTTCTCAATTCTTAAAAGCATTTAAGATGAAGTACTACACTCATACAATACTCATAAAAATGATTTTTTATTCACATACCTGGATTTCTCTCCAGCTGGGAGGACAGCTTAGTGTTGGAGTGATCAACTCTCTTTGTACTATAAATTAAGATAATCCATATAAAAATAGGAAGTGATTTTGCCCTTATAGAATTCATTACTAAGTTGAAAGGACTGTACTATAAGAAATTTTTCACAAATGAATAGCTATTGATGATCAATCTAGACAGGAATTTTGTAAAATGTTGGGAAAAAGAGGTAACTCACTTGCAAATTTGAATCTGTAAAAATTTGTCTTTATTTTACAGATAGGTAATTTAAACATTTCTCAGATGATAATTCTTGTAGTACATCATATAAGCAGCTTACTTGTAATCTTTTTCCCAGAATTTGATTGGGCGCACATATGATGTGAAGAATATGGCACTTCCTAGGAACGGATTGAGGGGCGTGGAAAATACTGCTGACACACCCGCTTGTACAAATAACATGGCAGAATCTGACATCTAGGTCAAGGTCATTCATCCAATCATTGCAGCAAGAAGTACATTTATATACATGTATGTGCATTTATAAAATCTCTAACATTTTCCAGGCTTTTTTTACTCTACCTTGATGAAAAAGTAGGAAAAAAGTAGGAGTAGTCAATGAAAAAAAGTAGGAGAAAAATAGGAAAAAGTAGGAATTAATAGGGGAAAAGTAGGAAATTTTCCATCACTTTTAGCGACAATTTTCAGTAAGTATATCACAGTATGCAATGATTGTAGACTGGTAATGGTCATCTTTGAGGAAATCACAGAGAGAAATAAGGACAGATTGATTTTTCATGTAAAATATACAGAATGGGCAAGCGAAGCGAGCCTGAACTTTAAAAAAAAATATTGAATAAGATGTCTATGATAAGTGAAACAAGTAATTTTTTACTTTTGAGATGAAAAAGTAGGAATAGTAGGAGGTTTTGAAGAAAAAGTAGGAAAAAATAGGATAAAAATAAAAAAGTAGGAAAAGCAGGAAATAGTAGGAAAAAGTAGGAACAGTAGAAAGCCTGATTTTCCATAAAAAATTCAAAATTGTATGCACTCTTCAAGAAAGGCTACAATATTAGTGTTTGTCAATTATATTATTCCTAATGGACAAATACGTGTGTTATCACCATATACAATGATCACTTTGATGATCAAAATGCATTTTTAACGATATTGTACAAAGGATACGAGGTACACTAAATGGCTGAGCAAAGGCATGAAACGCTGATCCCCAAGTGATCTGCCACGGAGCTATGTACGTAATTATAAACTTCATCTTCAGCATCAGGTCACAAAACTGTAATGTACATGTATATGTATCGTATATGTATATGAAGATTTCAATATAAAATCATGACTATGCCATACAAGTATCATACATGTATCTTAACAGAACATTCACATGTAGATATACCTAAATTGTTCATACCCATCTAATATCGACATTCAAAAATAATTTTACATGTACAAAGCACTGATGACTTTTTTCACGAGAACCAATAGATTTGGAAATACATACGTCTAAGTCAAGATTTGAATTTTGATCAAAAGAACTGTATCTAATGACAGATACGTGTATATGATAACTACATACAACAATTTACATGTATATTATACAACTTACAAATAATGACAGATACATGTATGTGTATATTATGTGTATAATTACATACAACAATTTACATGTATATTATATAACTTACAAATACTTAGCTTTTATGGTGTTGTTATACTAACCTTTGACATGAGTATAGAGACAATAAAGAAGTACACAAGGAATGTGTCAGGAGCCTTTCTGTAATCATACTTAAAGTAGAACACAGTAAATGAAATCACTAGGAACTGCTTGGCCGCATTAGAAAACGAAAACCGCAGTAACTTCATGGCACATATCACGAGGACTAAAGGTCCAACACTGAAAATAAAGGCATAAAATACATGTACAAAACTATAGTTGCAGGATGGAATAAAAACATGTTCTGTATTTGTAGAACAACAATGTAACCTGTCAGTATCTTTGTTAGTAAAACAGCTGCAATGTAAAAAGAAGGTCATACTCCAAGGTCAATGTTAAAGGGTCAAAATTTGGTACTCACTATTTGCCAAGGTTACAGATGATATGAGGTGTAGATCTCGTCAAGGCACAAAGAAAGACAACTGGGTACATCATGTTCCTCTCAAAGAAACAAAACCACACATACATCTTCTCAAACCACATTATCTTTGGTGTAACTGAAAATCAACAGCAGGGATTTTAAAACTTCATATTATTACACTTCTCTCTTAAAAAGGGAAAAATTAAGAGCTGAGGGTTCAAACTAAGCACAAAAATCATAACTGTTGATAGTAAACAAATATACAATCCCTTGAAAAAGGAAATTTGACTAATACTGGAAGGAAGAATACTTCAAAATTTTGACAATAGTATACATGTACATGTATACTTTGATCATCTCTGTCTGGTAAAGCAAATTCCATCACTATAGATATTAATTCTAAGGACTACGTCAGTTAATTAAGTTGAATGAGACACACTTCACATACACAAGTATAGCAATACTAATTATGGCACATCTACATTATATATAAATATGCAAAATATTGAATACATACATGTATATGTACATGTATTTTAGAATTTGTCAACATACTCACCTGTAACTTCAAAGAAGTTTCTTTCCCTGTTAGCAAGTACTGGATGAGAACAACACAGCCAAGGCATTTCTTTTCTCAGCATTGGTATAACATAGTGGATCAGAAAACCTACACTAGCTGCCATGTAATACAGTATGTCACTCAACACCGGCTGAAATGTTCAAACCAATCAATTCTTATTCACTTCATATGTAACATGAAATATTATTGGCCGACTTCTATCAATTTGGAAAATTTAAAAATTAAATAAAATCAACTTAACATGATCATCTACATTTTTACTGACTGTGAATGAATTTTCTGAAATACATGTACATGTAAATGTATTTCATGTCTTTTAGGTCATTTCTGAAAATAAGCTTATGAACTGTTCACGTTAGATTTCCTCATTATAGATTTTAGACAGACAATACCTGTAAGACTGGACTGCTGAAGACAGTACTGATATGAACAGAGAACACAATAATCCCCACAGCAATACCCACAAGTAGATCAGACTGTAACCTCTCAATCTGAAATTTAAAAGTATTTATCTTTATATTTTCGTGCAGGGAAATATTCGCGAAGTCCATTGATTTGCGAAAAACGTGAAATTTACCTCCATCAGAAAATTTCCATGAATGTAACCACTGACAAGTGTGATCACAGTAACTACTGACAAGTGTGATCACTGCATAAACATTATTTGATTTGAATACAAATTACATTCTAAGCATCCTTCAAATTACTGCACTCTCATTTATCTCTTTTCTTCCATACCTTTAACTTTCATTGGTATAATCTAATGCTGTATCACACACTTTATTTGTAGTTTCGTTTATATCTAAATAGAATGATGTACTACAAATGTCTTTTTCATTTTTTCATGACCTTGATTAAGCAGATATAACATACCACACATTTCTTGAGTTTACCAGGTAATGGATCTACCAGCTCCCCCTCTCCTGTACTCTCTGTTATGGATGGACAAGTACAGTCTTTAATTAACATCCTGTAATCAAACAAATTAACAATGAACTTAACAAACAGGCACAAAATCAAACTAGATGATGTAAACAAAGCATACACAATTAATTCTCCAAATTTGTGTAAGATACATCTTGATGCATGCAGTAGTATACTTACCATAAAGTAGTCGGATCACTGGCCGATCGGCTAAGGTGGTATGATATGGCTACTAAAATACCAGAAAATATAGAAAACACGGCATTCTGTGCTAGATTCTTGTCTTCACATGCTTTAGTACTGTCCCCAACCTGAAACATATCAATATACATGTACATGTACAGTATGTACGTATTATACGGTTACAGAGCCTAAACACAAGCAATGCAGCACAGTCATACATGTATATGTGGCTGTATGTACGTATTATACGGTTACAGAGCCTAAACACAAGCAATGCAGCACAGTCATACATGTATATGTGGCTGTATGTACGTATTATACGGTTACAGAGCCTAAACACAAGCAATGCAGCACAGTCATACATGTATATGTGGCTGTATGTACGTATTATACGGTTACAGAGCCTAAACACAAGCAATGCAGCACAGTCATACATGTATATGTGGCTGTATCAAGTCATTCAAGATAAAGACAGTATGGCTGGACTGCATAGTAAGTTTTTGTCAGTAACTAGGTCAAAGTCCAAGGTCAAGGTCACTAGATTAAATGTTACGGCATATATTGAAAGGTCTTGTCACAGGCAACCTACCTGAATAATATTATGTTTTTACTGTGTATGGTTCCTGAGATTTTGCTTCAAGCCAAATTGTTGACGACAGACAGAAGGACTGACACACAGACATCGTCAATCTATAGACTGGAATTGCTTTGCAATCCAGCCAACAATTAGTACATCTTTGTACAGGAACACAGTGATCTCAGGCTCACATCAACCATGTCTTCATTTTTCAATATGGGATACAGAAATGTAGGATTTGCAAATCTGAGATATCTAATTTATAATGGATTTCCAAATAAAAAACCTATCTTGTGCCACTACATTGTCATAGAAAGTTTCGTGTGTTTTTACCTCGACAGCTACATAACAGAATCCATAGAGTATTGCCACAGCTATCAGACTTCTGACAAAACAGTAAACAGCTGACGTCAGACTCACAGAGGCTATAAAACATCATTATACCATGGTAAATGACAATTAATCAGTTTGCATGGAAAAAGGATTTTTTTCTTTGTCTCATTATGTCATACTACCAAATTCAAATCATTATGGAAATCTTGTTTGCAGAACTACAATTTCAATCTATTTCAATTCTACTAGCTTAACAGTAAAAACATTGAAAAAATGCCAAGGAGCTGTTAAGATAAGGCGTAAAATCAGCCCTGAAAAGTGGAATTTTGAAAATTGAAATTTCAAGAACCTTTTTTGGTAAAATGTATACCTATACGGCATCCCATCAGAATATGAAGTTATTTTTTATCTGTTTTGCATAATATTGCTAATTTTTAGGTCAAAACTTATCTTTTTCTCATAGAAATCAATAGAAAACGGAAAAGTTTTATTGAACATTGTTCCCCCCGGATATACAGAAAGCCACTTTTACTGGAAATGTGTATCCATGATACAAATCTTTTGGCAAAGTGGGGTTCTGTATCTCCGGGGGGAACACTACCCCAGAGACGAAAAACTAAAAATGGAAAGGGGGGTGCATTTTATAAGAATCGATCTTTTTGACCATTAAATATAGCATATTTGACTATTTTTCCTCTTTAATCCATCAAACATTGTGTACTCAATATGATTGAATGAAAGATACAAGAATTAGAAACGAAATAAGCAAGAGTGATGTTCATTTCTCCGTCAATGTGTATTTCGCGCTAAAAGGCTTACATTGTAGCCATTGAATGAAGAATAAGACCGTATTTTAAGTTCCGGATTTCATTATTTACCGATTAAAGGAGGTAGAACGTTCGAAATCTATTTCTGATACACAATGCAGACATATTTTTTATGTCTTTTAGGTTATATTTATCCATTTTAGATAAAATATTCAAAAATGTATACGTTTTTTGTCGATATTATCGGATTTTCTATCTGAGCACCCCTACCTCTTTCGACCTTAATTTTACAACCTTAAGAGTTCCTCAACATAATATAAAAAAATGTAAAAGGTCTGCAAATACATTATATTTCAATAATGATTCATGTTTTTCTGTGTACGATTCGCCATGCGGAAGAAATAAGTCACGGGATTCAGGGCTAAATACGGCCCTTATCTTAACAGCTCCTTTGCAAGAATTTCAAAATAAATGAAGTGAAGAATCTCACCATTGCCTCCAAATATATGCATATCAATCTGCTCTAATAAATACATAAGGAAAGTGTTGACTTGTGGTAAGAGACCAATGGTGAATAGAATTGGGAAACATAAGATGAACACTGAAAAATAAAATATTCATGAAAAAATACATGTAGATAAGCCAAAAGTTTTTATATCTTGAGATCTAAAGAGGGCGTAATTATCAATCACTTCCTAGCTGTTTTTTATGGAAAAGTATTAGTCAGAGTATTGATCAAGTCTCATAATTCAATGTGCCTCCAACTTCGAAGCCACAAAGCAGTAACAATTAGAACTAAGAGGCAATAAACCATAACTAAGCAGATTCCATTTCATTTTCTACTAAGCTTAAGATATCTCATTAATTGAATATACATGAACATGTATTTCAGTGTTTCAATAAATGTATCTTTTACTTTAACAATCTTTGATTTTAGACTATTAGCGTCTCACCTTTAAGGAGATCTCTACCAAACTGAAGGGAAGCAACAACAGTTGTTGATGTTCCGTAAACTAATGACGACGATGGTACTTGACTCTGGCAGTAGTCTAGTAGTAACATAAGGCCACAACATAAACAGAAATAAAATGGACGGCTGAATACTACCATACGATTATAACCCTGTAACAGAAATAAAATGGACGACTGAATACTACCATACGATTATAACCCTGTAACAGAAAATATGTATGTAGAATTTCAACTGAAAATTAACACCTACACATACTTGTATACATGAATAAAAACTTTAAAAGATGGTTTGAGTGTAAGATATTTTCACCGTATGAATGCCACATTTAAGCAGCAATAAAAACAAGACTTACATGCATTGGTGAGGCCGCATCAGGTTGAACACTCTGTTAAAGGTAAAAGACGTAATTGATAAAATCATTCACAGTTAACTTGATAAAATCATCCACAGTTAACTTGAATGAATGTTTATAAGCTAATTTATATTACATGTATATTAAAATGACAGCCATTCAAAATCAGATAAAACTTATAATATCAAACTTTATCACATGATACACCCGTTATGCAGTTCCATAAAGCCATTTCATAAATATATGATATGATAACACGTTACATATCGCTCTGCTTGAATGCGATTGGTCAAGTTTGGAACCTAATCACATAAACCTTGACAAATGTGACCTTTTAAATATCGGTCAACTGTTAAATTCAGACCCGGAGTCGATATCAATGATTAAAATTGTTGTTGTTAAATTAATTCTTGCATTAAAATACTATTCAAAATTAAAATACTTTTCTCTTACGCACAGAATATCTATACGATGGGGACACTACTTCTCATAGCGTAGCATACGACCCTAGATCACGGCGTGGTTCGCCTCTGTAGTTCTCGGAAACGTTGATTTCACGTTAGAAATACACATTTTTATGCAATATCATGTGATAAAAAGAATCTCAAATGAATTTTCATTTCATACGATGTATTATGAAACTCGTTGTGCGTTTTATATCCCCTCGCCAAGGCTCGGGGATATAAAACTCACAACTCGTTTCATAATACATCGTATGAAATGAAAATTCATTTGAGATCCTATATATATTGTCAAACAGTTACAGCTAACAACATCTATGTGCACATGTATATGCACAAGAACAAAATAATGAAGTCCTGAACTGAGCTTAAGATAAGCAATCTACATGTAGTTCAATCATATCTCATATACATACAAGTTTTCAGAGCCTTTTAACTGTGTGTAATTCAAACAAGCCATACAAATGAGCACCTAAAAGTAAGAACATACCTTGATGAGTGAATACTGACAACTAGCGATGATAAAACAGAATAAGAAGACGAAGATGTCGTGGTAGAAGTTGGAGGATAAAACAAGGGCTCCTAACGCCCCGACTATTATGGCAATTATCACAGCTATTAAATTCTCCAGAATGCCAAGGTTTCTGCAAAAAAAGAAGGCAATGATAAAATGTTGGAAAAATTAAAACCTAAAATTTTAGCAAATTTTTGTATTTTGTTGCACGCAAAGAGGAGACACTGACTCTCCCCAAGCACTTGGTCTCGCTTCCAAATATTCACAACTGTTCCAATGAAAATTCTAATGATTTTACCTTACCTTCTCCATTTTGAGACTGAACAACTGATGGATACTTCTTTGTTGTTTACTGTATATGTAAGATATACTGAACATCTTAATGGATATAAAATATGCATATAGGTTCTCCTAAACTTTTGAACAGCAAAATTGTTAAAAAGTATTATCAATGTGAAATAAGGTCCACCATAAACAAATCTCTCAAATACATGTACAACAGAATTTTGAAAACAAAAATATAAAGTATGGAAAGCAATTTATCAAGACTTGGAGAAAAGTTGACTTGGAATAAATAAATACCTAACTAAAAATAAATACCTATCTAATAGAGCTAGCAAGGCTAATCTGTCAAATCTTATTTTAAGGAACTTCTTTGGAAGAATCTGGAATTTGTAGAATTGTTTCGGCTTTTCTTCTTTGATACTATGAAAATTGTCCGAGTCAGATGAGCTATCACATGTAGTAAGTCTCTGTCGACCCCGTTCTAACAGTTCCTGAAAGTCCTGTGGACTGACAAAACCGGGAATATTCATCCTGCTCGGAAAAAACTGAGGACGTGAATCGTCGTCTGTCGGCTTATTGACAATAGAATCATCATATATAACCGTGGATCCAGATTCACTGCTGGAGGGACTAGATGTGTAACTAAAGCTGTAATGTAAATGGACACTGGAAGTTAGATCAGGAATTTGATTTGATCAACATAATAATACAATCATCATTTTATATTTGTTGTAGAGAGCAAATACATGTATGTATGAATAAATCATGAGAAATCATGTTGATAAAATCATAAATAATTCATATATTTTTTTTTAGACATTGTAAATATCTTTAAGATTGTCCAACCTTCCGCTTGTTTCCTGTGTAGGTACGTCTGTACTTGTTGCCGTACCAGACTCATCACCAAACGTGTATGAGAACCACTGACCTGAAAATGTATACAGTTTATAATATACTAAATAAAAAAGAGGAAAAAAAGAATAAAGCACAGTATTTCCTAAAACAAAATCGTTGTAATCCTATATATTTTTTAAGTATTTTAGACCACTTGAGCTTTTTTTTACAATCATATGCAATAAAACTTATAGATGTCTTCTAATATACATGTACATTTTATATGTAGTGACTTAAATGTATACATGTACTAATTTCTAGTTTTGACCTTGACCTTGACCTATACTCTTTAAAATCAGCAGACTTACATGTATATGCATGTTTATGGATAATACTGAATGTCCATGTACATTACATAATATGAACAAAAGTCTACATGTATAGTACTATATGTGTAGATTTTTATGAGGTTACATTCACCTTTTTCATCTTGGAACCAATGTACCGCCCCTTGACTGGTGTCATCATGTGACTTGGCTATGTGCTTATCCTTCTCCTTTTGGGATCGAGACTTACTTTTCCTCTGACCCCGCCGACGTGACCTAAAATAGATAAAAAGTCACAAAATCTGACACACAGAACAACATTCTAAGACTTTTCAAAATTTCTTAGATACATGTATCGCATATGCTACAATATCAATTTAATTAAGAGAAATTACTATTGAAACATAATTTTCACACCATTTCATGACATATTTTCATTATTCATTTTTACATCTTAATCTAGAGAATTATATCTCTGCCTATGCATGTACATATTAAAGAATTTTCCACCTGTCGGTGTTTTCATATTTTACAGACTACCATATGTATATGAGTACCTTCCCAGTTTTCTATGTCGTACACCTGTAGCATCCTGAACAGTCTGTGACGGCAATAGAGCCGAGTTTTCAGTGGGTGTGGTAGACTTTGAGGACCTGACCTCCCCCTCCTCCTCCTTAACAGTACCATCCCCTGGGTCATCACCTGCTTTACCTACAATTATGGTGACAGAATATGTATAATATGCTCTTCTAAGAAAAGACCTTGATGACTAATCTTAACATAAGAAGAAAGTGACCTACCATGTCAGTATACATGTATTTAAGGTACACTCTAAATAGACTATCTTACATTTAATTTACCCATTACTGCACGTGTACCTATGTTTAGCTTAACAGAATTCACATTTTTGTGAGGAGTAAGGGTTGTTAAAAGTGCACTAATTAAATACTTCAATAAATCAATAAACTGCCATACATTCATAATGGAAAGTACATGTAATCAAAGTATGTTAATTCATTGTTCCGCTACTATGTAAATTTGCACATTTTTTATCTGTTGCCACTTAAATTTGTTTGGAATGAAATAAGTACCCATACAGTAATTCATTATGTACAATAGACCATTTTAGTATTACTGTTAGACTTGTTTTTTAGACACGCCAAGACCCAACATCACAACTTTTGATGTTATTTATTTCTATGACTTCATACATCTGTGTCTATGTTACAGTAAAAAGTTACACCAAATGTTCTGATGTCAGGTCTTAGGCCTGTATAAAATTCAAGTCGACTGTGGTAATGTGAAAATGGTCTATTGAGAGGAACACTTACTGTTTTTCCTCCTCCACTCTCTCGGACTTGTTCTTTCCCTGCTACTTCCTCTTCTTCCTGACAATTGATATCAAAACACTCTTTTCTATTTTAGGAAGCAAACCCAGATTAAATTAATATTGGTAGTAAAGGAAATAACGCATTAGCAAAAGTGACATTGTCATATTCAAGAAAAGATGCTTAAACATTCATATTAAAGATACAAATTATTCACATTACATTCTAAATGTGTTCTTCTTGGATTATCAATAACCTTTTTAAACAGTCTGCAATGAAGGTATACATGTAAATTTGAAATCCAAACATTTCTTAGAGTGAGACTTAAACATTTTCATCGACTGCTACCTTTTTCGATGACAGCTCTAACTAATCTCTTCATTTGTTCCGAGTTTCCAGAGGATTCATCCAGAATTTCTAGGATTTTTTTCTTGAAGTCTTCGTCTATCATTTCACCTGAAGAGGGAGTACCAGCCTCGGTGTCCTCTGTAATGATAAACAATATATGATGTATTTGATTGAACACTACCATACATTATACACAAAGCACTACATACATGTACATGTATATGCAGAATAGTACACAGATATTTGATGGACATCACAAGTATCCAATCTATTCATCTCACAATACATCAATGATCCTTTATGATTATATCATACAGAAAGTGTTAAATGTTAGCTATGAAATAATGTACATGTATTATGCTACTTTTCACTATTTATACATATAAGTCAGACATGCTAGCCATATAAATTACAAAATTAAGAAAGTGACTTTAGAGTTTAAGAAAACAAGCCCTTCCTGTCTCAACATACCGGTATGACCTTGACCTTCTCTACACTGAGTGTCACTTTGCTATGTAATTGATGTTTTAAAAATTCCATATCATTACTTTCTGTCATTGAATCTTATCATCCAGTTACCCTGTATAGGAGATGGTTCCTTTGGTTGTGGATTTCTAATGTAATGTTTTGGTATGGCCCCTTGTTTCTTCATCTTCTCAAGATTTTCATCCACTGGTTTTGATACCTCCCCTTCTTCCTTTTCCTCTTTAACAACCTCTGGAGAGTTATCAGGGTTTGTGTCAAAAGTACTGTCTCCTTCATTAGAAGCACTGCTTGATGATTCAGACAGGTATCTCTCCCTCATATGAATTTCTCCTGGACATAAAATAACCAAATTAAGCTTTTTGTACTGTTACATATTGACATGAACAATTTTTGACAAATGAATTAAATCAATTAGTGTCGCAGCAAGAAAGACACTGTGCTTTATTCATTACATGTATATGCAGGGAATAAATTTAAAGCATTTTCAAATACTTAGATTTAGCACCTTACATGTACATGTATATACATATATTCCCTAATAAATTGTATGTTTTACCATTAATAGATTCATTTCATGAATTGATTTCTCATGATTTTTACATTATATGAATAATATACTCTTCAAGTATCAAATTTCTACAGATATTCAAACCAGAATATGTTGCAAATAATGACCTACTTTAGATAACAAATCACTGGTACTTGTATCACTGAACTTTAGAAATGAAATACTGATATTTTTCATGTCACCATATCAACCTTGAAAGTTGAAAGGTCAAAAGAAAAATGAAGAAAAACTTCAATATAATTCTGAAACTTCATTCACTGCCCTGTTCTTCCAATACAAATATGATTTCTATGCACTACAACTAAAAGAGGAGTGAGTTCAATTACTCTGAAATACATGTAGAACAATATACCGGTACTATTAAAGGAACCATGACTGCATGAGCACTTCAACATCTTATTATGAATACCTACCCTCCTCAGAAGAGTCGCTGTCCGTACTAAACAACCAATCAAGACCAACTGTACTGCTCTGCTGAGAAGGCACATCTGGCTTATCATTGCTAGTACCATTCTGTAAAAACTTTGCTATCCTCGAACTATATGAGAGTCTTTCATTTTACCGTTTTTGTTCGCTGTAGCACTTTTAGGATCAAAGGGGGTAAATAATGACTTGATATCCCCAGCACTGCTTGGTCGGGGTTTGGATTTAACACCATCGTGTTTTCTTACTTCCACACTGACTTCCCGTGGGTTAACGTGAGAAGTCTCACTCTGAGAACCGATAGACCTGGGAGTCACATCAGCACTATGAGGTATGTTTGCTAAGAGGTCAACATTTCCAGACTGGTCCCTTGGAGACTCCGTGCATTGTTTCACATCATGTGGTTTTGTCTCTAAATCACTTTTCTTTATTTTTTTCATAGAATGTGAATCTGGAGTTAACAATCTTGGCCTGAATGGCATCATTCGTTCGTCCACGGACACACTTCTACCATACCGACCAGGTTTTTTCTCACTTTCTGTAACTAGCTGTTTTTTCCTACAATGAGGAGTCGGAGCCCTTTGTTTAAAAGGAGATGTCCGTCCGTCATTCAGTCCTTCCAGATCCACTATTGTCATGTCTTCAAGCACTGTATTGTCCTTCTTTTCTCTTCTACTCCTTTTCCTTGTAGGTCTGAATACACCACCACGTACGTTATCACCTTCATTTTCCTCACTATTTTCTTCACGCATGAAGAGTCTTGTTGGTAGTGATGAATGCAGATCTTCTAAGCCGGGATTAATTTTCCGTGGGTTTAGCTCATGAGTGGTTTCTAGAGCACTCTTTGTCCTTCGTACTGCTTTACGTCTCTTCTTTATCTTTGCTCCTCCCTCGGGTGATAAATCAGAATCTGTTTCTTCTTTAAGTTTGACAAGATCTTTCACTTCTCCTGGTTCCACTTCACCGTCTGATTCACGATGGTTTATAGCGACTTCAGCAGTTGTTGTTATCTGGTTAGACTTGGAGGTTTGTTTATCAGATGTTTCATCTATGCCACCTTCAGCACCTTTTTTATACAAAAAGACACTTATTCCGTATAAAGGCAAGTTAACAATCAAAGGAGCAACAATTTGGAAACATTTAAGAGAAATACACATTTCAATTTCTTTGAATCATGTCTATCCACTGGCTACTTGTTTTAACAAATGTTACTGCACAGTTGGTGATAAACTTATCCTTAGAGTATTGTATAGTAAATATTACTTAAACATGTATCCTGTGTGTTTTGTACTATACATGTACAGCATACTTTTGAGACATCACCGACTTTCTTTTACCATGTGTAATGTTTACAAGCGAACATTCACTTATTTTGAATACATTATCTAATTAGTGATTACTGCTGTTTAAGACTAATGGATAAGATTCAGAAAAATGTTTGTGTATAGTCATAGTGAAGCTTTATTATTTAGTCCAAAAATAAATTATTTTTCAAGCAATAATCCTAGTACACTATGCACATGGGCCTTTGATGCTATCATAAAATAAAGGTACTTCTAAAAAGCTTCATAGATTCAAAATGGCACCTTTCCTAATTCAACATATACTGATAAATCTTTCAGAAAAAGAACAGTTAATTTTGTCCCCTGCATAGTGAAATAAATACCTTTTAGACTAGAGACCGAACCCTCCTTTATATCCTCCTTTTTATCTGCCGATCCTTGTGATTGATCGATCTCATCTATCTCACACTCCGCTAGTGGAGCAGGTCCACTGATATCAGGTCCTATAAACATGATACAATATTAAATAGTTTGAAGTATCTTTGCTTGATCATGATATACTATGTTCATTTGATATACTACATGTATAATTCTTTTCCATTATCAAAATGTAGTGAATAAAGTGTACGTAAATCAAATGTCAACACCTTAGAAACATACGCATGTATAATTTTTTGTTTCCTTTATTCATATGCAAGTTTGAGATATACATTCATGTAAGTTGCTTTCATGCAAAAGTACCATACAAGATTTGGAAGAGACGGTAGGGTGAACAAAAATAACATATTATCAATAAATGCCATGCAGGTATTTAGGAGTTTATTACTTTGTGTTGTACGTCTTTCCTTTATGACCAGACATCCCTGTCTTTGTAGTCCCCTGGAGTGGACAGACTGACGACGGTTTTCCTCCTTCCCCTCCCCCTCCTCCTCGGCATTGGCCTGGGTGCTCTGGTTAGACATACTGACCATCTCAATCTGCTCAACTTCATTTTCGTTCGATCTGCACAGACAATAAACACCATATTAAAATATATCTCATAAATTATAAACCTTTATTCATTCCTGAATGATTTTTTGACACTCCCTTTGAAAAGAACCTTCCTCCTGATACCATAACTAATAATCTTTTCAACTTATCAACATGTGAAAAATACCTGCAGACAGGGGTATAGTATTTCACAAACACATCTTGTTTCTATGGTACAAATATTACCGTACATAAAGGCCATAAATGAGTGTTTATATGGTAAAGCAGCATATATCAAGTTCCTAAATAAAGCCCTAATTAGCTCTGCCATAGGTGGAACAACAATGCAATTTTTTTTGCAACGTAAATAAAGCACACACAAATTCACAATGTATAGAGTGTCAGCTCTTCCTCTCCTCTTCTTAAATACCCCAACATAGTGTAGATGTACACACTTACACAAGTTCTATGATTTTGCTGCCCTTTTCTCCCGATGATTTGTCCCCCTTTTCTGTTGGTTCCTCAATGACTTCACTGGTGTCAAACATATGATGTAACTTACAATTGACATATTTTATCAGGGCAAACAATGCACCGATTGCTGCACAGTAAATTGTCCATATTGCAAGTGTTGGTGTCAAGGTCTGCAAGTAAACAACAGATATGTTTTAAGTTGAATCAATAATTCAATTATTGGCTGCAAGTATTTGGATACCCTATACTTTATAACCGTTGCATTTATCAACTGTCATATGTGAATACTACAGTAAATATCTTCAGAGAATATCACTTTTACGGTAGCTTAACACTTGGAGGTGTGGTGAATGTTACACAGAGCAATATTTTGTATCCCAGGACATTAGAACATTCTAGAAAGGTATCAGTGATAGAGGATTGGCAAACAAAAATCTGATTGGTTTGGTAAATTAAAAAATGTTCAACATTTCACGGAAAATTTCAAAAATTCTTAGACTAAGAGATTATCTATTCCATATGATTCCACTTTATTTGGGGATACTAATTTAGTAAAGATACATGTAAAAGTCATGCAATGTAAATTGATAGTCTCTTTGATATATATTTAGCCTGTTTCCAATGAGCCACACTGATATTTCATTCTCATACCATTCATAGTACAAGGAGGCTGTGGACAGATCGCAGACAAATTTGCAGGTCATGAGGTCAAATGTCTTGGAGTAAAACTTGTTATTATGAACGTCTGTATGAAATATTAAAGCCTTATCACTTATACTTGAAGAGATATTAACTTTAAGAACATCTTCACCAAAATATTACAGTAAGGTCAAAGTTCAAAGTCAAGGTAGTTAGATCAAATATCCTGGTATCAAAATGTAGCACCTATTATGGTGAATGACTGAATAAAATATGAAAGCCCTATCACTTACAGCTGAAGAGATACTTGCTTTAAGAACTTCTTAACCAAAATACTACTACAAGGTAAAACTTCAAAGCCAAGGTCACTAGCTCAAATGTCTTGGTATCAAAATGTAGTACTTGTTATGGTGAATGTATGTATGAAATACTAAAAGAGTTATCTGCTCTAATAACTTCTTAACCGGACGGATGGACAGACGGACAGATGGACAGACGGACAGACAGACGGACAGGGTGTTTCCTATATACCCCCCAAACTTCGTTTGCAGGGGGGTATAATAAAGGCTGCATGCATTATATCAGTATTTGTTTGATTTACACTGCATAATTAAATTAATTAATGTTACCTGTTATCTGTAAATATATAATTATCTTAATAAGACGAGTACTCACTATTCCTGGGGACAGTTACATACAACGTACCTCATAGCATTATTAAGGAACATTAACAAGATCAAGGGTTAAGATCTAATTATTTTTTCACTATGTCCATATTTTGCGATTTGATGATGCTTACAAACTTAGCGAAAATACGGAAGATCACAAGTACTTCTAACCATGACTATACGAATGTTCTCGCGCACTCTTCAATTGTTCTCCATTGTTATGACGTCATCAATTTACTTGGGCAGAAAAGGTTTTGAACAATGGATTAGGTAGGTGACTAATTGAAAAATCAGAACGGACACACTGTACGTGCTGTATTTGTGATCTTGCGTATTAGACATACAAAAAATTCCCAATATACGGTATGTTCTTGCTGGAAGGTTGACATTGCACGATGAAATCATAGGTTCCAGCTGCGGCTTCAATTATAGTCCAGCACATTACCGATAGCTCAGTCATTTAACATAACATACTGAACTATCCTACTACCAGAACCACTACGACCTAACCTCATTTTCCTTTTCCCTGCCATGTGGTTTATTGCCTCTACAGCATCACTATTCGCATCATACCCTGCATAGGTTCGAATCCCATCCTCATTGCCATTAAACTTAAAGTAATCATACGATTCATAGGTTCCAAGCCACATGTCAACCAAAGCTGTCTCCTTCATAGTAGTCTGCACGTTAACGAGTGAGCTAAAGGACATCCCCATAGCTCAGTCATTTAACACACTGAACTTTTGTACTACCAGAACAATTACAATGGCAACTGTGACACTAATTACCAGGGTTCGCTAATCGACTTGTTTACTGCATGGCCTACATGTCCAACACTTAAAATTGTAGAAACACTATCTTGAGTGATGTGGTAAGCACCAACTCATGATTCAGCCAATGTATGTGAAAGAAGCTGCAGGTACCCAATCCGGTGCTCGAACACCGTCCCATCCTCGTTGCCATTGAAGTAATCAAATATTCCCAGCCAGGTGTGAACCACAGCTGTCAACTTTGTAGTACAGCACGTTACTAGTGAACTTAATGGACATATCAATAGCTCAATCATTCAACACAAGGGCGGATTTAGGGGGGTTTGGGGGGGTTCGGGAAAACCCCCCCGGTTTCCAATTTTTTTTTTTTTTTTTTTTTTTTTTTTTTTTTTTTTTGGTAACATTAGCACTCGGAAAAACCCTGCAAACTGAGTAATAAAAATTGCTTAATGGCCACCAGAATTCACTATTTTGAAACAAAATTTCCAAAAATTTTCTGATATACATGTATTCTATCGCATATCGATTCGATACCGTATCAATTGGCGTATTTGTTGATTCGTACAGACAATCGCGAAGTTTTTGTAATGTACGTCGCAGAGGGGGTTTTCTGTTTAATTTATTCGCGAAAATTAACATTAACAAATACTATAATATGAACATGTTCAAATAATTTGCAAAACATGTACGTGTGTCAAACAATCAATGTAAATGGTACGGGGATCGGAACCTACACGTTTCTGTCCTCAAATACCCGGTTTGAGTATTTTTGTCATCTACAAACAAATTTTGTTAAAAACATACATTGTACTTTGAAATAACCGGGAAAATGGGCAAACATTTAACATTGTAGATAGCTCGAATATGCTCCGGGGGCCTATAATTCAGCATCCTTTAAATCCTTCTCATACACCTACCGGTACACACCTGTGACCAAGCTCCTCCCCTTTGACATAAAAAAGAACCCAGTGATACTCAAAATTTTTTACTCGATATCGTACCAATATTCTAAGTACATGTCACCGCGAGGACAACTCAACAAGCCAGGGGCGAAGCCTGGCGAACATTTGTACGCAAAAACGTCCACATCGTCTCGCGAAAAAAAAAAAACAAACAAACAAAAACAAAAAACAAAAAAAAAACGAGAGCGCCTCCCCCGGCAGTAGCCAAAAAGAAGGGGGAGGGTCTTTTGAAAAGTATTTAAAGCAAACTACTGTTCAAAAATAATTCAAAGACACTCCAGAAACCACTGATTTGAATGCATTTTTCGTAATTTTTCTCGTGTATCATTCGAACTTAATACAACTATCACTAAAAAAGTGCGAGCGGTCGATTGGAAAGACTTTATGTTAACGTACATATAAGTATTTAGGGAATATCATGTTCACATCTCAAGTTTTCTTCATCTTAGATACGGTTCATCCCATGCTGACATCGAATCATCTATATGCATTATCCCATCTAAATTCAGCTCAAATACGCTTCAGAGGTCAGCAATTTGCTTCATTTTTTTTTTCAAAATTTAATTTCTTAGGGGGGGGGGGGGGGGGGGAGCACCCCCACTCCCTTCAAGGGGATGGGTAACATATTTCCATACTGTCCCCACTTGACCCTTCGGGTCTCGCAAGTCATTCCCCCAAAAAAGTGTCTGTGCCCCCGGACATCTGAAGTTCTTGATCCAACCCTTCTTTATAGACGTCCACAACGAAAACACCCTGGCTACGCCCCTGCCAGCAGTAAAGGAAAAATTATTTCATTTAGGAATATTTATTAACCACATAAATTGAATGGAAAAAATGGTCTGAATATTCGAGAAGGTAAGGAGAAAATATGCTCCAGATTGCACCATTTTATTCCATTTTTTCAAAAATTTTCGTGTCTCGCAAGTCATCCCCCCAAAAAAGTGTCAGTGCCCCCGGACAGCTGAAGTTCTTGGTCCAACCCTTCTTTATAGACGTCCACATCGAAAACACCCTGGCAACGCCCCAGCCAGCAGTAAAGAAAAAAATATTTTATTAAGAAATCTTTATTAAACACATAAATTGAGTGGAAAAATGGTCTGAATATTCGAGAAGGTACGGAGAAAATATATGCTCCAGATTGCACCATTTTATTCCATTTTTTTTTTTCAAAAATTTTCGGGTCTCGCAAGTCATCCCCCCCCCCAAAAAAGTGTCTGTGCCCCCGGACAGCTGAAGTTCTTGGTACCCTTCTTTATCTAGACGTCCATATCAAAAACACCCTGGCTACGCCCCTGCCAGCAGTAAAGGGAAAAATATTTTATTTAGAAATCTTTATTAACTACATAAATTGAGTGGAAAAATGGTCTGAATATTCTAGAAGGCACGGAGAAAAAATGCTCCAGAATGCACCATTTTATTACATTTTTTCAAAAATTTTCCGGGGGAGGCCCCCCGGACCCCCACCTACAGGAGGGGGCAACCCCCTCCCGTACCCTCCCCCGCTCGGCACTTCGTGCCTCGAATCGACCCTTTGGGTCGATACAAAACCCCCCCGCTTGCCACTCTGGATCCGCCACTGCAACATACTGAACTATTGGTACCGCATTGGTCAGAGGAAATTCTAACCAAAGCGTCTCTCATGCATCGTGTTGGATAGCTTGTTTTATAAGTGAAACTTACAAGATGTAAAATGAATGGCAGCACCAACAATGCCATCCACAGATAGAGGTGGAAGGTGTTTGAGAAGATATTTTGATGAGGGTCGTAGAACCAGCCTCCTGTCAAAGATGCCCATATCCCTTGAAGAAGGATATCAATATGTGACCCCATCGAGAATGAGAGAATAACTAATTTTCATGATTTCTAAGAATATTCAAGTCATTTTCAAATCATTGATTCCAAATGCTACGAATAAGTTCCGGGTTAGTATTTTCAGTTTTGCTTTCGTCCTCCATCTTTTCATGAAGTCTCGTACGGTTACGAGAACGCGATTTACTATCGCATTTTTTTTTTTTTTTTTTATTCTAGCTCTCTCCTACTTTTTATGGGGTCAGCCCTGATTGATTTTTATGGGAGATTCTGATAGTTCAGGACCCCTTTGTGGAATTTGTCGAAAAATCTTTTCTACTTTATTTATTTTGTTTTGGTTTTTTCTATTTCTTTACAAAATCATAATACACCCCCTCCCACAGAAAAAAAATCTGGGTCCGATGCACACCGGTCATGGGGTAAAAAAAACGGACGTCTGACATTTTTGGCAAGCCCCAAAAAAAGAAATGAATCAGATTTATAGTAGATCTATACTATTTGAAAGAGTATTAAGAACTGGCGCCGGAGCGGTACTAGCGAACCAGAAAATTTCGTAAAAGCTGACCGGCCTAACGATACGTTGAGGATTATGGGGCTCCGTTTTACTATTTATTCCCTATTTTTTGATATCACAAATTTATTTGAAAAATCGAATTTGTGATATCAAAAATTCGATAAGATTTTGTGATATCAAAAAATACAATTTTTAATATCACAAAATTAATTGTTTGATATCACAAAATTAATCTTTTGATATCAAATAATCGAATTTGTGATATCACTAATTCGAATTTGTGATATCAAAAAATCGATTTTGTGATATCAAAAAATCGATTTTGTGATATCACAAAATAGAATTTGTGATATCAAAAATTCGATTTTGTGATATCACAAAATATGAAGGAATTTGTGATATAAAAAAATTGATTATGTGATATCGAAAATTCTATTTTTTTTTTATATCAAATAATGGATTATTTGATATCAGAAAATCAATTTGTATTAGCCGTTTTACTATTATTCCCAATTTTTTTTATATAAAAAAATTGAATTTGTGATATCACAAATTCGATTTTTTGATATATCACAAATTCGATTTTTTGATATCACAAATTCCGTCATATTTTGTGATATCAAAAAATCGATTTTTTGATATCACTGATTCCATTTTGTGATATCACAAAATTGAATTTGTGATATCAAAAATTCGATTATTTGATATCACAAAATAGAATTAGTGATATCAAAAAATCGATTTCTTGATATAACAAAATATGACGGAATTTCTGATATCAAAAAATCGAATTTGTGATATCAGAAATTCGAATTTGTGATATCAAAAAAATAGGGAATAAATAGTACATCGGCGCCTCAAAGAGGATTTCCATTACAATATTGTTGTTATCTTAAACAAATATTGATATGTGAATTGTCATAGAATATGTTGCCCGAAAAATGGGAGGGGGCACAAACATGTTTGTGCCCTTGTACCCCCCCCCCCCCGTTGTTTCTCTTATTTCTGGAAATCAAGGATATTTACGTGATAATCAATTCGTGGACTATACCATTAGTCTAGGTGCCATTCACGAAACCCAAAAATTTGTTACGCACAAAATGTTTTTGCATGAATGTGTTGTCAATACCCTCTTATTTGATAATCCGGCTGATGCCACTCTGGCATCCTTGGGCATTTCGAAATTTTGGGGTAAAATGGAATTTTTCGAAGAAAAACCGTTGAAAATAGGAAAAATTCAATTACTTTTTCCATGCTGCAGCTAGATCAACAAAATTGGTACCAAAAGAACGACAATTTTATTGTCTTTAAGTCTCAAGCTCAATTTACCAATTTACTTGTCCATAAAATGGGGAAAACTATGGATTTTCGATGAAAAATCGTTGAAAATTGGGAAAACACCATATCTTTTTTTATTCTGTAGCTAAATAAACAATTTTTGTACCAAACGCACAATAAATTTATTGCCTTTCATTTTAATTAATACAGAAGTCAGATTTGCAATTTGCTTGTACGAAAAATTGGGAAAAACAACTACTCTTTGATGAAAAATCGCTGAAAATTTGCAAAATGCAATGACTTTTTCAAACTGTAGTATGAGGTTCTGCAATTATGGTACCAAAATAAAGGTTTTTGTTATTGTCTTTTATTCTGAATACATATTAAGCAACTTGCTCATAAATAAAATGGGAGAAGAACAATGAGGGAGAAAACTTTGATTTTTGAAGGTTTTTTCCATACAAAGTTGGGACTTCGAAAAATGCAAAACGTTTAGAGAAAATCTAGAACAAAGATATGTGTATTCAAGTCAACAGTTTTAAGAAAAAACAATTTACTAGTACATGGAGTCTTGTAGCAAGCTTTTGAAAGATGTGGGTGAAATTAGACACATTAATTGTTCAAAAGGAAGCGGCTACTGTCTATGATACGTAACGTGCATGTCTTGTCCACGCTTTTAATTAATCTGCTTTTAGATGATGCTAATGAATTTGAAGACGTTTAACATTTGTACCACTTGGTGAGTGTCACTGCTGGCGGACCAGGAGTCCCCGAGGGCACATGTAGCCAAGTTTGATCAATTTCGGTTGGTCGTTTCTTCAAATCGTAATCCAGGATAACCACACCTTCAGCTATTTCCGTGGCAGATGGCCTTCCTAAGTCGTCACCGGTTGCTCGTTGGTTTATGTGTAGTCCTTTCTGTTTGATGTTTCTGTGTTGTGCGTTGACGTTCCTTGTCCCTTATGCGTCTCTGTTTGTGCTTGTCTGCTTTGTGTTATTTGCATAGGGGGTTTTGCTAAGGGTGCTGCAACCTGCTGTTGTTTGAGATCCCCTCCTTTGTCTCAAACGCATTCGAAAGTTTCTGTTTGCAAAATTGTCACAAATTTCTGAAACATGGGTCCTGTAGCATCATATCCTAGTCATCTTGCTACGTCTTATATTTTGGACATAATTATCACACATTATTGGCCATAGTTCATTGTTTGGATTGAGGATCAATGACGAGGGTTAAATATCCGAAACGTGCATGCCTAGTCCTCGCTGTTAATTAATCTGCTTTTAAATGATGCTAATGAATTTGAAGATGTTTAACATAGATGATTTCTGCCAGGGTTGTGAAGTTGTTTTCAATCATTGAAGTGGATCTTAAAGACCTGCTTAGTGGTGACATTGTTCAATGTAAAAAGGATTACTTCAGTTTTTCAACTTTGAAATATGTTCTTAAAATAAGCTCCAGGTTATCTATTCGACAAGAATGCCTAGGCGCTGGTGATCGATTGATGCATGCAGGGCTCTGGTGTATCAACTGACCATTAAATGGCAGAATTAATACCTTGATTGTTTCTGGTCATATAATTCTAAAAATAACTAAACACTTCAGATGTTCAATGATAAGTGTTCCAGCTATCTACCTTCTTGAAGAAAGTTTTAAACCAATTTTACTGCACCAGACACGTGTTTCGGATAGAAAAATCCTCATCAGTGATGCTTTCAATTAAAGTGACTTCATGACACAGCCAAAATCCTCTCCATCAGCGCCCCTGGTCATATTTTCTGAACTTGAAATTGCTATTACTTTGCAGAGAGCAAATTTAAATGGTATTCAATTGACTCCTACTTACAATCACAATGACATAAAAGATTTAGTCAAGAAAGCTACATCTCATGAAATGAAGTACAACTGATTGATATGACATGTACTTGCGATCATTTGATCGAGAAAGCAATCCGATTGATTAAGAACTCGCATTCTACACATTATTCTAAAGATGTAGGTATTGCGAACAGATCATGATGATGGATACCATCAACATCTGATGGTATAGGAGAGACAAAGGTTGTTCTGTGGGAAATCTTTTGAAGTGGTGTTCCGTGTCAAATTTGAGAGAAGTTAATTCAGATATTGAAAAGATTTGATGTCAGGTCCAGTGTACGATTGAATGAAATGGGCTATAAGAGAAAGGAGGGGATCTCCAACAACACTAGGTTGCAGCACCCACAGCAAAATCCCAAAACACCCATGCAAAAAAAAAAAACCCACAGAACAGACACCCACAGAAAGAGACGCAAAAGGGACAAGATCATAGAAACATGAAAATAAAAGACTAAACATTAACCAACGAGACCAATGGACAACGGGTGCTGACTTAGGACGGCCATCTGCCACGTAAATAGCAGACGGTGTGGTTATCCTGGATTACGTGCGCACAACCCTCCCACTATTACGATTTCCCAGAGGTCTCGAAGAACACACAATTATGGTGTAAAAAAACCTCCTCACAGAGTCAAATGTCATGAAAAACGAAATATTTTTAGCCATGCATAAGGAAACATTCTTAAGATCAAACCTGGATCTGCTGAAAGAACTAAATTTAAAATAAATTTTGAGACCTATTGTGATAATATTTTGCCAATTGCGTCTGTACCTCTATCTGTTATCCGGTTGATTTGTTGTAGTCGCACATGAAATCTGAGCTGTGTAACAAACAGATGTGACAAATTCTGTGCTCAATTTTCTTTAATTCTGTAAATGTTTTGGCGTATAAAATTGTCAGAGTACGATGAAAAGGAGGCATTTTGATCAACCATGTAAGAGGGGTTCTTTGTTGTTAGAAGTAGTTGCACACAAGAATTACAATTGCATGTTGATGAAAAAACAAGGCAATAAGAAAGGAGGTGATATCCAACAAAACTGGGTTGCAGCACCAATATCAACACATCAAAACATCTCAAGTAAAAATACAGAGAAGACAAACACAGAAAGAGAAACCAAACGGGCAGGGAACAGCAAACACGACATCAAACATCAAATAAGCAATGTATGAATTATGCAATTAAAATGGAACATTCTTTTCGTGAAATGATGCGTGATGTTGTAAGATGATGCTAGGACATTTATACTATTTGGAATGATATATCTAGAGTAGAAGTAAAGGGTAATAAGAGAGTGCAAATCTAAAACTATCAATATGCAATCATTTTGATACGAAAATTGTTGTTTTAGAATTTCTTAAAACCGATTTTTTTTTACAATTTAAAACCTGTTTTCAGCAAAAACAAAACAAGAAGATTCAATTTGCTTGAGAGGAATTCTGAATTTAAAGCAATGAAATCATTTTTCTAGCTGTTGTTTTAACTACAGCATGGAAAAAAACATTGCAATATCCCAATTTTCAGCGATTTTTCATTCAAAATTAATTCTTTCACCCATTTTCGTACTTGCAAATTGCTAATCTGATATTTAAAATGAAAGGCAATAAATTTATTGTGCGTTTGGTACCAAAATTGTTATTTTATCTACGGTATGAAAAAAGATATGACATATTCCCAATTTTCAACGGTTTTTCATCGAAAATCCATAGTTTTCCCCATTTTATGGACGAGTAAATTGATAAACTGAGCTAGGGACTTAAAGGCAATGGCATTGCTGTTCTTTTGATACCAAATTTGTTGTTCTAGCTACAACATGGACAAAGTAATTGTGTATTTCCAATTTTCAACGGTTTTCGTTGAAAAATTACCTTTTTTCCCAAATATTTCGAAATGCCCAAGGATGCCAGAGTGGCATCAGCCGGATTATCAAAGTAGAGAGTATTAACATCACTTTCATGCAAAAACATTTTGTGCGTAACATTTTTTTGGGTTCACCCCAAAATAGCCATTTGGCAACTAGACTACATGCAAATGCTAATGGGAAAGTTTAATTTCTCGTAATTTCGAGGGTAGTTGAATATAATTTCAGCTTTCGACGGACTAAACTATAGGTTTAAAAAATTTATAAAGGACTTAATAAAGTCTTGCTGTCTAAAGAATTAAGGGACGGATTTCAGTTTTGATACAAGTGTGTGTAACGGGGGGGGGGGGGGGGGGGGGTTACAATACAGGGGCGAACTCCCGGGGGGGGGGGGGCACATACAATATTTGATGGAAATCACTTGCGAGGCCCGAAGGAGCAACATGTTAAGGATTTTCGAAGCCGGGAAAGGGTGGATCAAGAAAAGTTTTAAAAGGACAGGGAGGTCAGCCAATTGGGGGGGGGGGGGGGTCCAGCCGTCAATTCACGCAAAAGCTAGGAGACTAAAAACAGCAATTTTGTTTGCAAATTCCAGTGCAAAAATTGTTCATTTGAAAAAGATGACCTCAAATTTAAAACGATCTTAAAAAGTAAAAAAAAAATGTCAATCTTATAGACGGTTATATCGAAGATTTGGTAAAGAAATATTTGTTTTATGACTTGCATAGAACTGTTATTCCCGATTCACCCCTCAGATGAAGAAAATCCTATATGAACATGCTTCAATGCAGGTTATTTCCGAAACGTGTATGTCCACGTACAGACGACTTTGTAATCTATCCTCGAGAAAAATTTGGAAATTTATTCAAATAGGTGGTTTCTGGATTGTTTTGGGCCATTTCTGACTAATTTCATAGAGTTTTATTTAGGAAACAGTAGTTTAATGCTTCCAAAAGCATGTCATAAGTGCCCCTTCATTGGTGGGCACTGTCGGTGGGGGGGGGGGGGGGGGGCGCAAGTGCACCCATGCTGAATCCGCCACTGCAATAGTCCATTTTCCAGAAAATATCTATTACTGTTTTAAACCTTGATTTTATATGTACAGACACCAGACATCTCATCATTTGGCAATATTTTCAATTGTGACGTCAAATCTGATCGCACTGTCTTGAAGCACCTTGATCCATTGTCATGCTTTCTATTGTGATGTCACAATGAAAATATCACCAAATTTTGTGATGTCTGGTGTCTGTCTGCCTTATGAATCTATTGGAAAATCAGCTATTGGCACCATATACTGCCCATACGACACCCCTTTTCCACATTCCAATCTATGATTTAGCAAGGCTAGAGCAAGTGACCATATTTCGCCGTATTTTTCGTATATTTCTTAGGAAATTTCAATAAGAGGCCAATTCAATAATTGCTTTGGCTGAAATTGAATATTTAACTCCATTCTCGATTGAAATACTACAAAAAGAACTTATTTTACACAGTTCATGGTTTCCTTATACATCGTCAAAATATTTCGTTTCCATGTTTTCGAATGTGACCATATTTCGCTGTTTTTGTTGACATTATCCTAGTTACAAACAAAACGGACAAAATCGTGATTTTCTATTCAGGAAATCTTTTTGTCACCACTACTTCTAGGAAATGATGCCAAATAAAATGTTATCTTTTTTTGGTTTTTATACAGATTTCGGATGTTTAAGTCTAAAATTTGGTGTTTTCATTCAATTTTCCACATTTTGTGGTATTTTGGGGTGAAAATTTAGTGCAGGAGATGTTACAATATATCAAAACATGACTGCTAGGTCATATTTGATAGGATGTAGAAAAACAAACTAGATGGTCAGGGATCAAAGGCCACACAGGATAATTAAGATATTAACGACAAAATCGGTAAAACTGATAGAAGCTTCCGAAACACAGCGATTTTAATACCGAAAGTCCTATTTTCTGAGTCACCTAGACCTATCAGGAATGATCATGAATGACATTTGTCTGTCAGTCCATTGACCTATAACCCTTAACCATCCTTGATGACCTCCGTCTAAAAGAGTGCATCCTGCAAAACAGTTTAAGAAAGTTTAATCAAGTTCTTCTTAAAAGGGTTAGCACTATTGATACATTTTTCGTGTCCTAAATGTTATTTAACAAATGACTTCAGAAATGATCTTGATTGACCTTTGTCAAAAAGGTGAAGTACAATGTATGATGATAAATTATGCATTACCTATACAACCCTCCTTTCCACTGTTATATCTTTGCTAATGTGCCAAAATAATCTCAAAATTTGTAACCTTGACCTTTGTTCTGTGATCATGAATGATCTTTGTCTCACCACCCATATTCTAATTAGTCAAGGAGCTGATAAGATAAGGCGTTAAATCTGCCCTGAAAAAGAATTTTCAAAATGGGAACTTCAAGAAAATTCTTTCACAAAATTTATGTCGGTTATTGGTTTCATCATAATCAGCAGTTGGATTAGATTTATCGTGCATCGTTTTCCTAAAATGTTGGGCAAAATAAGTCTTTTTTCTATGGAAATCAATGGAAAATGGAAAATTTTAAAAAAAATATTGTCCCCGCCCCCCTAGCTACATAACGCCACTTTTACAGGTGTTTATCGCTAAAACACCTCTTTTGACAAAGTGGGGTTCTGTAGCTAGGGGGGAACGATACCCCAGAGACGAAAAACTGAAAAAGGGAGGGTGGGGGGCTTTTTATGAATCTGTGTTTTAGGCCATAATATAAGCAAAGTTTCATTTTTTCCTTTTGAAGTCATTTGTTTTTTCATTCTAAACATGTTCACATGGATGAAGTTGAGACCAGTCTTTTAAATTTGAATTCTAGCGGTTTGTTTAGACTAAAACTATGCTTTAAAGCTTGTAGATATCCATATTAGCAAGATAGTTTTTGATTTTCAACACTTTTTGAACGATTTTAGCTTCTTTTCAACATGGCTACCCCCTGCTCTTTGGACTGTAATTTAAGTATCTAGAAACAAGCTTACCAAAATAAAAGTTGTATGAGGAATCTCCAAATACATTACATTTTAGTAATGATCAAGTTTTTCTTGCGTATAGATCATTCTGCAGAAGAAATACTTGATGAGATTCAGGGCTAAATAAGCCCTTATCTTATCAGCTCCTTTAAATGTCGTCAAAATTCTGAAAGCAGTATGTACAAACAACTTCCTCCAAAACTTATGTTTTGATTCCCCTCTTTTGAGGGGTACAAAACTTCTCACCAGCACGATTTAAAAATTCAAAAGCCATAAGATAAGCAATTTTCTATGACTGGAATTGATGAAATTTTATATCATTTGAAAAAGAAAGATTTTTAGTGAAATATTCTATGGAGAAAAGGCTGTAAACTAAAAATGACCTTGACTTTTGACAAATGACTTAAGAGACCTTTGTCCAAAAGGACATCAACTATTGTGTGAAAATGATGAAATTCTGATGGAGGGTTAAGGAAGTAAGAACTTGGATGAATGGATGGACAAGACAGCTTCTATATGCTCCCAAATATTTGTTCAAAGAGCATAAATCATTTAATCAATGTACAAAGGTACCTTTTGACGAGTCTTGCCATAAGGAATACACATGTGAAACATGAAAGCTCTATCACTTACATTGTACCAATAACCATTACAACCATTACACAGTTCTGTCGAGTGTTTGAGGATTTTTTGACCACTGACAATACAGATATACAAATGTAGAACAAAAACTTATTCACCTGAATAGTTTGATAGCTGGGGCGTAATAAATGAGATCCACATTGTCATGGCTTATACAGTACACTTAGATAAGGAACTAACTTGAAATTGATTCATGAAATTATCATGAGGAAATAATAACTTCCATCAGTTACTTCTTGTATTGAAATAATGGAGACATAAGTTTTTGGTAAAACCACATTTTATTGTACAATGATCTGAGAACATTGTTGTAAAAATTCTTTGTAAAGAAAAAAAATTAAATCCATGTACATGTATATGCAATTCATTAAATAAATTCAGGTTTCTCGAAAAAGAGCCATTCTCAATGTCAAATAAAAAAGACGAGTTTTTATTAAAAAATTTCCATAACAAGCCATTTACAAGTATGTAATAACTTAAACATAAGAAATTTAAACAACTAAGTCTTGAAGTTGAATATATCAGAGTATATGTATCATTCAATTCATCATAATTACAACAAAATGTTAAAACACATTGAACAATTATTTTCATACCTTTTTTTAACATACACAATATCATAAATATGTTTAAATAATTTCCCACAAAATTCAGGTTTCTTTTACATAAGAAAGAAATACTAAAAAGTAAAACTGTTTGAGACCTTTCTTGAACACTAGGAGAACTTTTAATATGTTGCTTTTCTCACTAATCATTACCATACAAAAACTTTACAACAAATAGATATAGAAAGAATTATATGAACAGCCCTCGCAGTGAACACCAGCACAAACAAAACTGTGCTTTCATAAAATTGTATAAAGTGACATTCTCAGGGGACCAGCTGAGCCACAACATACATATACCTTCATTAAGAGGTACTAATTATCAACATTGGGAAACCTGCTGCCTTCATTATAATATAGAAACACAAGGCTTTGTTTTATGGGCCAATGAAATTGCAGATATTTGAACAACGAATGAACAAAAAATGAACCCATAAGTTTTCTAAGAAATGGTTAGGGAACATAGTATCATTTGGTTTTGATATCAGAGAGTGACAAATTTACTCTCCCTATAAAACACAGGTTTGATAGAAATGGGGGATGAGTAATATATAATGTCAAGTCTAACATTCAACAGTCTAACAAATGATTTGAACACTTGATATGGGATGTCTACTTGCATCACACACACTAACAAATACAAATATTTTCACCCTCTCAGATATAATGATGATTACCACTCTCAAGCCTCCTCCTCATCCTCACCATCATCATCCTCTGGATCATCTTCATCATCATCACCAAGATCATCTTCATCATCATCTTCATCATCATCTTCATTATATTCTCCATTTCCTTCAGTTTCTAACCTTTTAAAATCTTCATCATCCTCACCAAATAGTTCACTAAACGATTCGATGACTAAGAACTTTTTGAAGTGTTCGTCAGTTAATTCCTCATTACCTTCCCTTGCTACAAGTGCTGTTTTTAACCCTGCCTGTGATGCTGCTTCTGCCTCTATTTATGTGAAAAAAAATTATTGCACAAAAATTAAATTTTTTCATCATGTTTGTATATATCAAAAATAATATTCTAATATGACTTGAAATTTTCTCCCTATATGTACCATAGAACTCGCCTGGTGTAAAATCTCCAACAAACTTTCAGCATGCTAAGCTCCGCCCTTTCACATGCTATATTAGAATAGAAATAACAATTAGCTAGCCGTGATTCATTGTCCAGTAATTCCACTTGTCACATGAACCAATCAAATTATAATTTGATTGGTTCATGCGACTCGTGGAATTACTGGACAATAAACCACGGCTAGCTAGTTGTTATTTCTTAAACAAATGACAAAGACTTTCTCTTTTATCAGGATATAACTTTTTTTTTTTAGGTTTCCATAGATTTGTATTTTGAAACAATTCCTATATCCTTATTGAAAGCGTTGTTCAAATTTTCTACTGACGACAAAATTACTTTGATTTTTGTAAGTTTCCATACACACAGTGCTGTTTCCATTTACAGCCAAAATGAAAGGATTTCATTCTGAAGTTGTGTTCTCGTGACATGTTATATTTGTTCATATGATACCGGGTACATGTACCTTTACAAAGTACACAGATCGTAACTTCATGAAAAAGAGTTCCACATGGTATTTTGTCATGAAAAATCAGAGTAATGCATTAACATGATTAAGTTAGGATCTTTCAAATTTGTTTCATCTACCTATCAATTTATAATTACATGTATACACAGTCTTATATCATGTATATATAACACAAGATAGACGAGATAAAATCAAATTATCTATCATCAATTTGATTTAGAAGAAGGTACCTTGTGGCATATCTGTGAGAAATAAGACTTCTTCAGGATCACATTGAATTTGTTCTAATATTTTGACGTAGCTGTCTTTTTCTGTTTTGGGACCTATCGTTGTGTCAAAGTAATCTTTGATGTACTGCAAAAGAACAAATACAAGAATAAAGGTATATGAGACAGAAGATACATAAACTTTATCATAGAAGAGATACAATAATAAAGATCTATTAAAACATACAATAGATGAGATACAAATTAAAATGAACATATTGCCATACATAAAACATATGTAAAGGCAACAAAAAATTAACAGACAGACGGACATTGTCAATCCATAGACTGGAATGGCTTTGCAATCTGGCCAAAAATGACCAGAAATTGCCGGCAATCCAGTAAACACTGTGGAATAATGATTTTTATACAGTATATTACATGTATTTTCTGAACATCAATGCAGCCAGTGCAGATGAGAGTATATCAGGTGCTATCTATAGCAAATGTTGTCTTTGAATTCACAGCATCATTTAAGAACAGATACAAAGCAAACACATTAAAACAAGCATTTGATGTCATCAATTATGGCGGAGCGATATAACTACAAGTATATATGTCCCCCATCTGCATAAATGATTAAAATCTAATTCCTGCAACTTGCTTTAAGCTAATTTTGAGATGTAACACAGATCAAGTGCACAGTGACCTTCACCTTCCTTTGTTGTCATGAGATGCCCTTTGATCCTAAGCATAAGTCTGTGAAATATTGAAATTCATCAAAGCAATAAACAGTTTTTGATAGCTGAAGGGCAAGATTTTCAAACCCAAAGTACAATGACCTTGTCCTTTGACCTAGATTATAGTTATGACAGACCCTTGGGTCATGACCTTGAAAATCATACAAGCAGGTTTCATCAGATTCATCCTAGCCACCTCAACCCCTTTGAGAAGTTTGTCTTCTAGATCTACAAATCTAATTATATTAACAATACACTGATACTTACTTTACTTAAATCTCCACATTCTGTGTGCTTGAACAGTAATTTTTGTGCCTCAATACTTCCAGATGAGTATATATATATTAATCGCTCTTCCTCCACCAATTTTTCAAAATTAGGGCTAACATCGTCAAACACCCTAAAAGAGTTAGAGTTAAGAGTGTGTAATTCATTAAATGTGAGATTTCAGACATTTCAGTGGCATTAATTTGAGATTAAGAAGAGACAGTACAAGTACAGTAGTTGGATTAGTTTTTGTTTTCATTTGCTTTTTTATTTAACCACTAGCTATGTAGGCCTTCAAATTAGATGAAAAAAAATCATCACTACAGCCACAGAGTACTTACTTAGCTTTCACTTTGCCTGTTTTATAGGCCTCTCTCCATATATGACCCTGTAATTGCTTCAGCTCGGTGGTTTTTCTGTCGAGGTCCATCTGCCACTTAACGTTGCCCAACACTGCCTTAATGACATCTTCCTTACTGCCATCAGATGGAATCTCGACTGCGCCATCAACATTATTGGCCTTATCTTTTACTGCCTACAATTTGATAAAACAGTTTCGATACAATTCACTCACACTTAAAATGGCTCAAAAAGTGATATAATAAATTAATTATGATTATGTATCCTTGTACTTTTTTATAAATCATATAAAGTACATCCTAAACATGCTAAATGCAGGTGTTCAATTCTAAAGTATGGTATGTGTGTTCTAACTGTACATTATATAATAAATCTAATTATTTTTATGTACATGTATCAGTTTATTAAGTTGATGATGCTTACTTGTTCTCTTAATGCACATATATCTGCCTGTGTCTCTTCATCATCATATCTGGTACTCAGGTATGACTCCAAATTCTCTCTTACATATGGGAAAAGACATTCCTGAAAATTGACAAGAGTTATCTTTCTTAGACATCTTTACACTACATCTAAATTACAATGATATCGACTAATAAAAATACATTACATACATAATTTTTGTACAAACTTTACTCTAAAAGATAGATTTTTATCCAAATTATTGGTCTAAATGTACACCCTCAACAAAGATAAATCAAAACACTAAGTACAGACAACCAATCAGTTGTATCAGTACTGCATCATCAGTTATCCATGGCCTAGGTCGACACGCACTTCTTCTTCTTCATAGTATCCGGTATACCATCAAAATTGAAGATTATTTACCGGTGCATGCGTGGCCTACAGTATATACAATTTAAATGTGCAAAACAAAAATTTATCACAAAAAGGGGGGTGGAGTTAAAACTATTTACAAAATCTAAATAGAATTACAGGAGGGTGCAGAGAACAGCTGGGGTCAGCTGTTCTCTGAAAATCTCAACTGAGGGAGACAGGATAACTGGTGCAGGTAGTTGATTCCATTGGGTAATTGTATATGGGAAAAAAGAGTAGCGGTATGAGTCTTTGGATGTTTGGATATGTCTAAATGTGTGTGTGTGTTGTTTACGGGTTCTGGTGTCTGGTGGGATTAGGATTGTGTTTGAGGGGATTGCAACAAGGGCATGTGTGATTTTATACATCATTATTAGACGGGTACGTAGTCTTCTATGTGTGAGGGGGGGCCAATCTAATGTGTCAATCATTTCTGTTACACTGCTTGTATTGTGGTATCTGTTACAGACATACCGAGCTCCCCTCCTTTGTATCATTTCAAGTTTACTGGCAGATTCTTTTGTGTGGGGATCCCAAACTGAGCTTGCATATTCGAGTTTTGGGCGAACAAGAGCTCGGTATGCCTGGTCTTTGATGTTTTGATTTGCTGTTTTTAAGTTTCGTTTTAAGAATCCTAATGTTTTGTTTGCTTTAGCTGTAATGTCGTGTATGTGGTTGTCCCATTTCAAGTTTGATTGGAGTGTGATGCCAAGATATTTAGAGGATGATACTGGTTCTAAGGTGTGATTGTGTAGGGTGTAGTTGTGTTTTATGGGTTTGCGTTTAGTAGTTACTGAGAGGACTGTGCATTTATCAGGATGGAAAGCCATCAACCAGTCCCTCTCCCATCTGGCGGCAGCATCAAGGTCAGTTTGAAGTTTGAGACAATCATGAGCAGAAGAAATAGGCATGTAGATGATGCTGTCATCGGCAAAGAGGCGGAGTTTGCTATAGGAAAGGTAATCAGGCAGATCGTTTATATAAACGAGAAAGAGAACAGGGCCAAGGACAGTGCCCTGGGGCACGCCAGATGTGACAGGGACTGTGTTGGATGTCAAACCATCAAGAACAACTGTTTGGGTGCGGTCGGATAAAAATGAGGCAATCCAGTTTTGAGTGTGACCAGAGATACCATAGTAGTTTAGTTTGTAGAGAAGTCTGCGATGTGGAACCTTATCAAAAGCTTTTGCAAAATCCATAATGATGAGATCTGATTGTGTGTTGCTATTGTTAGTGGAGTGGAGTTCTTGGACAAAGGAGAGGAGTTGTGTTTCACAAGAGCGGGAATGTCGAAAGCCGTGTTGGAGGTCATAGAGGATATTATTTGATTCTAGGTGTTTCATGATTTGAGATGTTACAACGTGTTCCATAAGTTTACAGGAGATACAAGTAAGGGAGATTGGTCTGTAATTTACTGCTTTGTTAGTGTCACCTTTCTTATAAACGGGGGCTACATTTGCATGTTTCCAATCAACGGGAATGGTTTCAGTTGTGTATGATTTTTTGAAGAGGAGTGTAAGAATTTGTGCTATTTCTGTTTTCATTTGTTTTAGTACGTGACCGCTGATATTGTCTGGACCTGTGGCTTTGTGGGGGTTTATGTTGTTTAGTAATTTTTCAATACCTGGTGTGGTGAAGTGTATGTCTGAGATGTCTGGGTAGGTACTAGTGCCTTTGTCAGGGATGTCATCATCTGGTTCATGTGTAAATACAGATTGGAATTGTTCATTTAGTATGTTTGCTTTTTCTTTAGTGTCAGTTATGGTGATGCCTTCT
Organism: Pinctada imbricata; assembly: GCA_033119305.1. Classification (NCBI taxonomy): domain Eukaryota; kingdom Metazoa; phylum Mollusca; class Bivalvia; order Pterioida; family Pteriidae; genus Pinctada; species Pinctada imbricata. The sequence goes on along the minus strand of VSWD01000009.1, from coordinate 5,781,092 downwards.
TTTTTAAGTGTGGAGATGCCTGTTTTGTCTGTTCGTATTGATTTGATGTATTGATAAAGTTTCTTTGGTTTGCTCTGGTTTGTGGGTGGTGTGTCTGGGTCATTAGTTGGTAATTCACAGATGATTTTTTCTATGTAGTCCCAGTATGCTTGTCTTAGACATTTTTGTAAATGAGATTTTAGTTTTTTGTACTTGTCTGTATAGTTGGGATCTTTCTTCTTTTTGTAAAGCTTGTTGAGCTGATCATGATAATTATTATGAGTCATAAATATGCAGTAGATCTGCACGATAAAAATATTGCATTGTACAAGTAAACAATCTCTTTGGTCTTATTTCTTATGTCAAAAATACCAACGGTCTTATCATGGTCATACATAACAAACATGCCGGCTTACCATCAACAACAAGGCGGAAGCAGCGTGTAAACCTTTACAAAATGTGAGAGAAGAAAAAAAAATACCTTTACAAATTCGATGGGAGTTGTTGTCCCTTCTATGTCAACTATGACAGCGCTAACTTCATCTAAGAGCGACGGATCTGCTTCTTCAAACGTTCTCTTCTGGCCTTCCTCCATCGCTCCGCGTCGATTCACCGTCCACCAACGCTTTGAAACACAAAGAACTGACACACTTTCGACAGGTGCGCTTAGATCGGCCGCTAGAGGGCGTTAATAAGACGCTGTTCCACTTTCTAGTCAAACTGACCGTGCCGAGAGTAAATGAGTCTTGTTTATCGTTATCAATCCCTCTGATATTATATGCTACTTTAAAAAGTAGAAGTGCAAAAGTCTGTGAATGAAAAATGATCAAAATGTTACCAACGGGCAGAAAATAGCAAAATCAGGGAAAACTCACAGGCACTTGTACATAGCTTTTTAGAAGAAAATATATAGCTTTGAAGAACTAAAGAACCCCATCGGAAAGCCCTAGATCAATTATTGAGAATCTAATAGTTGGACTTTTTTGTAGATCGTAACATTAGTAAGAAATATTGATTAATTACAAAAAAGGAAGGTAGATCTATATATCATTATGAAATCAGTGTCATCTTCACGAGTCGCGGTGATCGATTCGCTTCTCTTCTCTTCTGAGAAGAGAAGAAACGCGGATCGATCACCGCGACTTGGGACAGTGGCGGATCCAGCGCCCCCTTTGCCGGGGGGGTCAAGGGGCGAATTTTGCCGATTTTTACTGAAAATGGGCCAAAATATACCTGGGTTTTTTTTTTGGAAATTTTTGGGTCAGTGCCGGGGGGGACGCCCCCTCCGCACCCCCCTAAATCCGCCACTGTGGGAGGATGATGAAATGTAGATATTTTCTAAGTCAACGAAACGTGTGTCGCGTCTGTTTTCATTCTTTGTCTCTTCTTTGTCTTTTCTATTTTTGTCTTTCTCGGCCATTATCTGCAATTATTTTCGTCCATCTTTCATTATGTTTGATATATATTCACTTGAAGATAATTTCAATAATTGGACTTGTTCATGAACACGATGCAAGCTGTGACCTTGTAAAGAGAAGCTGAGGGAATTCAGGTAATTTAAAAGATAATTGATATATATATAGCAATGCAACTTTATTTTCATACAATACACAGAATTAAATTAGAAGAGAGCTTTCTGAATCATAAAATAAAAAAGGAAACAGAATGTCAAGAAATAAACATGGAACATATAAAGGGTCTGAGTTTTCCGATATACAAGTCGCAATATTGTCAACAATAAGGGTCCGAGATGTCCCATATACAAGTCACAATATTGTCAACACTAAGGGTCCGAGTCACAAGATTGCCTATACTAACAGGCTAAGGGACCGAGTCGTCCGATTTAATTAAGAGTCCGATATTGTCTATATACAGACAAACAGAGGGTCCGAGTTGTCTGATAAAGGGTCCGAGATGTCTGGGAACGGGCCGAGTTTTTTTCCGGGGTCCGAGTTGTCCGCACCATCTCCTTTCGACAACTTCTGTTTGAAGTCTTAGTGATCATTCATAATTCTATACACACCCGATTGCCCACATCATATCTAAAGAAAAATACAGTACTTGTTTATTTTATGCCCCAACAGAAGATTTGTAACTGATTTCGTTCCCTACAGTGTGTTCATTTTAAATAACGTCACATTAACGAGCAATTTTGGGGCTTTCAAGGGGTATGTACATATGTATGTCCCTTCGTAGCTTAAAAACTGACGGTAAAAAATGGTGAAACTTTGCATTATAGAAAAATTATGTTTCAATTATTAACATCTATAAATTTTTCGGAAAATTAAATGATAGGATCGCTGTTAGTCTGGCTGTTCTGGACCTCATTAAAACTACTTTGAACAATGGTAGTCAGGTCGTCTGTTCTGTTGTTGGTTGCTATGAAACCATTTGCCATTACAATTTGTTTTATAATTTTACTTCATTTAACTGTGAAATGACGTTTTTAAAATTCTTAATTTTTTGGGGAACTGTGAGACATAAAATTTGTTAATTAATTTGACCCTTCCATCAACTCCCAACATAATACATCCTGTCTAAAGACGGGAGTATGAAAAGGAGTTTTAATATGGATTCTATGTAAAAACCTAAAAAATCAGACATGTTTGGCCACGACATGTCTCAGATTTTGGATATCTTTTGTGTATAAGGTAAATATGATGTCCTCAGAACGAATTGACCTTCCATTTTTTCTCCGACGTTCCGTTGCCATGGTAACCAAGATTTTGTATAAAAACACCTTTAAACAAGGCATTTTTATGCATCCCGTTACCATGGAAACAGATGTTGAATGTATATGTAATTTTCCGAAAAGATTATTTAAATCCTCTTCAGTTGATACAATTTGATTTTTCAATGCTCCTTCTTTCTGTGTGTCATGTAAATTTGCTTCAATTTCAAGAAAAATTGCTTATTCAAAATGAGCCATTTTCGGCCAATTTAGTCCTTATTTTACCTATATTTTACTTACTTTTGACAAGAGTGATAATGCAATTGCACAAGATTTGAAATACAGTTGACTATTTCCTGAAGAGTATTATCCTAGGACTTCATGGGAATCGAAGGAAATTTATCTAGAAGTGAGATTTTTCTGTTTACATGCCTTTGAAATAGGTTACCATGGCAACATTTGGCACGAAGGTGTAAATACCTGTCATAAGTAAAAAGCTAATTTCTACAGATTTATGCCTGCTATTGTTACAAAACTTGGTATGTAGATGTATTAAAGACCATTTGATGCTATCATGACCTTGAGAAAATGTCAAGGTCATTTGCTCAATTTTCAAGGTCATTTAAAAATATATGCTATTTTCAGGCCAAATTTTGTGGTTTTTCACTAAAAAGAGACATGATTAACAGTAAACAGTATGGAACCTTGGCAAAACAATCAATTATCGGTAAAAGTATGATAAATGTATTATTTGTTGGGATGAGTATCACATTTATCAGAGTACAATGAAGACCCCAAAAAATGTCACATATTTTACGAGAAAATTTTAGAAAATCGCAATTTTATGCTCTTTTGAAAGTATGTCATACATAGAAGTGAAATACAATTTAACAAAATTGTGATGAATTCTACTTCTTTTAATCGGTTGTTCAACTGTAAATATTTTTAAAATCAAAATATCTAATGAAATAAGTTAGAGAAATCAATTTAAATTAATTGGAAATCCTGATTTTTGTCTTAATTTTAGTCTAAAGTTAGAAATGACCTTGAGATTTGGACAGATGACCTTGAAATGATTTGAAGATCAATTGATAATGATAAATACAATTTGTATACAGGTATGCTATTTCATAATCATAGGACTCAAACATGAGGAAAAACAATGTTTTTAAATATGCGGTATATGGTAATATGGATTCCAAGTTGCTATAGCAACGGATTTTGATTGGCATTCATGACAAAATGGTGCGTTTCACCATAAATTTTATTTCTTGAATTTTTTCCAGCTATAGACATTTATTTTGGCAAGGTGATGTTAAATACCCATAACATTCACCGAATAATGGTTTTCAACCTTCAAAATAATCAAAAACAGGCCAAAAATGACCCTAAAATTAGACCTTATTTTTGCTAAATTTTCACATAATTTGACTGATTATCAACAACTACCGTATAACCCCCTCCCCCGAAAAAGTTATTCTTGTCAGAGTTAAACTTACAAAGAAAAGTTTTTGTGTTCATAAAGTAAATTTTGACCATGGTTTCCATGGCAACAGAATGCCACAATATGTCTTATCTCTCATATTTATTGGGGTGTCAAATAGATTGACCCCGTTACCATGGCAACCGTTGTTCAAATATAAAAATATCGTTTGTTTTCATTGTTTTTACATTAAGTATGATAATTACAGAAAGTTTCATCAAAATCCATGACATGCCGTGGCCAGCTGTTTTAGGTTTTTACAGAGAATCCATATCAAGTAGGATTGAAACACCTATCCCATTTTCCCCTCACAGTCGTTTTTCTTCATTTTCACACATCGGACCTATTGTTCTCCTAAGAATTGAATGTTTATTTTTGCAATTTTATTGGATGATGAAATGTCAGTTGTCGTATCACAAATTGTGTAAAACCGCGTAGAAAAAAATGATTCGAACAAAGAAATGGGTTATATTGACTAAATATTTGCGTAACGCGGCGACTGTGCTTCACTGGCTTTTATTAAGTACGATATTTTCTACTATTAATTATTTTGAATCAACATTTTCATATCCAGCCATTTGAATAACACCCATCCACCTTCATTTTGGAGTACACGTCTGCAGACTCTGCCCATTAACAAAGTGCTTCGTGTACCTGTGCAGACGATCAATTTCTCAGCAATTTCTTGACCAATGAAAAATCGTTTTACAAAGCATATTCGGCTTGATACTTCATCCTCCATTGCCGAGAAGACGAAAGGCGACAGAAGGGGGAACTGCAAAATTAACACGTCTGCATGAAGATAAGATGATAATATTGTGACATTTTCCGGCGAATAAGACTTATTTGAATTTAATTCTTTAAAATAAACCAGTGATATATTGTTCAATGCGCACTTTTTCGGTTATTTGATTTTATAACCGGCCGGTGACTTTCGTGCAATTTTGACACTGAAACCTGCCGACGTGGACGGGCAGCGTGTAGACGTATGGTAAACTGACTTTGTGAACGAGTGAAATATCGGACTAAAGAGTAAGGCACTGACTTCTACAGACAGGCCAGATGTGATTATATATTGTATCGTGTTATTTATAGTCGTACATACTTGTTCAACGTGTCCAAAAGGGGCGTGGTGTGAAAAATCAACAAGTGTTTATCTTTGATTGCCAACCAGACACTGTAGCTTAATCTTGTGAGAACATTTCAGTTTCATTATGGATCCACAAGTTATTCTTGTTGGAGTAGCAGCATTTATTATATCAGCTCTCCTTATTTATTTGATATCAGGTGTTTGGCATCAAAGAAAAATCTTATGAAGAGGCCATAGCAGAGCAGAGAAGAAGACTGGAAGAGGAACAGGAAAAACACAGAAAAGACAGAAAGGCAGAGAAAGATAAGAAGAAAAAGAAGCCACCCAAAGAAAAGCCTGTCAAAGAAAAGCCACCTTCACCAGTTCCTTCTCCTATCCCAGTCATAGAACCTGAGATAAGCATGAAGGAGCACAAAATGGTTAATTTAGAAATTGACCCTGAGATAATCGAACCTCTGATGTCTGAAAAGCATACAAAGCCATCAAAGAAGAAGCCATCCAAACCAATTCTACATAACAAAGATGAAAAACCATTGGTCTCAAAGGAGACTCAGGAGGTTATACATCACATCCCTCATCCAAAGGATGATGTGGAATTGAAACACGAGCATGACAAAAAAGTAAAACGCCCAGACAGGCAGAAAGCAGACAGTCCCAGGGAGTCTAAGAGGGAGAAAAAGGTTGTAGAGGAAGAAATCTTCGTAGAACGTATGAGCAAACAGATGGCAGCACCCCCAGTAGAGTCTGTGCCCAAGAAAAGCAAAAATGCTGGTAAGACGGATGGAACATTAAAGTTAATAATTATATTTTGATGGTTTAATTTCATCATTTGAATGATAAAATACTTGGTTTTAATAATTTAATTGAATGATCTGATTGTTACAAGATTAATGGAATGGAATCTTCATGATTATATATCATCGATACTGGTATGGTATCCTTTGATTTGGAGTGTAAACTCTGAACGGTCATCCTGAGTGTTCAGATTTATTTTGGGGATCATGCTACATTGTATTTAAATTCCAATGCTGATTATGTTTAATCATTAGTTTAATTATTTTCCCTGCAGAAAAAAAACATTAACATGCAACCAGATACAATGAAACTGTTGATTTAATAGTAAATGTACTTTAACCAAGTTTAGAAAATATTTTTTAATCAATTTGACTAAATGCAATTAACATGATTAAAAGAGCTGAATTCCTCAATCTATTTACCTAACCCTGTATGAAATTGGGTCTTAATTCCTTGAAATCTTAGAAATCTGTAGATGAAATTTAGTCACTCTGTGAATGTCATACGTTATAATATACTGCAATATTTTCAGTGAATTCTGCCTTGGAGGATGCATCTTCTCTGATGACATCAGTACGCAGTGCCCAGCTTAATGATCAGGATACACAAACACTGATAGAAATATTGCTAAATAAACAAGGTGGTGGAAGCAGTATGATTTCTACAGAATGGAATAAGGTACTGTCTAATAGCATATACTTGTAGTATATTGTACTTTTTTGATAACTACACCTTGAGAAGAATTTAGGAATTTTTCATTGTTATCTTAATCATGAAGTCAGCAGATGTTGAAGAGTATTGAATTTGGTAGAGGAATTTCTTGTAAATTGTCATTACATTTTACCATCTTTCATAACATGATAATGTTTTCAAATTGAAAGTATAAATCATTGAAGTCAAGTTTAATAAGAGAGTATCATAAAACTTTCTTTACATGTATATGTATATAGGGTTGTTTTCTACATGTATCTTGTCATTATGAGGACAGAACTGTTCAGAGTAAACATGTTGCTTAATCAGGAAAAGAAAATCTGATGTGATCTGTACAAATTTTGATGTAGGAATTTATCTTTGCTCTACTTACAGAAAGTTCAGAAAGGAGATCCCGTGGCTTTATTGAGGAAACAACTTGAGGAAAAAGAAAGATCTTTACAAGAAGGTATGATGGTACATGTGTCTTAATGTTTTACCTAACAGGAAGCCTAAAGGGACTAATTACTTCAAATTTTGAGAGTCCAAAACTTTTTCAATGGGTTTATCGTGTTTCTAGAATTCGGGATTAATATTTAATTAATCATTTGAAGTATTTTATTTTATACCGGTACACTAAGTTTCTATAGTATTAGGATTTATCAGTATTGGACTTAAGATAAAGGCTCACTATTAACAGACATATGCTCATATATAGCACAAAGTACACATTTGCATAATGTATAACAGCATGATGATGTCAAAATGGATGCTAGCTATTTGAAACATGTATCAATAGCAATTGTCTGTTTGTTATCATCTATTCTGTTGAGTTTTCTTCAACATTGACCGTATTATATTAAGAGAGGACAAAATAATCTGAGAACTTTTATAATAATTATAATACTTCTCATAAATACCAAACTTTTTAAATTCCTTGAACATGTACACTTTTTATCATCTTCATGATATTATTATGATTAGCACTCCTATGACAGGATTTTTCATAAAACCCCTTATAACCATGATAACTCGAGACTTTGATGATAAATTTCTTTTATATTGCCTGCACTTATCAAGATGACATATACCAACATTGTCATTGTAATAGGATTAGGAATCATCCAGGCATTGTCTGTTTTACATCAGGTTCACCTTCAAGGTCAAGGTCACACTATTAGGATCAATTTGATTTAAAAAAAAAGCATATAATACTTGTGATATATGTGTTCACCTTGAACTACATGTATATTCATGATCTTACAGTTCAAAGATGACCTATTTACATGTCTGAATTTGAAATTCGTTGCAGAACAACAGTTAGCCATGGCAAATAACAACAAATGTAAGGAGCTGAAGGCAGACATGGTGAAGGAGAAGGCTAGGTATACAGCCCTGGAGACACAGTACCAGGAGAAAATAGCCGCTCAGACCCAGGAAATCCAGGCTCTACATACTAAGATGCGCAGTTCCCACGACCATAATCTGATAGAGAGCAGCAAACTACAGGCCCATATACAACAGCTGGAGTCACAGATAGGAGGGGGAGGCAGACTGAAAGAGGTATACAGTTCTTATATGTCAGTCTGCATCTCTGTCCATCTCATACATGTACATGTATGCCATCTACCAGTCTTCATCTACAGTCTCTACTGTTCCCAAATAATTACCATCCTTGTAGTATTTGCTTCATCATGTTCATGAAAAAAAATGTTGATCACTTTTATTTTATTTAATTTTTGTTATTTCAGGAAAATCAAGTACTTAAAGAGACAATTGAAAGAATGAAGTAAGTCATTAATTTATATAGTATCAAGAAATAATTCTAAGATATGATTGATTAACATGAAGATTTCAAAATACAAGATACAAGATACACGTGTAAAGAATTGAAGCTAAAGAGAGAATTTAATGAATGTAACTGTCCCATATTGATTTTATATAAATATTTTGAAATCTATGCTTTGCACTTAATTTATTATCCTGTTAACAATAAATATATTTTTTTTATATATGTATATATAAAATGATTCTCTTGATTGAATTTTTGTTCTGTTTAATGTCTCATAGTAGTACATGTATAATAAACTTGCTTTGCAACTTAGTCTAAAATTGAAAAATTCAATCTTGGTGATGTTAATAGTAAACTGATTTCATGAGAATAATTCTTTGTTCTTGAATTCATGTATAATACACTTTTATTAAAGAGCTGAAGCTATACCAGTGGCAGAATTCAACAGTCTCCGACAGAAAGTGTCCATCATGGAGAACGAGCTATCGAATAATGTCACCAAACTGTCGTCTGCTGAGAAGGCAAAGAAAACACTTGAACAGAAATGTAATAAAATGGAAGAGGACATGAAAAAGAGCAAATCTTCAGAGGTACTTTAATTCATCTCATAGGTTTCAAGTTACTTTCTTAGGTACATGTAAGAAAAACTAACCAATGAAGATAAAAGAATCAGAGGACTTCAGACACTTGCATTGTATAATATGTATTTGTTCAACTAAAAGAACTCAAGTTTTTAATTCATTTCATTACATATCTACATATATAACACACGAAAGCTATTTTAAACGATCATGTACATAGTCAAAGATACTCTTAATAGCCTCGTGTAAAATTTATTTCTGTAAAACAGAGTCAGGCAGAGGGTGTTTGGTCTAAACGTTTGGATGAAGTAAATGCACAGTTAAGGAAGACTGAAGCAGATAAAGCAGGTTTAACGGAGAAGTTAAAGGCAGCCGAGAAGGACTGTGCTACTGTTAAAACTCGTCTTCAGGAGCTGGAGAAAACTCTGTCTACGACAGACTCTAAGGACATGGAAGAGAAATTGAAAGTATGTAACTTTATACATGTATGTCTGTAAGGCATATAGAAAACGTTTTACACGTTAATATACATGTGTATTGTGTATTATACCTGGACTTAACACGAGAAATGTAGGTGCAAGTATCAACAGATCAAGTACAAAATGTAAGTTATGAAAACAAGATTTTTTTTATCTGCGCTGTAGGATTTTTAAGATGCATTTAGTAATCAACTGTTAATATGAATGTTTTCAGAACGTTGAAAAATCCAAGACCCAGGCTGAAAATTCATTAAAATCTGCAGAGCAAAAATTATCTGAGACAGAACAGCAAAAGAAAACATTACAAACAGAAATAGAGGTAATATTTTAATACATACATGTATATATATACATGCTTAAAAGTGCTGATTTGTCACTAGAAGAACTTAATTGTCCTATGCAAGAGGGCAGTGAGAGGTACATGTATAAAACTGAAAGTAATATACATGTATTTAATAATTACATGTATTTACATGATGTATTTTCAGAAACTAAAACAAGAAAATAACACCTTGAATACAGAAGTAAAAACATTGAAAGAACGACCGCTTGGAGGAGGACAAGATACAAAACCAAACGGAGACATACATGATGAAACCAGTGAGACCAAAATTACAGTTACACAGCATGAAAAATTGTAAGGACTTGGAGAGGCTTCTGTTTTAATTATCTAGATAACTTTCTTCGCTTAGAAATACACTAAATGAACATTAATTGAAAAATTTGTGCTAACAAAAGGAGCATTATTATAGTATTTTTTAAATTTTAATCTTGTCTCCATAATCAGAAATTAAGGGCTTATACATGTATATGTATTTGTCTGTTTGTGGACAAAAACTTCCAATCTTGGCCATAATTTTCATCTGGGTAGTATTAGAGCTTTCATGTTTCATGTGTACCTAAGATTAGAACTTTTATATTGATGTCAATAATTTGACATTGTAATCTTCACTACATGTAAGTGTTTGACCTTTTTTCTATGGAAAACTCTAATCTTTGCCATTCTTTTGAATGGTGAGGATCATTTCAAAAAATCCAAATTTATGGCGTAGCAGATCATAGAAAATACTGGTAAGTCAACCTTTAAGGTGAAGTATGTAATTACTGAAAGAGGAATTATACCTTCTATTTTTTTTTTGGGGGGGGGAGGGGCATTTTACCTGGTCATACATGTATCATTAGTTAACATTCCAAACTAAGTGAGCAGGATTGATGCAAAGAATGTGTTCCTTTTTTTTTTGCCAAAGTTAAAAAGATAATTTTTATATTTTCCCAGAATTTCAGAAAAAGAAAGTCAGATTCAGAAACTAATGGCAGATATGGAAAGTAAGAAGAATGAAGTATCAAGTCTCCAGGAGCAGATGGAGACACAGAAGAAGAAAAACAATGTAAATATAAGATTTGATTCTGTCTGCATTCCCCCAGTTAAGTAAGCATGAGGCATGATCCCAAGAATGATACTGACAACCTTTGTTAAGAATTAAAATAATTTTTATTATTCTAAAGATACTGAAATGTGTAACATAAATAGAAAAGAATTTATGACTCAAAGTATATTTATGATGACCTTATTCTGAATTACTGAAATAAATTATTATTACAATCTGTAGGAATTACGAGAAAAGAATTGGAAAGCTATGGATGCTTTAGAAAAAGCTGAAAAATCTGCCTCAGATAAAATTCAAAGTGCTACTAAAGATTTAAAGGTAATTTTGAAGAAAACCTCTTTTGGCCATAATTTTTATATTGTTGTACTTCACTTTCACTTTTCTTTTGGCAATTTATAATTCACAAAGGGTTTTTAGTTTAATTTTCATGAATATCATTACTGTTCTTATTGCCAGATAGCCTCAGAATCTTATTTGCTTTGATTGCATTTCACATACATTTTCCTAAACAACATGCTGAGTATGTTAAAAGTGAAGAAGGTGTACTTGAATGTAAGATTACGAGGAGCAAGACAATATTTCTTATATTTCTTACAGACCTGGATGCATGATAAATGCTCCCAGTTTGTTCTGATAATAAACGTGCACAAACAAAAAATAAACGCATTACATGTACTTTGACACATTTGCTTCATGGTTTATGCCCATACCTGTAGTAAAGCAAGGTTTTTAGGCCATTAACTTTTGGGAACTTATTCATTAAGCATATCCATGTTATCTATGTTATCATTTTTAAATATCATTTAAAAAATGTGAATTTCAGAACATTCAGATCTCTTAAGTATTCCATCATAAAATCAAAATAAACCTATTAAAACATGTACATGTAGGATCAATATGAATGTTATTTGTATTCAAACCATACTCCTTCACTATACATGTATTTACATTATATTTTTGTGTGCTTAATTGTGTTTGCAGATTTCTGCTTTTATTTTTTTGTTTATTGAAATTATACACTGTTGATTTTTTTTCATTTGTGTGTTAATTTTGTCTAACATACATTTTGATTGATACTGTAAGTACTTGATAACTTATACATCAACATATTTACATGTACCTTGTACATTGTATATACATGTATATGGTAAAGTATGAAAGGGCCAAAATAGTATTGGAAGCTGATAACTTTGAATTTGTAAAGTTAAAGGTTGAGGTATACAGTACGGGGAAACACTTTATACACTGTAGTCTCTTTAACCTGATGTCTTCTCCATGTACTGTATATGTTTACTTGCTGATTTGTAAGAGGTCTTAACTTCAGGTGCAGACCCAGAGTGCAGTAATAGAATCAGAGAAGAATGACCAAGCCATATTGAAGAGGCTTTTCCCAGAAGTCAAAGTTAATGAGAAATTGGTAATTATAAGTTGTAGAATTAATATACATGTACAAGGGATTTTACCCAAATCTAAAAACGATATGTAGGTTACAAGGTGTCAATCATCAACACTTAATATAGCCTCATTGTAAGACTCAGATACATACATGTATGTAGTAAATTAATTAAAAAATTATAATTTCTGACACCTGTTTTCAGTCAAGATATTTCCAATAAATTGAAATAATTCATCTCATACTGTAGTACATTAACTTGGATTTGTTTAGTTTCTGAAGAATAGAATTCCTTTGGCCTTAGGTTAAGTAAAATACATATACATGTGCATGTATGTGCCTTGTCATAGAGTTTCAATTTCTCTCTTGTACATGTATGTCTTACATTCCATGTAGCAAGAAAGTTCCAAGAATACTATGAACTTTAACTGACATTTGCATGTACATGTACATATAGATTATTTTCATTATTTGATACTCACAGTCATAGATGCATTTCAGGGTCACAAAGACTGGATGTCCAGTTTTGAGAAGGAGACCGCTGTCTACTTGACATCATTGTCAAATAAAGCTACAGATGTAAGAAGCTTTTTGGTATTATATCCATACAATATGATACATTTATACTTTTCTGTTTTTCAGTATACATGATAGAATGATTATTAATGTGATCGAGAAAAAAAAATACAAAGTGGCTACAGTAAAGGTTGTCCTTAAAGTATTTATACATTTATGTACATGTATTTTACATGCATGTTTGTTATTTGTATTATAAGAGATTATTTTAAAGTTATTATACTGGTAAATTGTTCATAATATGATTTTATGTACACTTATAGAGTGCCACAGATAGTGCAAAGGTGAAGGAAGTAGAGGATGAAAACAAATCTCTACAGACACAGTTACAAGATGTACAAGCTAGGTTGTCCTCAGAAGTAAGTAGGTCTATCATGTACATTAGATTTGTCTGTGCAGCTCATTCTGACAGACACCAGATAATTATGATTTTGTCAACTGCATGTTGAGATTTTTTTTAGAAGATTAATGCATATACCTATTCTTGTTTTCTCATAATGTTGAAGCTTGCTTTATTATCCCATTTTAGATGTGACCCCCCAATCCTAATTTTATTGCATCATTCATAACACTTTTATTTTCTCCATGTACAAGTTTGCCACATCAAAGAGAAAGTAATGTTCAATATTCCATATCAAAAAGAATTCTGGTTTTGGAAAGTGTTTGGTAGCTTTTGTAATAATAAAACATGAAAGTTACTATGTATGTTAAACTAAGATTTGTGTTATGGCACATGTACAATGTTTTTTTTTTAATTGGGTAAAGTAGAAAAATAGTGACAGAGTGGTAATAATCTTTCAGAATAATTTGTTAAGAAATGACTGTAATAATTTTTCTGTCTATCGATGTATAGACAAAAATCAATGCACAAACTACAGTTTATAATCCGCGAAGCGGATTATATTTTGTTTGTGCATCGGTTTTTGTCTATACATCGATAGACAGAAAAATTATTACAGTCATTTCTTATAATTTAATTAAATTACTATTTAATCATCTAGTTTATTTTGCAATTGAAGTCATTTTAGCGTGGTTGATTTTCAAGTTCAAAACTGGCGACGTGATATTTGAACAGGCCTAACGTAGCGGCGCTCGCTGTTAGTGACGTCATAATAGGTGACATTGTCTATACAGCTATAGATAAAATTTCGCGCCGTACGTTTGTATAGGCGTTATACAGACATTACGGGAATAGTTAAATTATTAACAAATGAAATAATTTAATCGTTGTAATTACATGTAAAGTATTTATTGATTCTAAAAATTTTAATTCAGTTTTTATTTTATTTTCCAGAGTGCCAAATTAAAAGACTTAGAAGTGAAAAACCAAAAGCTTGAAATGCAATTAAGTGATAGCAAAAATGTGATATCAAATAAAGTAAGTGGAAAATATTCATTATCAGCATGGCTAGTTCTAAAGGTGAAATGATGAAATATACTTTTCACAGATGATTATATTTTCCATTGTTTATTTCATCTTGAGTTTTCCTTGTATCTGCTCATTGTGAAGGATATTAGTGATGTTGGTTATGGGACATTTCTCTGTTAAGAAGTAGAGGTACATTTTCATCTTGATTTGAATAATTATGGTAATTGGGCTATACATGTAGATCACTTTAGTGTATTTGCTAGTGTATTATTACCTTGCAACATCATGCACCTACAATACACACATACCATGGAAAATTAGAATTTGTTACCCGGCACTTACCCTTCCTTTCTTTCCCCTTCTCACCATTAGTTAGCGGATACAGAGGCTAGAGTTAAAGATCTCGAGAGCAGTAACGAAAAACTACAGTCACAGTTAGAAAAACAGAAATCAATAGAAGAAAGTAATAGACAATTACAGTCTGAATTAACACAGGCTGTAACGTATAAACAGACTGTAGAGGAATTACAATCACAGCTTACAACTCAGAAAGCTGAGTCTGAAAAACAGGTAAGGTGGGGGTTTGGAGATGTAGGAGGTAATCATTAGTAATGTTTAAGATGAGGAAACCAATATTTACAGGAAGTAAATGTACATGTGTGTACTAAAGTTACATGTGAATAATTGCACACAATATGATACAAGTACATGTATTAATGGGAATGAATGTGCAAGTCAAAAAAAAAATTGTTATTTCTGAGCAATACAGATTAATTTGAAAGATTTTTGGCTAAGAAGTTCTTTTCCTTTCAAATAGAAAAATAGTTCAGAAAATAGGATTAAGGCATTAGAAACAGGAGAAGAATGCATTACAAGAAGAAGTGCAAAGTCTGAAAGATTCCTCAAACAGTCAGGTAATTCATCAAAGCATGGTTTATTGTAAGCCTAGGTAGAAATAAGTTGAGAGTTTTTATTTGAATGCACGTAATCATACAAGTGTTTATAACATCAAACATTATTTTGTATTTGGTATTTTTGTGCAATTTTGCAAAAACCAATTCCAACACATGATTTTGTCAAAGAAAATTAATTACTAGTAGACTACGGAAAATCAGAGCACTGAAATACCTGACAAAATTCA
This sequence comes from Pinctada imbricata, assembly GCA_033119305.1. Classification (NCBI taxonomy): domain Eukaryota; kingdom Metazoa; phylum Mollusca; class Bivalvia; order Pterioida; family Pteriidae; genus Pinctada; species Pinctada imbricata. The sequence continues at coordinate 5,765,665 of VSWD01000009.1, read as the reverse complement.
TTCATTTAATGGAGGTATATATTACTGATGTTTGCAAACTTCACTACCTCCTTTCCTTCATTCATTGATACCTCCACCTAATACATGTACCTACATAGTACCTGGTTCATGGTCCATTCATCCTTAAAGCTTTTGTCCTGTCCCACTGCAAATTTGAACTTACGGTATTACCAGAAATTTTCGCAAGTATCAAATTCCGCGATTTCATGGTAAAAGAGGTTGTCTTTATTTTCACAAGTACAAGTTTTCACGATTACGAAATTACAAACAAGTATGTAAAAATTACTCGTGAAAATTAGTGTCTTGCGAAAATTTCTGGTGATATGGTTTTACAGAGGTAAATGGAAATAAAGTAAGACTAGATATTCCTTTACCATTGAGTGATATGTGTATGTTTTAATGTGTATGTGTGTGTGTATGTGATCACACCTATTGTGTATTCTACAGAACACTGGCAGTAGTAGTCAAGTAGCAGAATTGGAGGATGAAAACCAAAAATTAAAGTCACAAAATCAGGAGTATCTTTCAGTACTTAAAGTCACAGTAAGTTAATATACTTAATGTCACCATTTAAACATGTATTTAGTGAATATTTTGTCTTAGGAATATTTGAATGAAGTGTTGCAACTTCTAAAGTACGACTCACCCAATTTACAATTATTATTTTAAGGTATCAGTTGTACAATTGAGTCATTTTACATACACATAGCATTTTTAATCATCTCCATCGTAAAGTATGGTAAGATTTATGCCCGGTAAGGTACTATAAACTATATATTTTCTGAAAGGTAATGATGCCCTGAGTATAGATATAAGAATCCCAGATCTAAAAAATCAAAGGGGAAAAACTCTTGTGCAACTTTACTATTTTGCATATGTTATATAGAGAAATTAGACAATTTAAATGCTTCATCAATTATTCCCCTTTGTTTTCGTGGCCCCAAAATTATTATTTCTGAGCAGTGGGCATTATAACCTTTCAGAAAATACATGTATATAGTTTATAGTACCTTACCAGGCATGGAAAAATGCCCTATTATACATCCGATACCTTAACAAAATTTTGATTGATCAATGTATGTTGTCATTTTAAAGTGGAATATAAAAGTTTACGTACATGTATATACAATCTATTTAGGAAACAAAACTACAGCAATTAGAAAACAGTGTGGAAGGTGAAGAGAGAAAATGGCAGAGCAAAGCCGAGTCATTACAAATTGACCTTCGGCAGGTAGGTTGTTAGCGGTTAAAAATTAATGGTAAAAAGTATAAAGATTCACTGTTTATATAAATTTCAACCTTGTTAACATTAGGTTGTCCATTTTATGAAACACATTTGAAGAAGTTGAGATTTCTAAAGCTCACCTATGAGTTGAAAAAATGATAAGGAAAGTTTCTTTTATAGTTTTTGAATGAACATTTTACCTCCTGAAGATGGGAGTAGACGGCTCTACTAATATACATGTACATGAAATAAAACTTATCCAGTGAAAATTTTTAACTACAAAATACATGTAACTTGGAATGATTGTTGCTTGATAAATTGTAAAGTTCACAATGGTGTTTCTTTTCTTGTAGGCTAAAGAAGAATTAGAATCACTGAGGGAGCAGCTTAAACGTCTACAGGGCAGTGAGGAGGTAACCAGCATGTGATAATGCACCCTCCCTTACACTCTCCCCCCTTTATATCTGCATTTAAACAGTATCAAAAGTATCCTCATGTGTCGGTTATGCTTGCTATGCTGTAATCATATATATGTATGCATATTTGTTATTTATGGAAGGACACATGTATTGTGGTTATTAAACAACTTTTTTTGGTGATATGTTGGTGACGTAATGACAATCTTGTTTTATTAAAGCATTTGTTATTGTGGGATTGAATAGTTTCTTGTTTTTTTGAAGAATGAGTTCTTCCTAGGTTATAGTGATTTATTTTTCTTGCAATGTCTTCCTCAGCTTACAGTTGTTAGTCTTTACATTTTCATTTGCAGATACACTGTAGCAATCATACTCTTAAAACTTTTTGCAGATCTACAATAATGCACTTACAATTTTATTTTCTGAGAAGTCACAAGGATTTTTCCTGATTTCCTTCATTTTCTTTTATTTATCTTGCCAAAAGCAAATATTCACCAAATTAGCTTTTATTGTCCTGTTTCTAAAATTGTCCACTTGAGAAAGGGTTTTGGTAGGATGAATTTGGAACAAATGCATATCCTTATCTATACCTTCCTATGGTCGAATAATATTTTTTGGCATGGTTGAATAGTTTTTTGTTTTTTTTTTGGCATTCTTTGATTTTCTTTTCTCTTTAATGAAAAATTAAGCATAACAAAGAAGGTTGTTTATAATGTAATGACATTATGTAATTTTTACATATAAGTTTCAATATTAACGGTAAAAGTACTCTATGATTTCTGATTATACTACATAACAGAGCTAACATTGTATAACTGCCTGTTATAGGCCTTAGCAGAATTGGACTTTGCATATCGATGCTTAGAGAAAAGTCTTACGCAAATTACAGATGAGGTATTTTTTTGCAAATTAACTAACATCCAGTCTATGGGGAAAATGTTTCAGCAGGTTTTACATGTACATGTACATTGAAACTAAAATTTAAAAAGCAAAAAAAAAAAAAAAAATGAAATGAATAGAGAAATACATGTAAAGCTCTGCTGAAATGTTTAAGGGCTAATTTAATTAAGGATTTTTCTGATTCATTAATTTTTCTTCATAAAAAGCTTTGGCAATGGCTACTTAAAGCATGTGATACATTTTCTTTACGGCTTTTGTTTATTTATTTGCCATTCAGTATGGTAGTGATTCTAAAAATAGCTATACTTACTCTTTGAATATATTAACTTCAAATGCTTTTGATGCATTAGATGGAATCCTGTATAATAAATCATCAATGAATGGTTCACTTGAATTTTGCCATACTGTAGCAAAAATTTTCTTATTTGATTACGATCTTGTACAATATAAGATAGATAGGTATCGACTATAACAGTGCTATATGTATTAATATTTATGAGTCTATTTATATTATTTATCACAACACCTATATTTTACTCACGAGTATATGTATAAAAGAGCTAGAATTGTAAAATGCACCTCATTTGTATGGAGTACCTAATGAAATGGCAATATTGTGCATTGAGTACTGTGTAGCACATATAATCTATGTACAATCACAGAATGAAGTTAACATGTAAATGCAATCCTTACTTTGTGAATACAGTAACTGTTCAATAACACTCTGTCAAATAAGTTTAAAGCATTGTCAAAATTTTCTTTGTATTCCATGGTTTCTGTATCATTCTGACTTTTCAAGATTTAAAAAAAGTATTTGGCCTTCTGTGTCCAGAATATCATGAATATATGTGAAAGTGAAGAAATATTCAATTTTATTATAAATTCCCCTCCTTTAGAAAAGAATATTCATTAGTAGTACAAAATGATGTTTATAGAATAGTGATAAGTAGTGAAGAAAAAAGTTATAAATTTCCATTTTTTAAGGGGAAAAAAGGTTATTGTATTCTGTAGTGAGGTGTCCAACCTTTATACACATAAGTTAAGATGAATACAGCTGAGAATTGTATAATTTGATTCCCAAAACAAATTTATTTGATTCTAAAAACTTTATGATAAACAATTTCAGCAAGCATGAGAATATTTTGATTAAATGGTCATAAAATGGTACTAGAAATACATAAATGAAACAAATGACAACAGTAAGAAAGAACTTGGAGAGAAATTTTCCTACGTCTTGTCCTAATTTTTGGTAATTGCACAAGATGCAATATTTCAGATGCAGGAAAAAGTTCAAAATCTTGAAGAACAGCTGAAAAAATCGGAGGATAAATGCTCAGGGTTGCAAAGTCAAGTGAATGAGGTGGGATAATGGTGTAGTGCATGCTGTTATCTATATAAGTATGATGACTGCTCATTTTGAACTTCGAATTTGTAAAATATAGAATTACCTAATGTTAATTTGTTCATTTATTATCAAAATTACCCTTCTTCATAAAATTGATATTTTTTAAGAGATATTGTTTGACAGTGAAAGAATCTACTTTCTTATGTCCAATTTCTAATTTTGGATCTGCAGGACTCTTCTGCCAAATTGTAAATGAGGAAAGCATATGACTTGATCAGTTTTCCTGGTAATTTCTTCATGTTCTTATCAGATCTTACGTGAAGCCAAAATTCCCTTTCTTTTCTTAAAAATGAATTAAATGACAGTGATATGAATAAATTAGCTTAACGAAAAGATGTAAATATACACTGCCATCCATAAATAAGTACAATGTATACACCATTTCTGTTCATGTTGCTGTTAGAAAATGCAAAGTTTCGAATCCATTGCTTTATAATTATGAAGATGAACCTTATAGAAATCATTTGTAACAAACCTGACCAAAATATTTGCATTTTTGAATTTTTATTCTTTTTTGTATGAAAATAATGTTTGGAAAAAAAATTGTGCTGATGAAAAAGTCTCTATTTACATTTATGTTATCAGAATTCATTATTTTGAATTATGTGAAGCCAATTATTATAGATCTTTCAGTTCAGAATGGAAAATTTTGGATAAACTAATAAAGAATTTAAAGTGATTTCCTTGTATAGTTATTTATGGATGGCAATGTATATTAATAAGTTACATTATGAAGTTTGTGTAGGGTTTTGATGCAATATAAATTTACAGGTAGTCATCATACTTTAAACGTTTATTTTATGAATTTTATTAAGTATGTATTTTGGGATATATTTGTTTTATTTGCATATTGTTGATTTGTTGCTTGTCTTACCATTACGGAGGTACATGTATATTAAGGGGAGTTATTCATGAGTCACACATTTACATGTATTAAAGCTCCTGTCCTGTCGGAATTACATAATATTATCCATGTAGTTCAATCTGTCAACATCATTGTAATATATGTGTTCATGAAATAAACACGACTGGAATTAAAGTGACTGAAGTTAAATTGTGTATTATAAGACAACACCATTATGTGTGACCTTATGCAGATTTGCCGACACTCACGAGTTTTAACTTTTACAAGTTTAGACTAACTGAAAAACAAAGATATAAATGCAAGATCTCATTTGTTAGAATGACTCATTTTAAAAAACAAAACGAAAAAAAAAAAATTGAGTAACATGATCATAGTGAACTGATCTGATTTTCTTCAATGTGTATTAAGGCAAAAACTCTGAAGTGCTGAAGCATGTTTCTTTTCTGTACCATTCTTCTGCAGGAAAGGCAAATTCTGTAATAACAAATGACCAAAAATACACTCCAGTTGGGTAGGCAGGTCTGCTTAACACAATTTGTCCATCTGAAAGCAGCTTGTGTGAATATAACATGTACAACTTGTCCTGTTAAGCAAGAAATGGGCAACTTATTCAATAAATTATTCCTGCTTTTCAAGAATTCTTGTTGAATGTATCAGTTATTGTTTACAACAAATGGTCAACAGGAATCATAACTGAGCATTATTTTCAGAGTAAAAAAATCAGTATTCATTGTATTACAATACATAATATAAAAGATATAATTTGAAATACAAGTGTTTAAAACACTTTACAAAAATACCATGGAATATTTCGTTGATATTCTGTTATCCATGTATATTGTGAAGAAAGGACTGTAAATCAAGGGATATGTTGATAAACGTTTCAACAATCAAACGGCAAACAAGATGTTTTAGGAACCTGATGGATCCTTAGTCATGTACATTCCAAGCGTCATTCTATGTGTAGCAGTCTATAAGGAATGCACCATTTTCATTAATCATGTTTCTTTTAATTATTGACATGTCTTATTTAACACTACCATATTATTATTCACAAACTTTGATAGTTTCTCTCTATGCACACATTTTCACTCTTTTCTAAAAAGATCATTGAAGTTTTCTTGTGCACATTTTGATTAAACATTATACATTGATACACATTTCAAAGGGAATAGAAGTTATCCAAAGTAGCACAGTATAACATAACTCTCTTCATGTTCTATAAAATGCACCATAACTGGATTCTATATAATGTATGTAAATGTAGAAAGATTTTTCTAATTTGATTAATTCCACATTCAGCAAAATATTCCCCTCCTCCACCCCCTCTCCTAAAATAATTCCCAAGGGCTTTGGTAATTTAGAAAACTTAGTAAGATAGATCCTTCTTCCATGTGATAACATTTGTTAGAGTGAGATGTGTATATTTATACCTACTATAACTGACCAGTAGACATTTTCTGACTAACACAGGCAGAGGAGAGAATCTCAAGCCTTCAAATAACCATAAACAAAAGTGCTGATACAGACAATGATGACTTGCTGAAGGTAGGCTAAAACTATACTACTTACTATAAATTACAAAATCTCTGAAAAATGGTTGGTGCAAGCTGAAAATTTAAAAGAATATTGTATTGTTAACTTATATCAAGTGCATAAATCATAACATCTCTGAATGGATGTTGGTGCAAGCTGAAAATGTTAAGAGAAGATGATAATGTTTATACAAAGTGCATTCATTTAAGTTATCTACCAAATTGAATACCAAAACCATCAGAGTTCTTATTTTACATGTTTAAGTTATTTTGTGAAATTTGAATAAACAAGAGAAATGAAATCAGCAAAAAACCATAGATGTTTCTTCAGTATTTGAAGTAATCACTATTTTTAAACTAGATAAATTTTGATATGGATATCAAGAGTACCTGAAAATTTACTCGTACATTATGTAATTATAGCAAATAGCCGAGCTGAAAGCTTCTCTGGAGAAGGAACAGAAGAAGAGTAAGGAACTGGCTACACAGACAGTGAAATTAAACGGCATTATCAAAACAGGTCATGATGCTCTGATACAGGAGCAGGACCTGGTCAAGAAACTACAGCAGCAGTTAGAGGCAGGAAAAGAGGTACGTATCTACAATCCAGGCTGTCATAATAATTTCATTGATTGTTTAGTCAGTGCAACTATAAGACTGTGTTAACGGCTGCATTGGTATATATAGAAAAACATTGTGACCTCATAAATTCATTTTTTCTAGGTGTCAAGGGGATAGTTTAAACAGACATTAAGAATTTCCTCTTGTTATAATCATGCCTTCATTAGCACCAAATCTGACTCGTCTTCTCATTGAATCCTTTACTTTGGTAGTCATAGCCTTAATCTATGTGTATGAAGTACTTGTACCTTGAAATTTTCAATCATACTGTAGTAATTTTGCTTCACTTTAATGTTATATACATAATGTTTATGTCTACAGGGCTCAGGGACCACCAATGCAAGTAAAGAAGTCAAAGAGGTCAGTATTTGTCATAAAGCTTGAAGAAAAAATAAAAATCTGTGTTATTTATAACAACGTTAGACTTACATGTAACTCTTACACAATACTAGCTATACTAGCATACATCTTTACTCTGTCTATACAAGCTTCTGCCATGCCAATTACACATGGTTGGGTATCCTTACACTCCAAACAAAACACTCCTACATAGCATTTTGCTGCATTGTTTGTTTTACTAATTCAATTTACTGTTCTTGTGGTTGTAAGATTTTGATGGAGGAAGTAAACAATTTTCTTAAAAGTACAAGTTAATGAATTTTGATAAAAGCTTTTGCACTGACTCCATTCAATCTTCATATATTTCAATATAGATACTCAGTGTGCATGTATACCTGTATCAATGATACCTTTAATACCTTTACATCTAGAAATTGTACATGTATTTCCATGAAACTCGTGAGAAATCCAGTGAGTTTCTATGTAACCTTCTTCTGTTGGATCAAAAGTACGAAGTCTAGTTCATATGACCTTAACATACTTGATATGCATTAGACCTCTATAGAACATACAGGGATGGATAAATACGATCAATCCTAATGCTTCTTTTTAAGATTAAACTTGCCTTCAAGTTCAAGGTCACACATTTAGGGCAAAATACTAGTATATGACGGGTACATATAGCTTAATCTAAACAGTCAAGTAAGTGGTCTTCCATTATGCAAGACAATATAATTATGTTCATACCTTGGCAAACTGTTTCCACATTACAAGATATGGAAATATTATCATATCTAATATAATGTAATTTAAAAGTGATTTTTGCATGATCAGTGAAACTATTCACATGTGATAATCAATGGTAAATCTACTACATGTATTGTATATATTACACCCTCACACCTCTTTGTCAATTTCATATACATATACATGTAATGCTAATGTCCATTTCTTATAATGCTTATGTTAAATTGAAGTGTATTATGGATTGGGGAAATTGGTAAATACATTAATCTTGCAGCAATATGCCATAATCTGTTACCCCCTCCCATCCCCTATTGAAAAGAAAAATGAGATACAGTCTTGCATGATGATTCTAGAGATATTTCATAACCATGTGGAGATGACATAAAACGCATATGCCTCAGATCCAAGACATGTATCCTAGTAAAGTGTCCTAGCTGCTTGCCTTGCAATAAATTTTCTCTATTCTGTAGTTGAAATCGAAACTAGCTGAAAAAGAGAAACTATTAGACAGAGAAATTACTTCAAATAAACAACTTTCTCAAAGATTGGTAAGTTAAAAGTGTAATTATATTTTATATATGTACATGTATAAATAATTTTTCTTCATTTCAACTTGTTTTCATTAAGTGCGTAAAATTTTTCATCTAAATAGATCACCAGCCAAGGAGATCAGTAAGGTGCAGTTTGTCATGATAATGTTATACATTGTTAACATACTTCATACTTGTATAGAACTAATACCTTCTGTTTAACAATAATAGTATGTTTGATTGTTTACTTGTTCTCTGATATAAACACTAACTAGACTTACATGATGTATAGAATTGATTTATTTAATCTGCTCGACTGATTGGCTAGATGTTCTTATAGATATCTCGACTTATACTATTATAGGTATGATAATAAACATCAGCTTTATAATAGAGTAGATACTTTCATTTACATGTATATCTCATGCATAGTGGTATTTTCTTATTTCATCTCTAACAATATTATATAATCTATAAACTCTGATAGGGACAGTTAGGTGTAATGGTAAGTAGCGATTCTCCTCCGGTACAGTGGTAGATAGTCATATCATCTTAATACACAGATAAACGGGAATCTTACAGAGTCATCTAATCTTTCTGAAGTTAATCTCCTCTCATTGCAACAAAAATATAGATCAACAAAATCAATTAAACGGTTCAGCTGAATTCAACCAAAGTTTTGACCTTGTGACCTTTGATTTTGGATTTTGACCTACTTTTAAGAAACTGTTAACTTAGGACGTAACTTTTGATGAGAAAGTAATATTTCAGATGTACATTCATAGTGACCAGAAATTTCCGCTGTTACCTAGATATTTGAGGATTAGTACCTTTGAGAAGTGAAATACAAAATTTAATGTACAGCAAAAATGAAGCTTTCAATGCGATCAGAAAGTATAATTGTTTCTCAAACACATACATTGTATTCTCATGTTTACTGATTTTACATCCATCTCAACTCCGAAAGTTTATATGATCCCTAGACTTTACTGTCGATACATAAAATGATAGATAATATACATGTATGTTATTTGTTGGAGCAATCAAGATAATTCTATGTTAATGATAACATTAAAGTAAGAATAGATGACTCTACTTTATCCACTCAAGTCAGATTTTATATGATACATGTACTCCCACATCAAACCTTCAGGTTAAGGCCACACATATCATTTTTAATTTGCACATTCAGTTTACAAGGGTTGTCTGTAATTTTTTTTTCTTTCTGTGATATTTGTTAAAGTGTAGGCTTTTCTTTTGTTAGTGTTAGTTCCTTTTGGCAAGGTAACATTATTTCCATCTTCTTGATGAGTGAAGGTGCTTTATTGAAGCCCAGAGAACTATCTAACATGTGGCTGAATATTACTGAGAGGGGCATGTATGATGTCAAAGAATTAACATATATATGTGGGAAGGAATAGCGCAGATCAGAATATTTATATTCCAAGGATTTTATTGTTTCACCTAGATAACGTTTAAAAAAACATAAACTTCCTATAAACATGATAAAGTTTTCTCTTTATAAAAACGACATTGTGTGTAAATCTGAGAATATGTAAGAAATTAGGAATATTTAGATATAATGCACGTAGTAACACTGGTTATGAAATATGTTGCATTATAGCTTTCCTTAGCTGGCTTTTAAAATAGCTTACAGAAGGCATTTTGCTTCAATAATTTTCTTCCTTTTCATTTCTTTTGATTCATTAAGCTTTATTTCACTATTATGCAGACCATAGTCTGTCAAACCAGAGAATTATATTCTTTGTATATTATATCCATTTATGACTTCTTTCGTACATCAGTGATCAAAGCATTAGTTCGGGAAAAAAATCTATAATAGTAATATTTTGCTAACCTTGTAACTTTGTGATAAAGTAGTAGTTGTACATGTACATATTGTTACTGTTTTCTACGTGTGTTTTGTTTTTTGTTACAGACCTCCTCCCAGTCGTCCCTGAACGAGGCCGGCACGTCAGTCTGATCGTTTATGTTATCCATATCTATGCCAGCATATTACATTATAACTTCACATGGTGCAGTTTATAGGAAAAAACATTATCATGTGGACTTGTTTGTCTGTATGTATGTACATGTATGTCTGTACTGATCAAGTGTAACATTATGATGAGTGCTTCATTAACCTTTATTGTAATAAGTACATGTAATTGATAAGAGAGGCAGATTTATGTTCAAACTATACATTGTTCATTATTAGGTAGAAATATGAATTGCTTCATGCATATTAATGTTCATTTAATCTGCCAGATATTCATATTTTCTGTTATAAATGCATTTAATACTGAATTATGTAAGTGAGCCTAATATTATGAAGCTAAGTTGTATGTCATGTATTTTGTTTGTCTTTGTGTGCAATATTAAATGTTTTCAATCAGTCAGTTTTCATGAAAATATCAGCTGAAAATGTGATAAATAGAAATGATCGTGTATCTGTGTTAGGAATGAATTATAGTGGTATCACATTTTTGTTAAACTTGAAAATTTTTGCCATCATAACACATAGCATAGAGCTGTGTTAGCTGGCTGCTGTACGTTGGTGCATGGACATGTATTGTCATATAAATACAATGATAAAAGCCATATTTACTTACATATGGATACAGATGCCAGTGTCATGGATTGTAACATTGAGTACTTTATACTAGTGAGGGAACAATTTTTGTTTTTGCATAATTCATTCCCATGATTGTATGCATTATGTCATTCTCTTTATTGACCAGTATTTTTCCTGTTTACTCTTTATCAGAAAAAATGCTAGACTTTGAGTGAAATATTTTTGTTGAGTATTACCATTAAGATATCAATTTAAGAATAAATATTATCTGAAAATCAATAATAATAAGTCTGAGAATCAATAATGATAAGTCTGAGAATCAATATGAATAAGTCTGAGAATCGGCTGTGATTATAGATTGTGTGTACTTAAATATAGTTATAACTTACCAAAGACTGTCTCAGTAATTAAGTAAGTACAGATACCCATAACTTATAAGTGTTGTATGACAGTAAATTTCATGTATTTCATCATGAATTTGGATTAAAAAAAAATTCACTGATTATAACTCAGTCTTATGTCAATCAGTTCTCTGTATTGAATTATGTATTGATATAAAAATTTAATTGTGTATAGTCAAATAAGAAAAGAGAAATTTTCATTGCATACATTTGATTAGATTCATAAACATAAATTTAAGCTAGCATTTATCAGCGCTGTAATAATACGTGGTTGTGACGAGGAATTACCGATTGATCATGCTGAATTATTTTAGTTTTTGTAATGATGTTCTTTTTTTAAATGCCTGTTTTATGTTACCATACCTATAACTTCTAATTTTCATATGGTGCTCTTGTTAAGTTTCGTTTCGCATTCATATTTTGTCTTTCGTAATTGTTAGCAAGACAAACACACTATTTACCTTGTTGGTACTACTTCTTAATCTCAGTGCCAAATAGTTGTCAAATCAGCAAAGAATAAGATGATCGGGCAGGCCATGACAAATCAATAATGAGTGGGAATATATGTATATGCTCATATATGGTTCTGTAAACAAAAGCGTTCAGATAAGCTGGTGTAACATGCTAATTGCTTGTGTCTCTGATCAAATTCAGATTTAGCAAAATTAGAAAAAAAGTTAGAATTTTTCAATTCTGATGGATTTTAGATTCAACATGGGCCATGGAAATGATTTTTATGATGTTAAAAGTATGTTTCCACGTCCTTCTGGATTATAAAATTTACAGAAAATAAGACTTATAAAGAATATCTCCATGACATTAATTAAACAAGCAACTAAAAGATTAAACAACTAAAAAGCAAGACATAAGCAAAATTTACGAAGTAAGACATGACATGAAGTATCAGGGTTTAGCATGTTGTACCTTCTCTCCATGAAAATGCTGTGTATTTCATACGTAGTTTTTTCAGTTTTCATGTGTTCATAGTTTAACTGAATGTGCTTAAAGTACAGCATAGAAAATCTTAATTTTTTTTCAAAACATAAACTAGGTTCTGATAATTTCATGCATTAGTTTTGTATGATTTATTGCTGCATGTACTCGTTTTAAGCAGCAATGTTTATTGATTAAGAAGTTATTGTTGTTTATTGATTGTTGATATATTCATTTGATGTTGTAAGTGCATGCGCACCTAGTTATGTCGATGTATTATTTAGCCATGGCTATAGTATATATAGACATACCATAATCATCACAACATGTATTTATCACCAGCCTGCCTTAACGCTGTTGTCAGTAGATTTAACATTTACATTAGCCATCTACGATACTCATGTATTTAGCTTCCTCAGTGGTTAGACACATAACAACACAAAAGTTATGCATGATAAGTTATCTTACGACTTTTTTTTAGTTAAGTAGGCATGAACGAATTCCTGACTTGATCTACAAAGCTGGTAAAGCACATGTCAGATCTCAGTAAAAAATGTAATCTTAATTATTTCAAATATGCAAATTAGAATTGTCTGCCTTTTAGTGTTTTGGTGAACTGGTTCAATTAATCAAGATTCATGTACATGTATTTATTTACTGCCATAGACTTATTATAATAGGTAGAAACAGCATCGTATAGTGTCGAGTATCTCACATTGAGTAAATGTCATGATGATATCAAGTAGTATCGTATTCTAGGTTGGACTAGTCATTTTTCTTTAATATCATATTACTGTACGATGAAAAGTGTAAAAAAAAAAGAATATGTACAAAATAATATATCACTAAAATAATATCTACCGGTACCTTATTTGTGAAAGACATTTTTAAAAGACTGAAATACATGTTGTAGAACATCTATTGACAAAGGTAGTAAATATTATATATAATATATATGTATTGTATGATTATATATGATAACAAGATATCATAGACACGATTTATGTGTACTTTATTGAATTTATATAGTTTTCAATTCAATGCATATGTAGGTTAAGAACCTCAATTTGCTCTGTGATTTTTCCCATGCAAACAAAGTTAAGATGGGCATAACAATTATTATAAAGCTCTTGTTTACAGTCTTAAAATTTAAACATACATGTATAATCTACTCATATTTATCAAAGATAATATTATTTCTTGATGCTGATAATGAAGTTTTTGTTTTTTATATTGTCTCTAAAGATAAGATTTGATTTTCAACACAAAACACTCTCTGTAACATATAATTGGAATTCGTTATCATGGCAGTGGAATTCAAATTTTTGTCAGAGAAATCTTTATATTTGATATTGTGACAAGATTTTCAGTAATTGGGCTACTTGGAATGAATTTCTGTTTTACTTAGCCTGAAATTTGATAAATAAGCCATTAAAAATGAACTTTTTATCTAGAACTTTTATGACCAAGTTCATAATTGATTGGCAGGAATATATTTATAGCTAGGTCATAGTTTGTATTTGAATTCAGAGTTAATTTATAGTAGTGTTGAAATGATCATCTGTGGGGGTGTGTGTTACGGTAGAGGGTACAGGGGTTTTAATATAACTTATATGTAGGCTTATTCTCTCTGATCTATGAATGATTCACTTCTAAACACTCTACTGTCTTATTGTCAATACTAGTATGTACTCAATCCATTGATAAATAATAATAAAGAAGCATGATTATCGTTACTGGGTTAAACTCATTTTTAGCTCACTTCAACAAAGTAGCAGGGGCTTAATATGCTATCCTGTTAACATCAGTGTCTGAACTCAGGATAAGGGAAATACTGTCCTAGGACATATCCAATCTCAGCTTCCTATCATTGCTACATCAACCAAAGTTGTATGGATGATGCAGTTAAGGATGCTTACTACAATGCATGGTTGGGATGCTGCATCCGACCCATATTTCACACTTCAGCGGCAAGGTTAAGTAAAATGGGACAGGGACATTTCGAGCCTTCTTTAAGTCCTAGATCAGACAAAACTTGTGTGGATGATGCATTTGAGGATGCTAACTGCAATGTATAATAATGATGCTGCATCTGACAGATATTTCACACTTGAGCGACCAGTTTAAGTAAAATTGAATATAATTCCAGCTTTCTACAAGTCCTAGATCAACCAAACTTGTGTGTTTTAAACATTTAAGGATGCTTACAGCAATGCTCCATCTGAATCATATTTCACGCTTGAGTGACCACATTAGATTTAATGGGACACCTCCATATCCAGCTTGCCATAATTCCTAGATCAACCTTTGTGTGGGTAAAGCATTTAACATATTTAAGGATGCTTGCTGCAATCCATGATCTGACCAAAATTTCATGGTTAGTGACTAGGTTACATTACTTCAAGTCCTAGCTTATCTAAATTTGTATGGATAATGCATCTGTGGATTCTTACTGCAATGCCTGCTATATACAAAAATCATTCCAAGGAATGCATGTGTCGCCTGCGAAAGATAGCGACACTTAGGTATCACTTTTATATAGGGTGTGACGGACAAAGTGATCCCTAAGTGTCGCTATGCTTCACAAGCGACACAAAAAAGGTGGATGTTACCCATATGTCATGCTTGAGTGACCAGGTTAAGTAAAAGTGAACTACATTTCAGCTGTTTTACCGACAAAGATGCCAACGGGGGCATTCGTGTTTCACAGGCACATGTTTTTTTATTTGTTGTTTTTTTACTTCTACTATTACTTTATTCAGTCAGTCAGACCAAAGCAATCCTGATCCTGTGCGTACTTTTTTCTTTAATTTAACTTATTTTATTGCATGACAGCAAAAGTGATTTTTTGCAACTTACTAGTCCTTCTTCAACATGCTCTTTTGATTTTTCCCTTCTTGGTTATACCTCCTAAACCCTAAGAGACGAGGCTTTGAAATTGCTCACGGAGATGAGCCTTGTGGCAAGAGCTTGCATTTGACTCCATGATCTTTGATCTATTTACCTTGGACTTCGCCCTACTTTCATAGAAACTTTAACATGGGCTATATATCTCTTGAAGTATAAGGACTTACTATGCCAAATTAAACGTATCTACATTTTGAAATATATGGGATACTGTACTAAAGCAGGAACTTGTAATTGCCAGTGTCTGCCACTTTGAGACAATCATCTCGTTTCCCTCAGAGCTTTGTTCTCTTCTGAAAACTCTTGTTATTACATGTTTTGCGCTGTAATAGACGAAAAACATAGTGTCATAGAATTCTGAAAGATGACAGAGCTCATCTCGACAACATTGCCTGACCAGTATCAGCACCAAGTATCTCAAGACGCATCACCAGAACAAATTTTGATGATCTAGGACTTATAGTAAGCTGAGAATGAAGGTGTTCCATTTTACTTAACCTGGTCACTCAAGCATTTTGAGGTCAATTAAGGTCACAAGGTCAAATTTGGTATCCATGGAAAGGTCTTGCCACAAGAAAGTCATATGTGAAATATGAAAGCCCTATCACTTACCATTCAAAAGTCATGGCTAAAGTTTAGATTTTCAAAAGTAGATAAATCTCCAAGGTCATAAGGTCAAAATTTTGGTATCGATGGAAAATTCTTGTCACAAGGGAATGTACATGTGAAATATGAAAGCCCTATCACTTACCATTCAAAAGTTATGACCAAGGTTAAAGTTTTTTTTTCAAAAATAGATCAAAGGTCAAGGTCACAAGGTCAAAAATGTTGGTATCGATGGAAAGGTCTTGTCACAAGGGAATTCACATGTGAAATATGAAAGCCCTATCACTTACCATTCAAAAGTTATGGCCAAGGTTAAAGTTTTTGCGGACAAACAGAGAAACAGACAGACATTACGGACAGACCAAAATCTATGTGCCCCCGAATCTTCGATTAAGAACATGAAGCAAATCAGAATAGATAAAATGAAAGTTTTTTTTTAAAGTATCACAGCCTAGGTCATATACCCCTTCCTCCGCAACAATCCCTTTTATCGCAAGAATGTCTCACCTCTGTGGTTCAAATGGTTCCTTTACCTATGAAAAATAGACCTGTTTAGATGAAAAACTAAGGTGAGCGAAAGCGAACCTGAAATAGTTGAGTAATGGATTGAAAATTGCGGCGAGCGAGGCGAGCCGGAAAATTGTTAAGGTATATAAATGAGTTAAAGACGATCCTGACGATAATCTCAACATCACTCACAATAGAGCACAAAATTGAGCATCGACGGGCCCCTAGAAAGCTAAAGATGGGACCAGGTGCCCGGGAGGAGTAAGTATCCCCTGTTTGGCTAGCCGCACCCGCCGTCGATATTCATGCACGAAAATGAAAAAAAATATATAAAATACATGCACTGTCTGAGGTTATGTCTATATATATAGAAAGAGCTATGGAGACCATGTCAGGGAAACATATTCAAAAGCTGAATTTCGTGGTAATTCAAATTGATATTGTACATGAACGCATTTAAGAGCAAGATTATTTATATTCCAAGTAATTTCCTTTTTTTGTGTGTGACCAGGTTAAGTAAAAGTGTTGTTACTGTTACCCTCCCAATAATAGCTCTTTCTCCCTTCCCCACCCCCTTCCTCCCCTCCCTTTGACCCTGTCCATCCCTTCTCAAATAGGTCAGTCCATATATTAATTGACCCCTCCTACAAAATGACCTTTTAGTAACCCCTACATCCACTCCGACCCCAGACAACCGGGGGATGGGGGTCGGGGGTCATTGAGTGCAAATAAGAAGTTTTCGGAAGTTGACTGTACGACATATCAAATGAAATATCTCAAAGAGTAGATAGAATACAGAATTCAATAGAATACAGCTCGGGGGTAGCATGTTAAAATCTGGCGTAGAAGTCCCACTTTACGCTAATCTAGAGGGAAGCAGACTGATGGAGCCCATTGGACAGCCCCTACTTTTTCTTTTTTTGTTTAAACTAGTATCTATATTTACGCGTAAAATGTAAATAATTCAGTAATTGAAAAAAAAAATTTCGGCTACGTACGTACGTACGTCTGTAGAGGATTTATAAAAGGCATTTGTACTCAGCTTATTAATAAATCCATCAAAATCATCTCACTGAAAAATTGTCCATATCCTCAATTTATCATTTCTATACTTTATTAAAAAAATAAAACCTGTGTTTGTGAAACACGAATGCCCCCGTTGGCATCTTTGTCAGTAGAACAGATGAAAATTAGTTTCACATTTGAGGTCAAGGTCACAAGGTACGTGAAATTGAGTATCCATGGAGAAGTCTCGCCACATGGAATTCATATGTGAAATATGAAAGCCCTATCACTTTCCATTCAAAAGTTATGCTGAAGGTTAAAGTTTTTCAAAAGTAGGTCAAACTCCAAGGTCAATGTCGCAGGTTTTGGTATCCATGGACAGGTCTTGTCACAAGGAATGCACATGTGAAATATGAAAGTCTTATCACTTACCATTCAAAAGTTATGCCCAAGGTTAAAGTTTTTCAAAAGTAAGTCATACTCCAAGGTCAAGGTCACAAGTTCAAAAATTTTGGTATCCATGGAAAGGTCTTGTCACAAGAAATGTACATGTGAAATGCAAAAGCCCTATCACTTACCTATCAAAAGTTATGCCCAAGGTTAAAGTTTTTCAAAAGTATGTCAAACTCCAAGGTCAAGGTCACAAGGTCAAATATTTTGGTATCCATGGAAAGGTCTTGTCACAAGGAGTACACAAGTGAAATATGAAAACCCTATCAATTACCATTTAAAAGTTATGCCCAAGGTTAAAGTTTTTCAAAAGTAGGTCAAACTCCAAGGTCAAGGTCACAAGGTCAAATATTTTGGTATCCATTGAAAGATCTTGTCACAAGGAATATACATGTGAAATATGAAAGCCCTATCACTTACCATTCAAAAGTTATGCCCAAAAAGTTTTTCAAAAGTAGGTCAAACTCCAAGGTTAAGGTCACAAGGTCAAAAATTTTGGTATCCATGGAAAGGTCTTGTCACAATGAATACACATGTGTACAGTTTATGCTTTTTTTTTTCCATTGTACAATTGTTTTTTTTTTCTTCTTCTTCTTTTGGCTGTTTTTTGTTTAACTTGGGCCATAGCCATTTGTATAAATGTGTTATATGCCAATAAACAATTTGAATTTGAATTTGAATTTGTGAAATATGAAAGCCCTGTCACTTACCATTCAAAAGTTATGGCCAAGGTTAAACTTTTTGCGGACAAACAGACAGACAGACGGACAGACCAAAAACTATATGCCCCCGAATCTTCGATCACGGGGGCATAAAAAAAAACAAAACAAAACTTTGAGAAAGCGTTTTCGGATAGACAGAAACGGGCTTGGTTCTGACAATTAGGCACGAACACTGTGACAGTTTCGCGGGAAATAGAGAACAGCCTGAAAAGGAGAAGCTGGCAAAAATTGCATGGGTGCTTGGCCGAAGTTGCGTCTATTATACAATCTGAACAGCGAAATAACATTTCCAGAAGATGGTAATTGTCTAATATTCTTAGAAAAGGAGGGGTATGATTGTCTTGATGAAAAATGTTCACACTTCAAACAATTAAGTTCCAACTTCCAGCCTTCCTCCTCCCCCAACTTTCAACTTCATAGACTGACAAGTTTTTATTTCTTGTTTGGGCAACAAACACCCGGTGCACCCAAATAAAGACAATTTGCCCCGAGTCTGACTTGGACCAGATTTTCATATGTTGCCCTAAGCATTGGTCAACAATTTCCTTACTGTATTTCACAGACCGCACGGCTCACTTCGGAATCTGGATAAACATGATTTTGAATACTTTCTTACAAAAATTTTAATGAAATGAATACCATTCAATAGATCTCGCTTAGTCGTAATTAAATTTCAGTATAAGTTATACGATCATAGTTTGTGTTTGCAATCAAACTTTACAAACAGAACAAGATCTCCCATGCTAATTTTTCTTGTGACGTCGTGACCACAGGCCGAAAGGTCACCTACAAGGTAGCAATTATTCGTATGCGCCACTAAAAATTCAAGGCTAATAGCACTGGTTTTACACTCTTGTCGAAAAAACTCTTGGAAAAATAGAAATTCTCGAGGTGTGATTACTATTATTACTTTAATCAACAGACAAAAGATTAAACTAGATACTGACCAAGTTTCGTTGACCTAGACCACAGAATAAGGGAGAAACTCCAAAATGAAAACGGAATTTCACGATTTATTTTTACTCAACATTAGCTGTTCCACTCGATCTCTAATGCTGAAGATAAAATAGAATGGCTTCCTCTAGAATGCTACCGTCAACTGCATTGCATATTAGATTCTTATATCAACAAAGCATTATTGTTTTTTACTCCAATTCAGTTGAGGTTACTTCCTATTTAACTGTAATCAAAATGTTCACCTGTCATCACTTATTCAAATGAAAGCAGTCATTTATATCTGCAGTCATAAAGATTGGACCAGCTAATGTCGAGTAAAAATAAATCGCTAGATTCCGTCTTCATTTTGGAGTTTCTCCCTTATCCTGAAGTCCAGGTCAACCAATCTTGGTCAGTATCTAGCTTAACCTTTTGTTCATCGATTAAAGTAATTATAGTAATCATACCATGAGAATTTCTATTTTTCCAAGAATTTTTCCGACGCGAGTGTAAAACGAGTGTTATTAGCCTTGATTTTTTAGTAGCGCATACGAATACCCGGACGATCTTTCCGCCTATGGTTGTGACGCTGTCCATAGACTCTATGTTAAACTTGGCGACGTTGTGCTGAAATTGAACATTGACAATTTATGCCCCACCTAAAAAGTATTTTGTCTGTATAATATGATAGCATAGAGATCTATTGAGTGGTATCTATTTTATTTAAATATTTGCATGACAAAGTATTCAAAATCGCATTTATCCAGTTTCTGAAGTGAGTTGCTTATGACAAGAGGAAAAACCCTACTAATTTTCAAGGTCAAAGATTGGAAATGCAGTTTTGATTGGATTTTTCACCAAACTTAATACAAATGTACTGTAAATTGGTTTTTATTCGTTAGGTACCAATTTTCGTCAGTGCCTCCCTTGACGAAATTACGTATCGACAAATAAAAATACTCCTGACAAAGGAAAAATTGAATCTTAAGAATTAATACGACAGGCAAATGATAAATCTTTGAAAACTGAATATGCACACAAAGTCGCATCTAATGTACTTCTAATTACCAAATGATATGTTTTCACAACAAGCTAGGTGGTATACATGTCTATAATTGTTTGTTTACAAATCATTGTTAAACAAACAATGACAACAAACGCATACGGCCTATACCTGAATGTTAAGATTGCATTTGAACAGACGAATTTATATTTTAGGGACTCTTGGATGACGAATTTACGTACTGACGAAATGGTAATTTTGAACGAATTGACGAAAATAGGTACAGACGAAAATAAAGCAATTTACCGTATACTGATTGCTTTTGACAAGAAGAAGAACCCTATAGATTTTCAAGGTCATCGGTCAAGATCACAGACTGGAAATGGCCAAAATCCTTGTATACAGCTTAGAGGGTGCAGTTTTGATTGGATCTTAACCAAACTTCATATACTAATTGCTTATGACTAAAGGATGAGCCTTATTGATTTTCCTTGTATACAGCCTAGAATGCACATTGGTTTTCCTGCTGTGCAAGAGGATGCTACATTTTGTGTTGCCTAGCTTTTATTTCATTTTTCAATAGTGATAAATTCCTAAAAATTAGAATCACAAAAATAAATCTAAAGGTTTTTCACTCAAACCGCAAAATAAATTGTTACAAAAATTTCCAGATTTACGATATGTATACACTGTATATGCATTCACCAGGAGCTATGTGTAATACCCCTAATTTTGGCACTCAATTTTTCATCAACACAATAAAAAATCTTAAAAAATTTCAGACCATTTGGACATAATACTGATGTTTAATTAATTTTTAATTTCTTTATTGCAAAAAAAAAAAACCCCAACTATTTTTAGCCTGGAAATGACTTTGACCTTTGATGATTGAGTTTGAGTGACCTTTGTCCCAAAGGATCTATCCTAATGTATTGTTTAGGAGATATGAGCTTGGACGGACAGACAGATGTCAGAATGGACATGAAAGCACCTATATTCTTCTCCAAAATTTTTCGGGGAGCATGATAAAAATTGTTATATTTTAACCATAGGAACTACTCCCATTCCCCCTCTTTTTACTTTAAAATGTATAAAGAGGGGGAATCGGGGTAATTTTGTGTCATCAACTTATGGTTTTAACATGTGCAGCAGTGCTAATCCCTTAACTAGACTGACAGTACCCAAAATTTTCTAATCTTCCTGCATTACAGGGGTTTTTTTTACCCTTCGATTCCAGGGGCCTGGGCCTTCAAGATTGGGAAAAGTAGCAACATTTGGTTGAAATTGGGAAAAAATTATACAAATAAATTGAGAAAACAAGCAAAAAGTAGTATCAATATTGCTACAAAGGTAGCCTAGGTATAAAAATTTATCGATCTCCATCCCATTTTGTTTTGTTTTTCACATGGAAACAATGTCTTAGGATGATGGAATTATATGTTAAATAGTATTTTGATGCTATGATGAAAATCAAAAGGAAATGTTTCTCATAAGTGAATCTGTAGGGAGTCCCTATAAATGCTATTTCAATTATTGTGCTGCTGTTGACCGAACATTACCCTTTTTTTGTTTAGAAATACTGTCAACATTGGACAGTTTGTGTATGTGTCAAATGGCATTATGGCTGGGATTTAAATAATTTATGATGCAGAATGAAGTAATAATATTTACAGCTAACTTTTCAGATCAAAAATAGGGGGATCGGAGAACAGGTATTGTGACAAACCTAAGAGGCAATAGTTAACAGCAGCATGATAAAACAACCCTCTCAGAATTCCAAAAGAGATTATTGGTGCATGCAAATTTAAATTTGAGTAATATAGAAAAATTAGTGTTTCTTATTTGCGGACAAAGAAAGATAACTCTTGTCAGAAACCTTGTTCTACATTATTAATTTTAGGGAAAGTTTAAAGTAAGACCAAAAAATTAAATTTGTCTGTTTTTTTTGCTCACCAGGTCAACAAAAAAGTAGGGTAGGTAGGTAGGCATATTTCTTATTTTATGTGCCCATAATCGAAGATTTGGGAGCATATAATTTTTGTCCTGATTATTTGTCTGCTTGTCTGCTTATCATTAACATTGGCCATAACTTTTGAATGGCAAGTGATAGGACTTTCATATTTCATATGTGTATTTCTTGTGACGAGACCTTTCCATGGATACCATTTTTACCTTGTGACCTTGACCTTGGAGTTTGACCTACTTTTAAAAAAAATTAATCTAAGCCATAACTTTTGAAAGGTGGATGACACTGCTTTCATATTTCACATGTACACTCCTTGTGACAAGACCTTCCCATTGATCAAAAATTAGATTTTGTTACATTGACCTCTGAGTAGGACTTTTCTACATTACAGCTATTTTACTGACAAAGATGCTGACGGGGGCATTGCTTGTTAAAAAATCTTTCAATTTGACCTAGTGACCTTGACCTTGAAGTTTGACCCACTTTTTAGAGACATCGACCTTGGCTACATTTTTTAACCCTAGTTGATACAACTTCCATATCTCATTTGTAGATTTCTTACGATAATACCTTTAATTTGAAACCTTGACTTTTACAGAGTTCTTGAAATCTTCCATGAAATGTCAGACATTTAGGGATTTTTATCGGTCCAAATAATAAATAAAACGCAAGATTTTATCGGACCAAACAATTTTTTTATTGGGAAATCCAATAAAACTGATACTTTTCATGAACTCTGTTTTGACCTTGAACTTTTGCATACTTCTCTTAAACTTGAAATTGACCACATTTCTCAATTTGCACATTGGGTACGTTATACAATAAGGAAAGGATTAATTTAATGCTAAGTATTATGGAAGTTTATATATTAAGTTAAGATTATTGGAATTTAATCAGATTGATATATGTGTATTATAATGCCCAGAAGGGGATGGTACACGCTTTAATTAACAAAATTCTCAGTGTCAGTTATCATGTCTTCCTCTAAGATCTTATCATACCCCCCGCAAACAAAGTTTGATGGGTAGGAATCACCATATCCGTCTGTCTGTCCGTCCGGTTAAGAAGTTTTGAAAGCAGATTTCTTTTATACTATAGATGGTAGGCCTTTCATATTTCACACATTCACCATAAAGAGTACTACATTTTGATAGCATAACTTTTGACCTTGTGACCTTGACCTTCACCCTATACAACGTTTTAGATTAAGAAGTTTTGAAAGCTGATTTCTTTTATACTATTGATGGTAGGCCTTTCATATTTCATACACACTTCCACCATAAAGAGTACAACATTTTGGTACCATGAGTTTTGACCCTGTGACCTTGACCTTCACCCTATTTAACATTTAGGTTAAGAACTTTTGAAAGCAGATTTCTTTTATACTATTAATGGTAGGCCTTTCATATTTCATGCACACAGTTTCCATAAAGAGTACTTGTACTACATTTTGGTACCATGACTTTTGACCCTTGACCTTGGACGTATGTTGAGGTTAGTTAAGAAATTTTGAAAGCAGATTTCTTTCATACTATAAATGGTAGGGCTTTCATATTTCATACAGACATCAACCACAAAGAGCACTACAGTTTGGTATCATGACTTGTGACCTTGACTTTGGGCTTTTGTTGCAATCTTGGTTAGGAAGATTTGAAAGCAGATTATTTGCATACTCTAAATGGTAGGCTTTTCATATCTCATTCAAATTGAACAATTGAACGTTGCATCATAAATGGTCCTGTTAATAAAAATGTCCAGGGGGGGGGTATAATTCGTCCACTTTAGGGCAGTTCTAGTTATGATTGATTGTAGCAGACAAAACATTTTATGCCCCCATATCAGCAGAAATATAGTTTTTGACCTATCCATTCTTCTGTTTGTCCACAAAATTCAAACCTTGACAATAACTTTTGAACAGTAAGCTAAAGATGTTTCAAATTTCACATTTTTGTGACTTTGATCCTAGAGTTTAATCCCATTTACAGAAATCAGCAGAGATATCACTGGTATAAAGCAGATGCTCTTATCGGGTACCTACATCCCGTCATGGCAACAGGTGTTGCCGAGTCATATGTTTACATCCTTTAATACAGTTCGTGTTGGATTCGTGCAATCAATATGAAGATAATGTTTAGATCAAGAAATGGTTATATGTATATGATCATAAAAATCAAGTTAGAACACTATTTTTCAACCGAATCAAAATGACTATGATGTAGGCACTGGGCATTCCTTCATGTAGGTACCACAAATCATTGCTCAAATACTGGTACCTACCGGTACTTCCTTGTCATTTTCGTAATCTCAACATACACTGTTTATTTTACAACCAATTATGAAATTGCTTAATTTCCAGCATTTATCCAAACATAATCTTCATGTTGAGTGTACATATCCTACATGAACTGTGTTATTTGATGATATTATATAACCAGGATGCAACGTCGATTCTGATTGGCTGACGCGCGAGTCATTATTTTCCGATAATGACCGCTCACGGAAGATAATGACTCGGTGTGGTATTTGTCCTGATTTCAGTATTTACGATAAAAATTAAGATAGTTATTTTGTTAAAATTTAAAAGTTTAGATACACTTTTCACAAAAAAAAAGAACAAATAATTGTTGAATTCTTGATTAAAAATGATATGTTCATATTGTTTTGAATCACTATTTTAATCATATGTGTACTTAAGATTCGTTATATAGTATAACAAATAAGGACTTGGCCTCGGTCATTATGTCATTATAATGACCCGATGAGACCCGAAGGCCAAGGTCGATATTACACATCTCATCGGGTCATTATAATGACATAATGACCTCGACCAAGTCCATATTTGTATAATAACATACGAATCAGCATTGCCTGTCGCCATGATGGGATGTAGGTACTCGATGGTAGCATCTGCTTTACACCAGTGAGATACGCTGACCAAGATGATGTGTTTCTCAAGCACTCTACATCTTGTTATGTAATGATGAAGGGCATAAAGAGTCCGATTTGTCTGTCTTGTAGTCCTGTCACACTTTCATGAACCCTTTCATATATCCAAAACAAATCTGGATTTATGCAGACTTATCAAAGATGAAGAAGCCTATTGATTTTGGGGTCAAAGGTCAAGGTCACTGTATACACTTTCAATTATGGTTTTCAGATCCTTTCACTTATACAAGCCAAATACTTATAAAAAGGGAAAGAAGCCTTGAGTTTGGGGTCAATAGTTCACAGGTCAAGGTCAATGTTAGGAAAAATACTTACAAAATGATGGTTTCAAGATGACAACTAAGGAATATTTTCACCTATCCTAACCAGGATATTACAGGAGGGGAAGGAGCTTATTGATTTTAGGGTAAATAGGTCATCGGCCAAGGTCACCAATAATCAATAATACACTGAGAATAAATGATTTTCAGATTGCAATCCAAATACCCTAACCCATTTAAACCAAAGAGCCTATGGATCTTAGGGTCAAAGGTCAAGGTCACTGTTTAGAGAAATAGACCTCAAATATGGATTTCATCAAAACCAAATCATATTATATGAATGCTGAATGAGCTGGAGGTCTTAGGTCAATAGGTCAAGGTCATCTCTTCCTCTCACTGGTTGTTGTCCTAAGGGTCAAACTATTCAGCGGGAGCATATGTTTTACAAACATAAGTTGTTTACTTTTAAATGATGTTTTAGTTTGATTAATTTAGTCAAAGTAAAAATTCCTTCATACTCATTTCGTTTGTTACAGGAGAAAATGGACAGGAAGGTCAGTTTGAAGCCTACATCTGACGATGCCATTGAGAGGCTGAAAGGCACGCAGGAATCTTTTGGTTTTTGGACACGTCGCAAACGATTTCTGAAAGCTTATTGGGGGATGTTTCCACCTAAGGAGCTAGACTGCCTTTCGTATTGTTATACAAATATCCTAACTTTTGGATGCAGTTATTCTGAGCAGAAGATGACATTGTTGGATTTGCTTGTGAGAGACATGGTTTCAGATATGATGTCAAAGTCAGAAAAGAAAGTAGCCAAGACGATCAGGAGGCTGTGGGAGAAAAGAATGGAGGAAATAGAAGACATGAAGGAGAACAGACCATTAAGAACGCGAAACACTGAAAATAAGGCGAAGAATGAAGAGGAGGAAATCATCATCAAGTGTGAAACAGTAAAAAACAAAAATGACGTTAGGGACAGAAACTTGGAGAAGAAAAAGAGGACTGATACTGAGAACATTAACATAGCCAACATAGAGAAGACATTCAGCAACAATAGGGATGTACATAGTAGTTTACAAAGTCCCGATGGTCAGAAGAAAATGATCACGTTAGAAAGTGTGGAAAAAGAAATGTTCCAGACAGCCAGCATCGCAAAGAGTCATGACCGCAATATACAACATGCAAATAATTCATTGGATACCAAGTCCAGATCAGAGGCTAGGTTGGATGTTCAAACACATTCTAGGAAAGGAGCTTCGATATCTGCGCCATTGAAACCTCATCAGTATCAGAATGCTGGAGTACGTGAGAGAAGTAGGGTTCATTCTACTGAACTGTGTCCCACTGGACAAAGGACAATAGGTAGAGGACTATCATGGTTAAGTCTCTTCAATATCTCAGATTTAGACGGAAAGGAGAGTGAGAAAGCATTGTCAGAGATTCAAGATGCAAGCGCTTGGGGAAGAATTACCAATGTGGACAGAAGCAAGCAATCTGCCTTGCAAGGTCTGTCTCCAAATAGTCAGCATAGAACTGTTCCTACAGGTACCACATCCAAATATGGATTAGCAGATACAGGACAAAAATGTCCCGTTAAGAGTGGAAATGTGCAACAAGTATCAGCCAATTCAGGCAAAACAAATCAGGTGCTTTATCAGAATAGAGATATGACATATGGTAAAAAGAAAACCACACCAGAAAGGCTTAGAGAAGTGTCAGAGAAAATAAAACATCTTGAACAATTGCCAAGTAAAGAGAAGAAGGAAAGTATGAAACATAATGGAAGGTCCAAGTTTTCTAAAAGCAATGATAAACAAAGAAATGTGCCAAAACTATCTGCAGAGAAAAGGTCAGACCATAACAAGTTCAAGGGGTTTAATTCTGCCCTAAATATGTTAAAAAGTGCTAAAGAGAAAGTAAAGCAGGTGGTTGCCGTTTTGGGCAGTAATAAAAGTGAGGGAAAAGTGCTGGAGGTCCCTGGAAGGTATGTTCCAAAGAAGACTGAGGGTTTTGAGAGTGATGAGCTATATGACAGAGCTGAAAGCCTTGATAAAGAAATCACTGATGGTCATGTGGAGGGAATAGAAAGTGGTTTGGAAGAGAAAGATGATGAAAACTCATACTCTGACCTGGAAAGTAGCTGTTCCTGGGAGAGTGTACAATCAGACAGTGATCAGAGTGTCTGTGAGAGGAACCAAACATCCATTTCTCATGTTAGAAGCCAGATTACTAAGGAGATTCACAGAAAGCACACCATGACTGTTACTGGCAGTAAGCAAGTGAAGAAGAAAACTTCAGTACCAACCTATACCGACTTGCTGAGATGTTATTACAAGAAAGGATCTGGAAAGAAGGTAGTCAAAAATGGCAAGGATGTGAAAAGCAAAAACTCTGCGGTACCGAGTGTAGCTCCAATTTGTAAACCTGTAATCGACACTCATGTTGCCACTGATAATCAGTTGTTTGATCTGGAGGAACATCGAAGGAAGATCCGTAATTACTCCGATTTACTGAAGGAGCAATACATGTACAAAACAGCAGACTGGTATAATAACAATGAGGAAACTGGTTACCATGGTGATTTGGATCAGAGGAAGTCTTCACCATCCAATAGGGGTTCTGCTTCTTCATTCAAGCGTAAAGTTCCAATTGGAGCAGAGAAGCTCGAGATGAATAATGGAGGAAGCATAAAACAGAGTTCCAGAGAGTACTATGTTCCTGTAGAGAAGCATGCGAAGGACAGAGAAATGACTGGTGAACAGGACGTAACGAGAATCAAGCAGAGATCTATGACATTTATAAACTCCACTATGAGAGGAAGAGGAATATTAAAGCAATCTAACATTCCTAAGGACTCCAATAACAATACTATTATTCCATACTGCAGGATTTGAAAACTTCACATGTTGAAGATGTATACCAGCCGTCCTACAGATGATCGAGTTTGTACATCAGCCGTGCTACAGATGGTCGAGTTTGTACACCAGCCATGCTACAGATGGTTGAGTTTGAGTACTAACTATGATTTATTATATTTTTGTACCAAATTTGTTGGTCTTATGACCTTGACTTTGGTAATAGAAGTCATTCTGGAATGATTTACATTGCATATATTATTTGAAAGGAAAGTGAAAGAATTTTCAAAATTATATTAGTATTTTTTTATTACTAGTCTTTATAACATTTATACTTTTCTAGTGGTACTGAAAGATTTTATCTTGTTACTTTGACCTTGATGTTTGACCTTCATAAGAAAATCTTTATATCTTTTGAATACTGAGTGATTAAACTGACATATACTTTTATGGGTACATCATTGGCATTATCTTTATAAAAATCACAACTTTTGACCTTGACCTTTATATCTGACCTACTTTGAGAAACTTTAGAATAGCATATTTAGCAATTTTTTAGTGTAAAGTGAAAGTACATGTACATGCATATATGTATTTCTTGTGATAAGATATAATCTATTTGTACCAATAGTTCTGATCTAACTGATATGACTTTGAACTGTTGATAATTCTCCGTTATGCTGGGGTGTCGGCATTTTACAATTTTTTTTAGAAGTAATTTTCAATTGTTTTAGCTACATGTGGTTGATTAGTTCTGCTCATGGAAATCAAAACAAACATTGAAATATTTTGAAAGTCCAATTACTTATAAATGTAAATGTCATATTGAAAACTATTTTGAGTCAATAAAATCATTTGATTTTTGTAAGCATAAATTATTATTAATTGAAAGGCCATGTTAAGTTTTGCATTATCTTTTTTCATAATATATCACTGCAAGTTGCAGCTATGTTGTAAAATAGGGCATGCCATTTTACTACTGGAGCCTAATGTAGATACGTTCTTCTCAGTCTGTGATCAACTCTCTGACAAAATAAATTGTTTAGCTGTAGAATAGAACTAGCATATTTTGACTAGGAAGCATGTTGATATAATGAACCTATCAATTTTGAAGTCATAAGATCAAAGGTCATTAAATACCTGACTTCTATGGACATTGTCATTAATCTTTGATATTTCATAGTTGTTTCACTCTTTATTTCAAAATGATAAATCTTAATGTTTAGATGTCATTACCAAGTCATATCTCTCGTTCTCCTTAACACACAGAAATTGTCACACTTGTACATTATTTTTCCACTACTTTTTATCTAGCAATATTTATGAAGACTTGGAAAGTCATAACTTAAAAAAAAAACAGAAATTAAATGTAGTTGTTATTTGATACCTTTTTCTATGTTTTTAGAGTTCACTTATATCTAAGTAGATATGAGTATGCATGTAAATGTAAAATGTAAAACAGGAAGTGTGGTATAAGTTTGTATGAAGTAGTACATTGATATTTTGCTTGGGCCTATAGCATTCTGGTCTTCTGTTTTAATATTTGTTCCAGTATTCCATTGTATATTCAATATACTCTAGGTGCCAGATACTGAGTAGTCAGTATTTCACTTGTTTTGGGGATTACCTTTGAACCTTAGTGTCACATTGTAGCCTTTACCTCCAAGTTGTATTACTATCAGGGGAAAAATGCCTTGTTGCAATAAGTGTTATTTTTGCCAAAAACTATTCCTCCATCTAGGGTTACAAGTCATAGTGTTTCACATACAAATCTTGTTAAAATTAGAGATTTATATTACTTGGTTTATGTCAAACAGGGAAAAAAATCATGTTATAACAAGCATTCTGACAAAACTTTTTAATACATATACCTGTGGTGAAAAATTGGGTAAAACTTGAAGGTTAAGATGATTTGATGGGATTGAAATAACCAAGTATTATATTGAAGCAAAAGATTATTCATTACAGTTTTATGTCTATATATTCAGAACATTTCATTAATGGTAAAGACATTGTCATTATTGGAATTCATTGTTTTCTGTTAATTTACAATAGTTATGCAATTTTTGAGTTACTGTTCTATGTCCTAGATGGACAAATATAAATGATTGGTATAAATAAAGTTTCCTTACTTTAAGTATGTCTTCCTATTAAAATTGCTGGGAAGTAAAGTAGCATCCCAAGCATTCAAGAAAATTGCAAGTATTTTACTGGTTTATGTAAAAACTGAATAAATTGCTCTTGTCAGTTTTGCAACAGAACATCACCATAACAAGAGAGAAATGCCTATGTATTTTCAAGGTCAAAGATTTTTCAACCCCCAATTTTGACCTTGTTCTTTTACCCAT
This sequence comes from Pinctada imbricata, assembly GCA_033119305.1. Lineage (NCBI taxonomy): Eukaryota > Metazoa > Mollusca > Bivalvia > Pterioida > Pteriidae > Pinctada > Pinctada imbricata. The sequence continues at coordinate 5,734,659 of VSWD01000009.1, read as the reverse complement.
GACCTTTGATCAAGGCAGGTCATAAAGCAAAAAGTTTTGTGAAATGATATTCAGATCCATCAAAGCAGTGGAAAATTATGGTCTGGATAAGATTTTTCAACTTACATGTACTGTTACCTTGAACTCATATATACTGTGACCTTAAGACTTTGGATCAGTCAGATTTTTGTTGAATATTATTCAGATCTAAGCACAGTGAAAATTATGGTCCACCCAAGATTTTTCAACCCACATGTTACCTTGACCTATCACCTTGGATCAAGGTCATGACACATCTTAGGGTCCTGGGCAAAAATGACGTGAAAAATTCAGATCCAAGCACAGTGAAAATTATGGTCCATTCAAGTAATGACTTGGACTTTGGATCAAAGTTCCAACATATCATTGGTTTCTGGGCACAACTCTGAAATATTTGCACCCATGATGGCATTGAAAAATTAGGGTCAAGACAAGAACAACCGACATGTACTTTGACCTTGGATCAAGTCTGTGAAATATTCAGATCCTTGAAGCCAGTAGAAAATTATGGTCTGTACAAGATTTTTCAACCTACATGTTCTGTGACCTTTATCTATGACCATACATGTAGATCAAGTCATGACACATTCTTGGATCCTAGACAACAATGCTGTGAGATAATGTTTAGATCCTTGAAGGAAGTGAAAAATTATGGTCTGTACAACATGATCAAGTCATGACACATCCTTGGGTCCTGGGCAACAATGCTTTAAAATATTGTTCAGATCATTGAAGGTGGGGAATAATTATGGTCCTAGTATAAATGTAAGAGTATACAATGTAGTCAACAATGTCTACACCAATTGTACATACTTTTTTCATATAACAACACAAAATCATCCCGATTGACTTATTTAGGAGATGTGACCACTCAATACACTGCAATTTTCAAATAAGTACATGTATAACCTTTTTTCTGTTAAGCTAACTTTTTCATTTTTGAAAATTAAACTATACAATAATCAGGTATTTTCCTATTCAAAGTGGAAAATTTGAAGATAAAAGTGAAGAATTTTCTAAAATTTCACAATTGTATACCTGTACTTATGTGTGGATTGCAATGTACTTCATCTGTGTTGAGGCAATTTTCTGCATTATACATGTACTGATATTCAATGATGAAAATAAACAACAAGCCAGTTTGTTTTATAATTTTTATATCTTTTATAAGTTTGTATTTACACATGTTTATACCATCTGTGATCATAACATTGGCATCTGCAAGATCATTTTTTGTAATTCTGAGAATGACCTTTTTAGATATGTTTTTTAAAGCTTAGAAATTCTTTCAAATGATCAGTTCCTGCACCTACAGGAAAATTTACTGACATGACCTTAATCATTATAAATATTTGTAACGTTATGTTGATAGTTCCTTATACACTTACTATCCCGCAGGTTTATGTCATTGAAAACATATATAGTATGAAACGTACAGCATTACATATTATTCCACATGAAAGTTTTTACACATATTAAACTAGATGCAATAATGATGCTGCCTTTTCTACGTCAAAAAATAAATGACGGAAATGGTAAGTTATGAACAGATAAACACAAGTTTCAATTTTGTACATAAATCATGCTCTTCCTGACCATACCAACATTATCCATGTGAAATCGTGGGAATTCTTAAGATATTTTTCTTTTTTGAATGATTCGTTTATCTTCAGTGTACAACAGTCTTGAAGCCTTCAGCACTTTGATAAGCATCTTACTGATCTTCATAGAACCAAAATCATGAGAGTTTTTCTGTCCATCTGTGTACACACTGAGAATTTGTACAAACATAATACAATCGCATTCCCTCCTGAAAAACAGCATGTAACACATATTTACTTATTTTGTGAACTAAGGTCAAAATCACATCAAATCTTGTAGTCCTTATGTGGTTTTTTTTTTTGGTTTTTTTTTTTTGAAAGGTTTTATTTATCATCAAGCCAAAAGTGTAAAACAATCTTACATTTTGTACCGGTACTTTAATTTTTTTCATTGCTTGACTCTGCTGTACTTTTTTGCTTTATTGAAAATTAAAGAGCAAGTATGAATCTAGCCACAAAAATGGCCAACAACACTTTATTATTTGAATGCACAATCTCTGTTCAAGGAAAAAAGTGTTGTTGGTGGTTTTTGAGGCTAGTCTGAGTAAAGTCCAAGGCTCAATCAAGACATTAATCAGAGTAAATACATCATAGAGATCAAAATATACAACCTGTACAATAAGGCCATGGTAATTAAAGATTTTGTTTTATGTCTCGGTCATTTTCTGACAGGTACCCTACCATCAGGCAAGAAAACACGAACACACATGAATTATCAATTAAAAACTTTCGATAAGGGATTGAACATGGAGAGAAAAATGGCAATTTCCAATATGAAGCTATAGAAATATGTTACAATTTTCTTACAAGTGACTCCATATATTGAGGTCAGGCAGATGAAGGATTTTTAAGACTCAAAGATACTGTAAAAGCATTTCATGTCATTTGAAATTAATTTTTCTGGATAGCAAATTGGATGTTTATGTGTGTGTTTTTCTCATAAGAATTCTCCGAAAAGGTACCCTCAAAAGGACATACATGTAGATATATAACAAAATATTTAATTACTATGGCCTTACTTTTGTATGCAAAATACATGTAACTTTCTCCATATTCAGTAACAGTATTGAAAAACAACACTGGATATACCTCAGCTTTTGTACTGTGGCTCTGGAAGAAGACAGACTCTTTGTGGGCACACTTAGGACATGGATGATCCTCTGTCCTCGGTAACGTAGGGTCGGCAATCACGTCTCCTATAATCTGGGTTAACTCACTGAAAGTATCAGAATGACATGTGACAATGAATTTCCATGATTACAGACACAGCTAGTCTAGATCTAAGTACTGATTATTAAAAGTAGGCACCATACTTATTTACTTCATGTGTGAGATTGCTAAGTGTGCAAAATGTAACATTGATATTTGTTCACTTAATATTGACTTCATGTGCAAGCTAATATTTGTTAGTATTTGTTTGCTTACTCGACTTCATGTGTGATTTTATTGACGTAAATACAGGGATTATCAGCAACCTGTTGGTAATCACAGTTACGGCACTGAAAAATGAGACAAGACTTTATATCGGTAAAAATCTAAGAAACCAGGAGTTGATAGTGATTACAATAAACTTGACATCTTGAACATGAAATCTTTTACATTTTGAGCAATCTTACTTTAACTCGTAACTAAATTTACTTAAACATGTTAAATACATGTATATTACTTTGACTCATAACTAAATTAATAACAGCTGTTAATGGGGAAAGACAGCTGAGGACAGAGAGTTTCACTACCATATACTTTTACATATATTCATTATACATGTACTGCATACTAAACTATTCTTACCGCATATAGTAATATTTTGTTTTCCTTATCCTCCTTTGGATATAACATGTTGTTGCTGCAAAAAAAAATATACTGTGAAAAACATGTGGTCCAACCCCTAAATGTAGCGGTGGATTTTTGCTAGTACAATGTGTGAGATACAGAAAAAATATTGGTGCACTCCAACCTGGATTCGAACTCGGTACCATTGGTTTGGCTGTCGGAGTGCTTAGTCGCTGTGCCACGCAGGATAGTTACCTGTGTGATATTAAACTATTGTTTTATAATTACCTGAGAACGCTTTGTTTACAATTGCATGTAGTATTTATTTTTAGTCTTTGAATACAAAATAATATTATGTGTCCTGATAGTTATTTCATAAAACATATCGATACATATACATGATATAAGAGATAATATTTTTCTTAATTATTTGTGTGAAAATATTCGTAAATTAATTGCTTCCTGTGATCAAAACAAAGAGATTTTCAAATCACCACTCGCTGTAAATTGTTCAGATCAGATTGTTCGATTTCTTTGATTCCCGTCTAGTACTTTGTCAACTGTGAGTATAGTATTGTTGAATGAAGTATCTTTATATGTGTGTATAATCATGAATGTTCAAAAGTAATGATTTCATGGATATTTCGATTTTTCGTAAATCTATTGTTTACTGTGATTATAATACATAATGAACAAAATCATATTTTGATAACGATATATACTTCATACAGATAAATACCATTACGTCTAAAATATATTGATATAACTTAATAAGTAACTCGATATTATGATTTTATATGTATGGTGCGCTGTACGGGTCTACATGATAATACAGATTACTGTAGACATACGTATATAGGTTAATGCATATTTTACTGTAGCTTAAGACATGAATATTTGTTTTATAGGTAGACATGTATAATTCCCTGACCATGTAGGCAGAATGATTTGGTTTCTGTGCTGTCCTTATTAGTCCCCTACCGGCAACGCCGAAGGGGACTCTTAGTTTCCTCTCGGTCTGTCTGTCTGTCCGTCCGTCTGTCTGTCTGTCCGTCTGTCCCATTTTCAGTTTTCCGGACTTCTTTTCGCTGTTGTTGCATATATTGAACTCATTTTTGGTATGTGGATATATCTCAATGGGATACAGATCAAGTTTGAGTTTGCTTTCGATTGACCTAATTTTACAAGAGTTATGGCCCTTGGACATAGCAAATTTTATAAAAAATTCAGTTTTCCGGACTTTTTTCTGCTGTTGTTGCATATATTGAACTCATTTTTGGTATGTGGATATATCTCAATGTGATACAGATCAAGTTTGAGTTTGCTTTTGATTGACCTAATTTTACAAGAGTTATGGCCCTTGGACATAGCAAATTTTATGAAAAATTCAATTTTCCGGACTTTTTTCTGCTGTTGTTGCATATATTGAACTCATTTTTGGTATGTGGATATATCTCAATGGGATACAGATCAAGTTTGAGTTTGCTTTCGATTGACCTAATTTTACAAGAGTTATGGCCCTTGGACACAGCAAATTTTATGAAAAATTCAGTTTTCCGGACTTTTTTCTGCTGTTGTTGCATATATTGAACTCATTTTTGGTATGTGGATATATCTCAATGGGATACAGATCAAGTTTGAGTTTGCTTTCGATTGACCCAATTTTACAAGAGTTATGGCCCTTGGACATAGCAAATTTTATGAAAATTTCAGTTTTCCGGACTTTTTTCTGCTGTTGTTGCAAATATTGAACTCATTTTTGGTATGTGGATATATCTCAATGGGATACAGATCAAGTTTGAGTTTGCTTTTGATTGACCATATTTTACAAGAGTTATGGCCCTTGGACTTAGCAAATTTTATGAAAATTTCAGTTTTCTGGACTTTTTTCCGCTGTTGTTAGATAAATTGAACTCAGTTTTGGTATGTGGATATATCTCAATGGGATACAGATCAAGTTTGAGTTTGCTGTAGATTCACTTATTTTTACAAGAGGTATGGGCCTTGGACTTTTATTTTATGAAAATTTCAGTTTTCCGGACTTTTCTTCAGTTCTATTGCAAATAATGCACTGATTTTTGGTAAATGAATACATCTCAGTGTGATACAGACCAAGTTTGAGTTTGGTTTCCATTGGCCTATTTTAACAAGAGTTATGGCCCTTGGACTTAGCAAATTTCATGAAATTTGCAGTTTTCCGGGCTTTTTCTTGCCTGTTAATGCATATAATGAACTGATTTTTTGTATGTGAATACATTATAGTGTGATGCAGATTTGAGTTTAATTTAGATTGACTAATTTTCACAAGAGTTATGGCCCTTGGACTTAGCAAATTTCATGAATTCAGTTTCCCAGACTTTTCTTGGCTGTTGTTGCAGATGATGAACTGATAAACAGAGATGCAAGTCATTAATTTATGCCGCCGGTAGGGGACTTATATCGCACAGCGATCATTACATTTTTTAGGGTATGTTTACCATTTACTATTTCTACATACTATGTCCTGATTCGTGATATAAATTGATTATTTGTCCTGTGATTCATGACGTTATGCATAACTTGATTTGTGATAATAATAACCATATGTTGGAATTACATTTCTAGTTTGAATGCATCAAATATCCTAATATTCATGTACATAATTCTGTGATTGTATAGTTATTGTCATGATTGTAGAACGTCACCATTTTGAGGGAAATAATAAATGATAAGATCCAACCATCCTTATTGTTTCAATGGTGTCAGAAGTGGGATTAGGGATCTGAAGACTCAAATACAACTAGAGGAGGTGGCGAGCGCAGGAATAAAGTCACGGAATTCTGCTACTGGTCACCAGGCTGTACTGTGAGTCTATCAAATTCATTTCATTAGCCTTACTAGATCATTTCGACTAATGTCAAAGCCCAACATCTAAAAAGTCTTGGTGCAATTAAAGCCCGATTTCGAAGAGAAAAGACAGGTTTCTACCCCAGTATTGCTTTCGGACAGCAAAGGTTCGTGTCTCAAGAGGGAAAATTCTACTGATCTAGAATCGAAAATAAAATTCTGGTGTAAAGGTGGACAGAAGACCCATTATGCAGTTCAGTGGTTAAGACAAAATATCAGGCACAAAGTTAGACACTATGGAAAGTTACAATTGTACGTGTGGCTGGGAACGTGTGATTTGACAATCAAGTCAGGAAAGTTTACATCAATTCGATCAACTAATAACGATACGGTCGACTACCTTGTCAGCAAATACCAAGAAATTATTTCCATAGTCAACGAGTATAGGGACATTAGTGTAACATTTCTAGAAATTCCATCATACTCGATATCAAAATGGAACAAATCACGACGTCATCAAAATCCTGAGAATTTTAGAGAGGATGATCGCCTTTGGAAAGTCAAGTTGAACTTTTGAATGAACACATAAGGAGCCTGAATTTGACTACGAGTACGAGATCGCCGAAATTTTTCTCCTAAGAAATCGAAGAGTAAATAAAGGGAAGAAAACAATTTATTACTTTAACTACGAACTGTACAAAGACGGAGTCCATCCCTGTTCATCTCTAGCAAAACTCTGGCTAAGAAGACTGACCCTGTTGATCGTAAAAGACTGTTATTCGGCTTGAACTGAAACACTGAATAGTGAGAACTGTCTCACTCTCAGATTTCAGTTCACTGCCAACAACAACAGACTAACAACAGTGAGAACTGTCTCGCTTTGTTAAACACTGAATTTATTTGAGATGTCTACGGAAGACTTAAAACAGGAAGTCGAGGAGTTGCGTAAGAAACTCAAGGAGATGGAAACAAAACAGAAAGCAGAAATCAAGTCCCCTCCTATATATATCAAATCAGACAGGAATATTCTGAAATTAGCTGGACGCCCAGTTAAAGAAAGTGACCCAGAAGTTGATGATTGGGTACCAATGTGCGAGAGCACCTTAGCAGTATTCCGGGAAGTGAGAGTAAAATCGATTTTGTTCTCGATCACCTGTCAGACAGGAAGTGCAAAAGTGGAAATAAGACTACGACAGGTAGAGATGAAAAAGATGGCTGAAGAAATTTTGGACATTATAGAAGAAATTTATAAGCCACAAGACACACTCACTCAACTGAAACATAAATTTTACGTACGTGTGCAACATGAAGACGAGAATCTTGAATCATTCTTGCTTGCGTTGATGAAAATGATGGGACAGATTTGCAAGAAAGAAGGGACGAGTAGGATCAGTCAGAATATGATTTTGACAAAGAAATTTATCGACAGCATTAGGGACTCACATTTGAAGCGAGAGTTGAGACGATTTTCTTTCGAAAATTCCGGAATTCCATTCTTCGAATTCAGAGGGTGAATGTTACTTTGGGTTGACGACCAACAGCCTTCAAAGGAAAAGATTGTTACTGTCAGTCAGCAATCTGCTTCGGAGAAATCAACATATGATGATATACTCAAGATGATGCAGAAACAACAGGATCTGCTCGAAAAACAAAAGCAGCAGATCGAAATCCTAATTGAAATCAGAATTGACGAAAGAACGAGGATATCAGTCGTATAGAGGCCACAGACCATCCTTATTGTTTCAATGGTGTCAGAAGTGGGATACAATGTAACTGATAAAACAGCATAAATGTACATAATTATTTCTATTCCAAATTGCAACTATTCTTCACAAATACTTTATCTAACTACATGTACTAGCTTGCAGACAAGTTCTACTTACACGTAGTATACATGTATAATACAAATTGTGTACATGGTGTAGTTTATAAGAAAGTTTCTTCTGGCATGGGATTTTTTTTCACTTAGCATTGTATATGTGAATTTTTGTGAGGACATACAACATGTACAACTACCAAAATTGTCAGACTCAGTCTAATCATTCTTTTTTAAATTCTTATTAATAGATCTTGTTTTCTTGCTTCTTTATGTATATCTATAATGTATACAAAAGACAGTGTGATCAATTGCACAGGTTACATGCAAAAGCTAAATGTATATCACCCTGGTAATTCACATGAAGTGCCTTGGTTTGATAAAATGATTTAATCATTCGTTGTTAATTTTCTCAACAATCTGGCAAGAATATTTTCATTTTTCTTGGTTTTGAAGAAATAATCTGTCTTAATTGAATCAAGTATAGCCATGGTTGTTAATACTTCATACAACGCTTACTTTGATATTATTTAATCAGCTGCTGAGCATAAGAATTAATTAATCAAAAAGCTTTAATGACTGGAATAAAAACATTATAATTAGTCATTTTCTTATCAGGAAAAGGTCCCTATTCATTGTAATGAATCAGTCTTGTTGTATTCATATTAAAGGAAAATGTTTTAGTAATTTGTATATTTGTATTTGTCAATCTTAGCCTTTCTAGAAGTTTTTTAACATAAACTGAAAAAAGTGATGTGCGGAAAAAGAATAGAGCGACCTACAACTCTAAAGGTCAAAGAACACAAAATCAATAGGTGTCATTCTTCATCTTCAATCACTAGGGCTAGGACGATACTGCACCCAGCCGATCCGATATGTATCGCGATACCTGATATCCGATACGATACGTATCATGATACTAAGTTAATTAATAAATCCTTCTCAAAAAAGCTATTTGATAGTATTTATATTCATTGTATAAGTAGTTTTTTTCATTCAACTTGTTATATTTATTCAACACTAGCTTTCCGTCTAGAATAAAGATGAAAAAGTAAATAACAGTTTGTTACTTGACTAGAAGAATAAAAAACAAAATCATTTAAAATAACAGTAAGAAGTCATTGGAAAAATCATATTAAAAATCAGTGCTAGTGGTTCTAAATAATTTTGTCATGTTCACAGTGATTGGGAAGACAAACTTTCTCAATGGAATTATGGCCCCTTCCACTTGGACTTCAATGGGCCATTCTCAAAATCAATGGGCTATTCCAAAGATGATCAATTTTCGAAAAGCTATTTATACAATGTATGTATAATACATCAGATATTCCCAAATTTTTACCATTTCCAATGAATAAGTTACAGTGCATGTATCACAGAACAACCAAGATAAAACTTTCAACCACCTATTCTGTATTTTTCGTGTCCAAGTATGGGCAGCTTGTTGAAATTAGGGAAGGGGGTTGATTGCAATTGACATTTCTGTACATTTTATTACTTCAATCTGAACTCATTGACTGACCATGATAATTTTAAGGACGAACGCATACACAAGTACCTTCACGTCGAGAAGATACGTAAGTGGACGTTGGAGATTTAAATCTCAGGCGCAGAACGAGGATAAAAACGAATGTAGGAGAAAAAAATCAATATTGTATCATTAATATATAGCAAAGAACCTTTCGGGTGAGCGGAGCAATTGTCAATGAACAGAAGAATGTTGTGCTTCTGACTGGCCATGTACGGTAAGCTGTGATCCTCACGTTACTGCTACTGGTGTAGATCTATGTTACAATGTAAATATGAGTACAGAACTTTCAGATAGATTTGAAAACCAAACATAATGCGCACCAGGGCGCAGCGAGTTGCCGATTTCATGGGCCATTTTTGATCAGAATGGGACTATATCGCAGGGTGCGTGGCCTTCCCTGACCCAGTCACTGTACAGGGTGGGTTATGGTCATCAGGTTGACCCTTTTAGCTCACTCAGTAACAGACATCGCGAAAGTTTTTACAACTTACCAGACATTTTTGAATTTTTTGTAGAAATCAAAACATGTTTATTAAGAAAATTTTGAAAAATATTACCAGACCAAAGCAAATTTTACCAGGTTTGTCTGGTAAGTCTGGCAACTTTCGGATTGTCTGCTGTAACGCTTTGGAATTCCAATCCAACGGTCACGGTTTGATATCTAGTCAGGGTGCGAGTGCTCGGTTTACTTCAAATTGAAGTTCAAATTCAATGCCAATGGGAAATAGAAGTAAATGAAAAAGACAAATGATGGGTCTATTACTCACTTTAGTTTTCTGAGAATAAACACCTAATAAATTCTATTATTCTGTTTATCCAGTTTCTAAGTCAAACTAATTCCGAAATATCTCTGACTTTAATTTCGCCAATAATTATTTAAATGAGAGAATCATTAATAATATCATAAGGAAATCTACCATTCTTTACAAAATTTTATTCCGACAAATCCTGGCCCATCATCATGTGTTTCATAAAGATCCATTGCGATTTTTCACACTTTTTTCAGCCGGAAACAAACAAATCCCCGACGCGTCTTCTGCGAGTCATTTCTTTACTCGATTATTTCACTCCAAAGAATTTCTAGCAGATCATGCACAAATTCATAGTCATAGTATAGGATTAGCATATATGTAAACTACTGTACTATACAGAATCTATTTTAACTATTTTCATATGTACCATATCTTATTGATATTTAACATTTCTTCTTATCACCAATAGAATGTCCAATAGTATTTTCACATTACCGCAACTGACTTGTATTTAGACCCGACATCACAAGATTTGACGTAACTTTTAACTGTGACGTCGTATCTGATTTATGACGTCACAATAAGAAATGGCGGCAAAAGTAGTGATGTCGGGTCTTGGAGTGTCTAAAATGCAAGTCTGAAGAAGGTCTATTCGACCCAAGGACTTACAAAAAAATCTAGACGGGAACTCGGAAGGGACTCTCTCTCGATCGAGATCGAGATATCTTTTATTGATTTCTGTGTTAGATTAAATTGGAGATAAAACACTCTTTGAACAAAGAAAACATCGATCAGGTGATATCCATCGGAGTACTACAGAATCACAACTTCTTGCAAACAGAGGACGTTTATAACTTCAAAATAATTATTTCTTAATTCGTTCAAGGTTTCGCAAATAACTCAGTTTTTATATTTCTGGACAGCAAGCTACCTCCCTCCTGTCCAGAAATGTAAAAACAACATTTTTCTCTAATTGCCATCGGAAGATTTTTTCTCCAATCAAAATGAAAAATGACGAATAAGCATAGTAAGCGAAAGTTACACCCCTTTCATTTTTTTCTTTTCTATCATTCTCTCTTTCTTAGAATTATAACAAACGAATTGTGAACAAAATATAGTATCAAGAGGAAATAAATTTGTAGCGCTTTTCAATTTCTCCGATTTTTTGTACCATTTATTACCATGATAATTTAGAGTAATTAAGGACCCCCACCCTCCTTTTGACTACGAGAGAAAAGGAAGAGAGAGTATGCATGTAAGATATAGATTTCATTATGTTCAGAGTTGCGTAAATTTTCGAAATAATTATGAACATTCAGAGTCCTTCGACGCACCTGGAAATATAAATATGTTACAATGCCGCGCAAAAGCCAATACCCAATGGTTATAAAATGGAACTTAAATCCGACTCCAAAAACTAAAAAGTCCAATTAAACTAAATGAATTTTGAAACAAATTCTATATTCAGTCTATTAATTACTTCTGAGTCTACTATTTAATGTTTTTTTAACACCACAGGCATACATAGACAAGTACATTTTTGTGCATAACACAGAACATAGAAGAGTATATGTCCGACCCGTGGTCCTAGTGAGGCTCTAACAAGCAACAATTTGATCACTGGCCCGACGCCTTATCCACTAGACCACGGTCTCGACATTAATGGGTGTGAATTTAAGGTAGAAAAAATATTCCCATTTCGCCTTAGTGGATTTTCGTGACTGCCGTTAAGGCGAAATGGGAACTTGTAAAAACACTTCAATTATCGATATTTAGTTGAATAAACAAATGAATTTGAATCTATCATTAAGAGCAAGTAATAGCTTTCCAAATAAGGATGGCCAATATCAACTTTTTTTTTTCATTTTCAACATTTTGATGAAGATTTTTTACCAATATCTCTTCATTTCATTCCTATTCTTTCAGTTCCTTCCCCTATTCTTTTCGTTTCATAACCATGATAACGGACAAAAAGTTGTACTCTCACACCACAATTTATCACGCTTCCCGATTGCTTGATATACTATGGGTTATGTACCTAACATATAGTACATCAAGCAACCGGGAAGCGCGATAAATCCCTGTGAGACAGACGGACTGGTTTATAGATGAACAGAGTGGAAACTGCAGCATCTGGCTCTGTCGGAAGGGGAATAATAAAACTTTTATGCAGTTATATTGCCAGGGCACTCGATTGTCAAAATTGGGTCGAAATTTAGATGAATCCCCCCATCTACGTGTTTTGAATAAAAAATCCCCATCATACTCAGTTACGTTGCTCACGTCAAACCATAAAATCCCACAAAATTACGCTAGAGAATGACTCAATTTATGTTTGGGGAGAGGGACTTACATTTCATGGCAATGGGGGAGAGGGATATTTCAGTGTGCAACGGGGTGGATGGATAAAAATCGGGAAAAGAATTTATTCATTTTTCCAATTCAAGGGAAGGGCGCATCTGGATCATTCCATTGAAGAATCTTTGCGACGATTTTAACTCTTTGTCTTTATTCAATACACGATGCACAGCTTAATTGAGAAGTTTGAAAACAAATAAAATGCTATAAAAAATCGGGGACCTTATGACTGGCGCATTTTTGAGAACCACTATAATTGTATAGGGGGCGCTAAGTCTGCTTTTCTGATCTGCCTAGTGGAAGGGATTGGTAATGGTACAGTCTTTCCGCGTTCTATGTTTAGTGGAGAATGTTGGAAGCTTACTTCTGCGGGTCCCATCATATCGCGGAGTTTGGCTATCTCCTCCATGTACATATATGGATGAAAAAGTAGACGGTATCTCCACCCTGACTCTGGATAGGATCATCTTGATTGCTTTCATTCCGTTGACTGTTTCTTTATTCTTTATTTTTCATATGAATATATTGGGGAAGGGGGGGTTAAATATGCAAATTGATTGTTGATTTATCATCCAAAATGAAGAAAAAATGTGAAAAAATCTATTTTTTGCGGAAAAATATTGATGGAAAGATAAGAAAAAATTTAGATGAAAAGACGATTTGCAGTTAAAAGGTAAGAAACGTGTTGAATAAATTAATAAATTGATGCCAATTAAGATTTAATTACAATATAATTGCACCACCCTGGTTCCCATTTCGCCTTACTAAAATTCCCATTTCGCCTTAGTACTTTTTTACATATAATATACCTGAAAATCACAGTTAAGGCGAAATGGGAACAAACCCATTAATGTTGTATTCGATGTTTGGCAATTATTTGATGACACCAGTGTAATGAAAGTGCGTCAACCGCGCAGTACAATACAAATCAGGAAATGTTCCGGCAATCAAAATTTATAAAACAAGACTAAATTTATAACAAATTTGTTTCTGATTGCAAATTTATTGCAGATTATGAAAATGATATTTTTATTCACATATAAATGCATACAAAATCATGTATAATACGTTTCCACTATGGAGTCTTACGCGCACTTCGTGCTTTACATATTTTGTTTCCATTCCCTACACCGATAAAGCGCAAAAGCTGAAAAACAATCCTTAAGTGTGAAAATAATAACCGAATAGAAATAACGCGCGAGACGGGCGAAGTATTGAAGCTAATATCTGGATTCTCGATTGGCCTGATTTGGGGCCGATATTCGACCCCATTTCCGATGCAAAATAGTAATTTTTTCCCATTGACCATTTTCCCCCCAATTTGACACCTCATGGATAATTCGAAATTAACGAGTTAAACATTTTAATTTCCAGCGAAAAATCCTCCAAATCTACATATATTTCCCCCAATTTGTTTTTTTAAGTCACCGTTATTTTCCAATTTTGCAAAGGCCCCAGTCCCAGTCAAAAAGGTGTGAGAGCCTGAGCCCTGTATGTCCAAGTCGAATAGGTGATTTGGAGACATCACTTTTGCTGTGGACAGTTAATAGATGATCTTCCAATCAACTCGTGATCGAGACAGTCAAACACCAGACATCACAATATTTTGCGATATTAATTTTCATTGTGACGTCAAAATAAATTCAAGGTGCTTCAAGACGGTGCGATCAGATGTGACGTCACAATTGAAAATTTACCAATTATGATGTCGGGTGTCTGTGCGTATAAAATCAAGGAAAACAATTCACTAGGCTTGTGCTGGACAATTCAACATTCTCCAAGAAAAGAATAAATGATGAAAGGTCATTCATACACAAAATGGAGGAAATGTCCAGAAATTTTTGTTACAAATTACATAATTATAGGCTGTTTAGGTTGCAAGTGCCTGAGTAAACATTTTTGTCAGGGATTCTCATTAGTAGAACCATCGCCAAAACAAATACTTTTATTCTTATTTTTATCTACGAAATGTGTCTGTGATAAATGTTAATCTTAGTATTTGACTATCGATTTCCTTTTAAAGTTTCAAGTTAAGAACACATACTGCTTTCTTTTATATGTACGTACCATTGTATATACTCTCTTACTGATCTCAATTTTTAGTTAGAATATGCTCTTTTTCATTTATTTTGACGTCACAATGAAAATTAATATCGCGAAATATTGTGATGTCTGGTGTTTGACTGTCTCGATCACGAGTTTTCGTGCAAGCACTTAGACATGTTACCAAACAGATATATTTAGGTAGCATGTCTTAGTGCTTGCATGTTTTAGTTCTTGTTTTTACAGATTGACCATTTTTATCGCTGTAATGCGAGTACTCCAAACACTGGAGGGGAATATCAAGAGAAGAAGAAGAAGAACGGTCATATCTTTTATCTGGAAAATGGACTATAAAATAGTCAACCGGCGCCACATACTAATTGGTGAAACGGTATTACAATCGTTTAGCTTGATTTACACACAAATAGTAAAACTGCACTCGTATCCATTCTCTACCCAGGGTTCCGTGAGATAATGACGGACGTACGACGTCTGGTATGATTTGTTTGAATTGTTTGACGAAAGACTTGTCCTTTGAAATTTTACTTTCACTTTGAATTGCATTCGCCGTTGGCTGTAGCCAAGTAGATTTACTGTCTACACGTTGCATTTTCTTAAGCTTAGTCATAAGCTCAATCAGTGAAAATGGCAGAAAGTAGGTTTGACATCGTGATATTTGGTGCTACTGGGTTTACAGGACAGTTTGTAGTGGAGGAAGTGGCCCGAGTGTCCGAGGAGGAGGGGCTGACATGGGCGGTGGCTGGGAGATCCATGGATAAACTACAAAAAGTCCTGACTCAAGCCTCAAAGATGACAGGTATAGACATGCAATGTTTATGGGGTAATTTTGTTAGACTTAAAGTCACATTCAATCAAATTCAACCTGCTATGCTGCAACAAGCACATATCTACACCCCACCCCCCCCCCCCCCCCCCCCCCCCCCCCCCCCTGTTGCTATCTTGTGTGCCTAGCAAAGATTTTCATTTTTCAATCAAATAATTTTTTATGCTTTTAGTCTAAGAATGAGTGTATGGATACTCACCTTCTGAAAAATTGCTAAAGATGTGCCCCCCCCCCCTTTGTATTTAAAATTGAATAATCAAGTAAGATTCTTAACAAACATAAAATACCTAGCTTTATAAATCTTGAAGTGAGAGAAAGCTCCAGAGGAGTATTTTTCATTCTCTGTGGAGAGTTTAGGAGGCATCTAATGGAGCATGTACGAAATGATATGATCATGATGATACATCATACATAATTTGTGTTGAACAAAATGAGTTAGGATTAAGTCGGGTCTGAAAATCCTTTCGAAGTACGCATGTTATTCTAAGTAGTAAGTATGAATTTTAGTTAAGTAGGATTCAATAAACAATGAGTGTATAAATAAATCCTTTATTAATTGTTGTACTTTTTTATTTTAAGGAAAGGAACTTGAGGAAAAAACCATTTTGATTGCTGATACTAGTAATTATGAAAGTCTGCTGGAAATGGCAAAAAAGGCCAAAGTAATACTCAACTGTGTTGGCCCTGTAAGTATGAAACAGTTTGTATTCAAATGACCTTGATATAATTTATTACATCTACATGAGATATAAAGGGTCCGCTCACCGGTTTTTGGAGTGAACCCAGAATGTCCAGGGTGGAAAAGCTGAAATACGGTAGAGGAAATTGAGTGCTTTTGAAAGGTAGGTTGAGAAGACCATAATGAAGATATTCTAATGCCTGCCTTGTGCATTTGTATGTAACCTCAATAGGTAAGAGAAAACCCTATAGCATAACTTATACTTTATACTTAAATGTACAAAAGAAACAAGTACTGGTATGTAGTTTGAAATGCTTTCAGCCTTTGCTTGTTTCTGTTACACATACACATTACATTCTTCCTCATTTGTAATACCCTATTACATTACAATGATACAGGACATATTGAAGTGAAATTTATTAGCTCTACAGATCAAAGACCAGTCAAACTTATGCGATTGCCTTGTGTCTGGCGTCCGTCCATCTGTGTCTGTCTGTCCGTCCGTTAAACTTTTCTTGTGAGCGCAAATCCACTGAATCTGTGAATAGTGCAAAATAAATTCATTTTGCATTATAGTGGGCCTGTGGTCTAGTTGTGCACCTGCAGACTCTTTCACAAAAATACTTATTAAACTTGTAGGAATTTTTGTAACTTTTGAGCACATAGTTGTTCTTATAAACTAAAATTCTGATGTTTTTTATAGTTTAAACGTATTTCATTAAAACGAAAAGGGATTGGGCAACAAGTTTTACCATCATTATATAAAGCCCTCTCCCTAATTATATGTTTTGTTTCTGTTTTGTTCCCTCTCCCTAATTATATGTTTTGTTTCTGAATTTACATTGAGTATGTAGAAATTATATCATCGGAGAGGACAATTTTTATATAATCTAAATTGAACAAAAAATAAATGTTTTATTTGATGATGAAAGGTACAAAAATTCCAGAATTTTTTCTTAAGAGTTTTTGTGAAACTGGGCACTGATATTATTTTTGAGCCCCTGACCTCCAGGGTCTTGGAACATGGGTGTGGTCATTTTCTCCTATATAATTCTATGTAATCTTGTGAGCACCAATTCTCAGAAAGTATAATTGATAGAAAGATGATTGTTTTTGAATTATTCTCAGTCTGTGTTTAGATGTGTACATGTACCTGATATTTTGTTTGAACCCCTAACCCCTAGGGTCTTGGAAATTGGTTGTGGTCATTTTCTCTTATATACTAGTAACTGTGTGTAATCTTGTGAGCACCACTTATTATGAGCAACAATTGTCAGAAAGTATAATTGATAGAAAGATAATTGTTTTTGCATTATTCTCAGCCTGTGGTTTAGATGGGCAGTTTTAACCCCTGGCCCCCAGGGTCTTGGAAAATGGATGTGGTAACATTTTCTCCTATGTAACTCTATGTAATCTTAATTATGATCACCAATTCTCAGAAAGTATAATTGATAGAACGATAATTCTTTTGTCATTATTCTCAGTCTGTGGTCTAGTTGTGCATGGATCTGATATTTTGTTTGAGCCCCAGACTCCCAGAGTCTTCAGTTATTGGGATAGGCAATCAGGTGAATTTGACAATGGCCCCATATCCTGGAACATCAATGGGTCATTTGTAAAACGAATGTGCCATTGTTTAAATGAATGTGCCATGAGCAGATTGAAAAAAAATCCCAAACAAACCAGAACATGTAAAGATCTGCATCAGTTTTCAATAACATAATAATGCAATTCATAACGCAAGGTCAGAAGTGAATATGGTGAAGTCATCACCACATTGAGTAAAAGAACAGAGGATTTCCACAATTTGTTTAAGAATTGAATGCTCCACATTGGGGCACTCAGTGAAATTTAAATGTTCCAGGTGCATGCTCATCCCAATCACTGGGTCTTTGAAAATGGGTGTGGTCTCTTGATAGAAAGATGGTTGTTTTTGAATTATTCTCAGTCTGTGGTCCAGATGGGCACTTTGTATTTTGTTTGAACGCCTGACCTCCAGGGTCTTGGAAAATGGATGTGGTAATTTTCTGCTATAAACACTATGTAATCTTATGAGCACCCATTCTCAGAAAGTATAATTGATAGAAAGATAATTGTTTTTGCATTATTCTCAGTCTGTGGTCTAGATGGGCACTTTGTATTTTGTTTGAGCCCCTGACCTCCAAGGTCTTGGAAAATTGGTGTTGTAATTTTCTCCTATATAACACTATGTAATCTTATGAACACCAATTCTCTAAAAGTATAATTGGTAGAGAATTAATTCTTTTTGCATTATGTTAATCATTCTCTGGTCTTGTATATTGTGGTTTAGTCTGATCCCCAGGGTCTTGGAAAATGGGTGTGTCACTTACATTAAGCAAACAACCAGGAGAGCTCCAGTCTCATCAGAGACTTCTGGTTGTAATGTAATATGATTTACTTTTCTGTAGTATCGTTTCTATGGAGAATGATTTACTTTTCTGTAGTATCGTTTCTATGGAGAACAAGTTGTCAAGGCATCTATTGAAGGTGGAGCGAGTCATTTAGATATCAGTGGAGAACCACAGGTAAATCATGATTTCTTTAGTACATGTAGTATTATTGTTTCTGGGAAAAAATTCTCGTTATTTTCATATTTAGCTCAAAATGTTGAAGTCATGATCTTTTGGCAGATTTCTTTTTACAATATGACTGTTAAGGATAAAAGTTGTGCCACAACACCGAAATGAAAAATGCTTATTTGGAATGTTCTATGCTGGGACATTATTGCCACATTTTGTCATCCACTGTAGAAATGTGCAAATGGGCTGTAGATTATGGATAAGACCGATTTTCTGATTGTTATTACAGTACATGGAGAAGATGCAGCTGATGTACCATGGTAAGGCCAAGGAATCTAAAGTGTACGTTGTTAGTGCCTGTGGATTTGACAGTATCCCTGCTGAATATGGTATCCTACATGCCTTGCAAAAGTTTGATGGTAAGTTATGTACCATGGTAAGGCCAAGGAATCAAAAGTGTACGTTGTTAGTGCCTGTGAATTTGACAGTATCCCTGCTGAATATGGTATCCTACATGCCTTGCAAAAGTTTGATGGTAAGTTATGTACCATGGTAAGGCCAAGGAATCTAAAGTGTACGTTGTTAGTGCTTGTGGATTTGACGGTATCCCTGCTGAATATGGTATCCTGCATGCCTTGCAAAAGTTTGATGGTAAGTTATGTACCATGGTAAGGCCAAGGAATCTAAAGTGTATGTTGTTAGTGCCTGTGGATTTGACAGTATCCCTGCTGAATATGGTATCCTGCATGCCTTGCAAAAGTTTAATGGTAAAGTATGTACCATGGTAAGGCCAAGGAATCTAAAGTGTACCTTGTTAGTGCTTGTGGATTTGACAGTATCCCTGCTGAATATGGTATCCTGCATGCCTTGCAAAAGTTTGATGGTAAGTTATGTACCATGGTAAGGCCAAGGAATCTAAAGTGTACGTTGTTAGTGCTTGTGGATTTGACAGTATCCCTGCTGAATATGGTATCCTACATGCCTTGCAAATGTTTAATGGTAAGTTATACATGTAAAGATTATGGCACTTGAATGCCCATGGATTTAACTGTAAAAGTAATCAATTTCGTATTCTTCTACAAAGATTATGTACAATATTATAATGTATTACTGACCTATATCATTTCCTACAATATTGCAATTAGTATTTACAATTTTACTCTTTGAAATTGAAAAAAGTCACAAACATTTTCTTGCTTTTACAGGAAAGACATTGAAATATTGAAGTTAAATTTAAAGGCATTTACTAGTAATGTGCAATGTCAGATGATTAATTGTATCTTCCTTTGTGTTTAGGTCAAGTTAATTCTGTGGAGAGTTACATGGAGTTTCATACTGGACCAGAGGTACTAAAATACTGAACAATCAAAGTGAATTCTTTAAAACAATTATCTGTAACTGGATGTTTCAGCTTTTTTTACCTATCAGCACAACTGAGATATTAAAAGTATAATGCAGGCGAAAAAATGATTTGGGCTTGGTCAGACTTGATACATTTATGGAATATGTTTGTTACCCTAATATTTACATGTGAATCACAC
This sequence comes from Pinctada imbricata, assembly GCA_033119305.1. Lineage (NCBI taxonomy): Eukaryota > Metazoa > Mollusca > Bivalvia > Pterioida > Pteriidae > Pinctada > Pinctada imbricata. Next base: position 5,714,337 of record VSWD01000009.1, on the reverse strand, counting down.
AAGACTTAGTTATATTAACATGTGAATCACACAAGACATAGCTATATTTACATGTGAATCACACTAAACAGTTATACATGTATTAGGATGTGGATCATAGTACACATAATTATCTTTACATGTGAATCAGACTAGACATAGTAATATTTACATGTGAATCAGACTAGACATAGTTACATTTACATGTGAATCAGACTAGACAAAGATATATTTACATGTTAATCAGACTAGACATAGAAATATTTAAATGTAAATGATACTAGACACAGTTATATTTACATGTGAATCACAGTAGACATAATTATATTTACATGTGAATCACACTAGAAAAAGTATTATTTACATGTGAATCACAACAGACTTATTTATATCTACTTGTGAATCACACTAGACAGCTATATTTACATGTGAATCACAGTAGATTTATATGTGAATTAGACAAGATATAGGTATATTTACTTGTGAATAACACTAAGCAGGTATATTTATACATGAATTACACTATACATAGTTATATGTACAATTGAATCACAGTAGACATACATGTAGTTAATTTCAAATGAATCACATTAGGCATTCATATATTTTCATGTGAATCAGACTAATCAAAGATATATTTATACGTGAATCAGACTAGACATAGTGATATTTAAATGTGAATGACACTAGACACAGTTATATTTACATATGAATCACAGTAGACATAGTTATATTTACATGTGATTCACTTTAGACATTGTTATATTTAAATGTAAATCACCAGCCATAGTAATATTTATTTGTCATAGATATAGGTATATTGACATGTGAATCGCAATAGACATAGAAATATTAACATATGAATAGGATTGATTGGAGTCTTTTCAGAGACATATAACAAGTGTATATTTTCATGTGAATCAGACTTATCATAGCTATATTTACATGTAAATAACTCTAAACAGTTACATTATATATGTGAATCACACTAGACACAGTTATATTTACACTTGAATCGCACTAGACTTAGTTATTTTTACGTGTGAAACACCAGATAATGTGAATCACATAAGACATGAATATACTTACATGTGAATCAAATAATAGAAAAGTTATATTTACATGTTAATCACCAGGCATTATTATATTTCCATGTGATTCACATTAGACACTGTTATATTTACATGTAAATTACCAGACATAGTTCTATTTACATGTGAATCACATTAAACATATATGTATTATATTATATGAATAAGATTGATTGGGTCTTTTCAGAGATGTACAACAAGTTATATTTACATGGAATCGGATGTGTAACCATGTACATGTATATTACAGAGCTGGTGTATGTCTTTAGTTCTCAGAAAGTGAACATTTAATCATTAAAAATACAATGTCTGATGCAGATCTTTCTTGTGTAGAACTGTGGTCAAAACTTTAAACTGTGTGTGTTAAAACTGTCCTCCATGTATCACATAGATATAAAAATAGATTTTGTTGTCATACACCAGGGAGCAGCCATTAATTCTGGGACCTTAGAATCAGCATTGTATGGTTTTCTTCATGCTGGGGAGCTGAAATCTCTGAGAAAATCACTCTTCCCTGAAGCCCTGCCCTCCTTCAAGCATAAAATTACAAAGAGGTATGGTGTTTATATGCCACAATAATAAGAGAGTAGGTCCATTTCTCTCGCTTTCTGTTGTTCCATATATCATATGTGTATTCCTTGTGACAAGAACTTTCAATTTGCACCAAAGTCTTACACCCTGTGAGCTTGGTGATTAAGCTTTGAATGGTAAGCGATCAGCCATTTATATTTTACATACATGTACTTTCAACAAGTGATATTCAAAGCAGTATAAATGGTTATGTTAATTACTTTAGTTAGAGAAACCGAAAGTTAAAAATACATCTATGTCAGAGAAAAGATAAATAATACATCAATTATTGTGATGCATTGTTTGATTAAAACATTATTCTATGTCTTATATCTGATGTTTGATATAATTTTTCGGTATATCTATTTTTAGGTCAGCTTTCTTTAAGAGTGACGTCATCAACAAATGGTGCACCACATTTCTGGGATCAGACAAATCTGTAATATACAGGACTCAGCAGTATAACCACCTAGAGGGAAAAACCAAACCAGTAAGATACATAACTAATATTCTTGTAAAGAAAACAAGAAAAGATGATTTTTTTAAGATTCTCCTCACATTGTCTCCATCTTGTAAGGTATGATAGTAAATACAGGTACAAACTTAATTGTCTCCATCTTGTAAGGTATGATAGTAAATACCGGTACAAACAATTGTCTCCATCTTGTAAGGTATGTTAGTAAATACCATTACAAACTTAATTGTCTCCATCTTGTAAGGTATGATAGTAAATACTGGTATAAACTTAATTGTCTCCATCTTGTAAGGTATGATAGTAAATACCAGTACAAACTTAATTGTCCCCATCTTGTAAGGTATGATAGTAAATACCAGTACAAACTTAACTGTCTCCATCTTGTAAGGTATGATAGTAAATACAGGTACAAACTTAATTGTCTCCATCTTGTAAGGTATGATAGTAAATACTGGTACAAACTTAATTGTCTCCATCTTGTAAGGTATGATAGTAAATACCAGTACAAACTTAATTGTCCCCATCTTGTAAGGTATGTTAGTAAATACCAGTACAAACTTAATTGTCTCCATCTTGTAAGGTATGATAGTAAATACAGGTACAAACTTAATTGTCTCCATCTTGTAAGGTATGATAGTAAATACTGGTACAAACTTAATTGTCTCCATCTTGTATGGTATGATGGTAAATACCGGTACAAATTTAATTGTCTCCATCTTGTAAGATATGTTAGTAAATACTGGTACAAACTTAACTGTCTCCATCTTGTAAGGTATGATAGTAAATACCAGTACAAACTTAATTGTCTCCATCTTGTAAGGTATGATAGTAAATACCAGTACTAACTTAATTGTCTCCATCTTGTAAGGTATGATAGTAAATACTGGTACAAACTTAATTGTCTCCATCTTGTAAGGTATGATAGTAAATACCAGTATTAACTTAATTGTCTCCATCTTGTAAGGTATGATAGTAAATACTTGTCGAACTTAATTGTCTCCATCTTGTAAGGTATGATAGTAAATACAGGTACAAACTTAACTGTCTCCATCTTGTAAGGTATGTTAGTAAATACTAGTACAAACTTAATTGTCCCCATCTTGTAAGGTATGATAGTAAATACTGGTACAAACTTAATTGTCTCCATCTTGTAAGGTATGTTAGTAAATACTGGTACAAACTTAATTGTCTCCATCTTGTAAGGTATGATAGTAAATACAGGTACAAACTTAATTGTCCCCATCTTGTAAGGTATGATTGTAAATACAGGTACAAACTTAATTGTCTCCATCTTGTAAGGTATGATAGTAAATACCGGTACAAACTTAATTGTCTCCATCTTGTAAGGTATGAAAGTAATTACTGGTACAAACTTAATTGTCTCCATCTTGTAAGGTATGATAGTAAATACAGGTACAAACTTAATTGTCTCCATCTTTTAAGGTATGTTAGTAAATACTGGTACAAACTTAACTATCTCCATCTTGTAAGGTATGATAGTAAATACAGGTACAAACTTAATTGTCTCCATCTTGTAAGGTATGTTTGTAAATACTGGTACAAACTTAATTGTCTCCATCTTGTAAGGTATGTTAGTAAATACCAGTACAAACTTAACTGTCTCCGTCTTGTAAGGTATGATAGTAAATACCAGTACAAACTTAATTGTCTCCATCTTGTAAGGTATGTTAGTAAATACCAGTACAAACTTAATTGTCTCTATCTTGTAAGGTATGATAGTAAATACTGGTATAAACTTAATTGTCCCCATCTTGTAAGGTATGATAGTAAATACAGGTACAAACTTAACTATCTCCATCTTGTAAGGTATGATAGTAAATACCAGTACAAACTTAACTGTCTCCATCTTGTAAGGTATGATAGTAAATACTGCTACAAACTTAATTGTCTCCAACTTGTAAGGTATGATAGTAAATACCAGTACAAACTTAATTGTCCCCATCTTGTAAGGTATGTTAGTAAATACCAGTACAAACTTAATTGTCTCCATCTTGTAAGGTATGATAGTAAATACCAGTACAAACTTAATTGTCTCCATCTTGTAAGGTATGATAGTAAATACCAGTACAAACTTAATTGTCCCCATCTTGTAAGGTATGTTAGTAAATACCAGTACAAACTTAATTGTCCCCATCTTGTAAGATATGTTAGTAAATACCAGTACTAACTTAATTGTCTCCATCTTGTAAGGTATGATAGTAAATACTGGTACAAACTAAACTGTCTCCATCTTGTAAGGTATGATAGTAAATACCGGTACAAACTTAATTGTCTCCATCTTGTAAGGTATGATAGTAAGTACCAGTACAAACTTAATTGTCTCCATCTTGTAAGGTATGATAGTAAATACCGGTACAAACTTAATTGTCTCCATCTTGTAAGATATGATAGTAAATACCGTTACAAACTTAATTGTCTCCATCTTGTAAGGAATGTTAGTAAATACCGGTACAAACTTAATTGTCCCCATCTTGTAAGGTATGATAGTAAATACCAGTACAAACTTAATTGTCTCCATCTTGTAAGGTATGATAGTAAATACTTGTACAAACTTAATTGTCTCCATCTTGTAAGGTATGTTAGTAAATACTGGTACAAACTTAATTGTCTCCATCTTGTAAGGTATGATAGTAAATACCGGTATAAACTTAATTGTCCCCATCTTGTAAGGTATGATAGTAAATACAGGTACAAACTTCATTGTCTCCATCTTGTAAGGTATGTTAGTAAATACCGGTACAAACTTAATTGTCTCCATCTTGTAAGGTATGATAGTAAATACTGGTACAAACTTAACTGTCTCCATCTTGTAAGGTATGATAGTAAATACTGGTACAAACTTAACTGTCTCCATCTTGTAAGGTATGTTAGTAAATACTGGTACAAACTTAACTGTCTCCATCTTGTAAGGTATGATAGTAAATACTGGTACAAACTTAATTGTCTCCATCTTGTAAGGTATGTTAGTAAATACCGGTACAAACTTAATTGTCCCCATCTTGTAAGGTATGATAGTAAATACAGGTACAAACTTAACTATCTCCATCTTGTAAGGTATGATAGTAAATACCGGTACAAACTTAACTATCTCCATCTTGTAAGGTATGATAGTAAATACAGGTACAAACTTAATTGTCTCCATCTTGTAAGGTGTGTTTGTAAATACTGGTACAAACTTAACTGTCTCCATCTTGTAAGGTATGTTAGTAAATACTAGTACAAACTTAACTGTCTCCATCTTTAAGGTATGTTAGTAAATACTGGTACAAACTTAACTGTCTCCATCTTGTAAGGTATGATAGTAAATAAAGGTACAAACTTAATTGTCTCCATCTTGTAAGGTATGTTAGTAAATACTGGTACAAACTTAACTGTCTCCATCTTGTAAGGTATGATAGTAAATACCGCATTATACCGGTATAAACTTAAGGAGGCTCAATAATCGTTTGACGTCATCAGATATCGAGTGCAGTACTTTTATATGTGGCCTTTTTTAGTTTTCGGCCTTCAAACTCCTCCGTAATTTGCTTGTTTCTTGACGGATTTCGACATGTTTGGTATCGATGGAAACAGAAAATTATCATCTACAATCTTAGTGTAATTATTATTTAGTCAAATGTATCGTTTAATTTATATATACAAAAAAATCCCGTAAAAGAGACACCCTGGCTAACGCCGTAAACGTATTGTTTTTAGAACGTCATCGGCGGAAATTCAACCGCCTGTTGCCTTTGAACAAATTCAAGAAGGTAAACTTAAGTTAATGATAAAACAAGATATTTCTTGGAGATTTTAGCGATATCATAGATAAGATATTTCAAGTTTGGTTTCTCTAATAATCTTTGGTTTAAAGATTTTTTCTTCAATTTTGTCAACTTTCGTACTTTGCAACAAGATGTTATCGAATAAAGTTTCCCTATTTGAAAGATTTAAGCGAATGAATTTAAGTTTTTAGCATGCTTTGTTCAAAGATATATCCATTTCACAGATAACTGCACGCATTATCGAGAACGAGGGAGGTGATTGACGTCCACTTATTGACCTTGAACGTCAAAATGTTTAAAAACGCTTCCGTTTACTTTAGTTCTATTTCTTTTATATATATTTCCGTTTCTCTAAATAGATTGATGGAATTAGATATGAAATTTTGAACAAAACATTCTTTTTAAGCTTTTTTTAACTTTATTTGAGAAAACTCATTTAACTGACACTAACAAAACATGAAAGGTGAGTTTATAAAAGAAAAGGTCGAATAACGCTTTGCCAAGAATATTTAGAAGTACACATGTTACTTTCCTTTTCTTGTTTATTTTTTTCGACAAATCATTTGTAAACTTCTTTATTCTTATTTGATTTCGATGATAAATGATAATTGTGTAAGTATTCTTCCTTGTATCAGAATTTGAAACTTCCACTGAATGTTGGGAAAGAATAATCTCGACTCGAAGTGTCTGATTTTAAGCTCACCTGAGCTATTGTCATAGCGCGCCGTCCGTCCGTCGTCTGTCGTCCGTCCGGCATAAACCATGTAGATTTTTACAATATGGAAACGAGGTAAAACGGAATGTCTTGTACCTTTGTTAAAAGATTAGAGTCTGATCTTGAAAAATATGTCAATTATAACAGTTTTTAACAAATATTTTCATCGTTATAACGTCAACTAAGGGAACAGGGCATTTTAATTTGACTTGTTGCAAATTGTTACAAAACCGTTACTATGACAACCAAATATTTTAAATCAGAATGAACGATAACATGTACTTTTTTATATTTCTTTTCGAAGAAAAGAGCTTGTCGTTGAGAAATATGTAAAAGAAAATAACTTCTGACAAAGACTTCTTATCACTTTGATGTCAAATAAGGGTACTGAGTACTTTTTTTTAGATTCTCATTTTGGGGTGGGGGGTACCCAAAATGTACTTTTCTAGAACAGTTTTAGCTATTTCACTCTTTGAAAGCATTATCTATAAAGAAATATACATATTTGATGATATTATGGTGAAAATGATCACAAGAATGGTTTCAATCTGGAATTATTATCCATATATCATGTTTTTATCTATCAAAATTCATTGTTTTGCGACATATCCCGGCGTTGGTTTATATATGTATATTCAGAGGACCACTGGTCAGTCAAATAGTCGATGATATGTAATCTTAAGCACAAATATAAATTATCAGATATCAATGTTGAATAAACAGAATATTTTTTTCTCCTCTGACAAAGAATTCTTGGATTATTGAGCCACCTTAATTGTCCCCATCTTGTAAGGTATGATAGTAAATACAGGTACAAACTTAACTGTCTCCATCTTGTAAGGTGTGATAGTAAATACCGGTACAAACTTAATTGTCTCCTCTTGATTTTCAGATTCAGTTTTCGCCCTACCTTTCCTTTTCCGGTTTTACCCAGGTTATCGGCAGTATACTGTTTGGTTTAATGTTTTTCATCATGTCTCGGACAAGCTTCACAAGGAATTTACTAATGAAGGTCAGTTCATACATTTTTAGGTGTCGGGAGTGTTTTCATCTTTGGTCCTTCATCAACATCATTTCTTGCAAATCAATGATTAAGAGAAACAACCTGCATGAGGATCAAAGCATTCTTGTTTATGCTTTTTACCATACCACTTCAAATCTTATCATTATTATATAATCTTCATGGATTGATTCCTCCATCTATTCATTTTGAAGAAAAATAGCTATATTCCATTGAGACAAACAATGTAAAATCTATGAAATTGTTCAACTGTATTGATGTTTGTATGTTACTTTTCAGTATCCTTCTTTGTTCACTTTTGGAATCTTCAGAAAAGGTGGACCAACCAGAAAACAGGTACTACATGTATTCAAATTTACATGATCATTTTATGTTAATGTCTTAATTATCTCATGTTGATAGGGACTGAGGACAATATTAATGAAGGAAAATGATGATAACAATAAGTTGATGAGGACTGATGAAAAGGATATACCAGTAGTTATGAGGAATGATTTTATTGATGGGGACAAATGATAAGGATATACAAGTAGTTATGAAAAGTGATTTTATTGATGAGGACTGATGGTAAGAGTTTAGTTATGAAGAGATATTTTATTGATGAGGACTGATTATAAGGATATACTAGTAGCTATGAGGAGTGGTTTTATTAATGATGACTGATGATTAGGATATAGTTATGAGGAGTGATTTTATTAATGAGGACTAATGATAATAGTATAGTTATGAGGAGTGATTTTATTGATGAGGAATGATGATAAGGATATACCAGTAGTAATATTAAGGAGTGATTTTATTGATGAGGACTGATGATAAGAATATAGTTATGAGGAGTGATTTTATTGATGAGGACTGATGATAAGGATATAGTTATGAGGAGTGATTTTATTGATGAGGACTGATGATAAGGATAAACCAGTAGTAATAAGGAGTGATTTTATTGATGAGGACTAATGATAAGAATATAGTTATGAGGAGTGATTTTATTGATGAGGACTGATGATAAGGATAAACCAGTAGTAATAAGGAGTGATTTTATTTATGAGGACTGATGATAAGGATAAGCCAGTAGTTATGAGGAGTGATTTTATTGATGAGGACTGACGATAAGGATATACCGGTAGTTATGAGGAGTGATTTTATTGATGAGGATTGATGATAAGGATATACCAGTAGTTATGAGGAGTGATTTTATTGATGAGGACTGATGATAAGGATAAACCAGTAGTTATGAGGAGTGATTTTATTGATGAGGACTGATGATAAGGATATAGTTATGAGGAGTGATTTTATTGATGAGGACTGACGATAAGGATAAACCAGTAGTTATGAGGAGTGATTTTATTGATGAGGACTGATGATAAGAATATAGTTATGAGGAGTAATTTTATTGATGAGGACTGATGATAAGGATATACCAGTAGTTATGAGGAGTGATTTTATTGATGAGGACTGATGATAAGAATATAGTTATGAGGAGTGATTTTATTGATGAGGACTGATGATAAGGATATAGTTATAAGGAGTGATTTTATTGATGAGGACTGATGATAAGAATATAGTTATGTGGAGTGATTTTATTAATGAGGACTGATGATAAGAATATAGTAATGAGGAGTGATTTTATGGATGAGGACTGATAATAAGGATATAGTTATGAGGAGTGATTTGATTGATGAAGACTGATGATGATTATGTATTTACTGATAAGAATTGAAAATAGTGATATACTTAAAATCTTATCTTTATAAGGACTGATTAGGCCATATAAAAAAAAAATCCTGGTTCTCAGACACCGCCGCGCGCTCAAAATTCCTCCCGATGAGACGTTTTTATCGTGGGAAGGGAAAAAAAAAGCCGCCGCCCGCCAGATTTCTCATGCTGATAAATGTAATTTTCTATAAATAGAACAGGGATTTCTGTACAAACGAAAAGTAGAAATGTCTGTTTCAGTACAACGCTTTACATTTTAACGGCGCTTGTCGGTTTTGTTAAGACTTTAGACGACCAAGACGCTTAGGTGCTCTGACTTCTGTGGAGGGAAATACTGTACTTTGTTATTGTACACAAGATGCAAAATGGCAACCGGGGGGGAGGAACGAGTGATTGTCAGCTTGAAGGTGAATTTTAAAATTGCAGACTGGGCTGAAGCATTCTTGGAACTGTAAAAATGAGAAGAGTTGAGTATGGTGAACATTTACAACAAATATAGTCACTATAGATCACAGTCTCTATAATATATCTGAATAAAAAATTGTGCTTAAGTAGTTTTCGGAAAATAAAAACAAAAAATAAAAACCCTACCTACCTACCCATATTTTTTAGATCAATTATCTGAGAACCAGAAAATTTTTTTTGCATGGCCTTATAATTATTTATATGTAGGATTATATACTGAGGAGTCCTTATTTCTTTTTCTAGATGGAGCAGACAAGTTTTTCCATGACATTTGTAGCCAAGGGATGGAAGTCCAACGGGGACCAAGACAGCCGTCCGGATACAATCAATGTCACCAAACTTGTTGGACCAGGTATTGTTTTATAACATTTCTGAAAACCTGTTGTGTTATAATGTATGATTACAACCAAAAATCAAATATGTCAGTTTTCAGATTATTTTTATAATTGAGTACTTTATTAGGACTACATTGGTCAGTTTAAGCACATGAATTGTATTCAAAGATTTTGAATTTTTCAAAATTATACTACATGCCAATGAAAAACTGTTTGTAGAGATTCTCAGTCATTTCTATTGACTGAGAATATTTAAAACTTCATGTTTTTGACAGAGCCAGGTTATGTTACCACACCCATATGTTTTGTCCAAGCAGCCGTTGTTTTACTGAAAGAGGGTAACAAACTGCCTGCCGAGTGAGTATATTATAAAGATGTACATGTTTAAACTTGAGGATAATAATTTTATCATTCTGTTTAAAAAATCATTACTTAACATTGTTATTGTAATGAAGCTTACGTTTCTTTATTAACTTTTACAGTGGAGGTGTTTATACACCTGGATCCGCCTTCCAAGATACGAGCCTGATCAAACGCTTAAATGACCACCATATGGTATTTTCCAAAGTTACACAGTAAAAGGAAGGACTGCTTTCGATGTGGTGAAACTTCATTCTATAAAGAAGTGATATTTATTATACTAGTTAACGACATTCTTCAAAGAGGTGATATTTATAAAGACTGAACAAATGATTGTACCAAATTATTTTTTTCAAAGATGTATTTTACTATTTCTGGTAACCTATAAGGCTGTATAGGTGTATTTTTATGTAGTAATTTTAATATCTTCTAATAATAAAGGGTCCATGAATTGGGTTTAAGCTCTGTTTTTTCTATACTACTGTATTTTGTTATGTTCTACATGTACAGGTATGTCTTAGATTCAGCTACATGTACAATGTATGTCAAATTTTATTATCAACATCATAAAATCTTTAAGTAAACAAGTGAATTGTTAGAATTATGCGAATAAGCGATAAAATCTACAGACTGTAGTGCAAGAGAAAAAAAATCTTTGTGTTCTTATCAACTGTTGTTCTAACCAATCAAATTGAGCAGTTTTAAAAAAGAAATCTTCATTATAAGCTTTTAGGCTTTTTATCTGCTTTTATTATTTCTGTTGTGTTATAATTTATGATTTTTATTATCTTTGTTGTACTTTTGGTATGGCTTTTTATAAAGTAAATATTTTATTTAAACTTAAATGAAACATTTTTACCATTATGTAATGATATGAAACCTGGATGTAATAAGTATAATTATCTTATGATAGAGAACTACATGAATGCACAGGTTGTTTACTTGAATATAGAGTTTCCATCTAAGGTTCAAATTATATATAACAACATAAAAATGTTAATTATTGTCATGAAGTTTCCAGGAAATACAAACGAAAATGTATGTGATGAATTCTGTAAAACGATGTTCTATGTTTTCATCAAAGAAAGGAATGGAGAAACAAAATCTTTTTTTATTCATTGTTTGGGAAGTAAATGTTAACACGTATATGAAAGAAACACACATTTTGTGATATCAGTGTCTTCTCTTGATGGCAGAAACACAGGGTCCAAGATAATCAAAAGTGTCATGAATTTTTAATATACATGTATACATGTACATGATAATATAAAGAAAAATGAAGATTCAGAACTGGTACGTACGGTTGTAAAATCATGGATGTTAGTCAAAAAGTACAGAAATACCAAAAATTATTTAATTACTGAACTTTAAAAACCTGAAATCATTCAAATATGAATCATGGGGAATTCAAACAGTCATTGGTAACTGTACATATCATATTGTGTATTATTAGAACATGTACATTTTATATAGTGTAGCATTTTCAATTTTCCTACTCTACTATATAATTATTATATACATGTATATACATGTATATGTAGATATTAACATCAAGTGCAATATATTTCTAGCATTACAAAAGGTAAGCTGTTTTTGTTATTTATATTCTGTATCTGACAATATATGAGAATGATTAACTGATTCAACTGAGCTACTACTGGATAGAAAATTAATAATTATCCTTTCAATCTCAATTAAATGTCTCAATATAAAACTAAATAATAATGTGTTGAAAGAAGCTATTTAACCAATGAACTTTTTGTGTTACATTTGTATTTCTATCAGTCTTTTTAGCACAAATGTTTTTTTCTGTTATTATCAAAAGTTATATAAAAATAATCATGTGACATAGTTTTAGTTTGTGGTATTTACAAATGAACCAAAAACTTTACTTTATGATTTATATACTTTTAATCATGCAACTTTGTTTATGCTGTGTAGCAACTTGAAAGCATTAAATGCTTGCAGAAGAAGACATTGTTTTATATCAAAAATAGAAATATGAAAAAAAGATAGATTATGTGCAAGTTTGAATCACACTTTTGTATAATACATAGACAGCTGATTTTTTTTTTATCTAAATCTTATTCTACATACACTTACTGCCTAGAATCCTATAGATTCTTCAAGGTCAAAGGTCAAGTATACAGATGAGAAATTATTCAATACAAGTTAAAGGGTTGTTTTTTTTCATCAGTAATTCATCAGTCCTAGTAATGTAGAGCCCTGTTGATTTTCAAGGTCACATTTCAAAATTTGACTCACTCTAGAGAGCTTATTTTTCAACATCATGTTTCTATTAAACTTAATTAAACTTATGCACCTATTGGATATGTTACAAGAATGAACTCTTAATATTTATTTTCATGGTGTCGGTCAAAATTCAAGGTTACATATTTAAATTGGTCAAAATCCTCCTTCATACACTCTAGAGGGCATGTTTTTCAACAGATTATGGTCCCACTCTAGTAAACCAATTGACCCTTCCGATTGCGGGAAAAAATGCAAAATTTTGTGACGTCACAATGCTTTTACCATGTGTTTACCTCGGACAAACAAGCTCCGAACCTCGGTCAAACATCGAAATTGCATTGTGACGTCATGGAATTTCTCAAATTTTTCCCGCGTTCGGAAGGGTCAATTGGTAATGAGTTGAAAATGATTCCAATTTATTTATAGGGATCAAAAAGGTCAATATCTCCTATAGGAATCATCAAAACCTTTGCCCTTATTCTCTAAATCTTTGCACTCTTATGGGCACTTTCATTCAGTCTTTATCAAACCAAATATACTAGATTCTAAATGGTTATGTTAGAAAGAACCCCACTGATTGGTAAGGTCATGGAGACAGATTTTAAGTGCAATAAAACCTGTGTTTGTGAAACACGAACGCCCCAATCGACATCTTTGTCAGTATTAGCAACATTTCCAGTTGAGTAGGTTGAACTCGATGAACAAGGGTTAATGTTAGTCAAAGTTTAAGAGGTCAAGAGTATTGGTATACATGTATTGATGGAAGGTCTTGTCACAAGGGTTACATTAAAGTTTTTCTAAAGAAGGTCAAAGGTTGAGGTCACAAGGTCAAAATTTTGGCATAGATCAAAAGGTCTTATCAAAAGGAAGGAATACACGTGAAATATTAAAGCTTTATTCCTAATGTTTTAAGTTTTTCAAAAGTAGGTTCAAGGTCACAAATTCAAAAATTTTGGTATCAATGGAAAGATCTTGACACAAGGAATACTCTTTTGAAATATTTATCACCTTTCAATCAAAAGTTATGCCCAAATGTTAAAAGTAGGTCAAAGATCAAGGTCTCGAGGTAAAATAAATTTGTATCGATGGAGATGTCTTGTCACAAATATAAATCTCTATCACCTTCCGTTCAAAAGTTATGCCCAATGTTAAATTTTTACAAAAGTAGGTCCAAGGTCACGAGGTCAAAAATTAAAAGTCTTGTCAAAAGGAATACACATATGAAATTGTGTTGTCTTGTTAAAGTAGCATTGCTGCCGTGCATTTTACCGACACGTTTTGATGGAGAATTTAGATGACAAAATTATCGACATAAATCATAAGCACCCATTCTGTAGAAAGAGGATGAATCTTATGATTTCCACATCGGAGGTAGATTCCCCATTGCATCATCTGTCCAAAACAGTATCCGTTGACAAACTTAAATATAGCAAAAAAGTCAAGGTCACAAAAAACTCTAGAACCAAGGAAGGTACAAAAGTAACACGCGAACTTGATCTGTAATTTACCACATCCTAGCTGCAAGACATTTTAATTGATTTAAGAAGTTGTGTAGAATATTAAACTTTAGAAAATACCTAGAGTATGCGAACGGACGTACAGACGGACAGGCAAACTCTGTACGAACAAGGAACAGAAATGTACATTAGAGCATTCTATAGGATCCCCCAATCTGGGATGTAGTTTATGAACAACAATTTGTGCATAATATACATGAATATAGCTCGCTGGATTGGGACTCAAGTGAGCTATCATAACACATTGTCCGTCTGTCCAGTGTTAGCAAGCTTTTTATATTTTCGACTTCTTTACATCGACTAAAAACTGTACAGGAAGCAAATACTCACTATCCTCCACCAATTTGACCGATCCGTAAAATGATTGTTACAAAAGGCTCAGAAAGTGGTCATTCTACAGTCTACATGTAGCTACGATTTCTATGCTTTGTCAGATACAACCCACCTTCATCACTGATTGGTCGACACATCTTATAAAGTGCTTTGTCAGATACACCCACCTTCATCACTGATTGGCCGACACATCTTATAAATTGCTTTGTCAGATACACCCGCCTTCATCACTGATTGGCCGACACATATAAAGTTCTTTGTCAGATACACCCACCTTCATCACTGATTGGCCGACACATCTTATAAAGTGCTTTGTCAGATACACCCAACTTCATCACTGATTGGCCGACACATCTTATAAAGTGCTTTGTCAGATACACCCACCTTCATCACTGATTGGCCGACACATCTTATAAAGTGCTTTGTCAGATACACCCAACTTCATCACTGATTGGCCGACACATCTTATAAAGTGCTTTGTCAGATACACCCAACTTCATCACTGATTGGCCGACACATCTTATGAAGTGCTCTGTCAGATACACCCACCTTCATCACTGATTGGCCGACACATCTTATAAAGTGCTTTGTCAGATACATCCTTCATCGCTGATTGGCCGACATATCTTATAAAGTGCTTTGTCAGATACACCCACCTTCATCACTGATTGGCCGACACATCTTATAAAGTTCTTTGTCAGATACACCCTTCATCGCTGATTGGCCGACATATCTATAAAGTGCTTTGTCAGATACACCCACCTTCATCACTGATTGGTCGACACATCTTATAAAGTGCTTTGTCAGATACACCCACCTTCATTACTGATTGGCCGACACATCTTATAAAGCTGGAAACGATGTACATGATTTCAATATAAACTATTACTATATAGGTTCCTCGATTAACTTGAAATAATCCTTTTCTCTTGTACATCGAGATAAAAGAAGTACAAAAATCTTAAATTTTGATAATTTATTTAATTCCCTATAAACAGGACCTGATAAAATTAAAATATTATGCATGCAAAGTCACAATAATACTTAAAGAATCGACTAACATTATATCAAGTATAATATGTAGAACTCAAACTGTATTTTTCTAGCATAACCAAAGTTATTAACTTTCCGTTAAATACAAAAATATAGTACTCAAATCCTTCAAAAATAAAGATAATTTCTTGAAAATATTTCTGGCTCACGAAATGGAAAACCATGAATGCACGCATGCGCATTACCGTGATTACAAATTCAAAAACATAGATTATTGTACATAATTTAGGGTAAATAAGAATACATTTTCAAAGATTATTCAGTAGGTAGTGAACAGACACTTTTCCAGATTGATGACTACAAAGCTTCGTGAATATTTCAAAAATTAGGGCATCAAAAAATCACCTCGCGCGACCGACAGTACGTTTTCTATGATGACGACAGAGTTGCATACAAAATACAGGGGACACCATTCAATCATCAGGAACAGGAACAGAAAATTTGTCACTACCTTTTGCTTTTTGAAGGACCGCAACATATTAAAGAGATTATTCGACTATTATATAAAAATATCTGAATATCATCGAGCAAGTTCGGAGGAGAACATAGGGAAGGGGCAAAATCAGTTGTTTTTGGTCCCAATTTTTGCGATTTTCGAACGTTGTTTTCTTATTGATTTCGACATATCAAATAATTGTTGGGATATTTATATTTATTGAATTAATGTCGAAAATAGATATTCTAAATTTATATGAGTGATATTTCCCGCCAAAATGTGACATTCTTACTGAAATTTTAAAAGTAGTGGAATGATAGGAGACTGGATTGCAACACATAGTAAATGATTGAACTTGGAACAAGTACGTGTAACAAAGTCATGCTTTGCATGTACATTTGCAATGTCAAAAGTAATGTCCCATACATGTATGAACTTGTTACATGCGCTTGCTCTGGAACATATACTTGAAGGTATGCTTGTCTATTGGCTGAAAATCCTAATTTCTATTGTGAGGTAATAGAGCTGAATTTTCAATGTTTTTGCCCCAAAATTAGGATAATCAAGAAATAATATAAACTATGTACTTTTTTGTTTACAAGAAGGATATAGTAGAAGAAAAAATGACTTATCAAAAATTAAGATTGGGGCCAAATACGGTCACTTTTGCCCCTACCCCTTTGACAGAATTCGTGATAAAGTGTTCAAGCTATTTTCATTAAAATGAACATCTGAAATATCTTCATAATGCTGCCTCTTTCACCCGTTCATGAGTTTTAGTAATATTCTTCTTATCCAGATCGGCAAAAGTGGAAATTTTAAGAACCACAATGAGTGCCGTCTTGGACTTTTTTGGTTTCCAATCGACGGAATGGAAGCCTTGACCAGATGGCCTAACCATTCAAAGTGTCGTTGGCCGTTTCTGTGGCTAGATCAGACCAAGGTACTATATTCATTCTGAGAATATTCCACAGTGACATGGCTTTATTTGCTCCCTTTGAAATTTTTATAAATTCTATAAATATGATAAAAAATTTAGAAAATCTCTTTTCTCTCATATTCGTTATTAAAGATTGGTACATGATAATCCATTTGAATGATAAGTTCTTCAGCAGTTCACATCTGAGTTAAGTTTTGTAACTTCATTCATATCTATTTCCTTTTGACTTGACGATTTTTCTTCCGTCTCCAGGGTGTCGGGGATGGTCTTCCCCTTAGTTTCTGGCAGCATTAAAGAACAAATAGCTGATAGAAGCATCATGGCACTACACACAAAATACATCACTCCAGCAGTGTCCATGCTCTGTAAAGTCAGAAAATAGAAATATTTTATGATTTCATATGTAACTTAAAAGGAGCTGTTAAGATAAGGCGTAAAATCAGCCCTGAAAAGTGGAATTTTGAAAATTGAAATTTCAAGAACCTTTTTTGGTAAAATGAATACCTATACGGCATCCCATCAGAATATGAAGTTATTTTTCATCTGTTTTGCATAATATTGCTAATTTTTAGGTCAAAACTTATCTTTTTCTCATAGAAATCAATAGAAAACGGAAAAGTTTTATTGAACATTGTTCCCCCCGGATATACAGAAAGCCACTTTTACTGGAGATGTGTATCCATGATACAATTTTTTTTGGCAAAGTGGGGTTCTGTATCTCCGGGGGGAACACTACCCCAGAGACGAAAAACTAAAAATGGAAAGGGGGGTGCATTTTATAAGAATCGATCTTTTTGACCATTAAATATAGCACATTTGACTATTTTTCCTCTTTAATCCATCAAACATTGTGTACTCAATATGATTGAATGAAAGATACAAGAATTACAAACGAAATAAGCAAGAGTGATGTTCATTTCTCCGTCAATGTGTATTTCGCGCTAAAAGCCAAAAGGCTTACATTGTAGCCATTGAATGAAGAATAAGACCGTATTTTAAGTTCCGGATTTCATTATTTACCGATTTAAGGAGGTAGAACGTTCGAAATCTACTTCTGATACACAATGTAGACATATTTGATGTCTTTTAGCTTATATTTATCCATTTTAGATAAAATATTCAAAAATATATACGTTTTTTGTCGATATTATCGGATTTTCTATCCGAGCACCCCTACCTCTTTCGACCTTAATTTTACAACCTTAAGAGTTCCTTAACATAATGTAAAACATGTAAAAGGTCTGCAAATACATTATATTTCAATAATGATTCATGTTTTTCTGTGTACGATTTGCCATGCGGAAGAAATAAGTCACGAGATTCAGGGCTAAATACGGCCCTTATCTTAACAGCTCCTTTACTGAACATATGTTTTATCTTGCGTTTTTAACTTCCCAGCCTTACTTTGATAACAGTTATATGTTTAATATCTCCAGAGTATCTGAATTAAGAGAGTTACCATGACTTCTATTCCATTATAGGTACTTACAATGAGTATTATCTGGGGTGCGATCATAGCCCCTATCCTTGCTATAGAATTCTGTAAGCCAAATCCCATGTTCCTGTTAAAAGTAATAAGATATAACAAAAGGATACATGAATTAGAGGTAATAACCCAAATATATCTTGGGCAAATTAAATATATTTAGCATATCTCTTTACATGCTTCCAAAAAAAAACCAACATTAAGTAGAAAAAAGATTTTTATAGATTGTATATGGTAGTATAATACAATAATAGCCGCGCTAATATTACGTTACCTTATAACGGTTGGATATAGCTCTACTGTATATGTTAGAATAGCACCCCATGCTGCGGACACGCCCATTTTACCAGCTAAGGCGAATCCATTAATAAGCTGACCTCTCAGGTTATCATCTATACCTTTAAAATAAATATACTTGTCAAAATTTCTAACCGAACACCTGAGTTAATATACTCCATTGTATTAGTGCATCACATGATAAATCCTCGGAATTTCATTGGTTAAGCACGCGGGGACTATGAGAGAATAGTGCCCGGCACCCGGGCACTATTGCTTTTTGCTTAACAGAGTTACGTTCCTTAGGAAGTATTATGACGTAATGAACAATGCGTGAATGTAAATAGCAATAAGCGAAGTAGGGGGAAATAAAGAACACTTCTCTTTGATATCTCGAGTAAATTGCAATTGATTAATTAATTGATTCTACAGTCATGTGATGCACTAAACCCATTAATGCCCGTTTTGGTGGGTACTATTCTCTCATAGTGTTGCTTTTAGAAGGTAAATAGTGCCGTCGCTGACGCTCGGGCACTATTCCTTCCAAAAGCAACACTATGAGAGAATAGTACCCACCCAAACGGGCATTAATAGGTAATTAACATCAGATGGAAAGAAACTTTTGCTTGCCATACTGAATTCTTTACAGATCTTGGTTTTGCAAAAATTTAACTTTTCTTTGTTAATTTGTGATTCCTGTTAATACAAAAGTCATCGATATGACAAAAACATTTACACAACCTGCACTTCCGGTTGCAAAAATAAATGTCGTTTTTCCACATTGATCATTTAAAAAAAAAATCGAAAGTAAATCGATATTACACACTGTCGAGGATAAGACATCACCTATAAGGCGTCAAAGAGATTTGTTTTGGGCATGCGCGTCGTATAAAATAAAACCACATTTGATGTGTTTTTCCAGTTTGGAGGATGCATCTTTGTGTGCTTCTAAAGTAAAAGGAATGTTTTATTTGGGATTTTGTTCTCTTTACGAAAAATATTAATTTCGTCAAATTCGTCACGCTCCAGTAACATTACCTCATATTAAAACAAAATTTCGAAAAAATTAAAAAGAAAGTAATCTGTTATACACTTTTCACTAATGAAAAGTTATTCTTCATAAGATTACGAAGATTAAAAAAGTGTTCGGTTAGAAATTTTGACCAATATACATTTGTATATCAATACTAGAAACATACACCGCCAAATTAATGATATGGATATTTATTTGATTTAATTAATCGATTTTTTCCCTAGAAAATCTATAATAAATGGATGATACTTTCTTGGAAATAAATGAAGGGACGTACTTATTAGTTGAGCTATTGCAACACACATTGTTGAAATAAAACCAATGATAAAAAATCCAAAACATGTCCAACGCCGCCCTATCCTGTAAAAGAAAACAAGAAAACTTTGTAATGAAACAAGATTAATCGTGAAATAATGAATTTTCCAACAATTCTACGATTATTTATATACATGTGTTTTTTAAAAAGTTGGGCTTAGCGTAATTACTCACACCTGTGATATCATAGCGGGATCGAGCCTCTATTATTTTATTCTTTACAATATTGAATAATAAGGGTATCATATTTTACAGTGCGATGCGAGTAAAGAAGTAAAATGTATTTTAACTTTCATGTTTTTATAAACATTTTCACCTCGTTATTTATTGTATTTGCTTGCTTCCAGTATCCTTTGAATATGCACCATATCAAATTGATTATTCTGTTGCAAACGTTCAGACAAGGAGAGATGAGTTTAATTAATCACCCGGAATCAAGGATTCGGGGGCATATAATTTTTGGCCCGTCCGTCTGTTTGTCCGAAAAAAACTTTAACATTGGGCATAACTTTTGAATGGTAAGTGATAGGGCTTTCATATTTCACATGTGTATTCCTTGTGACAAGATCTTTCTATTGATACCAATTTTTTTTACCTTGACTTTGACCTTTGACCTACTTTACAAAAACTTTTAAACTGGGCATTACTTTTGAATGGTAAGTGATAGGGCTTTGATATTTCACATGTGTATTCCTTGTCACAAGATTTTTCCATTGATACCCAACATTTTAACCCAATGACCCTGACCTTGACACATACGGTACTTAATAGAAAATGGTGTTTATACTAACAAAGATGCCATCGGGGGCATTCGCGTTTCACAAACACAGGCTTTTTTCTCTTCAGAATATTGTTCAGATTATCAAACTACATGTTACATGTAGTACTTATGGTTTTGAGAAAAGAAACTTTTATTTTTTTTATTATTGGAATTCGTGTAGAAAGTGATCTCCATATGACCAAAAACGAAAAGAAAAAATGTACATACCAACCTGTTAATATTTTTCAGTTTTCTTTTTCTTTATTTGGAAAATTGTTAGATTATAGAAGAAAATTGGTGTGTAAAACCACTTAAATGGAGTGTA
The DNA here is from genome assembly GCA_033119305.1 of Pinctada imbricata. NCBI lineage: Eukaryota > Metazoa > Mollusca > Bivalvia > Pterioida > Pteriidae > Pinctada > Pinctada imbricata. Next base: position 5,693,101 of record VSWD01000009.1, on the reverse strand, counting down.
AGCAATTTTAAAATTAATGTTGTCTGTCTAAAACGTCGGATATCTGGTCGACTGTCACAAAACTTCAAAATGATAAACATGATTAACAAAAAATCAGAATAAACTCACCAGTTTTGAAGACCCCATAGGGCAATAGTGGCAGGAATATCAACAACGCTGAGAAGGAATAAGTTAAGATAAATATTGCCGGTTAACTGATCCACACCATAATATATAGCGTAGTAGCCATAACCACAGGATAACCTAGAATAAAATAGGAGGCAGTTTTGATCCTTGGCAAACACCGCAGAAAATTAATGATTTTATTGTTCAAATGAAAAAAAAATTGATCAAGCTTGTTCATTTGCGAGCTGAATTTTTTCGCGAGTCAATCAATCACTACATTTATAATATACAAGAGGCCCAAGGGGGCCACATCGCTCACCTGAGGAAACTGTATGTATGTTTTAATCAAAGTCAGTATAAGACCTGAAGGAAATAGCTTTTAGTGAAGCTTTGAGAAGGACAATGTGTACTTACTTCTTGTAAACTTTGGTGACATTCTGTGCAGTAGTTTAAGAGGGTAAGTCAAAAATGTTTCATCCAAATAGAGCCTATGGCGGCCATCTTGGATTAAACCGATCGGCTCGAAAAACACAAACTTGGTAGAGGGCAATGAGTACTTGCTTCCTGTGAAGTTTCGTGAAATTCTGTGCAGAGAAGTCGTAAATGTGTCAGCCAATCAGAGCCTGTGACGGCCATCTTGGATTTCCGATCGGCTAAAAAAAAAAAAACAAACTTGATAGAGGGCATTGAGTTCTTGTTTTCTGAGAAGTTTCGAGAGATTCTGTGCAGCGGTTTCAGAGAAGTCGAAAATGTGTCAGCCAATCAGAGCCTGTGGCGGCCATCTTGGATTTCCGATCGGCTTAAAAAACACAAACTTAGTAGAGGGCATTGAGTTCTTGCTTTCTGAGAAGTTTTTTGAGAGATTCTGTGCAGCGGTTTCAGAAAAGAAGTCGAAAATGTGTCAGCAAAATCAGAGCCTGTGGCGGCCATCTTGGATTTCCGATCGGCTCGAAAAACACAAATGTGGTAGAGGGCAATGAGTTCTTGCATCCTGTGAAGTTTGCGGAGATTCTATGCAGGCGTTTCAGAGGAGAAGTCGAAAATGTGTCAGCCAATCAGAGCCTGTGGTGGCCATCTTGAATTTCCGATCGGCTCGAAAAACACAAACATGGTAGAGGGCATTGAGTACTTGCTTCCTGTGAAGTTTCATGAAATGACGTGCAGCGGTTTCAGAGGAGAAGTCGAAAATGTGTCAGCCAATCAGAGCCTGTGGCGGCCATCTTGGACTTCCGATCGGCTCGAAAAAAAAAACAAACTTGGTAGAGGGCATTTAGTACTTGCTTCCTGTGAAGTTTCGTGAAAGTCTGTGCTGCGGTTTCAGATGAGAAGTCGAAAATGTGTCAGCCAATCAGAGCCGTCGGCGGCCATATTTGTTGACCGATCGGCACGAAAAACACAAACTTGTTAGAGGACCTCGAGTTCTTGCTTTCTGTAAGGTTTCATGAAATTCCGTGTGGCAATTTCAGAGGAGAAGTCAAAAATGTTAAAAAGTTAACGACGGACGACAGACGACGGACGCCGCGCTATGACGATAGCTCACTTGAGCTTCGCTCAGTTGAGCTAATAAAAAGAGGCGAAGCTTTTATTTAAGCGAGAAATTGTTCTCGCGAATATACATTAAAATAGACAAAAATCGTAAATAAACATGAATTAATAAACATCTTACATTAAACAAATCATTTAGGTTATAATATAATCTTTCTTTAAAAAAATAGCACCTCACGTAAAACGCAACTTTTAAAAAGCTTTGTCTTTTTACGTATAGTTTAACTCATACCCTTACCATCCTACGCCCAGTAAAATTGTTCTGCGTACTTGTTCCCAATGCCGAAATACATCTAGGAAAATATATTTCTTCCCTTGAATCAAACTAACATCGTGTTCTACCACACTCTTCAAAGAATCTAAATTCGGGACGGGTCTACCGTTCATTTTAGCAATCCGTTTAATGATGATGGAAGCTTCCTCTATCTTACCGTTGGATACCAACCAACGGAAACTTTCTGGGAAAAACCTGTTGCAATTAAAAAAAAATATATTTACACATATCTTTTAGATCGCCGAACTTGAATATCAGATTTTCAAGACAAAAGGATCGAAACTCACTGGGAATGATAAACAGGTCGACAAACGGACAGACAAAATTTGGGACACTTATTCGTCCTTTTCGACTCTTTATAATGGAAAGGAATCATGCGTAAAATTGTCAATTAATATAATACATGTGTACGTTCGTTTGTCAGTTCATTTATTTTGGCATAACGCCCCACGATTCATCGCACATTTTCAGGCCTCCCGTCGCACACGGAAAGGTCCGAGGATGTGCGATTGAAAGTACCATGGATGAGGATTCATTATCCGAAATATGGATGTCTGGAGCATGCGCATTTGGGTTTTTTTGTTCAGAAGACCGGCAGTATAGAGTTGGCCACTTCGTTTTACTTTAGTAAAATAAGTGCAATACTTGCCACCAAGATAGGAGAAACGAGCCCGTGATGCCGCCTGTCAGGAAATGTAGATGTGCCCAGTCGTGGAGTATCCAGGAAAAGAATCCAAACATGGCCGCCCATATGCACCAATCAGGTATCGCTATCTGTAGAGGGCGGTACTTGGTGGGCGTGAACTCTATCTGGTAATTACAGTACACAGTCACGTACATACCACAGCCCAAACCAATGAAAAACCGCATGACAGCAAACATGATCCACGAAGATGAGAATCCCGCTAAAATGTTGGCAAATGACATTATGAACAGCGCCCCGAAAAACGTTGGTTTGCGCCCGATGACGTCAGCAAATTGACCCGACAAAAATCCACTGACCAGCAGTCCGGCCATCTGTATCGTCGATATTGTAGCCGTAACCCACTTTTTGTCGCAGACGAGTTCCCACTGTTCAAAGACAAAATAAATTTAAGTTACTTAATACATATGTGTAGAGTAATATTATGTTCTATTGAATGTCTTTATATACATGAATATACGTCCTTGGTTTCAGAAAGCAAACAATCCCGAGAAGACTTAGTGAAGAATTCGTTCACCAATGAGAGCCTTTATTTGTCCTCAGTTTTGGTTGAAGGATCAGGTTGGAAGAAAACCTTGAGTTATTGCTCCAAATAAGATTTGTTTGAATGCTCTGCAATGGTTGCGAATTAAGAAGCTGAGAATGCTACCAAATTGTGATCATATATATGCAGACGCCTGACCGGGGGCGATGACAAGTCTATATTTTGCTTAAAAAAGCTAAAACAAAAAGCTGAATGGATGAACTTAAATTCCTCGAAACCATCGCGATAATTAATGGTCTGTTGCAAGTAATACTAAAACAGTATCTGTCAACAACATTTCTGTTGCGAAAAAGAAAAAAAACGAAACCAAACAAAACAAAACAAAAAACTCACTTCCGCTTATATATACATACCTCACTAACTATTGTGTTCATATTTGAGTCAAAGTTCTTGGATGGACACGCTTGACTGGATCCATTCAATTTCACACTACAAGACTTTGAGTATAAACCGGAAGTCATATTCCAGAATCCACTTCCTGTTGCATTTGAATCCAGATTTGCTGACTGGCACCACCAATCGGGTGTCGCCCCGGCGAAGGCCATCATGATCAAGCTCCATGTAATGGATATCTTACTGACCAGCACTATACAGATGTGTATAATCTGGAATCTACCGAACCCCCCACACTCCATGAGGGTGTTCTCCAAGTACTCGCTCACTGAAGACATCGCCTGAAAATATTGTTTTAGGGTAGAGTATCCCTCAGGTTAGAATAGCTGGTAATTTTTTGCCTAGATATCCTATTTTTTCTCTTCAGAATATTGTTCAGATTAATATGGTTTTGCGAAAACAAACTTTTATAGTTAAATTTCATCACCTCTAAAAGGGGATTTTTCTTACTTTTCCCATAGGGTCCAATGCTAAAGTTCAAACGGCTAAGTTCTCTGTATAATCACGAAACAACGAATTATATTTTGTTTGTATATCAGGTTTATAAGTACGGTGGCCGTAAAGGGCCGTGTGAAAAATAAAAATATTTCGTGGGAACGAAATAATATTGCGTGGGAACGAAATAATATTGCGAGGGAACGAAATAATATTGCGAGGGAACGAAATGATATTGCGAGGGAACGAAATAATATTGCGAGGGAACGAAATAGTATTGCGTGGGAATGAAACAATATTGCGAGGGAACGAAATAATATTGTGACGGAACGAAATAATACTGCGTGGAAACGAAATGATATTGCGAGGGAACAAAATAATATTGCGTGGGAACGAAATAATACTGCTTGGGAACGAAATAATATTGCGAGGGAACGAAATAATGTTGCGAGGGAACGAAATAATATTGCTTGGGAACGAAATACTATTGCGAAGGAATGAAATAATATTGCGTGGGAACGAAATAATATTGTGACGGAACGAAATAATATTGCGTGGGAATGAAATTATATTGCGAGGGAACAAAATAATATTGCAAGGGAAAGAAATAATATTGCATGGCAACGAAATAATATTGCAAGGGAACGAAATAATATTGCGAGGGAATGAAATAATATTGCTTGGGAACGAAATAATATTGTGACGGATCAAAATAATATTGCGTGGGAACGAAATAATATTGCTTGGGAACGAAATAATATTGCTTGGGAACGAAATAATATTGCGATGGAAATAATATTGCGATGGAACGAAATAATATTGCGTGGGAAAAATAATATTGCAAGGAAACGAAATAATATTGCGAGGGAACGAAATAATATTGCATGGGAACAAAATCATATTGTGATGGAACGAAATAATATTGCGAGGGAATATTGCGAGGGAATGAAATAATATTGCGTGGGAACGAAATAATATTGTGACGGAACAAAATAACATTGCGCGGGAACGAAATAATATTGCGAGGGAACAAAATAATATTGCGAGGGAACAAAATAATATTGCGAGGGAACGAAATAATATTGCGTGGGAACGAAATAATATTGCGTGGGAACGAAATAATATTGCTTGGGAACGAAATAATATTGCGAGGGAAAGAAATAATATTGCGTGGGAACGAAATAATATTGCGAGGGAACGAAATAATATTGAGATGGAATGAAATAATATTGCGAGGGAACGAAATAATAGTGCGTGGGTTCAAAATAAAATTGTAAGGAAACGAAATAATATTGCGAGGGAACAAGAAATAATATTGCGTGGGAACGAAATAATATTGCGAGGGAACGAAATAATATTGCGAGGGAACGAAATGATATTGCGAGAGAACGAAATAATATTGCGAAGGAACGAAATAGTATTGCGTGGGAATGAAAAAATATTGCGAGGGAACGAAATAATATTGTGACGGAACGAAATAATACTGCGTGGAAACGAAATGATATTGCGAGGGAACAAAATAATATTGCGTGGGAACGAAATAATACTGCTTGGGAACGAAATAATATTGCGAGGGAACGAAATAATGTTGCGAGGGAACGAAATAATATTGCTTGGGAACGAAATGCTATTGCGAAGGAATGAAATAATATTGCGTGGGAACGAAATAATATTGTGACGGAACGAAATAATATTGCGTGGGAATGAAATTATATTGCGAGGGAACAAAATAATATTGCAAGGGAAAGAAATAATATTGCATGGCAATGAAATAATATTGCAAGGGAACGAAATAATATTGCGAGGGAATGAAATAATATTGCTTGGGAACGAAATAATATTGTGACGGAACAAAATAATATTGCGTGGGAACGAAATAATATTGCTTGGGAACGAAATAATATTGCTTGGGAACGAAATAATATTGCGAGGGAACGAAATAATATTGCGTGGGAAAAATAATATTGCAAGGAAACGAAATAATATTGCGAGGGAACGAAATAATATTGCATGGGAACAAAATCATATTGTGATGGAACGAAATAATATTGCGAGGGAATATTGCGAGGGAATGAAAGAATATTGCGTGGGAACGAAATAATATTGTGACGGAACAAAATAACATTGCGTGGGAACGAAATAATATTGCGAGGGAACAAAATAATATTGCGAGGGAACGAAATAATATTGCGAGGGAACGAAATAATATTGCGTGGGAACGAAATAATATTGCGTGGGAACGAAATAATATTGCGTGGGAACGAAATAATATTGCGAGGGAAAGAAATAATATTGCGTGGGAACGAAATAATATTGCGAGGGAACGAAATAATATTGAGATGGAATGAAATAATATTGCGAGGGAACGAAATAATAGTGCGTGGGTTCAAAATAAAATTGCAAGGAAACGAAATAATATTGCGAGGGAAAGAAATAATATTGCGTGGGAACGAAATAATATTGCGAGGGAACGAAATAATATTGAGATGGAATGAAATAATATTGCGAGGGAACGAAATAATAGTGCGTGGGTTCAAAATAAAATTGCAAGGAAACGAAATAATATTGCGAGGGAACGAAATAATATTGCGAGGGAATGAAATAATATTGCGTGGGAACGAAATAATATTGCGAGGGAACGAAATAATTTTTATTTTTCACACGGCCCTTTACGGCCACCGTACATAAGCTTTGAATATATGAAAAAGAAAATTGTTATTTAGGAAATATGAGCACCTGAGACCTGAGGGATGATCTACCTTAAATTATAACGTTTTTCTTTTCCGTGTTCTATTTTACATAAACTATCGATTCTAACATTCCATTAATGTTTCCTTAATTCGAAAAGATAAGGAAAGTTTACTGTTCCGATTTCTCTAACCTAGATTTCATCATTTAATCATGCTAATTGAACGAGAAGCTTATATATACGCAGACATTAGGAATGGAATGAACTATGGAACACTTTTATCTCAATTTCTGACTTACAAATGTAACGAGAAGATTGTGTGTTTTCTCTGACTCTTGAAAGTGTGATTTACGTCACTTTTGACCCCCCCCCCCAATAAAATTGCGACGGTACTAGCTTTATTTCCTCTATTTGTACTTTGGAAAAACCATTTTGGCTCTATTGTGCGTAATTAATGCGAATTTTAAAGTTTCATATCCAAAATGCTTATAGATCCTGTAGATGACCTTGAGTTCTTATATTCTTAAACGTCAGGTCAGTTTGTAGCGATTTCGACGGACGGACAGAAATTCACAGAAACTGGATTATGATTTTAAAAAAAGGAAAACAATATCGATCAAAACAAGAGTGAAAAAGCACATTTAAGCCTTTTGAATTCTAAGAGTCGGTCAAAAATGTTCATTAATGTTAATAATGCTCGCCATGATCCGTGCACAATAACGCCTTTGCTCGATGCGATTCGATTGTTTCAAGTATATATAGTCCATGAAACATGGCAATAATAATCTCTGTGATCATTTAAAGCACATACATACATACATATAATTATACATAACAATATAACACTCCACTATTATGACGTAAATACGAATTGAAGCATATATATATTCTAGTTTCATCACGTTCTATATTCTGACGAAAAATATTTTTTTTTAAAAATCATTCCAAGGAATGCATGTGTCGCCTGCGAAACATAGCGACTCTCAGGAATCACTTTTATAGGATATGACATCCAAGTGTGACAGACAGACGGACAGACAGACGGACGGACAACGGACAAAGTGATCCCCAAGTGTCGCTATGCTTCGCAGGCGACACGATAAAAGTACACGACGGGCAGTCGACAAACAAAAGTTTCCTTGTGAGCTGAAACTGTTTGCACAGTGCAAGTGTAGTATGATCAAATCAATATTTGCATTATTTCAAACTTATCTTTGATAAAAAATATATATTCATGGACTTACCATCATTTACCGCTGCGTCGGTTGAACAGTTTAAATCTCAATACTTTGTAAGCACGCTCTTGGATAACTATGTGCGTCCTAGACCTTCAATTATCCGTTGTGTAACATTTTGTGTAAGCGGGTTTTTTTTTCGTCATAATTTTTCCCATTTGTATCAGCTGTTGATTAATAACTCGCCGTAAGAAAATTTTATATGTAGAGTTTGAACAATTACTTGATTTACATTTTATGTAGATAATATATTGAAAGTAAAAACCCCAAAGGTGCCGAGATGAAGCTTTGGTCGGAACCCAAGTTGTCCCACCGTTTTCATGCACAAATGGTCAACTTGAACTGTAATTTAATTTTCTTATTGTTGGTAACTAGGAAACCAAATGCTGTCTATAAACATTCTCATTGTTTATTGTTTATTTCGAAAAGTTCGAATTCTTCGATATTAAGCAACAGCCATCTGTGTTCCTGTAAGCACTTGGTACCCTCTAAAGTATGGTCTGTTCCCTGATTCTTGGTCCATTTGCCCATTAGCCTTTAGGTCTATTCGTAGAGATTGGTTTGGTCTTTTCACTTTATGCTGTTTTTGTTCACAACTTCAAAATTTAAAACAAGCCATATGTACACATGTAGTTTAGTTCTCAAAAGGAAATCAAAAGTGTGACTCAAAATTGACAAACAAATATAAACATTCTCTCTCTCTCTCTCTCTCTCTCTCTCTCTCTCTCTCTCTCTCTAAAGTGACAGGTCTTTTCATATACAATATTATTGAAAGTAGCATCTCTCCCTCTCCTGACGGCTATTAAGAAAACTTTGTGGAAGTGTATTCCCAGCGGACGAATAGCGTGAAGATCTTTAATTAGAATGCATATCAAATTGTACAGACACATTAAACTGGCACTGACCATGGTGGTTGAGGTGAAGCACCTCGATGTCCTCAAGATGTAAACAAAAACAGCATAAAGTGACCTGAAATAGACCAGATCAATCTCTACGAAGAGACCAAAAGGCAAAAAGGCAAAAGGGCAAATGGACCAAGAATCAGGGAACCAGACCATACTTTAGCAGGTACCGTAAACACTTGGGACATCCATTAACCTGACCGCCTGTATTGTAGTGTGCATGTATAAATACTCAATCATGGTTTTCCTTTGTAGTCTGTACTTTTATTGGTCACGCTGTCCTTGAACTGAACTCTGTAACACGGAGATGAAGTTTGGATAACGTGCAGTAAAACGTGACTGCTATGTGTGCAAGATGTTTTTATCAGTAATTTTCAAACATTTTTATTTCAAATCTACTATTGTCATGATTAAATGTCTAAACATTTCAAATAGTTGCAGTCAAAAAATACATGTACATAGCCAATTTTTTAAAATACAGTCCTGCAGACCTTGATTTAATTTGATCTAAATTTATCAATTTTCCTGTATTTCTGAATTCCATTCCAGATAATATTAATCAAATCCAAAGTACGCTAATGAGTTAAAAGGAGACGTAAAATCTGCCCTGAAAAGTCGAAATTTCAAAACGGGAGATGAGAATATTTCGAAGATATATTTTTCTTTTTCATTTTTAGAATAAGAGGGGTTAAAAAATAAAACACTCAAATTCTATGTAAAAAATGCATTTTTGTATATTTTAGCTTTTTGACGTTTTCAGACATTGTTACCCCCTATCTATTTAAGCCCTAATTATAAAAATCTTATATCATTTTTTAAAAATAAAATACTAATGAGAAATCTTCTATTATATAATATTTTTATCCTGAACAACCTTTTCCTAAATTCAAAGAAAGGAATGCGCACGAGAAATAATCGAGTGATTTCAGGGCTAAATCAAGCCGTTATTCTTACAACTCCTTTTACATAATTCAGGCATTTGTTATTCGATCGTTTATTTGATTTTAACAGTCTCAGATCAGCTTTCTATCTATAGATAAAAATTGATGAAGAAATATTGAGCAGTTTTCATTTTTTGTGTCTAACTATACAAATAGATTTCTAACTTTTTCAGTGTTGTAATAGTATTACATCTTGTGTAGATATGTGTATTTAACTCCCCAGCACTACATATGCCTTTATCCAAGATTTGTCACAACTTTTAGATCTCTTTTACTGAACGTCATTTGAACTTATATGAAGCGATTATCAAAGTTATAACTGCCGTATTGAAATGTTAAAAATCCTCTTTCTTTACCAATGACTTGCTGTATAACAGATTAATAAATGAAGAATTCCCAACGAGACATAGTGCGATGGCAAAAGTGGAAAACACGCTCAAGATTGCTACAAGAAATGAACATCACTGAAACAGTAACACAAGAAACAACAGAGGACGAGACAAGAAATTAACATAACTGAAACAGTAACACCAAACAACAACAGAGGACGACGAGACAAGAAATGAACATTACTGATACAGTAACACCAAACAAAAACAGAGGACGACGAAACAAGAAATGAACATTACTGAAACAACAGGGGACGACGAGACAAGAAATTAACATCACTGAAACAGTAACACCAAGAAACAACAGGGGACGACGAAACAAGAAATGAACATTACTGAAACAGTAACAGAAGAAACAACAGGGGACGACGAGACAAGAAATGAACATCACTGAACCAGTAACACAAGAAACAACAGAGGACGACGAGACAAGAAATGAACATCACTCAAACAGTAACACAAGAAACAACAGAGGACGACGAAACAAGAAATGAACATTACTGAAACAGTAACACAAGAAACAACAGGGGACGACGAGACAAGAAATGAACATCACTGAAACAGTAACACAAGAAACAACAGGGGACGACGAAACAAGAAATGAACATTACTGAAACAGTAACACCAAACAACAACAGAGGACGACGAAACAAGAAATGAACATCACTGAAACAGTAACACAAGAAACAACAGAGGACGACGAAACAAGAAATGAACATTACTGAAACAGTAACACAAGAAACAACAGAGGACGACGAGACAAGAAATGAACATCACTGATACAGTAACAACAAGAAACAACAGGGGACAACGAGACAAGAAATGAATATTACTGAAACAGTAACACAAGAAACAACAGGGGACGACGAGACAAGAAATGAACATCACTGAAACAGTAACACAAGAAACAACAGAGGACGACGAGACAAGAAATGAACATCACTGAAACAGTAACACAAGAAACAACAGAGGACGACGAAACAAGAAATGAGCATTACTGAAACAGTAACACCAAACAACAACAGAGGACGACGAAACAAGAAATGAACATCACTGAAAGAGTAACACCAAACAACAACAGAGGACGACGAAACAAGAAATGAACATTACTGAAACAACAGGGGACGACGAGACAAGAAATAAACATCACTGAAACAGTAAGATAAAGAAACAACAGGGGACGACGAGACAAGAAATGGACATCACTGAAACAGTAACACCAAGAAATAACAGAGGACGACGAAACAAGAAATGAACATTACTGAAACAGTAACACCAAACAACAACAGAGGACGACGAAACAAGAAATGAACATCACTGAAACAGTAACACCAAGAAACAACAGGGGACGACGAAACAAGAAATGAACATTACTGAAACAGTAACACAAGAAACAACAGGGGACGACGAGACAAGAAATGAACATCACTGAAACAGTAACACAAGAAACAACAAGGGACGACGAAACAAGAAATGAACATTACTGAAACAGTAACACCAAACAACAAGAGAGGACGACGAGACAAGAAATGAACATCACTGAAACAGTAACACCAAACAACAACAGAGGACGACGAAACAAGAAATGAACATTACTGAAACAGTAACACAAGAAACAACAGAGGACGACGAAACAAGAAATGAACATTACTGAAACAGTAACACCAAACAACAACAGAGGACGACGAAACAAGAAATGAACATCACTGAAACAGTAACACCAAACAACAACAGAGGACGACGAGACAAGAAATGAACATCACTGAAACAGTAACACAAGAAACAACAGAGGACGACGAAACAAGAAATGAACATTACTGAAACAGTAACACCAAACAACAACAGAGGACGACGAAACAAGAAATGAACATCACTGAAACAGTAACACCAAACAACAACAGAGGACGACGAAACAAGAAATGAACATTACTGAAACAACAGGGGACGACGAGACAAGAAATTAACATCACTGAAACAGTAACACAAAGAAACAACAGGGGACGACGAAACAAGAAATGAACATCACTGATACAGTAACAACAAGAAACAACAGGGGACAACGAGACAAGAAATGAATATTACTGAAACAGTAACACAAGAAACAACAGGGGACGACGAGACAAGAAATGAACATCACTGAAACAGTAACACAAGAAACAACAGAGGACGACGAGACAAGAAATGAACATCACTGAAACAGTAACACAAGAAACAACAGAGGACGACGAAACAAGAAATGAACATTACTGGAACAGTAACACCAAACAACAACAGAGGACGACGAAACAAGAAATGAACATCACTGAAACAGTAACACCAAACAACAACAGAGGACGACGAAACAAGAAATGAACATTACTGAAACAACAGGGGACGACGAGACAAGAAATTAACATCACTGAAACAGTAACATAAAGAAACAACAGGGGACGACGAGACAAGAAATGGACATCACTGAAACAGTAACACCAAGAAATAACAGAGGACGACGAGACAAGAAATTAACATCACTGAAACAGTAACACCAAGAAACAACAGGGGACGACGAAACAAGAAATGAAATTCACTGAAACAGTAATTCCAAAACAACAGGGAACGACGAGACAAGAAATGAACATCACTGAAACAGTAACACCAAGAAACAACAGGGGACGACGAGACAAGAAATGAACATCACTGATACAGTAACACAAGAAACAACAGGGGACGACGAGACAAGAAATGAACATCACTGAAACAGTAACACAAGAAACAACAGGGGACGACGAAACAAGAAATGAACATCACTGAAACAGTAACACAAGAAACAACAGGGGACGATGAAACAAGAAATGAACATTACTGAAACAGTAACACCAAACAACAACAGAGGACGACAAAACAAGAAATGAACATCACTGAAACAGTAACACCAAGAAACAACAGGGGACGACGAAACAAGAAATGAACATTACTGAAACAGTAACATAAGAAACAACAGGGGACGACGAGACAAGAAATGAACATCACTGAAACAGTAACACAAGAAACAACAAGGGACGACGAAACAAGAAATGAACATTACTGAAACAGTAACACCAAACAACAACAGAGGACGACGAGACAAGAAATGAACATCACTGAAACAGTAACACCAAACAACAACAGAGGACGACGAAACAAGAAATGAACATTACTGAAACAGTAACACCAAACAACAACAGAGGACGACGAAACAAGAAATGAACATCACTGAAACAGTAACACCAAACAACAACAGAGGACGACGAGACAAGAAATGAACATCACTGAAACAGTAACACAAGAAACAACAGAGGACGACGAAACAAGAAATGAACATTACTGAAACAGTAACACCAAACAACAACAGAGGACGACGAAACAAGAAATGAACATCACTGAAACAGTAACACCAAACAACAACAGAGGACGACGAAACAAGAAATGAACATTACTGAAACAACAGGGGACGACGAGACAAGAAATTAACATCACTGAAACAGTAACACAAAGAAACAACAGGGGACGACGAGACAAGAAATGGACATCACTGAAACAGTAACACCAAGAAATAACAGAGGACGACGAGACAAGAAATTAACATCACTGAAACAGTAACACCAAGAAACAACAGGGGACGACGAAACAAGAAATGAATCACTGAAAACAGTAATTCCAAAACAACAGGGAACGACGAGACAAGAAATGAACATCACTGAAACAGTAACACCAAGAAACAACAGGGGACGACGAGACAAGAAATGAACATCACTGATACAGTAACACCAAGAAACAACAGGGGACGACGAGACAAGAAATGAACATCACTGAAACAGTAACAACAAGAAACAACAGAGGACGACGAAACAAGAAATGAACATCACTGAAACAGTAACACAAGAAACAACAGGGGACGACGAAACAAGAAATGAAATTCACTGAAACAGTAATTCCAAAACAACAGGGAACGACGAGACAAGAAATGAACATCACTGAAACAGTAACACCAAGAAACAACAGGGGACGACGAGACAAGAAATGAACATCACTGATACAGTAACACCAAGAAACAACAGGAGACGACGAGACAAGAAATGAACATCACTGAAACAGTAACACAAAGAAACAACAGGAGACGACGAGACAAGAAATGTACATCACTGATACAGTAACACCAAGAAACAACAAGGGACGACGAGACAAATAAGAGGATAAACAAATAGACAGAACAAACGCAAGACTGAATTAGTGAATTATACAGACAAGAGACTGGATCAAAGTTAGACCAATCAAAACATGAAAACTGAATGTCAACAAATAACAAGAGGTTCAAGCGACAATGCGACAATTTTACAAAGCTCGGCGTGACAACGCGACAAAGCGCGGCGCGACAACGTGACATGGCACAAATCAGCCATTATAAAAAAACCGAAGATCACCCTACTTCCTTAGAGTGACAATTATACTTCTGACATTGGAGGAGAAATGATGGCGTGACTAATTCTTAAAAGAATCTGTTAATCTTCAAGTAGATTTGTCTATATAACAGCGCTTCATGATCCATATCGTTCACTAAAAATGCTGAATGTTAAATTAATGTAGTTATAAAATGTTAGTCTGGCCGATTATTTAACTGTAAGTTCAGTGGAGTGCAGCAAGTTTATAGTGATCCGTCATTGACATGGCTTTAAACGTTTAAGCCCCCGTTCCACTGCAATCCCGCTGTACCTTCGTTCATTCCCGACCTCGAAAATTGCCAGGTCGGGAGAGAACGGTTCTTAGTCGTATCTTGGTCTGGTACAGCGTATGTTGGTCTAGAATCGATCGGTATTAGAGCGGGCACGCTTTAGAGGTCGGGAAATGTTTCCCGTATTCTTTCAACCGGTTGAAAGAATACGGGAAACTTTCCCGCTCTCTTTGTTGTCGTGAAATAGCCGGCGCTTGGTCGGGATAGTCGGGGGTACAGCCTAGGTTAATCGTGTCCTGGTCGGGGAGGAGCGTGGTTTGAGCGTGATCTGATCGGCATTTACCTAAACCCCGCTCTTTTCACGCATCAGATACGCTTTAATTACGCCCTGTTCCCGATCTTTACCCGTCTATTCTACGCTCTTACGACGATCTATCCACTATAGATTCAATGTTTGCTGATCTTACCGAGACCTTTTCATGATCATCTTGCGACCTATTCACGCTCTATATGACCAATTTACGACCAAACGACGCTTAAAATAGAATGTGTGCATATTTCATTCATTTTCTCGCACTGATATTGATTTGTTCAAAATATTTATTATTGAAATGTCGCCGCGACGATTCTTGGCTATCCAATGCCACTTTTTAAGTAAGGAAAATTTTTAATTTTGATCGCGACACTTTTGGGTAAGGCTTGGTCAAAACGAGAAATACAGGCTTCTTCTTGGTCAATACGATCATTGGATGACAAATGAGATCACTTTAAGTTAGAAATTGTGTTTTGAGCGGGAATGCTTCGGGGACAGTTGGTAATAGATCGGGATTGCATCGGGAATAGATCGGGTTTTGGTCGGGAATAGATCGGAGTTTGATCGGATAGAACGGGACTTGGTCGGCAATATTATCGTGAGTAGAGCGGGTTAAGCGTGAGTAAGTCCGCGATGAAACGTGATTCGGTCATAAATTGATCGGAAGTCGGTCGGGAATAGAGCGTGATGTCAAGAAAAAAATGAAAAGGTCGGGAAAGTTTTACCCGCTCTTGTGAAAATTGCGGTCGGGAATGGTCGTAGGTACAGCGGGATTGCAGTGGAACGGTGGCTTGATATAGATCGGGACCTGTATTGTTATTAGTGCGAAAGATGAAGCTTTCAATTGGCTTTATTAAATCTATTTGACATTAAGTACTACTGACGAGGATTTAAACACGTGTCTAATAATATAAAGTATTTAATTGGTACTAAAGAACATATATTTCAATATTGACAATTTCATAATGTAAAAATAAGGCCGATTTGAGCCTGCATCGCTCACCTGAGTGCCGTACGTACCCTGTCATGGATAGAATCATTGTAAAAAAAATATTGTTGATCTGAGGATCAATGATATCCCCGCCTGGCATATGTTGCATATAGGCTGCTGAAACCACGACTATACATTATGATAATTTTAACGGGAATAAGTCTGCACATAATTGAGCAATATGACCCATATTTAAAATTGTCCTGCTTCACATGGTGTAAAATCTATAACAATTTCTTATAGTTATTTTCATGTTTGGCCATTAACGTCTACATGTGATAGCTCTGATAAAATGTGAAACAAGTCTATCGCAAACTTGCGAGTTTCCAGTGTATTCATTTTATTGACATTGAAAGAAAATTTCTGAAGCTGTTTTGCGCAAGATTTATCATGTATTCCATCATTTTAAAATCGCTCCAAGATGCATATTGCCCAGTGAATGCATGCACATTAGTTTATTAAATAAAGTTAAAAAATGACCTAGTTATTCTGCTCTTATAAAACAAAGTTCAGCTGGGAACAGATAGCTGATGATCATCCGACCTTTACTATTTTGTACATGACCGATTTGTTTTAGTGTTACTCAAATGTAGGATATATTCCTTCGTAATGTAGAAAAAAAAATCTGGCCATGCTCTTCGAATTGAAGCGAACTTATGTATACCTTGAGACATTTCATTACATTTTCTTTTCTTTGCGTTTGGAAGATTTTACTTAAGAAAATAAACAATAGAAATGAGACACAAATAAAAAGGACAAACGAAACAGTCAACCATGTGAGCAGGAACAACGCGTGGGATCAAAATGTATGATGTTGTGACTCTTACAGAGTTGTTTGTTTGTTTGTTGGGTTTTTTTTTTTTCATTTTGTAAATTAAACAAAACTGATGAGCCGTTGCAGTAGGACGATGCCTAATAAATCAATACGTATCGTCTAGATATCTGAAAAGTTCATGGTTTTTGCAAACACTTCAATGGTTCGTCGACAAAAGAAACGTTCTTGACCTATAATTCCTTTTGACAAACTCTTGACGTGTTTGCAAAAACTATCTACTTTTCAGATATATAAACGATATGGACTTATTTATTAGGCATCGCCCTACTGTAACGTCTCATCAGTTTTGTGCAGTATCAAATCAACCAAACACCTCCCTGAGGAGTTAGAACATCATATATGTTTCGATCCCACGCGGAGGGAACTATACCATCGAAATGGATGTGCGACCAGGTGTGCATCTCCTTTTGCATCGAATACAATCTTCCATTACATTTTTCTTTACTCTTCTACACTAAGCTATGGTGGTGATGTCGAGAAATTACATAACAAGGGATTAAATGGTTAAAAACGGTAAGATGAAATTGCAATGTGATATAACTTAGACGAAGCCCTATGAAAATTGAAGGACGCAACAAGATACAGATATTAAGAAAGCGTCACGAATTTAAAACATAGGCAATCACAGATTATTATGGTGGCTGATTTGTGCCATGTCGCGTTGTCGCGCCGCGCTTTGTCGCGTTGTCGCATTGTCGCGTCGTCGCCTTTTTTTAAAAATGATAGCAGAAATGTATTTTCAACTGTAATTGTTTAGATAGATTCATTCATAAATTAAATGTTTGAAACAAAAAGGGTATATTTTCTACTTTATTTTGGGGCAAAATGCCTGTTTTCTTATACTTATACTTTGCTCAATATTGGCTTTTGAAAGCAAAATCACTCAAGTGGAAATGTAGGTCAGATGCTGTACCAAGTCACTCAAGCGGAAAATGTAGGTCAGATGCAGCATCCGATGCATAGGTCCACCTCAGCATCCCAAGATGAATCAGTTGTGAAAGTTTGGTTACTATAGCATCAGTACTTTGCCAAATACTGAGCTACCCTAAACTTCTTAACCGGACGCGAACGCATGGGGGTATAACATCAGCTCGCTCAACTTCGTCGACTGAGAGAACATATGCGATAAATCTTGATCCAGGATCCGACATGTCTGGTCCATGCTGCAATTTTATCTGTTCTTAAAAGAAATGAGGGGATCTCCAACAATACCCGGTTGCAGTACCGATAGCAAAACCCCAAAACATCCACTGCAAAAACATAATGTTCACAGACACGCACAGGACGGCAATCACTTACCAATTTTTTTTCTTCAATTTGAAGACGTGTAACTTTTGTACCACATGGTCACGATGAGTGTCACTGCTGGAGGACCAGGAGTCCCCGTCCTCCAGGACACATGCAGCCAAGTCCGATCCACTTCTGTTCCTCAAACGCATTCAAAAATTTCTGTTCTCAAAATTTTATAGAAATTTCTTAAGATTGGGTCCTGTAGCATCCTAATCCACCCGTCCTGCTACGTCCGTCGGTATTTTTTTGGTTTGGATTGAGGATCACAGACGAGGGTTCAGTACCCGAAACGTGCATGTCTGATCCATGCTGCTAATTTGATGCTATGAATTTGAAGAAGTGTAACATTATCTATGAAAAGATTATAATTGTCTGTCTTCTATCATTTGAACGCCCCAAGATATATATTGCTTAGTAAATGCAAACGTAGTCAAAAATTAATTTGACCTAGTTATTCCGCTCTTACAAAACTCAATTCAGCTTAGTGCAGAGATTTGATGCTGATGCGTCCTTGACACCAGAATTTTGTTACTCCTAAGTAGAATACCTTCTTGAATAACTTTTAGGTACTTCTTTGATGTTTATTTATTCATAATGCAAAACTCTAGACGAGACATTTCTTTATGCAGTATACATATATGTTCTTTGAAGTTTTATATCGAGTAAGTTTTTACATTCGTTACTTCAGCGC
The DNA here is from genome assembly GCA_033119305.1 of Pinctada imbricata. NCBI lineage: Eukaryota > Metazoa > Mollusca > Bivalvia > Pterioida > Pteriidae > Pinctada > Pinctada imbricata. The sequence continues at coordinate 5,674,139 of VSWD01000009.1, read as the reverse complement.
ACATGTAACACCAAAGCGCGCGAAAAGATTTTAAAGAATAAAACAAAGAATAATATCGAACAACCTGTAATTGTATGAAGAAACAGTTTTGTCTTTGGTATTGATTACCAAATAATTTATTTCTCACGATAAAATGGAATATTTTCATCTTGATAAGCCAAACATAAAGTGTATATTAAATACAAAGAAGTAGCTTTCAAGATATAAAGTGAGTAAGGATAAGACAGAATGTCTTATAAATAGACTGTGAGAAAAGATTAATAAGAAACAATAGAATAACTTCTTACTTAATTCTTCGACAGCTACAAACAACATATCTATTTGACAGGCTTTGTGATCAATGGAATTATTATGTCTGACCGGCTTTGTGATCAATGGAATTATTATGTTTGACAGGCTTTGTGATCAATGGAATTATTATGTTTGACAGGCTTTGTGATCAATGGAATTATTATGTTTGACAGGCTTTGTGAGCAATGGAATTATTATGTTTGACAGGCTTTGTGAGCAATGGAATTCTTATGTCTGAGAGGCTTTGTGATCAATGGAATTATTATGTCTGAGAGGCTTTGTGATCAATGGAATTTTTATGTCTGAGAGGCTTTGTGATCAATGGAATTATTATGTCTGAGAGGCTTTGTGATCAATGGAATTATTATGTCTGAGAGGCTTTGTGATCAATGGAATTATTATGTTTGACAGGCTTTGTGATCAATGGAATTATTATGTCTGAGAGGCTTTGTGATCAATGGAATTATTATGTTTGAGAGGCTTTGTGATCAATGGAAGTATTATGTTTGACAGGCTTTGTGATCAATGGAATTATTATGTTTGACAGGCTTTGTGATCAATGGAATTATTATGTTTGACAGGCTTTGTGATCAATGGAATTATTATGTCTGAGAGGCTTTGTGATCAATGGGATTATTATGTTTGACAGACTTTGTGATCAATGGAATTATTATGTCAGAAAGGCTTTGTGATCAATGGAATTATTATGTTTGACAGGCTTTGCGAGCAATGGAATTATTATGTCTGAGAGGCTATGTGATCAATGGAATTATTATGTCTGACCAGCTTTTGGATCAATGGAATTATTATGTTTGACCGGCCCTGGGATCATGGAATTATTATGTCTGACAGGCTTTGTGATCAATGGAATTATTATGTCTGACAGGCTTTGCGAGCAATGGAATTATTATGTCTGACCGGCTTTGTGATCAATGGAATTATTATGTCTGACCGGCTTTGGGATCAAGGGAATTTTTATGTCTGAGAGGCTTTGTGTGCAATAGAATTATTATGTAGGCTTTGTGATCAATGGAATTATTATGTCTGACCGGCTTTGTGAGCAATGGAATTTTTATGTCTGAGAGGCTTTGTGAGCAATGGAATTTTTATGTCTGACCGGCTTTGGGATCAATGGAATTATTATGTTTGACAGGCTTTGGGATCAATGGAATTTTTATGTCTGAGAGGCTTTGTGATCAATGGAATTATTATGTCTGAGAGGCTTTGGGATCATTGGAATTATTATGTCTGACCGGCTTTGTGATCAATGGAATTTTTATGTCTGACAGGCTTTGGGATCAATGGAATTTTTATGTCTGACCGGCTTTTGGGTCAATGGAATTATTATGTTTGACCGGCTTTGGGATCAATGAAATTATTATGTTTGACAGGCTTTGGGATCAATGGAATTATTATGTTTCACAGACTTTGGGGTCAATGGAATTATTATGTCTGACCGACTTTTGGATCAATGGAATTATTATGTCTGGCCGGCTTTGGGGTCAATGGAATTATTATGTTTGACCGGCTTTGGGATCAATGAAATTATTATGTTTGACAGGCATTGGGATCAATGGAATTATTATGTTTCACAGACTTTGGGGTCAATGGAATTATTATGTCTGACCGGCTTTGGGATCAATGGAATTATTATGTTTGACAGGCTTTGGAATCAATGAAATTATTATGTTTGACCGTCTTTTGGATCAATGGAATTATTATGTTTGACAGGCTTTGAGATCAATGGAATTATTATGTCTGAGAGGCTTTGGGATCATTGAAATTATTTTGTCTGACCGGATTTGTGATCAATGGAATTTTTATGTCTGACCGGCTTTGTGATCAATGGAATTATTATGTCTGTCAGGCTTTGGGATCAATGGAATTATTATGTTTGACAGGCTTTGGGATCAATGGAATTATTATGTCTGGCCGGATTTGGGGTCAGTGGAATTATTATGTCTGACCGGCTTTGTGATCAATGGAATTATTATGTCTGACCAGCTTTGGGATCAATGAAATTATTATGTCTGGCCGGCTTTGGGATCAATGGAATTATTATGTCTGACCGGCTTTGGGGTCAATAGAATCATTATGTTTGACCGGCTTTGGGATCAATGAAATTGTTATGTCTGGCCGGCTTTGGGATCAATGGAATTATTATGTCTGACCGGCTTAGGGGTCAATGGAATTATTATGTTTGACCGGCTTTGGGATCAATGGAATTATTATGTTTGACAGGCTTTGTGATCAATGGAATTATTATGTTTGACAGGCTTTGGGATAAATTGAATTTTTATGTCTGACCGGCTTTGTGATCAATGGAATTATTATGTTTGACAGGCTTTGGGGTCAATGGAACTATTATGTTTGACAGGCTTTGGGATCAATGGAATTATTATGTTTGGCAGGCTTTGGGGTCAATGGATGTATTATGTTTGACCGGCTTTGGGATCAATGAAATTATTATGTCTGACCGGCTTTGGGGTCAACGGAATTATTATGTTTGACAGGCTTTGTGATCAATGGAATTATTATGTCTGGCCGGCTTTGGGATCAATGGAATTATTATGTCTGAGAGGCTTTGTGATCAATGGAATTATTATGTTTGACAGGCTTTGGGATCAATTGAATTTTTATGTCTGACCGGCTTTGTGATCAATGGAATTATTATGTTTGACAGGCTTTGGGATCAATGGAATTATTATGTTTGACAGACTTTGGGATCAATGGAATTATTATGTTTGACAGGCTTTTGGATCAATGGAATTATTATGTCTGGCAGGCTTTGGGGTCAATGGATGTATTATGTTTGACGGGCATTGGGATCAATGAAATTATTATGTCTGGCCGGCTTTGGGATCAATGGAATTATTATGTCTGACCGGCTTTGGGGTCAATGGAATTATTATGTTTGACAGGCTTTGTGATCAATGGAATTATTATGTCTGAGAGGCTTTGGGATCAATGGAATTATTATGTCTGAGAGGCTTTGTGATCAATGGAATTATTATGTTTGACAGGCTTTGGGTTCAATTGAATTTTTATGTCTGACCGGCTTTGTGATCAATGGAATTTTTATGTTTGACAGGCTTTGGGATCAATGGAATTATTATGTCTGACCGGCTTTGGGATCAATGGAATTATTATGTCTGACATGCTATGGGATCAATGGAATTATTATGTCTGACCGGCTTTGGGATCAATGGAATTATTATGTCTGACCGGCTTTGGGATCAATGGAATTTTTATGTCTGACCGGCTTTGTGATCAATGGAATTATTATGTTTGATAGGCTTTTGGATCAATGGAATTATTATGTCTGACCTCCTTTGAGATCAATGGAATTATTATGTTTGACAGGCTTTGGGATCAATGGAATTATTATGTCTGACCGGCTTTGGGATCAATGGAATTATTATGTCTGACCGGCTTTTGGATCAATGGAATTATTATGTCTGACCGGCTTTGGGATCAATGGAATTATTATGTTTGACAGGCTTTGAGATCAATGGAATTATTATGTCTGACCGGCTTTAGTATCAATGGAATTATTATGTCTGACCGGCTTTGGGATCAATGGAATTATTATGTCTGACTGGCTTTGGGATAAATGGAATTATTATGTCTGACCGGCTTTGGGATCAATGGAATTAATATGTCTGACCGGATTTGGGATCAATGGAATTATTATGTTTGACAGGCTTTAGGGTCAATGGAATTATTATGTATGACCGGCTTTGGGATCAATGGAATAATTATGTTTGACAGGCTTTTGGATCAATTGAATTTTTATGTCTGACCGGCTTTGTGATCAATGGAATAATTATGTTTGACAGGCTTTGGGATCAATGGAATTATTATGTCTGACCGGCTTTGTGATGAATGGAATTATTATGTTTGGCAGGTTTTGGGATCAATGGAATTATTATGTCTGAGAGGCTTTAGGGTCAATGGAATTTTTATGTCTGACCGGCTTTGGGATCAATGGAATTATTATGTCTGACTGGCTTTGTGATCAATGGAATTATCATGTTTGACAGGCTTTAGGATCAATTGAATTTTTATGTCTGACAGGCTTCTGGGTCAATGGAATTATTATGTCTGAGAGGCTTTGGGGTCAATGTAATTATTATGTTTGACAGGCTCTGTGATCAATGGAATTATTATGTCTGAGAGGCTTTGGGGTCAATGTAATTATTATGTTTGACAGGCTCTGTGATCAATGGAATTATTATGTCTGAGAGGCTTTGGGGTCAATGGAATTATTATGTCTGAGAGGCTTTGTGATCAATGGAATTTTTATGTCTGACCGGCTTTGGGATCAATGGAATTATTATGTCTGAGAGGCTTTGGGGTCAATGTAATTATTATGTTTGACAGGCTCTGTGATCAATGGAATTATTATGTCTGAGAGGCTTTGGGGTCAATGGAATTATTATGTCTGACCGGCTTTGTGATCAATAGTATTATTATGTTTGACAGTCTTTGGGATCAATGGAAATATTATGTCTGACCGGCTTTAGGATCAATGGAATTATTATGTCTGAGAGGCTTTGGGATCAATGGAATTATTATGTCTGACCGGCTTTGGGATCAATGGAAGTATTATGTTTGACAGGCTTTGTGATTAATGGAATTATTATGTCTGACAAGCTTTGTGATCAATGGAATTATTATGTTTGACAGGCTTTTGGGTCAATGTAATTATTATGTTTGACAGGCTTTTGATTCAATGGAAGTATTATGTTTGACAGGCTTTGGGATCAATTGAAGTATTTATTTGACAGGCTTTGTGATCAATGGAATTATTATGTTTGACAGGCTTTTGGGTCAATGTAATTATTATGTCTGACAGGCTTTGGTATCAATGGAATAATCATGTTTGACAGGCTTTGGGGTCAATGTAATTATTATGTTCTACCGGATTTGGGATCAATTGAAGTATTTATTTGACAGGCTTTGGGATCAATGGAATTATTATGTCTGACCGGCTTTGTGATGAATGGAATTATTATGTTTGGCAGGTTTTGGGATCAATGGAATTATTATGTCTGAGAGGCTTTAGGGTCAATGGAATTTTTATGTCTGACCGGCTTTGGGATCAATGGAATTATTATGTCTGACTGGCTTTGTGATCAATGGAATTATCATGTTTGACAGGCTTTAGGATCAATTGAATTTTTATGTCTGACAGGCTTCTGGGTCAATGGAATTATTATGTCTGAGAGGCTTTGGGGTCAATGTAATTATTATGTTTGACAGGCTCTGTGATCAATGGATTTATTATGTCTGAGAGGCTTTGGGGTCAATGTAATTATTATGTTTGACAGGCTCTGTGATCAATGGAATTATTATGTCTGAGAGGCTTTGGGGTCAATGGAATTATTATGTCTGAGAGGCTTTGTGATCAATGGAATTTTTATGTCTGACCGGCTTTGGGATCAATGGAATTATTATGTCTGAGAGGCTTTGGGGTCAATGTAATTATTATGTTTGACAGGCTCTGTGATCAATGGAATTATTATGTCTGAGAGGCTTTGGGGTCAATGGAATTATTATGTCTGACCGGCTTTGTGATCAATAGTATTATTATGTTTGACAGTCTTTGGGATCAATGGAAATATTATGTCTGACCGGCTTTAGGATCAATGGAATTATTATGTCTGAGAGGCTTTGGGATCAATGGAATTATTATGTCTGACCGGCTTTGGGATCAATGGAAGTATTATGTTTGACAGGCTTTGTGATTAATGGAATTATTATGTCTGACAAGCTTTGTGATCAATGGAATTATTATGTTTGACAGGCTTTTGGGTCAATGTAATTATTATGTTTGACAGGCTTTTGATTCAATGGAAGTATTATGTTTGACAGGCTTTGGGATCAATGAAAGTATTATGTTTGACCGGCTTTGGGATCAATTGAAGTATTTATTTGACAGGCTTTGTGATCAATGGAATTATTATGTTTGACAGGCTTTTGGGTCAATGTAATTATTATGTCTGACAGGCTTTGGTATCAATGGAATAATCATGTTTGACAGGCTTTGGGGTCAATGTAATTATTATGTTCTACCGGATTTGGGATCAATTGAAGTATTTATTTGACAGGCTTTGTGATCAATGGAATTATTATGTTTGACCGGCTTTAGTATCAATGGAATTATTATGTTTGACAGGCTTTTGGTCAATGTAATTATTATGTCTGACCTGCTTTGGGAACAATTGAAGTATTATGTTTGACAGGTTTTGGGATCAATGTAATTATTATGTTTGACAGGCTTTGTGATCAAAATTGAATAGGCGTTTAAAATAGGAAATCAACTAGCAATGTGAATATTTTCTTTTGCAGTATCATAGAGGAAAGATTTTGGACAATACAATCAAATATTAAGAACTATATTTAAGGAGTAAAAAATGACAAGCCGGGCTCTATTGTCTCATAATGCCCGAGCTTCCTCAGCCAATTACATTTATTACCGAGCCGCGTCATTATTCTAATGATGACCCAACTTAGACCTTTCGATTCTTGGTAAAAACCAGTTCCTGCTTTCAGAAAATGGGTAAGCGTGGCTTATCGCTATAGGGCCTATATTGGAGAATAGAGCCCGGCTCGTGTCTGTTGTCTTAATAGGGAAAAAGAATCAAGTCATATTAGAATTGTATGTATCTTTTTTCCACATTTTATATCTTAGGTTAGAACCTTCCAAAAATACCATTGGATACATTCGCAGGTTTCGAACTTTACTGAATGACTAAAGTGACGGGTGCATTTCATATGATCCTACTTAGTTGACATTTTGAATTTTTTTTTGTCACCAATAAATTTCAGAATCAATTCTTGCATAATTCACATTTTCTTTCAAAGAGAAGAGACATTCATTGCCACCCTAGAAGCCTTTATCAGTCTTATCCAGCGTAATTCAACTATATATGTACAATATGTATAGACTATTAAGTACCACTGACGATGATTTACTGTCAGAAACACGTGTCTGGTGCACTGAAATTGGTTTGAAATTTTCTTCAAGAAGGTAAAGAGTTGGAACACTCCATTTGTGTATCATTGATGCATTTAAATTTGACAAATTTGCCGCTTTCTCTCCTCTCCCTCACTTATAGGTTTGATAGAATAAACCTGGACATTAAGCTTCAGCGCGATTATCTTGGCCAAGTAAAATACTTTCACGTTTCTCCCTTGTTAAAAATGTGATCATTTTGTCTAGATTAAGAACGATAACTCTATTTGAGTTTGTTTTTAAAATGTATTTTTAAAACTGACATGAATAAATACAAATTGACTGAACTTTACTGCGAGAGGAAGAATCAAACATTTCGTTCTGAGAAGGACAAAAGAATAGCCATTGATATTAACCATCATCGGTAGTCGGATTGAAATATTATCATCTTTCCCGGAACGTGGTGAACGATGATAAAAATTCGTGTGTGTTTCTCTGCGGTCAATGCAAATCTTATTGGAGATATTCCCAATATTATCCCATCTTTATGATGGATATATCTAAAAGATCTCCAATTAAACTTACTATGCACACTGATAACAGCGGAACACACCCAGAGGATTGTTACGACCGACGAACATAAGACAACACACAACTTCAGCAAACAACTGGATACAACGAGGCAAACAATAACAATCACACTGAAAGGTCCAACACAGAATCAAAGTAGATATACCAGAACATGACAATCAATAACAATCACACTGAAAGGTCCAGCACAGAATCAAAGCAGATATACCAGAACATGACAAACAATAACAATCACACTGAAAGGTCCAGCACAGAATCAAAGTAGATATACCAGAACATGACAATCAATAACAATCACACTGAAAGGTCCAGCACAGAATCAAAGCAGATATACCAAAACATGACAAACAATAACAACCACACTGAAAGGTCCAGCACAGAATCAAAGCAGATATACCAAAGCATGACAAACAATAACAATCACACTGAAAGGTCCAACACAGAATCAAAGCAGATATACCAAAGCATGACAAACAATAACAATCACACTGAAAGGTCCAGCACAGAGTCAAAGCAGATATACCAGAACATGACAAACAATAACAATCACACTGAAAGGTCCAGCACAGAATCAAAGCAGATATACCAGAACATGACAAACAATAACAATCACACTGAAAGGTCCAACACAGAATCAAAGCAGATATACCAGAACATGACAATCAATAACAATCACACTGAAAGGTCCAACACGGAATCAAAGCAAGAAAATATACAAACTAAGAAAGACCAATGTACCCCCGGCGACGACGGTAGACTAGTATTCGCTGTATAATATCGAATGTTGTACATAAAAAACCGGATCATGAGCACTTTTTATCAGGACACACAGAGGAATTTCGAGACTCAAATGTAACAAAAAACCCTCTCACTGACATCACAAAACAAACCCTGGCTTTCGTGCTTGAGATGGGATCATGATCTATTACTCGAAAAATCCGATAAAGTTCAAAGTAAGGCAAGGTATTAGTACACAATTCTCACATCACAAACTTTCCTTTTTTGAGTAGCAACATCCCTTCATCGCCTACTCATGGCATGTTCATATCTCAGTTGATACGCTATGCCAGAGCAAGTACCAAATATACGGAGTTTGTTCTGAGAGCTAGGCGTCTTTCAGATAAGCTTCTCAGTCAGGGATATGTTTGTGACCGACTAACATCGTCACTGTGGAAGTTATAAGGTCGATATGGGGAACTCGTCATACACTATGATGTCCCACTCTCCAGAATGGTGGATGAAATTCTGTCATAGACCATTTGAACCATCCAAAGAGTGTACTCTATGTCTTCCAAAATGGAAGTAACCGGATGTGACAGTTCTACCGAATTGAAGCGGCGGGTGTTGCTTGCAAGCAGGAATGCTTACTCTTCCCAGGCACCTGGTCTCACTCCCATATCGGGAATTCGCTTCTTTTCATATGGTGGTTTTTGTTTGTTTGCTTTGGTTCCTGTTTAATCCTGATTTTGTATGCCTTCGGTTTCTGATTTTCTGAGTTGTCGATTTTGTGCTGTATACAGGGATATGGTCATTATCCATATTTTTCATTCACGGACAGCTCCCGTTACTGAGTTCTGTCCTCACGATTTGTTAGTTAGAATCTTGACGCTCAATTTGGTGCTATATTGTGAGTGCTGTTGAGATTGTCGTCAGGATCTTCTTTATGTCATTGATAATGCAGCTTTAAAATTTTAAATGTATTCTGGATCCATTATCATACTTAATGTTAGTTTGATTACTTCGTGGTCATATCCACAGTTAAGATGAAAATTGTTTTTCATTTTGTTCGTATGCTTTATACTTTGTTTCTATGTTGTTGTTTTTTTTTAATTTAGTTTTAACTGCTTATGACTTAATCTTGTTTATCAAGTCATCGTAAATTGAATTCATAATTATTGCAAATTATATATACTCTGCAAGTGTAAAAAATAAAAGGATAAAGGAACACTACTTGTTATTTGACACATATATTACTTTGCTTAGTTTAAACATATTTTATTTCCGAAAACGAAATGGGATCGGGCAAAAGTTTTAACAACATTACAAACGCCCTCTCCCTTTGCTATTTCGGAAACTTGTCATTTTATCCAAAAATATCATCGAAATTAAAGGAGGTCAGCATCCTATAGCACTATCCCTCCAATGTTGTATTGGACGTAGATTTTATTTAACCATGCTACTGAATGAACCCTACAAACAATTTGGAGCTTCGCATTCTTTTCAAAGTAAATGCATAAAGGGGTAGGGGCAAAAGTGACCATTTTTGACCCCAATCAAAAAATTTAAAAAGGTTCTATTTTCTTATTCATTATAGATCTTCTAGACAAAAAATGACAAATTTTATGTGATTTTTCTTAAACCCAGCCTTTTAGGGCAAAATAATTGAAAGTTTAGCACTATGTCTTCACATTAGAAATTCAGATTTTTGGCAAGGGACACACATACCTACAGTTGTAAGCCCTAAAGCATGGGCGTGTAACAGGTTCATACTCATATGGGACATTCCTTTTCATATTCTGAATGTACATGGAAAGTATAACTTTGTTACATGCGCTTGCTCTATATATACTATAAACTATTATATTAAAATCTGGTTGTTATCATTTTACCACTAATTTCCATAGTAGTGGGCAATTTTGGCGGGAAATAACACTCATATTAGTTAATCATATCTATTTTCAATTCAGTTTCAATAAACAACATCTCTACTCTTATTTGAAAGATAAAAATATGTATGAAAATAATTTTTGAAAATAGCAAAAACTGGGACCAAAAACGGCAGATTTTGCCCCTACCCCTTTAAATGCTAGAAGGCGCTTCTTACGTTAAATGTCTTCAAATTCAATAGCATCATTACAGAATAGATTAATTGGAGGCATTGTCGTTTCGTGCACGTTTCGTGTATACTTAACCCTCGTCAGTTATCGTCAATCTAAACGAAGTAATATGGCCAAAGAGTGTGAAAGTTATTGTGTCCAAAAATGTACCGAAAGGCGTAGCAGAATGGGTGGGATATGATGCTACAGGACCCAAAATACATTTGGCTGTCTCTGAAAATGATTTCGACATTTCATTAAGTATCACTGATGAGGATTTACTATCCGAAACACGTGTCTGGTACATTAAAAGTGGTTTGAAATAATCTATAAGAAGGTAAAGAGTTGGAAGACTTCCGTATTATTTTTTAAAAGTAGAATCTAGCATATCTGCTGAGTTCAGAAACGTAAATAAGTATGATGGAAATTCAAACCACGTAAAACCTACTATGTTAAAAACAAAATATCTTTCATTTAACATCGCTGTGGTGTTAAAGTTGTAGTCTTTTCGTCTGACATAGAGGTGTACAGAAAATCATTGCTGTCGACTGATAGTATGACTTCTAATGTACTCATTTAAATACAGATGGTTTATTGGGAAGCCAGAATTCCTCTTAGAAATATTATCGATCAGAGCTCAGTGAACGAAAGTCTAATACAGAACCCGAAATCAGATTCCCAAAAATCACAATCACAAAAGGCTTACAAATTCTTGAAAGAAATATAAAACAGAATTTTCTTATTATAGAAAACAGAGAAGGACAGACAGACGGAGTCAACAACACGGCTTCAAAGAAAGGACAGACAGACGGAGTCAACACGGCTTCAAAGAAACGCGAATACAAATAAATACTTAGAACAATTTTTTAATCATTTTAATGGAAATCGTTCTTTGTAATTTTTAAAATCTTTGGTGATGCTGAAAAATCTAGACATTAAAATATTTCAGAAGAAAGTAAACGTACTGTTGAATATTCATTTAGTTGGTTTTGTTAGAATCGGCAACTTTTTATCTGAAATGTCTGAAAACAAAATGGATTATTTTTGGAAATTAAACATAAACCCTTGAAACTCTACAGAGAGGATTATGTTTACGGCGTCGGCACATTCTCATTCGAATTCCTTCTAATTTGAGATAATATTTTGGAGAATGTTGTTGCTTTCCTTTCCTTCTGTTTCTCCTTTTTCTGATCTTTCTATTTCTTCTCTTGTTATTTCTTCCCCTTTTCCTACCTTTCTGCCTTCTTCGATTTTTTTTACCTGGAACATATAAGTTGAATAATTAGTTATTGAAACCCTTCGACATTATTAATAATTGATAAATAAGACTACCCTTTCACCATTTTACCTTTCAAAACGCACCAAGAGCACGTTTAAAGTCCCCATCATTTTATGATTCAATAGTGTCCTTGCCATGTTATTTTGTGAGTTGGTCCTTACTGTGTGGATCTAATGCAGTTTTTATGTGATTTATTGTGCCAGTTTTCCTTTGTTTTAATTTTGCAATCTTGGGCGTGTGTTTTACTGTTGTCACTGTACATAACATCATTGTCTTTTTATAGATGCTTTCATTATTCATAATGATCTTCTACATTCCTATACAGATAATTAGCATGAGGCAAGTTCGTCTTTCCTAATACATGTATTACTTTCAAATGATTTGCGTTTGTCCGTTTCCTGTTGTCTTTAAGAGATGCAGGGTGCTTTTTGTACAATAAGAATATAGTGTGAATGTTTATGAAAGTCTTGGCGTGGTTTCCTACATGTAGCCTTGTGTGAACATTTTCAATGAGTTATGTCCAAAAAATACCAAAAGACGTAGCAGGATGTGTGGGATATGAGGACCAAATTTTTAGAAATTTCGAGAAAATTTTGTGAACAGAAATTTTCGAATGCGTTTGAAGAAACGATAAGCCGAAGTTGATCGAAATTGGTTACATGTGCCCTTGGGGACTCCTGGTCCACCAGTAGTGACACTGACCTAGTGGTACAAATGTTACACTTCTTCAAATTCATAGCATCATTTAAGAACATATTCCTTACCGTTCATTTTGGAAAGCAATAAAAAGTTCATAATTCTTTTTTTTTAATATCTAGATGCACATTTTAGATGCACATAGAAAACGGGAAGCGTGATAAATCCCTTTTTTGGCAGAGTCTGTTTCTGAGTTTCGATTCAATGATCATAGTGTGACATATTAACTTGCATTTGGTATCACACGGATGCCACAAAATATTGATAAAATTAAAAGATAAGTGTAATACCAAACCTTTTCCCAAACAGCAGGTACATCCAACTGGGAACTGTGTTTTGTCTAATAAATAATCCTTCTAAAAGCAAACAGAAGTGGTCAACATCCATGCTTATATTCAGAACATACACAATGCACACTTGCAATACTAACTTCTAAAGAAACACAATAAATAAGTTGTTTACAATATATATTTATTTATAAACGATGTAAGTAAAAGCAAATTATCTTAACAGCGCCAACATAAACAGCACCATATTTTGAAAAAAAAATCAAATGCATGTGAGTACATGTAAAAAAAGTAACATAAGATAATAATATTGTACAGATATAACACAATATAACTTCATCATCAGAATTATACAGAATTCAAAATGAACTTTTCAAAACAAGGCGAATATTTCTTACAATCGGGACTTTGATACAAAATGAGATCCTTTATTGATCTGTTTACTTAAAATGTATAAAATTAACAGTAAGACATAAGAAAATAAAAACTAGATCGATCAGGGATTTCAAAGATACACCTACAGGAATAACGCTAAATTCGAGTCTAGGGACTCCGATATCCGTTTGAAATACTGAGACACTCAGTCTTACATTAAAGTTTTATGTCTCACAATGTAGCCTTTATATATCTCCCAATATAGTCTTATTTCTGCCAAAGTCATTTTACAATTGAATCTATAACATTAGAAAAAGCTATCGGATTTCTGTAGAAAATAATACTTGCTTTGAGTATCAATTACAGTAGTAAAACAAATTTCAATTCTTTTTATTTCTTTTTGAAAAAAATATCAGAACGAACAAAAGTTGACATTTATTAGTATCCCTCTACACGAGACAACCACAATTTATATCCATGTTCCTTGAGACATTTCTAGATGGCATAGTAATACTACCGATGCTTTAGACCATCCAGTCACTTCAGTGACAAAGTGTTAGTCAACTTTAGTGTTATTGGCAGGTATGTTTCATATTAAGATTTGATACATGTGCCCTGATCATTCAGTGTACCAATTTAGGTAACATTCAAGGACTTGCTATAATAGGAATAAAATTCAATCAATCATATTTCGTCTCCCTTGGACACAGAGTAGTAATTATTAAGTACAGGTCCCCGTAAGGATCAGGCAGTTGAAAAATCTTTAAATTTTTGCAAAACTTTTTTTGTCTTGAAATGAATTCAAATCATCCTCCATTTGAATATTCTGAAGGAATTTTCCTCATACTTGGATAGTGAAGAAAGTTATAGGGGTAGCAAATTTGGTTGAATTATATACAGAAAATTTTCCCGCCATTTTTTCCCTTCATTATCCTTTATAAATTATGAGGTGAATATCTCGCTTCACCATCGCTCCCTTGAGAAATGAATATCATATGTTTGATTTGTACCATATATATGTCTCAAAACAGAAATAAAAAGTTTTGCAAAAAGTTTTGATGTATCACCCCTGCCTGAATCTTACGTGAACCTATACTTACGTACTTCATGCATGAGCAATCTCAATGTACCAACTGAATACTATAGTATTATCTACTGCAAAAAAAAAAAAAAAACATTTGTATCATTTTTTTGTTTTACAAAACTTGTCTCTATGATACAAAATAAAAAATGCTGACACGATATAAGATAAAACAAAATTGGTTCTCATCCCTTTAACGGACTAGTATAATTTTGTTTTGACTTTTTTTCTTTAACAAATGCAAACAACCATTAAATGTAAACAAAACCATAAATCATTGGCAGTTTGCTTGAAAGAGATATGATTGCTAATAATCTATAAGAGCTAACTAATTAATTCATGGTACAACATGAATTATATCCATTGTAAACAATTAAGGCATATTTAAAATTCCAACTCAATTACAATTCAATTTTCGGCTTAAACAATAATACTAAAATCATTTCAAGCTCTTTTAAAGGCCGGTAAATATTCTCACTGACTAAAGTGTAAAAATCCCTAATTGTTATCTGATTGGTCAGTTTTAATTCTTTCACCCCTATCAATTTTGACAGCTTTAAACAGATGAAACTTAGGCGTTACTGAAATGAATTTTGGCTGTGTCCGAAAATCACTTTAGCTGGAAGCATCACTGATGAGGATTTACTTTTCGAAAAACTGTCTGGTGCATTAAGATTGATTTGAAATGTTCTTGAAGAAGGTTAAGAGTTGAACACTTCCGTAGTATTATTATAAACACTTATTTCCTTTTGAAGTGTGGAGCAATTAAACATGTTACCCATGACTGGATGTTTCAGGTTTAGTAATTATTTCTTTCCAGCTCTGTCGCCTGAACGAAGCTTTGTTTGGTCCTTTATCAATTTGACATTTATGATTATATTTGCTGTTTCGGAAACTTTTCATTTCATCCAAAAATATCATCGGAATTAAAGGAGATTGACATCTTAGCACCATCCCTCCAATGTTATTTCGGTCACAGATTGCTACTGAACCAATGCTACAGGAATATTGGAGCATTTGCAAAGTAAACGCACAAATTTGAATTAAAAAAATATAACCAGAGGGCGCGACTGAAATGACTTTTGGCTGTGTCCGAAAGTCAATATGACTGGAAGCATCACTGATGAGGATGTACTATCCAAAAAACGTGTCTGGTGCATTAAAATTGGTTTAAAATTTCTTGAGGAAGGTTAAGAGTTGAAGCACTTCCGTATTATTGGGTATATCTTAGCATATAATAAGGAATTACCTGTCGGTATGTCTTTGATGTAACACACCACTTGCAACTCTTAAGAAAATAAGTTTATAGACGCCGTTACCTTCAAAGAAGGTACGTATATCAAGCCTACATCATTCATTTTTAAATGACTGGGTAGTTACCAACGTTGGCCTTCAAAAGATCTTTTAAAAATCAGACATATTTCTTTAGATTAAAAGGTAAAAGTACCAAAAAAATATTTACAAAGACCTGTATTCAACAAAAATTGATTTTGTGACTAGAAGCTATTTCAAATTTTCATTTAGCATTCATAATAACAATACCGATCATTTATATATAACTAACGTTTCAAGAATATTTCTATGGCTAACAAGAACTATTTTTTTAACAAAAAGAGGAATGATGATGGTAATTGATCAAACAGAATCTCCAAATCATAATGTTTTTATCACAGATTAAAGTTGGTCATTCCTGAGACATTTTGTTAGTAGCACTAGGTGGGATGGAGGCTGTCACCACACGTATAAGTCACCACACGAATTAGTCACATTCATGTCTCATTCACAGTACATTAAGTTATAGGGTGGGGATTTCACCATTGGGATTAGTCACAAACAAATCCCCACATGTCAGCAGTGATGCACAATGCACCCAAAGTCTACACCCAGATCATCAATGTTATCACTACAACGGACACCACAAATGCTGACATACCAGGTCTCCTAGTGGTTGCCCTGCCATTCACCCCATCAAATACTTTATCACCGCTGACGTTTTGGAACACGATAGGTTGATTGTTGGCAGATTTACAGGACTCAGGGTTACCACGTCTGTAAGAGCATATAAAGTTTGGATAAATTGATGTAGGACCTAGGTACAGGTTATTAATCTGATAGTCTGAGGAAATTATTCCTATTTGTATGACAAGTTACGATGACAAAAATACAATTAAAAAGCGTAATATCAAATTGAATCAAACATTAATATGGACACATTGAATTCCATTTTCTATATGTTCTATGCATTCAACATTTCCACTTTTGTTTCCCTCAATTGTCTTTGATGTTGTTAGTAAATATATCCCTCCTAACATAAGTTGGAGCTACATACAGTATCATTGATAATATTACAGTACCTGACAGGATCTACGAGTCTGTACATACTACCAGTCGGCGCTGCTGAACTGGCGTTTGATGTTGATAACATGTATATTTCACCTGTAAAAATAAGGTGAAAAATCGCCATCATATCACTTTTGTGAACAGAGTTCGTAACTTAAGGTCATTCCTGGATAATCAGGGAAAAAAGTATATTGATGTATTTAATTATTAAATTCATTAGATTTATTCATATACCTAAATTCATCATTCATTAAATTTTTTAGTATAACGACCTTAACTTCCGTATTATTATTATAAACACTTATTTCATGTTGCAGTGTGGAGCAGTTAAAATCGTTCCCCGTTACCTGGTTCATTACTTCTTTCCAGCTCTGTCGCCTGAGCGAAGCTTTGTTTTCGGCCTTTATCGATTTGACATCATAGATATTATTTTGCTATTTCGAAAGCTTGTCATTCCATTCAAAACTATCACCGAAATTAAAGGAGGTTAGCGCCTTCCCTCCTCTGCTATTTTGAACATATATTTTATTTGGATATGCAACTGAATCGACCTTACAGGAAATTCGGAGCTGCGCACTCTCTGCAACGTAAATGTTTCAAAATATTAACAGGTACCTGATTAAAGAGGACGCTACTGAAATGAATTTTGTTGGCTCCGTTGGAAGCATCACTGATGAGAATTTAATATTCGAAACACGTATCTGGTGCAGGAATTGGTTTGGAATTTTCTTCACGAAGGTATATAGTTGGAACACTTCCGTATTATTATTATTATAAACACTTATTTCATGTTGCAGTGTGGAGCAGTTAAAATCGTTCCCCGTTACCTGGTGTTTAGAAGTGTATTCATTACTTCTTTCCAGCTCTGTCGCTTGAGCGAAGCTTTTGTTTTGGGCCTTTATCGATCTGACATCATAGATATTATTTTGCTATTTCGAAAGCTTGTCATTCCATTCAAAACTATAATCGAAATTTTTATTTGGATATGTTACTGAATCGACCCTACATGAAATTTGGAGCCGCGCACTCTCTGTAAAATAAATATACAAATCTTAATTAAAAACATTAAAGAGGGCGCTACTGAAATGAATTTTGGTTGCTACGCTGGAAGCATCACTGCAGTACTGGTAGCGTAGTGGTTAGCGCAGTGGATTGCGAATCCGGGGGTCGTGGGTTCGAATCTCACCGTCGCCGATCACTGCAAACCATTGTTACTTTGGGCAAGTTAATTTACACTACGTTGCACTCTCTCCACCCACGAGTACACCGGGTACCTGGCACATGAGACGAGCTTTTAATGTGAATGAAAAGCATTAGCGCCTAAACGACAGCTCTTCTTGTATTCTCCCAAAGGAGTTGAGAATGCACTAGTTTGTACAGGTCTCGCCAGGAAGGTTATTGTAGAAGTCGAGTGAGGCTCAGGCGAAGTAGACTATAAACCCTACCTTTACCTTTATCACTGTTGAGAATCTAATATTCGAAACACGTGTCTGGTGCAGGAAAAAATAGTTTGGAATTTTCTTCACGAAGGTATAGAGTTGGACCACTTCCGTATTATTTTATGTATAAGCCATCATGACAGTTAGTGAAATATATCAATCCATTGGTATTTCACCAAATAACAATGATTATATGCCTGAGCTCGCTCATATTTGTCTTAAGTGATTTGTATTATTGTAAACGTCTTCAAATTAAATTGGCAACGTGGACCAGACATGCACGTTTCGGGTACTTAACCCTCATCAGTGATCCTAAAATCTAAACTATGTAATATGCCAAAAAAGTATGAAAGTTACTATGTCGAAAAAACGTTCCGAAAGACGTAGCAGGATGGGTGGGATATGATGCTACAGGACCCACTTTTTAGAAATTTCAAGAAATTTTGATAACAGAAATTTAGGATGCGTTGAAGAAACGATCAACCGAAATTGATCGAACTTGGCTACATGTGCCCTCGGGGACTCCTGGTCCACCAGCAGTGACACTCACCAAGTGGTATAAATGTAAACGTCTTCAAATTGAATAGCATCATTTAAGAACAGATAAATTGGCAACGTGGATCAGACATGCACGTTTCGGGTACTTAACCCTCATCAGTGATCCTAAAATCTAAACTATGTAATATGCCAAAAAAGTATGAAAGTTACTATGTCGAAAAAACGTTCCGATATTACACATTGTAAACGTATCTTCACAAATGACATAAATCTTCTTTGATCACTATCAATAATTTTCCATAGAACATTTATCAATCGTTCAGCCAATCGTTCTGGATAAAAATTAGCCTAAAGGGTTTTCAAAATTCATCTGAGAGATATCGAAACAATCGCCGAATTTGACAAGTTTCCATGGAGCTGTTGCGTCGGGTGTTGCATGCAATCAGGAGACGCTGATTCTCCCCGGGCACCTGGTCTCACTTCGGAATGTTATTCATTCCGATATTCGCAACCGTTCCTATGTGAATTCTAATGATTTTGCCTTGTCTTCTCGACTTTGAGACTGAATAACTGATAGGTACTTCTTTGATGTTTATCTTTATTTGGTTTTAGAATCTTGTCTTAGAGTAAAAGATACCTCTTTTGTTGTTAAGCCTTCAGCCCATAATCTCAATACAAGCTTCCATTCATACAAATATTTCAAGAAAAATTCAAGGAAGTTCAATTGTAAAACCGTCTGGTCCTGGGGTTTCATCATGCTTTATTTTCCTTTTATATTTCCAGTTCGAATTTCGATTCATGTCCTTATTTGCATAAGCATAATAAGGCTGCAACTTTTTACACCATAACACATTCATCTAGTATGAATACCTATTAAACTAACTCTGCATATTCATAATAATTGAACTGCTCCAACTCTTTACCATCATGAAGAAAATTTCACACCAATTTTAATGCACCAGATTCGTGTTTCGGATAGTAAATCCTCATCAATGATACTTTATACACATGTGATGCCGAAGTGATTTTCAGACACATCCAATTTTTTTTTTGGTAGCGCCCTCTAGTTCTATTTTTAGAATTTTAATTTGTGTCATAAACTCATATTAGTTGACATTCTAATGGGTACCCAATTTCCGCTCTCCTTCTTCCTGAATTATTAAAAATTGATTACAAGAAATTGTACATTGCTTATGATTATTACCTTCTCATTTCGCAATATCTTGTCGTCGCCAAGTCATTGTTCTTTCAAGAACAATTATAGTTTGCGCACTGGGTTAGATAACTTTCAAGAAATGTAAATCTGATTTATGAAGTGAGTGGTAATTGTTCTTTGTCTTATGGCTCCATTTCATTCGAATTTGACGGTAAATGTGGCATTATAGCCCGTACTAATAATATTGACCAACATATGATGTGGGAAATCTTACCATATTCGTCCTCGCCGAATGACATAATGTGTGGTACGGCGTATGTGTTGGTTAGGGGAGGTGTACACATGTCATCTCCACACATGTTAATTTCCTTGCTGTCCCACATTTTTGTTACAGGATTTTCTAAAAGACGGAAAAGCTTCCTGTCAAAAAGAGAAAACACATTACTAAACTACAATAAAATTCCTCGCCCTTTTTTAGGGTGAGGACGAAGTATTATACCTTCATTCTGAGTAAACTATGAAATAATTTCCAATATGAGAAGCAGGTTTAAGTACACGTGCAGTCATTGAACCATGATAAATGCCAACTTTCTTTTCATAATAGAAATCGGTCTTTTCCGTCCTTTCGTTTTTTGAAAGACGGTCTTTCTTGTTAAATTCGAACATTTTCTGCGCTTTGTTTTACGTATAGAGCTGATGAGTTTTGGGTTTCTCTCTCTCTCTCTCTCTCTCTCTCTCTCTCTCTTGGATAGCAATTTAAAGACATTCCAAGTCCTTAGCTGTAATACTTCTACGTGGAAGCGTTTAGAACTAATATACAAAATGTACAATTATGATTGACAACTTACCCGTTCATATAATCCCCGTATATGTAGTATCCGTTAAGGTTAGGACTGTGGCATCCACGGTAAAAATGTCCCCCTGTGATGGACTTACCCACAGTGTGGGGATAGCTATGAATGGGTAACTCCTCTAGGGCTTAATTAAATAAATAACAATGAAAAAACTATAGTAATAGTATAACGATATTTCTACAATTGTATTCTTCAGAAGAAAATCTATGTTATTTGAAAATAATACAACAAAGCGGCTAACCCCCCCCCCCCCCCCGAAAATTTTAATCCGAAAAAAATAAGTTTTTGGGAAAATTATGAGTTGAAATAGACATACGTATATTATCACAGAAATCGTTTTTGAAGCAGGAATATCCTTCCTTGAGGTTCCAGCCGTAGTTAACTCCTTTTTTAAGTATATCTATTTCCTCAAACGCTGATTGTCCCACGTCTCCACACAGTATTCTCCCCTTGCCCTCGCCTGTACATAATGAACAAGCAACCCACGGTCACTTTCAAACACAACTATAATTTTCATCTTTAAATAATTGTTGTAATAGAACATTTCAGAATTCGGAAAAAAAAGAGAGTCAAGCACGTAACAATCCAATTTCCGAAAAGATAGAACAGATCAAAAAATGAATATAACAATATACTAGATACTAGTAATATCATTTTGACGAAAATTAAGATAAAACATTCTAAGACTGAATGTGACACGCCCACCTGTAATAGGATCCCCACGGTCCTTGCCACACCTCCATATATTCCTGACACCGTAAGCGTAGATCTCCGGTCTGAAGTCACGTCTTCGAAGGAAGGGGTTGTCACTGGGGATACCGTAAGCGTACTTGGTAGTATCGACATTCACGTCAATACGGAGTACCTTACCCAACAGAGAGGATCTGTGAAGAACAAATGTAAGAAAGCGGTAGGAAAATTTTAATGTCTTTCAGAAATGTCAGTAGATTGAATAACACAAGATTTCACATATTAGCTTTAAATTGTTTGTTCCTGTTCTACCTCCGCCCTAAACCCAGGGTCAAGAGCCGAATACCCTGATTTAACCACTGATTACCAGGACCGAGAACGCTTTTCGTAATTTTTTTCTTTGTGAAGTTTGAATTTAGTTGCCTGCTAGAATATCACGTGACCGTCATACTGCGACGCAATATGCTAAAACTAGTTTCATAAGCATTATACGGTGGGTCATTGTTGAATACGTTAGAACAATACGTATACATAGGATATTGTGAAATTTCAACAAATCATGGAATATGTCAGAACGATGCACATACAGTTGATATTGTGGAACACATCAACAAATTGTGGAATACGTCAGAACGATGCATATACGTCAAGATATTGTAGGATACGCCACTATGTTGAGGATTCATGTGGAATATCTCAGGACATTATTAGTTATTAGGTTAGTTACTGACCGTCTACAGAGATTTGTCGGGTTGATCAAGCCTTCTATGGGCTTGATCTCTGTTGTCGGTCAGTAACAAACCTAATAACTGTTTTGTTTTGTCGAGGACCAAAACCTCCGTTTTTTTGGTTGCAGAAAATTGGCGTTTCATGACTCCTTTTACTTGCGAATCCATTTATACGGCAATGGTGGAATTGCTGACGGTCTATAGAAATTTTAATTAAAAGACGGCGTGAACGTGACGCGATTTACGCTCCCTGATTGGTTCGAACTAGTCCGTGGCAAAATAAAGACTGAATAAGCGGCAAGTCAGGACAATAAAAGTTGAGGAAAATTATTCGAAATGGAGAATACGTCGGATATAGAAGAATACGCCACAACATTGTTAATTGGGGCGAAATTGTGACGTCGGATAGTCGACAATCATTAAAATATCTTAGTCGGGTCACAATGTCAATAGGTTTATATGATAATGCGAAAATAGTTCTCTAAAATGGAATATCAACAACGTGTCACCAACAATTAAAAAAATAGGGTCAACATTACAGACCGACACTAAGACAGGGACAGACAGACAGAGAGAGAGACAGTCAGTCAGACAGACAGACAGACAGACTATAGATTTGGACAGAATAATTCTGTCTGCTACCATTATGTGATATGTATCATTACTATAGAGACAGCACAAACAAAGAAGGAACTATTCTGTATGCATCACAGGTGACGTGACTGAGGTTTGGTCTGTACATGTCAGTAAAGGTATAACTTGTTTTTCATAATAAATGCATGAACAATTATTAACAGTCAATTAATTTTTTTTTCATTTCATATGTCGCTATAAACCACTTTTCATTGAGCTCTGAATGCGCTTAATTTCGTATTCATGAGAATCTCATGCTGTGATACTCTCAATGATCATGATGATTGTATCGGATGCATCCATGCCCGAAACCGGTTCTTTATGCTACAAAAACTCCACTGTAATCTCTCAGTGGCGAATTCAAGAGGGGCGTACGCCCCTCCCCTCCCCCCTTAAAATTTTCAAATCATAGGTAAACCGATCATTTTCCATCTAACAGAGAGTAAATATCAGTAAATGCCAAATGCATCAATTTCAATTCTTTAATAAATCAGTCATGAAAATGGGTCCTAAAAGGCTAAAATTCAAGAGCTTCCGGATGGCTTCGCCCCCTGGTCCCCCTACCAGGGCTCCACACCTGACCCGCTTGGGATCTGGGCGGTCCTCAGACCCCTTGTCAAGATTGATCCGCCGTTGTTCCTTTTTCAGAAAAGTAAATTTGTTAGTATTTAGGTAACGGATCACTGGAATAAGTTTGATTGCTGTGGTATAATGAATGTAAATCGGTAGTGTGTTGAGAACTAGTGATTGGTTAAAACTTTTATCAACTAAAACTTGTATATTAAAATCATGCTATGATTATATGTGTGATGAATTGATATGTAAACCAAACTGTAAGAATTGGGCAGTTAAAGTAAAAAGCATTTTGTCAAATGTCGGATTGTTAGATTTATGGATAAATCAAAGTACTCGTACATTAAAGCCTGAATACATATTTGCAGTTGCTAAACATCGTATTTTTGATAATTGTAAGCAAACTATTCTTTCTGAAATTAACACTTCGTCTAAATGTTATATCTATAAACATTTGATTGATCATTTTACTTTACAATCCTACTTAGTTAAGAGAATTCCTATGCAATATAAAAAGCTTATATGTAAATTAAGATTAACATCTCATTGTCTTAGTATAGAAACAGGTAGATATAAAAATGTTCCTTTAGACAGACTTTTATGTCCTTTATGTACTTTAGATGTAGAAGATGAAATAATTTTTTTCCTGAAATGTAATTATTACAGTCATTTTAGAACTAAATTTTTGAAAAAGTATTATTTCACCAGACCCTCTGTCTTTAAATTAATTCAATTACTAGTATTATCCACGCAAAATGTAAAAGAACTGTGTAACTGGGCAAATTTATTAAGAATGCTTCTGATATTAGAAAATCAATTATTTAATTAAGTTCACCTTCTTTCTACTTTGACCATTGCATTATTGTATATTTATATATATATATATATATTATACTTTGTCAATAAACTGTATGTGCTTTTGACGAATAAACAATACAATACAACAATGTTAAAAAGTGAAAAAAAAAAAAATCAATGCTGAATTAATCGCTGTAGATTTCATACTTTCGAGTCTGTGCGATATACTTTTTAGTATCAGATAAAGTTTTCGTCATTTTTCTGGAAAATTTAGGTCAATGTTACCGAAAAAAAGTAATGATGGCAAAATACGAAAATGCGGATGTTTATTAATTTTGCTTTTCTTGCATCGAATTTCTACCAGCGAATCAGCGATCATTCGGATTAGCTTCGACCTTTTTACAATAAAGGGCGAGGGGATCCGAATGACCAACGACCAGCGATCTGTTACCTAAAATCCAATTTCAGAGTGAGCTCGACAGGGGAGTTTGTTCTTATGTACATGGTATGTTACAAGAACGCTGACTTTATACTACATCGTTTTCTGAGTTCATACTAAGTGCCCCAGCATTTTGGTTTACTCGCATGTGACCTCTGAACTTGTCCCTTCCCGCCCAATTTCTTTGATAAATTTGGATGTCCAAAAATTGGGCAAAATACGTCGCTTTCATTGTAATTGGAAAGAAAATGCATTGTACATTTCTATTGAGAAAGAGTAACGAAATAAAAAACAATATTTTGTTTTCCTTGTTACAAGGTAAGTCTCTGCATGGTAAGGAACGATAACTCTGTTCATAAATACGATTCATACTCACGTGTTTTGGGAGTAACCACGGGGATCCCCTGCTGCCCCTCCGTCTCCGATAAAAAGGTACAGAAATCCATCATCCCCAAACAATATCTACAATACGTTAACAATCATATATCAGAAAACAATATCTACAATATGTTAACGATCATATATCAGAAATCCGTCATCTCCAAACAATATCTACAATACTTTAACAATCATATATCAGAAATCCATCATCCCGAAACAATATCTACAGTACGTTAACAAATCATATCAGAAATCCGTCATCTCCAAACAATATCTACAATACGTTAACAATCATATATCAGAAATCCGTCATCTCCAAACAATATCTACAATACGTTAACAACCATATATCAGAAATCCATCATCCCCAAACAATATCTACAATACGTTAACAAATCATATATCCAAAATCCGTAATTCCCAAACAATATCTACAATATGTTAACAATCATATATCAGAAACCGTCATCTCCAAACAATATCTACAATACGTTAACAATCATATATCAGAAATCCGTCATCTCCAAACAATATCTACAATACGTTAACAATCATATATCAGAAACCGTCATCTCCAAACAATATCTACAATACGTTAACAATCATATATCAGAAACCGTCATCTCCAAACAATATCTACAATACGTTAACAATCAAATATCAGAAATCCGTCATCTCCAAACAATATCTACAATACGTTAACAATCATATATCAGAAATCCGTCATCTCCAAACAATATCTACAATACGTTAACAATCATATATCAGAAATCCATCATCCCCAAACAATATCTACAATACGTTAACAAATCATATATCCAAAATCCGTAATTCCCAAACAATATCTACAATATGTTAACAATCATATATCAGAAATCCGTCATCCCCAAACACTATCTACAATACGTTAATAATCATATATCAGAAATCCGTCATCCCCAAACAATATCTACAATACGTTAACAATCATATATCAGAAATCCATCATCCCCAAACAATATCTACAATACGTTAACAATCATATATCAGAAATCCATCATTCCTAAACAATATCTACAATACGTAAACAATCATATATCAGAAATCCGTCATCTCCAAACAATATCTACAATACGTTAACAATCATATATCAGAAAACAATATCTACAATACGTTAACAATCATATATCAGAAATCAGTCATCCCCAAACAATATCTTCTGTTGAATCTGTTCATACTTATGGATGGAGTACGTAAAATTTTTGTCAAGGAATGAAGGATAATACATGTATAAGGCACAGTCCATTTGATTTTCAGGGGGGGGGGGGCTTAGGTTTTTTATCGGAGCAAGATTATTTTTTTCGCCCCGGACCAGGGCAAAATTATTTTTTTCTTGCAAAGTTGGAGCAAGGAAATCTTTGTTTATAACAATTGATGTGATTATTAAGAATGTTTGTGTTTTTTCAATAGAAATTCTTTATTTTTACTTAAATTACTCCAAACATTATTTTTATGTAAAACTAATATTGTATTCACTTCTAAACTGAGAGAGATGAAAGATTTTTACAATATGCGATTTATAATTTTTAGTAAACAAAATGTATATAAGGTCATGTAAAATGTAAGAGGGCCTGATGCAAGTTTTTACATGTAGAAATGAAAACTATAGTGAAAAACTTATTTAAATTCTCCTTCCGAGAGAATCTATATAAAATCAGACACCAATGGTGATACCTGTATCTATTAATAGTAATAAACAATATTGATAATGTATTAAAGCATTTTAACTGTATCAGTCACATGCAGTTTTGATATTTTCAAATATGAACTTGCCATTACAGAAGAAAACTATGCATGGCGAGCGAAGCGCGCCAAAATTCTTTTTATAGAAAGTAAAAACTGTGGCGAGCGAAGCGAGCCGAAAAATTTTCAGGAATTTTAAGCGAATTTTGTGGTTATTCACTTTTAAGAGCAAGATTATTTTTTTCTGTCACACCATAAGCAAATTTATTTTTTTCATCAAAAGTCAGAGCAAAATTATTTTTTTCGAAAAAAACCCAAGTCCCCCCAGAATATCAAATGGACCGTGCCTAAGCTGAAGGTGGGGAAATGGACTTCAGCTTTATCAGCTGTATGTAAAAAATAATATAATAATTTCCTCCTACCCCCCCCCCCCCTATCAAATCTGCGCTCGTTTATACATTTTGTCTGCTTGTTTTGTTTAGATGGTGGGGTTGTTTTCTGTTTTTCGTTTTGTCGAGTTAATAATGAGTATAACCTTGTGACAATTAATGCATTAAGCCAACGTCAGCTTATTTCAATTGCTTGTTTTTGAGCACATGGCCACATTAAAGCTTTAATTTGATAAACTCCTGACAGAATGTTACAAACAGTTGGCAATTGAGCAAAGAGATCTCTGATACGCTAGCTACATGATTCAGGGCAGTGTCAGTAACTCAAGAGAAATTCACGTTTATGCAAGTTATTACATGCTTTTAAAAGTAAGTTACAATAACATATAAATGTAGCTTAATGGACTGGGTTTTTTTTTGTATTTTATGAAGCAATGATATTCCGTACAAACATGTCGGTAGGGGTCCATATGAAGCATCTGTTTAAAATGTTAAAATGTTATCTCTATACTTCAAAGAAGTCTCTCCATGCAGTTCGATGTTTATCATTGAAATGTATTTTAATATATCATAAAGGATTTCTATAAAGAATGTAAAGTTGCTCAAACTTCATGTGAATGTTTTGATGTAATATGTAAAAGATTTACCGGGGTCAATTTGAATATGAAGACATTAGAATTTATAATACAACCGACGGGTAGCAACCACACATGACAGTTGGGATTGTCATTGTTCATCACGTTTTCCCTTTTTTCGTTGTTATTCCTTTAATACTCTGATAAGATCTCTACAACAATCCATAGTCTTATAATGTCGGAAATCAACCGGGCCTTCGTAGTTTTGTTATGCCTGGTGACTTCTGATAAAAATTGAAATGGGTACAAATGGAAGTTAATAAAGCGTTATGAAATTTTATTCTTATATCTCATGATTTGTTAGAGATATTTCCATTTACCCTTTGATTTATGTGGAGTACTTACGACATCAAACTTATGAATAATTTTAAGTTCTGTATAATCACAATGAAGGGAACTTGTTTAGGGGACGGCTGCAAATCTGGAGAGGCAATTACTTATTTGCACTTAAAACTATCCTTAAAGTGTGGTGGCCGAAAGGGCCGTGTGAAATTTTTTTTTCGCGGGAAGGAAATAATATTTCGAGGGAACGAATATTTTTTCGTGGGAACGAAATAACTATTTCATAGGAAAGAAATATTATTTCGTGGGAAGGAAATAATATTTCGAGGGAAGGAAATAACTATTTCGTAAGAACGAAATAATGTATGTCTCTACGCATGAGTACATCTTTCAAATTTTAAGATATCAAAATGGAAGAAGTCGAAATTAGAAAGTCTGCTATAAAGAAATTATTTGAAATAGGTTTTTTTTTTCAAAGATCTGAAAACGAAGTTTATGGGGCATATTGGAATCACCTTGTCTGATCAAGAAGTTTTGAAAAATAAAGACTTCTCTCATTCAAGACAGTCCGGTCACACGTTGGGAATACTACATTTTGTAAACATGGCTGTTGACCAATTGACCTTTCGACCTTGACCTTGTATATAGTATTAAGAACAGACTCCTTTCTATTCACATATTCCAAATAAAGAGTACTACATTTTTAAACCATAAATTCTGATCTACCAGTAGTAACCTTAATTTTGGGCTTTAACTTGGATCTTTTATTATCATCTTCATAATTGTAATTGAAAAGTTCATTAATTGAAAATTAATTGAAAAATTATTTCGTTCCCTCGAAATATTGCTTCGTTCCCTCGAAGTAATTTTATTTTTCACACGGCCCTTTACGGCCAACGTATTTTTTAAAGTCTAACTCTACATTATAGAAAGCCTCTATAGTCTTTAACAAATGGTTTTCTGGTATAATATGCACATGTATAAATCCTTATAGTCTTTTTATACTTGTAATAGAAATATGTAGATTGTATGTCGTATTTTAAAAAGCGTAAATAATAAGGATAGCTACATGTCAAAGCTTATACATGTATATATAGTACGACCGTTTACGTCAACGTCAAACCCTGGGACAGTACTTAACGTCAAGAGTATTGCTTTATGATCAGAGTCCAGACTATCAAGAAAACATAATGACAGAGGTCACATTGTGTATACGATAAGATGTCTTTTCCCGATATATAAATAAACATATGTAGGAAATGCTGTCCTACATAAAGCCCTCAAGCAGCATGCTGATATGTAATATGATAACATTTATATTACACCAAAACGATCTTGTAATAGCTTGTTATTGGGTGTAAAATATTATGCATAAAATCTTAGCCAAAACAAGGACTCAAATGATATTTTTTCAGACATTCGCGTTTAAGAAATTCGATATAAAATACCTCTCCTCCATTATGGTTCCAGAAAGGCTCCTGTACCTCTATGACGACTCTTTCACTTGCTCTATCTGCCTTATTTTTATTGTCAGGAGAAATAGTAAATTCGCTTATTCTGATTTTATGATCTATGTCATCTATCAAATGATCGCCTTGCTGGTGGGCGTGGGTGGAGTAATAAATAAATAATCTCCCGTTGGAAGTAAAGTTTGGATGGAATGCAAGCCCCAGCAGTCCTCGTTCGTCGCCTCTATGGTTACTATTCACAGTGGCGGACTTTATGTTCAGGAAAGGTTCTCTTTCTCTTGTACCATTTAGGTAATAAACATATATTTTACCGGAAACCTCTCCTACAAAAAGCCGTCCGCTGTTGTCTCCTGCATGTCTGGCAAAAACAGGGTTACGAAGCCCATCTGCTATTTTTTCTACACATAGACAACCCTCTTTGGTCACTTGTACCAAGTTTATTCTATTATTTAAGAGAGCATTTGTCTTTAAGTCGGGATAACAATAATCTACGTCTATTAACTGAACATGCTGGCAAAAAGCGCTTTCCCCAAGTTGAGATATCTGGATCAATTCTGTATCATCATTAGCAATGTAAGGAATAATGTCCCTGCATGTAGAGTGGAAGCGTCTACAGTATGAATTACAAAGTCCAGGAAAGTTTTTCGGTTTCAATGTCGTCTCTGCGTCGTATATGTGAGCGGCATAAGGCGAGCATTTCTGACAGAGAAATTCCTTCACGTAGCTGCCACATTTATTCCAAAGTGAAACAGACACTTGAGATTTTATCCTATTATACTCAAACAATAATTCGTCATCTTTTCTTTTTGTGCAGCATCCAAAGTCTTGATAATCCGGGCAAAACGTTAACGTACTCTCAGCGTGAAAAGGGGCACGAAAATCCAAACACTGTGGATGTCCATTACATTGTAAATAAAAACAAAAAAGTAGTAAAATTCTTTTCCTCATTTTCATTCTTTGTTTATGTGCTGTCACCCGTTGTTTTTTCTGCAGTTGTACTGTTAAAAATAGATACGAGTTATATGATGCGGGCTCTCCTCTCTTGGCAAACGATCAAACGTGTCATACACGAGTGGTTTGCACTCAACAGTAACCGGCTGTTTTGTAACAACATACAACACTGGAAATATCGTGGGGTAAAGTAGTTTCAAAAACCTAGCGCGTTCATACGGAATATTGATTAAAATTTTATTAAATATAAAACCTTCTTAAAAATCCTTTAATCTTCTTTTTATTTTTGAATAATCAATTTTAGTCCCTTACCGAAATGAAGGGAAAACCTGGGGTGCGTTCAGGAACGTAGCGGCTAGGTAGCGCTTAGAATGAGTTAAAGAAGATCCTGACGACAGCACTCATTTAAAAAAAGCTTGAGTATTGTAAGAACAAAATCCGTATGATGCTCCTTAAATTTCCGATTCAAGCGACGGAAATTTCCGAGGATAAGCTATATGAGGGGGTGGACAGGGTGAAAGGGAGGGGGAGGAGGGAGAGAAGGGGGGGGAAGGAGGGAGGGAAGGAGAAAAAAGGGGAGGGAGGGGGAGAAAGGGGCGGGAGGAGTGAGGAAGGGGGCGGGAGGGGAGAGGTAAGGGGTGAAAAGGAGGAGGAGGGAGGAAGGGGCGGGAGGGGGAAGAGATCGAGGTACCCCCCTCTCAGCCCGCCCCCCCTATATTGTTCTAGGACGTATCACTGCAATGACTTTTCGGTGAATCTTTCGGAAGAACATGCATTAAGGTATCCGTTGTACCATAGAGTCATTTTACATATCATTTTAATCATCTCCATTGTAAAGTATGGTAAATTTTATGCCTTGTAAGTTACCATATAAACTATATATTTTCTGAAAGATAATTATGCCCCTAGTACGGATAAAAGACTCCAAGGTCTTAAAAAATTCAAAGATGGAAAATTCTTGTACAACTTTGTTATTTTGCATATGTTATACTAGTATATATATATATATAGAGAAAATAGACAATCTAAATGCTTCATCAGTTATTCCCCTTTGATTTTCTGGCCCCAAAATTATTATTTCTGAGCAGTGGGCACTATAGCCTTTCAGAAAATATATAGTTTTTGACTTTCAATTGTCAGGTCACCTAGACTTTTAAGTCGACCTGATGAAAGAATCTTATGTACAGGGTTCGAATAACCTAGATGAAAGTTTGCAATTTTTTGCAATTGTCTACCAATCATATTGCCAAGAGAAATTCTATCCGTGCAAGTATGTCACGAATGATGTAAAATAGAGCACAGATTTTAGCATCGACGGACCCGTAGGAAGCTAGAGGTGGGACCAGGGGCCCGGGAGGAGTAAGCATTCCCTGTGTGGCTAGCCGCATCCGCCGTCGATGTTCACGCACGAAAATGAAAACAATATCTATAATGCATGCACTGTCTGAGGTTATGTTCACATAGAAAGCGCTATGGCTACCATGCCAGGGAAAGTATTCAAAACACTGTCAAACCCCTCGTGCATGGAGAACTTTTTTACGAGCTCCACACGGCAAAGGGCATAAGTGTGACACAAATGAGTTAAAGAAGTTTTCAACGGCACTCACAATAGAGCACAGAATTTTCAAAAATAGCAAGAAGTTCTGCTACGTAGCACTATATATCACTGTGGCGTATCACGTGATATGCAAATGATATGTTCCACAGGAGTCCCCTTTGATTAAACCAAGTAAATACTGTCTAAATCTACTTTATATGAATTTACTTTAGACATATCATATGGCCATTATCATCAATTATATGATGGTAATCTATTTTGGTCAAGAATAGACGTATATTTGGTAAACACTGAAACAGAAAATTTTGTATCCGTCCGTGCACCATATCATAACATGTGATGAGCATTGAAAAATTTCTGTTTAAGTGTTCTCCGAATACATGTCTATTCTTGACCAGAATAGATTACCATCATATAATTGATGATAATGGCCATATGATAGGCCTAAAGTTAATTCATATAAAGTATCAGAGAGAGAAATATCACTTACTATTCAAAAGCCATGCCCGATATTAAAGTTTTTCGAAAAGTAGATCAAATGTCAAGGTCAAGAGGTCAAAAATTTGGTATCAATGGAAAGGTCTTGTCACAAGGAATACACATGTGAAATATCAAAGCCCTATCACTAACCGTTCAAAAGTTATGACCAAGGTTAAAGTTTTAGAAAAGTAGGTCAAAGGTCAAGGTCAAGGTCACGAGGTCAAAAATTTTGGTATTGATGGTAAGGTCTTGTCACAAAGAATACACATGTGAAATATGAAAGCCCTATCACTTGCCATTCAAAAGTTATGTCCAATGTTAAAGTTTTTGAGAGGTAGGTGAAAGGTCAAGGTCAAGAGGTCAAAATTTTTGGTATCAATGGAAAAGTCTTGTCACAAGAAACATGAAAGCTCTATCACCTTCCTTTAAAAAGTTATGGCCAATGTTAAAGTTTTTCGGACAAATAGACAGACTACATAAAGACGGACAGGTCAAAAACTATATGCCCCCGAATCTTTGACTCCGGAGGCAAAAAAAAAAGAAATGTTGACATGAAAGATAGAGTTAAGATGTTTTGTAGGAAAACCTTGTGTGTTTAGATACAATATCTCAGTTAATGTATATAAAGTAGCTGTACATTTTCAGCGGAATAGACACTCTCCGTATGACTTTTTTCACTGGAAATGGAGGGTAACATTCATTCACCCAGAAAGTAGGTATATATATTTAACAAGAGGCCCAAGGGGGCCACATCGCTCACCTGAGGAGACTGTATGTATGTTTTCAATCAAAGTCAGTATAAGAACTGAAGAAAATCACTTTTAGTGAAGCTTTGAGAAGGACAATGTGTACTTACTTCCTGTAAAGTTTGGTGACATTCTGTGCAGCGGTTTCAGAGGAGAAGTCAAAAATGTGTCATCCAATTATAGCCTATGGAGGACATCTTGGGTTTCCGATCGGCTCGAAAAACAAAAACTTGGTAGACTAAGAGGGCAATGAGTACTTGCTTCCTGTGAAGTTTCAAGAAATTCTGTGAAGCGGTTTCAGAGGAGAAGTCGAAAATGTGTCAGCCAATCAGAGCCTGTAGCTGCCATCTTGGATTTCCGATCGGCTCCAAAAACTTAAACTTGTTAGAGGGCAATGAGTACTTGCTTCCTGTGAAGTTTCGTGAAATTCTATGCAGCGGTTTCAGAAGAGAAGTCGAAAATGTGTCAGCCAATCAGGGCCTGTGGCGGCCATCTTGGACTTCCGATCGGCTCGAAAAACACAAACTTGGTAGAGGGCTTTCAGTTCTTGCTTCCTGTGAAGTTTCATGAAATTCTGTGCAGCTGTTTCAGAGGAGAAGTCGAAAATGCGCCAGCCAATCAGAGCCTGTGGCAGCCATCTTGGATTACCAATCGGCGCAAAAAACACAAACTTGGTAGAGGGCATTGAGTTCTTGCATCCTGTGAAGTTTCGAGAGATTCTGTGCAGCGGTTTCAGAGGAGCAGTTGAAAATGTGTACGCCAATCAGAGCTTGTGGCAGCCATCTTGGATGTCCCATCATCTCGAAAAACACCAACTTGGTAGAGGGCATTGAGTATTTGCTTCCTGTGAAGTTTCCAGAAATCCTGTGTAACAGTTTCAGAGGAGAAGTCGAAAATGTGTCAGCCAATCAGAGCCTGTGGCGGCCATCTTGGATTTCCGATCAGCTCGAAAAACACAAACTTGGTAGAGGGCATTGAGTACTTGCTTCCTGTGTAGTTTCATGAAATTCTGTGCAGCGGTTTCAGAGGAGAAGTCGAAAATGTGTCAGCTAATCAGAGCTTGTGGTGGCCATCTTGGATTTCTGATCGGCTCGAAAAACCCAAACATGGTAGAGGGCATTGAGTTCTTGCTTCCTGTGAAGTTTCGAGATATTCTGTGCAGCGGTTTCAGAGGAGAAGTCGAAAATGTGTCAGCCAATCAGAGCCGCCTGTGGCGGCCATCTTGGATTTCAGATCGGCTCAAAAAACACAAAGGTCTCGCGGAACACCTCTAGACTTTTCCATGTAGCGACTTTTCAAAAAAGTGACCACTGTCAAAATTCTTATTTTAAGTAAACTTAAAGTTGCTTTAAATTTTAATAGGAAATGTTGACTTTTGAAGTTTAAATAAATTTGGGAGGATTTTCTGCTGAAAATAGGCATCTTAGACAGATCCGAAACTGTGTAGAAACTCCCATGCAGCCGGCTTACTTTCGGTTTGCTGTTTTGACCATGTACTGAAAAAAGGTAAGAATACCATTCTTGTTCATAGATGATAAATTTGTGAGAAAATGAATCACGGAAGAGGTATGTAATTTGGTACCATTTGAAAGTTTCAGATTTTATCTAGAGATACATAGAAACCGTATTTTGTGGGAAATTTTTTTTCCTTGAGCTATGGCGACCTGAAAATGGGTAGGTTTTGCTCAAATTTACATAATTTTAGAGTCATTTTGGGTATGTTTCCATTCAATGTTCTGGCACATGGAAGCTAGAAGAAAGTAATGTCTATATGTGTTCTAGTACTTTGAGGGGGTATTGTGAATATTAAGATATAAAATGTTAAATAAGTTGGTTGCCATGGCAACAGATTGGGAAAAAAAGAAAAACACCCCTTCCCTCAAAGCGACATTACGCGACAGGTGTTCCGCGAGACCACACTTGGTAGAGGGCATTGAGTATTTGCTTCCTGTGAAGTTTCGTGAAATTATGTGCAGCGGTTGCAGAGGAGATGTCGAAAATGTTAAAAGTTTACGCCGGACGGACGACGGACGGCGCGCTATGACAATAGCTCACTTGAGCTTCGCTCAGGTGAGCTTAAAAGGCCCCCCCTTGCTCTTCCCCTCCAAACATTGGCGAAGAACAGTCCTCTACATTCATTTACCCAGAGAGTATGTAGCGAAAAAAGGGGGGGGGAGCTTTATAAAATTACGGAGTCCAATAGGAAAAGAGATTAAGATCTACCTTCTTCAAAACCTTTTTAATATGGCATTATATGCTTTATCTTTTTTTCTATTCAATTTTAATACACCGAATCTTGGCCGTGGTAGTGATTAATCTTAACTGAATACACAGTACTGATGAAATCATCATAAATCTTGTAAAAATAACCAAAGACAAGCTTGAACAATAGCATAAAAAATCATTTACATATACGTGTCAAGTGTTGTGCAAAAACATTATAGATAGATCTGGCTTGCTTTGGGAGAGGATTCATTTTGACTTTGACGATCTTTTTTTACTGAAGGAGCGACGTCTGGTCTGAGGAAAGAAATGTTTGTTTTCAAACAGGAACGTGTTATATGTCGTGCTGTCCATTTCTATGCCCGTTCTTCTCTTCATTTCCAGGTAGGCTATTTTGGGATCTCTCATACGCAGACTCCTATTGGTAGGATGGAAAGGAATGTCCAATAACTCCCGGATCAACCGTGATAATTCCTATAATGTACAAATATCAATAATTCTTGTCTTCTCTCTTCCCAACGTATTTAGTTTCTGCATCATTAATACCGCTTTGTCTATGAAAAAGCAATTAAACAAAAGAAAGCAAAAATGAATATAACATTTATTGTATATGATTTGAACAAGATTCTGACATGGTACAGTTTGGTAGCAACGCTGGGACTATAATGTTCCTCACTGATAAAATCTGATTCTTAAATATTTCGTGTATGAAATATAGTTACCTCTGAGTTTTTTTTATTATACAAAATATACATGTTCATTTTATGGCACTTATAATTATAGTACCTTGATGTGATTGAAGTCATGGATTCCCATAGCTGGCAGGGCAGACGCATCTATAGCTATCAGTTTTCTTCCGGTGATGAAATTTCGCTCAAAACAACTCTAGATATAAACAAAGAGAAAAACAAAATTAGGAGGTGACATTATTGTACTTTTAGAACGATGCAAAGAAGCAGTATTTTTAAGTTTCAATATTCTTAATATTAATATTCAAAAATGATATATAAATAACAATGTGCACAAGGCAACGAAGCTTATATATTCTAATAATAGATCTTAACTAGAAAGGTTTCTTGTTGCGGTTGCAACAAGAGTGTCTTCCTCCTATACAATTTTTGGTTTGGAAATATGAAGGACGTCACATTTCATGTATTTATATTATATATTTAAGTTTTCAAATAGCAGTAACATTAAATTTTCAAACCGATAATTGTTGGTGAGCAACCATTTGATTGGGGGGGGGGGGGGGGGGGGGGGCAGGAATTATATTGCCAGCCGGTAAATTTTTTTCAGCAATTTTCTGAGCAGGCCATTTTTTTCAGCCATTACCAGAGTCGGAGAAAAATTTTCGCCGGTTCTTCGGGCCGGATTTAAACAAATTGTCAAATGTTGTGAATGTCTGTGTACATGTAAGTTAAACTCCCCGCTGTTACAGAGTATGAGTTAATAACCGTTCCTTCAGATGTCTCTTTGCAATTAGCGAATTTCAGACAGATTGTATGATGTTTAAATAGAACCTTTTCTAGATTTTTGTGCCTATGCGTATTAGGTCTCTGGTAGATACAGCTATGTGAACAGTTTGTATTTATATTAATTAATTTTTTGACTTTAAATTGTCTGGCACAAAGGGCCAGCAAAAATTTCCATATCATGCAATGTATCCTTACTTTTGCATGGTCCGGGAAAAAAAAACTGCCGGCCCTTTGGGCCGGAATATTTTTTTCAGCATTTTTCAGAGCCGGGATTTTTTTTTTGCAAATTCTTCCTGCCCCCTTCCCCCATAAAAAAGGCGAGCTCGTAGCTGTAGAACCAATTTTCTTGAGATGAGAAATGGTAATAACAAGTTACGTTCAATATAAATATATAAATACCATGAGGTTCTCGCTGTGCAGGTTCAAATTTGGACCCCCCCCCCTTCCCTTTTTTCAAAGTTTATTTTGAATTTCCATCATGGCGACATCGTTCAATATAAACAGAACTGTTTTCGAAAAACGAGGGGAGGGAAGAATGTTGGAGAAATTGTTCATCAATTTGTAAATAAACCAACCGAAAATTATGTTCGAACGTTTGCTAGAATTAGAAATTAAACTTGATGTTCAAAATATAGTTATTGAAGTTTAGAAACAGGTTTGTAGGTTAGAAATCGGAATCAAACTACCACTTTTTGTGTGTAAATTCTGGTTTGTAGCTGATCTCTTCTAAATTAATCAACTGTTTTAAAATCAAATTGTGTATATCGAAATGTATTTATGAAATGCATATTCATCATTGCCGTGAAATCGGAATTTGAAAATCTCAACACTGCTTTTCTCGAGTCGGACTCGGACTACCAATTTTAGTGTGCGCCCGATCTGTTGGCGTGAAGGTGTATCGAAATACCCAACTCAAAATTTCGATGCTCATATCTTTTCAACAGTAAGAGATAGGAAAAATCAGAAAGACTAAATAAGACAGATATATGGATAAAAAATAATAATATTGAAATTTTTAGGAAACTTCATAGGCTTAATTTTTGTTTACTATTATAAGCAAAAAAGTGTCTTCCTCCTATGAACTTCTGAATTTGGAAATATGAAGGACGGTGAAGGACGTCATCGTAATAAATCGTTACAGTGTGCATCTAGCATTTCATATCTTGCATGGCTGTCGACTTTCAAAAAGAATGGAAATTGTAGATAGCAAAATACGAGATATTTAAGCTTACAAATAGCAAAACATGAAATTTTCGGTCCTTTTGAGTAATTCGACGCTCCCGTCAAATATTTGAATCTACTAAAAAACATGATAAAAAAAATAACAGAGACCAAAAATAAAAAAGACCAATCTAGCTTTTACTCCAAACGTAACGTTGGAGAACTTTCATTGTCCTAGCTTACAGGGTTCTTGAGAAATCGCTGATCCAATTTTCCACGGTTACGAAAACAATAGGTCTTCCGACGGAAGTCGGAAGACCTAATTAGAAATGAAGTATTGAGGACTAAGATTCGTATGATCAATCGTACATGTCTGAAATAACACGAAGAATCAAAGGTGCAAACGAAGCGAAGTTGCGAAAAAAGTTGTCATGAGAACGAAAGAAGATTTGATGCGAACACTAAAACTGGCCAGCTTCCTGACACCTCTATCGACA
The DNA here is from genome assembly GCA_033119305.1 of Pinctada imbricata. Classification (NCBI taxonomy): domain Eukaryota; kingdom Metazoa; phylum Mollusca; class Bivalvia; order Pterioida; family Pteriidae; genus Pinctada; species Pinctada imbricata. The sequence continues at coordinate 5,635,645 of VSWD01000009.1, read as the reverse complement.
AGTATTAGCTTTTACAAAAAGCTTGTCGTCAGTTAGCTGACTTTTAAAAATAATTTAAATTAAATGTTGTAAATTCTATTAAGGAAAAAACAGGAAAATATGATCCGTATTACTCATTGTTACTCCTGTATTTCTGGTTTTCCGTTGTAAATTTATTCCAATTCAAGCGACGTAAAATACTGAGGATGTGCATGCAAGGACTTTTCGATGCATCTTTCGTAAGAAAATGCATTGATACGATATGACTTTCAATTGTCAGGTCACCTAGACACTTGAGCCGACCTGATGTAAGGATCTTATGTACAATGTTTGAATAACCTAGACGAATATTTGCATTTTTTTCAATTGTTGACCAATCATATTGCCAAGAGGTATTCTATCCGTGCAAGGAGGTCTCGAATGATTACAGTATACCGTCAGTCATTACCGAGTCATGACTGACGGTAATCATGAGTCTATGACACACACAAAAACACAGAGACAAATTAGAAATTATACAGAGAAGAGCAGCACGTTATGTTATGCCCTGTTTACACGACGGGTTTAATGCGCATTAAATCGAATTTAATGCGCATTAGATTTTAGCTGCGTTCACACGAGGAATCTAATGCGCATTAGTTTAATTCGCATTAGATTTAATGCGCATTAGATTTTGCCGTGTGAACGCAAAGCGAATCTAATTCGCATTAAATCTGGCGCATGCGTATATGATTACTAGAATTCTACAGTACATTTCCATTATAACTGGGCACTTTTAATCACCCTTGGACCTCGAAACATAGAACAAGAGGTAAAAATACTTGATTTCATTCACAATGAACCTTCTAAGTAACTGTACTGCGTCTCTTAACTTACGTAGAGTAACATTATATTATGACGTCATTTTATCTCACAATGACGTCATGCAATGTATGCATAAGCCCAACTTACGAAGAGGTAAATTATTATGAGCAAAACAACATACAGGCATGCATTCGACCCTTTTACTATCTAAAGTATACGGCTCTCAGTGCAAATGTACCAAAATCTAATGCGCATTAGAATGTGTCGTGTGAACGCAATGCGAATCTAATTCGCATTAGAATAAAGCGCATCAAATCTAATGCGAATTAGATTTAATGCGCACTCGTGTGAACAGGGCATTACTACACAAATATCACAACAGTAGCGTCACAAACTTGTTAAGGTGCGTCATTGGTAACGATTCAAGACCATTCTTGCGCATCTCCCGTTTTAGCACTCATTGAGCTTGAATTATATAAATATTTCAATTTATTATGGAAAATGTATCATTTCTGACTCTATTGAAGACTTAAATTCATTACATACCTAAAAGAGGATAAGTTTGAAAATTTGTTCTAAAGTGAGTGAAGTATCTGCAAGAAAATGCTTCGCGGTGATTTAGAACTATAAAAATTGAGCTGGAGGTACTCTTGATTTCTCTTACGTAAGTATTAAATAACCCACCAGTTCCTGTATATATTTTATTATTTTTAACCTGCACTTGAGGAGTCTACCAATGCCTCGCAATATTTTAAGGAAGTACGATGATACGCCAGAGTGCGGAATGTACTGTATTGGAAGAAGAAGAACCCCTGAATTTCGTTTTATTTTTAAAATTCCACCCAAATGAAGGCAAATTCTACCGCGCTGATACTTTTTCAAGAAAACCACATAATGGCACAGTTCTTGAGCATTTGTTCTCTCTTATTTCACCACGGACATTTTAACAGACCATATGTTCCTTACGGATATATTTCATCATGTAAAGTACCGGTATGTTGTTTTATATAATTTCGCCTCTAAAGGACAAAAAGTTAAGTTACCTTATACTGGGTAAATCCGACGTCTCCTACCCATTGGCTCACTTCTTCCTGTGTCCAGTATAAAGGTTCTGGTAATCCACTGCGGATATCTGCAGCAATCGCGCGCTTATATGTGGCATTTGACATAATTTAAGTACTATTTCAAATTGGAGAAAAATGAAAAATGAATTTGAGAAAAAGGAAAAGAAAAACGCGAGAAGTGTAAAACCTTGCAGTTGTCGCTTTAGGTTACGCTTTTGTGACGTCATAGCACACAACGCCGAACATTTGGAACTCCACAACTTTTACTTCCTCAGAGTGAAAAGTAAGAAAAGGGACGAGGCTATCCTACTGAGACGACGCACTCCGGGCGAGGTTCAAATCAAATCGACTTTGATGACGTTTTCAAGTCGTGCGACAAAAGATGGACATCACATTCAAATTTTGGGAACCTTGCAAATCATGGACTTGTTCCAACACCTCATTATCATTACGACTCGTGACCTGGACATAACTCATTCTCAAGAACAAAATACACAACGAGAAATATGGAGAGTTCTATCACAAAATGCATAGTATTACCTTTGAACATTGAATTTATTTAAGGGGGCGCTTACAATGTTTTTGGGAAAATTGTTTATTCTAAAGTCTGAAGCGAACACTCCCTCCTTCATTCGGATCACCTCGCCCTTTATTTATAACGGCATAAAAAGACTCGGATGCCAATGGTGGAAGGTTTTACATCGAATCGATGTAAAAGTAAAAAGGCACTTTTTCAACATACAAAATTCTCAAACTTGATTGAATGATGTTGTGAGTAACATATTTGTTAGTTCCGATCCAGTGTTGAAACTTGTATTTCATGAAAGATTATAACAAAAACTAATATACCAACGGGGAACTAATTTTAAAATGGCGCCGTCTGACGTCCGAGTCTTTTTTCGAAGGAAAAGGTCGAGGCTGATCCGAATGTCCCTCCTTGTGTTTAATTTTTTTCTAAAAAAAGCTTTAGGCTTTCTTTTTGGTTCTACTTACTTAGATAATGTAACTTGCATTATACATGTAATATGATTCATGTGATATTAGGATATGTATGGCAAGCCAATATGGACAAAAATAGGTATTTTCTAATATTAGAAATTCATTTTCTAATATTAGATATTCATTTTCTAATATTAGAAAATCATTTTCAAATATTAGAAATTCATTTTCTAATATTTGAAATTCATTTTCTAATATTTGAAATTCATTTTCTAATATTTGAAATTCATTTTCTAATATAAGAAATTCATTTTCTAATATAAGAAATTCAGTTTATTTTCTAATATTAGAAATTCATTTTCTAATATTAGAAATTTATTTTCTAATATTTGAAAATGATTTTCTAATATTAGAAAATCATTTTTCTTATATTAGAAAATCATTTTCAAATATTAGAAAATGAATTTCTAATATTAGAAAAAAGTCTGTATTATCTAATATTAGAAAATGAATTTCTTATATTAGAAAATCATGGAATATTAGAAATTCATTTCCTAATACTGTATTTGAAATTCATTTTCTAATATTTGAAATTCATTTTCTAATATTTGAAATTCATTTTCTTATATTTGAAATTCATTTTCTAATATTTGAAATTCAGTTTATTTTCTAATATTAGAAATTCATTTTTTAATATTAGAAATTCATTTTCTAAGATTTGAAAATGATTTTCAAATATTAGAAAATGAATTTTTAATATTAGAAAATGAATTCTTAATATTAGATAATAGACGATAATTTCTAATATTAGAAAATAAATTTCTAATATTAGAAAATGAATTTTTAATATTAGAAAATTAATTTCTAATATAAAAAAATGAATTTCTAATATTAGAAAATGAATTTTTAATAATAGAAAGTAATTTCTAATATTAGAAAATAATTTCTAATATTAGAAAATAATTTCTAATATTAGAAAATAATTTCTAATATTAAAAAATGAATTTCTAATATTAAGAAAATAATTTCTAATATTAAGAAAATAATTTCTAATATTAAGAAATGAATTTCTAATATTAAGAAACTATTTTTGTCCACATTGGCTTGCCATAGATATGTTTAAACTTTACTTATTAGCAGGGCACGCTTTTAGCACCGCCACTCTATAATATATTCCGTACTTGAATTGAACTCTGGAGATTGTCCATCGTGTTTCTGTACAGTTGTGTTATTGTCTCCGTCTGTTTGTCCTACGTGTTTCTGTACAGCTGTCTTATTGTCTCCGTCTGTTTGTCCATCGTGTTTCTGTACAGCTGTGTTATTGTCTCCGTCTGTTTGTCCTACGTGTTTCTGTACAGCTGTGTTATTGTCTCCGTCTGTTTGTCCTACGTATTTCTGTACAGCTGTGTTATTGTCTCCGTCTGTTTGTCCTTCGTGTTTCTGTACAGCTGTGTTATTGTCTCCGTCTGTTTGTCCTTCATGTTTCTGCACAGCTGTGTTATTGTCTCCGTCTGTTTGTCCTACGTGTTTCTGTACAGCTGTGTTATTGTCTCTTTCTGTTTGTCCTTCGTGTTTCTGTACAGCTGTGTAATTGTCTCCGTCTGTTTGTCCTTTATGTTTCTGTACAGCTGTGTTACTGTCTCCGTCTGTTTGTCCTTGGCGTTTCTGTACAGCTGTGTTATTGTCTCCGTCTGTTTGTCCTTCATGTTTCTGTACAGCTGTGTTATTGTCTCCGTCTGTTTGTCCTTCATGTTTCTGTACAGCTGTGTTACTGTCTCCGTCTGTTTGTCCTTCGTGTTTCTGTACAGCTGTGTTATTGTCTCCGTCTGTTTGTCCTTCATGTTTCTGCACAGCTGTGTTGTTGTCTCCGGCTGTTTGTCCTTCGTGTTTCTGTACAGCTGTGTAATTGTCTCCGTCTGTTTGTCCTTCGTGTTTCTGTACAGCTGTGTTATTGTCTCCGTCTGAATTTCTAATATTAAGAAAATAATTTCTAATATTAAGAAATGAATTTCTGATATTAGAAAAAGACCATTTTTGTCCACATTGGCTTGCCATAGATATGTTTAAACTTTACTTATTAGCAGGACACGCTTTTAGCAGCGCCACTCTATAATATATTCCGTACTTGAATTGAACTCTGGAGATTGTCCATCGTGTTTCTGTACAGTTGTGTTATTGTCTCCGTCTGTTTGTCCTACGTGTTTCTGTACAGCTGTCTTATTGTCTCCGTCTGTTTGTCCTTCGTGTTTCTGTACAGCTGTGTTATTGTCTCCGTCTGTTTGTCCTACGTGTTTCTGTACAGCTGTGTTATTGTCTCCGTCTGTTTGTCCTACGTATTTCTGTACAGCTGTGTTATTGTCTCCGTCTGTTTGTCCTTCGTGTTTCTGTACAGCTGTGTTATTGTCTCCGTCAGTTTGTCCTTCATGTTTCTGCACAGCTGTGTTATTGTCTCCGTCTGTTTGTCCTACGTGTTTCTGTACAGCTGTGTTATTGTCTCTTTTTGTTTGTCCTTCGTGTTTCTGTACAGCCGTGTAATTGTCTCCGTCTGTTTGTCCTTCATGTTTCTGTACAGCTGTGTTACTGTCTCCGTCTGTTTGTCCTTGGCGTTTCTGTACAGCTGTGTTATTGTCTCCGTCTGTTTGTCCTTCATGTTTCTGTACAGCTGTGTTAATGTCTCCGTCTCTTTGTCCTTCGTGTTTCTGTACAGCTGTGTTATTGTCTCCGTCTGTTTTTCCTTCATGTTTCTGCACAGCTGCGTTATTGTCTCCGTCTGTTTGTCCTTCGTGTTTCTGTACAGCTGTGTAATTGTCTCCGTCTGTTTGTCCTTCGTGTTTCTGTACAGCTTTGTTATTGTCTCTTTCTGTTTATCCTTCGTGTTTCTGTACAGCTGTGTTATTGTCTCCGTCTGTTTGTCCTTCATGTTTCTGTACAGCTGTGTTACTGTCTCCGTCTCTTTGTCCTTCGTGTTTCTGTAAAGCTGTGTTATTGTCTCCGTCTGTTTGTCCTTGGTGTTTCTGTACAGCTGTGTTATTGTCTCCGTCTGTTTGTCCTTCATGTTTCTGTACAGCTGTGTTATTGTCTCTTTCTGTTTATCCTTAGTGTTTCTGTACAGCTGTGTTATTGTCTCCGTCTGTTTGTCCTTCATGTTTCTGTACAGCTGTGTTACTGTCTCCGTCTCTTTGTCCTTCGTGTTTCTGTACAGCTGTGTTATTGTCTTCGTCTGTTTGTCCTTCATGTTTCTGTACAGCTGTGTTACTGTCTCCGTCTGTTTGTCCTTCATGTTTCTGTACAGCTGTGTTATTGTCTCCGTATGTTTGTCCTTCATGTTTCTGTACAGCTGTGTTATTGTCTCCGTCTGTTTGTTCTTCATGTTTCTGTACAGCTGTGTTACTGTCTCCGTCTGTTTGTCCTTCATGTTTCTGTGCAGCTGTGTTACTGTCTCCGTCTGTTTGTCCTTCGTGTTTCTGTACAGCTGTGTTATTGTCTGCGTCTGTTTGTCCTTCATGTTTCTGTACAGCTGTGTTATTGTCTCCGTCTGTTTGTCCGTCATGTTTCTGTACAGCTGTATTTGTAAACCTTTTGATTTCGAATTTAGATTCTGATTTTCACTTTTGTGTTTACACAAGTTAACAAGTACCTATATAACTTAAAATAAGATGTAAAGTGTGCTCGACAAAAGGGAAAAAAAGTAAAGAGTCCAAAGTCAAGATCATGAGTTCAAATCTTTTGGTCCTATCTGACACTTACAGCTGACGGACAGACAGACGCCGGACAAAGTGACCCATAGGTGTCACAGTGCTTCGCAGGCGACACAACAATGATATAAGACATATAAAACACAGATTTGAGTTAGGTTACAATTTTTGTGTCGCCTGCGAAGCATAGCGACACTTAGGGATCACTTTGTCCGTTGTCCGTCTGTCCGTCTGTCTGTCTGTCTGTCACACTTTGGGTGTCACAGCCCATAACTTTTGATTGGTAAGTGATAGGGCTTTGATATTTCACATGTGTATTCCTTGTGACAAGACCTTCTTACACATACCATGGTTTTTGACCTAGTGACCTTGACCTACATATTTGACCTACTTTTCACAAAAAAATAAGAATGGATATATCTTATGATTGGTAAGTGATAGGGCTTTGGTATTTCACATGTGTATTCCTTGTGACAAGACCTTCTTACACGTACCATAATTTTTGACCTAGTGACCTTGACCTAGATATTTGACCTACTTTTCAAAAAAATTAAGAATGATTATATCTTTTGATTGGTAAGTGTTAGGACTTTGATATTTCACATGTGCAATCCTTGTGGCAAGACCATTCTACACATACCATAATTTTTGACCTTGTGACCTTGACCTACATATTTGACCTACTTTTGAAAAAAAGATAAGATTCGCTATATCTTTTGATTGGTAAGTGATAGGGCTTTGATATTTCACATGTGTATTCCTTGTGACAAGACCTTCCTACACATACCATGGTTTTTGACCTTTTGACCTTGACCTACATATTTGACCTTCTTTTCACAAAAAATTAAGGATGGATATATCTTATGATTGGTAAGTGATAGGGCTTTGGTATTTCACATGAGTATTCCTTGTGACAAGACCTTTCTACACAGACCATAATATTTGACCTTTTGAACTTGACCTAGATATTTGATCTACTTTTCAAGAAATGTAATATTGGCTATATCTTTTGATTGGTAGGTGATAGGGCTTTGATATTTCACATGTATTTTCCTTTTAACAATGCCATTCTACACATACCATAATTTTTTACCTTTTGACCTTGACCTAGATATTTGACCTACTTTTCTAAGGTTGTATATATCTTTTAATTGGTACAGTAGGTGATAGGTCTTTAATATTTCTTATGATGAGACCTTTTTGTTACCAATTTTTACGTATTGACCTTGACCTAGATGATTGACACTCTTTTCTGAAAATTTGAGAATCACCACAATTTTTAATTTGTAATTAAGTGGTCTGATATTTCAAATGAATTTCATTTGAAAAGACTTTTCTACTGATACCAATAATTTTGACCACTTTCTAGAATAATAATCAAACCGCTTCGCAGGCGACACAAGCATTCCTTGGATTGCTATTTTTTATATATGTCTTTGAGATTCTGAGCATCCATTGGAATTTATCCATTTGCATATTACTATAGTTTTGAAATAATAAAGATAGATAACTTTTACTATATCCCTTGGTAATAAAGCCGTACTGAGCAGGAAATCTGAACATGCTAAATTAAATGTTGAATTGAATTTATTACTCTCATTGATCATTTTGATATTTCCTGATGCCTACCTTTTATTATATACTTACCATGCGTAATTGTGATAATGAAATATGATTCTTATACATTGTTATTAATTTTCTTTTTTTTTTTTTTCGTTTACCATTGATGTAATAAATAATTAACCCACCAGTGATGTTCTACGTCTATTTCACCATCACTATTGTAGCTCGTGTGCACTACACGTACTACACAAAAGAATAAGATCAAAGTCTTAAACAGGACAACTTGCAACTTGTAGATCTACACAGCGAAACTCACACGCATAACATCATAGAAATCAGATAAGGCCATGGTAATAAAATATTTTGTTTTATGTCCGCGGGCGGGTACCTTTAAGTTTTAGGAGAAATGCCACAGGGATGGGGTATCATCGCTTGGTCACAATTAAACCCTTATCATCAATACAAACCCTTTCTTCTATATGTCTATATTAAAAACCCCAAAGATCTGACCATGGATACGAACACGACCGCCAAGACTCGGATTAGCCGATTTGTTTTTATGCCCCCGTAATCGGAGATTCGGTGGCATATAGTTTTTTGTCTGTCTGTCTGTTTCTCTGTTTGTCAGCAAAAACTTTTACCTTGGCCATAACTTTTGAATGGTAAGTGATAATCGGGCTAGCTTTCATATTTCACATGTGCATTCCTTGTAACAAGACCTTGGAACCATGGATACCAAACTTTTTGACCTTGTGACCTTGACCTTGAGTTTGACGTACTTTTGAAAAAAATTAACCTTGGCCATAACTTCTGAATAGTAAAGTGATATAGGGCGTTCATATTTCACATGTGTATTCCTTGTGACAAGACATTTCAATGGATCAAGGTCCTCAATATCTCATGTAGGATTTTTTTTCTGATTTAAACACATTCATTTGTGTATTAATAACCGTCAGATTTCATTTGTACTCAGATGAGCAATTTGGCTTGTGACAATGCCTTTGCATTGATACCATTTTTTTCACCTTACAAAATTAATGTTGTACTGACAAAGATGCCGACGAGGGCATTCATTTTTCACAAACACAGATTTTATTTATTTGGATATGAAAATTGAAACACATGGAATTGAATTGATCTATTGCTATATTCGAAACCTTTCAATATCCCACTTGTCTTATGTGTCCGGATCTTTGAAACCGCATTTGGTCCTCTTGTTTACATTTAATTAGGAGAAAGTGAAAGTACAGCCATTGTCAGAGCTTAGGTGATAAATTCCTTTGTGCTGAGTTGTAATGCTGTCATAACATCAAAATACCAAGTTAAGACAGACAAAATGTCTATGAGGGATGCCTTTAACCGGGCCAATGTGTGGTGTATCGGTCTCATCTTTAGTGTGCAGCCTTTCCTTGTTGAGGTCGCCTACTTTTGCTTTTTCTTGTCAAGGCACATGACTTTGCCCATTTTTCAACAATATGTAAGGGCAGAAATATTTAAACAACATGGATTAAATGTATCCACTGTACAACTACAAAATTCAGATTTAAATGGTAGCACCAGTTCAGCGAAATATGTAGAGGCTCAAAGAGAGAGTACGTACACAGTGCTCAGTTTACAACTAGCGGAGGGACTGCCAGCAGTGGTAACTGTGGTGATCCTTGGTGCTGTCAGTGACCGAACTGGTCGAAGAAAAATTCTATTATGGATTCCAGCACTTGGTGGACTTGTATACTCATTGATATATGTGCTTATTATGTATACTGGTTGGACACTTGATGGTCTATTTTTGGCATCAGCAATACGCGGTTTGAGCGGAAGTATGACAGCTTTCTTAGCAGGTGGAACTTACTTTGCTATAAACTCTGTAGCCAAGGAGAAGAGGTCATCAAGGCTTGCCATACAGGAATTCCTTAATGGAATTTCATACGCTCTTGCCAACATCATGGTTGGATATTGGGTTAAAGCATCCGGATTTACTCAGCCACTATGGTTTACTGTGATATTTGCTAGCATAACATTTCTTGTAGCTTTTTTCCTAGTCAAAGACATAAAGAATGAGCCTGAAAACAGCATTAACAATAGATACACAAGTGAGAACTGTTGCATTGACACATTCAAACCTATGGGAAAATTCTTTAAATGTCATAAAGACAAGAAGCTTATAAAGATATGGTTGGCTGTACTGGCATTTCAGACATACTCCATTGTCCATATTGGACAAATTGATACATTAGTCTTGTATCTATCTGGAAAGCCAATGCTATGGGAATCTCATCGTATAGGAACATTCTTGTCTGTCCTGATGGGAGTTGCTGCCCTTGGAACACTGGTAACGCCCCCTGTTTTGAGGAACTGGTTTTCCGACATTCATATAACTTTCGGAGGTTTATTCTCTAAAGCTGTAGGGACAATGTGGATCGCTGTCATACACAATGAAACAGTCCTGTATTTTGGTAAGTACAGTACATGTACATGTAAAGAGCTCCAAGAATATTATTGTTCAAGATGTATACTTTATAGCTTATGTTGGCTATACAATATACAGTATAGGTACATTGATTTCAATTTTGATACATTGTAATTATGTTTAAATTTATACAAATTTTCTCGACAGTATCTTATACATATAAGTCATGATAAGTTGTAAAAATGAAAACTTTATGATAAACAAAGCACTTGTGCTTCATTTTAACAATATAACATTTGTATACATTTGTATTCTATATGAAACTACAATTTACAAAGCGTTCTACCACTCCATCATATCTGTATATTATAACAAGAAGAGCCAACCTCATTTGGCATATTTTGGACTTGGTAAACATACTTCTAATTAGCAGGGAAATTATATCTATTTTTCAAAGCAAAGGAACAATTTTCTGACGAGTCTTTTTTTGTGTTATAGCAATCTTCTTACTGGTATTAGAGCTGATACCGTTCCCCATGCTGAGGTCAATAGTGGCAAATGGATTTGAAACAGCTGATCAAGGTTAGTACATATTGTAGAGCTGATACTGTTCCCCATGCTGAGGTCTATAGTGGCAAATGGATTTTGAACAGCTGATCAAGGTATGTACATATTGTAGAGCTGATACCGTTCCCCATGCTGAGGTCAATAGTGGCAAATGAATTTTGAACAGCTGATCAAGGTAAGTACATATTGTAGAGCTGATACCGTTCCCTATGCTGCGGTCTATAGTGGCAAATGAATTTTGAACAGCTGATCAAGGTAAGTACCTATTGCAGAGCTGATACTGTTCCCAATGCTGAGGTCAATAGTGGCAAATGAATTTTGAACAGGTGATCAAGGTATGTACATATTGTAGAGCTGATACCGTTCCCCATGCTGAGGTCTATAGTGGCAAATGAATTTTGAACAGGTGATCAAGGTATGTACATATTGTAGAGCTGATACTGTTCCCAATGCTGAGGTCAATAGTGGCAAATGAATTTTGAACAGCTGATCAAGGTAAGTACATATTGTAGAGCTGATACCGTTCCCAATGCTGAGGTCAATAGTGGCAAATGAATTTTGAACAGCTGATCAAGGTAAGTACATATTGTAGAGCTGATACCGTTCCCCATGCTGAGGCCAATAGTGGCAAATGAATTTTGAACAGCTGATCAAGGTAAGTACATATTGTAGAGCTGATACCGTTCCCAATGCTGAGGTCAATAGTGGCAAATGGATTTGAAACAGCTGATCAAGGTATGTACATATTGTAGAGCTGATACCGTTCCCTATGCTGAGGTCTATAGTGGCAAATGAATTTTGAACAGCTGATCAAGGTAAGTACCTATTGCAGAGCTGATACTGTTCCCAATGCTGAGGTCAATAGTGGCAAATGAATTTTGAACAGCTGATCAAGGTAAGTACATATTGTAGAGCTGATACCGTTCCCCATGCTGAGGTCTATAGTGGCAAATGAATTTTGAACAGCTGATCAAGGTAAGTACCTATTGCAGAGCTGATACTGTTCCCAATGCTGAGGTCAATAGTGGCAAATGAATTTTGAACAGCTGATCAAGGTAAGTACATATTGTAAAGCTGATACCGTTCCCTATGCTGAGGTCAATAGTGGCAAATGAATTTTGAACAGGTGATCAAGGTAAGTACATATTGTAGAGCTGATACCGTTCCCTATGCTGAGGTCAATAGTGGCAAATGAATTTTGAACAGCTGATCAAGGTAAGTACATATTGTAGAGCTGATACCATTCCCCATGCTGCGGTCTATAGTGGCAAATGGATTTGTAACAGCTGATCAAGGTTAGTACATGTTGTAGAGATTTGTATTTGTATACACATATATCATGCACTTGTACCTGATATTTATTATTTTAATCTTAGACATATGTTACATGTATTTCACATTATCATTTAATATATCAAACATGTTAAATGAAGATAAATGGATATAATCATGATAATGACCAGGGCTGTCGCTAGGCCTAATTTTGGGACGATATTCGGCCCCATTCCCAATGCAAAATAGTATCTTTTTTTCCCAGTTTAGTTCATAAAAATTCCGAATTCACAGACTTTTGTCCTGAATCAAACGTTTAACAGAGATTGAGATACAGAAAGTGTGATAAAAAGGACCATATAAGAGAGCATATATAATTTGTACATGACCCTGAATATGCCTTAAAAAGATAATTTTCAAAACTATTTGACTATGTAAAGGTTAACATTGAAAATTTCAAATATTTCATATTAGCTAGAAAATTCCCAATTTGGTAAAAATATAGCTATTTTTCCAAATTTGAAAGGCCCCGGCCCCTGTCCAAAAATACCCAGCGACAGCTGTGATGACTGTAAAACAAAGTATATGTAGATTTGATGATGTATTTATTTTGTCTTTGTAACCTGACTTATTTCTTTTAGGGACTCTGTTTGCATTGATGCATTGTGGAGAGAGTGTGTCATACTTTCTTGCCCCGTTTATGTTCCAGTCTATATACGCCGGTACACTTCACTATTACAGCGGCTTCGTCTTCGTTATATCAGTCATCTTACTCGTATTCCCCGTCGCTTTTACAATGTAAGTTAATTGAAACATTTTTTTTATTTCAAATGTGTGTCATAAATTTACTAGTACTTAAAAACTTTGTCTGTTATTGAGAATTAGAAGGAGTCATAAAATTTATTTTGTTGCAGTTTTTATATGCAAATCTTTAGTCTGTCTGTCCCCACATATCATTGTTGATAGAATACAGTCAAAGTATGAGTCATAGAAATACAAAAAATGGTATCATCACGACAAAAGAAGAATGGTACTGATTAAAGTCAGTATCCATTTTAAGGAGAATTAGAATTTCATACCAATATATAAGTGAGACATTAGTACATATATTTTTATTTTCAGTGCAATAAAATTCCTGGACATGAATCAGCCAGACAGGGTGGAGTATGAACCAATGGATGGAGAAACGGAGATGTGCGGTACTGATGACCCAGTGGAACGGCCGGCAGACGTAGGGGAGCGTCAAGCCATCAGTATAATACCTGTAGGAGAGCCCAGACCTGCAGCCGTATGAGGCACATAATAGTGTGACGTCAGACGTGCTTATCAGATTGTACCAAAGTATTGACAGCATGCAGCTTTAGTGAGGTAAACTTTCCCACTTGTTTGGGACTTACATTTTCCGCATTTGTCAGATGTTAAATGTGCCCCACAAAGTGGATACTCATGTTTTGCCAAAGGTAACGTAGGTGTAAGTTTTATGAAATGTAGAAAATATTTAATGGTAAAAACTACAACGCTTAAAGCAGAGTACATGTATATTCACTTAAAGTTGTATGCATTGTCATTGTTAATGGATTTTGTCATAATGTGATATGGTTCAGTGATACCGTTTCGATTTATAATCTACCTGTTGTGTTAAAGGTATATCAATATGTTTGTTAGTTATATATAGAAAAGTGCATGTGTACAATTGTATTCATTACCTTTACAATTATTGATAATGAATAATGAAACTGACAAAAATATGTTGCTACATAAGTAAATTGTTGAATTATTTGTGAATTTCAATTTTTGTACTAAGGAAAACCAAATGTTTTTATTTTCAAGTTACATAATTTTTAGCTCACCTCGACGAATTTGAGATGAGCTTATGCTATACCCCCGGTGTCTGAGTCCGCATCCAGTTAAAGTTTTTGGGGTAACTCAGTATCTAACAAAGTAGATGCTACAGTGACCAAACTTGCACAAGTGATTGATCTTGGGACGCTGATGTAAACCCCTGCATCAGATGCTGCATCTGACCTCCATTTTCCGGTTCAGTGACTTGCATCCGTGTCTGGTTAAAGTTTTTGGGGTAGCTCAGTATCTGACAAAGCACTGATGCTACAGTGACCAAACTTGCACAAGTGATTCATCTTGGGATGCTGAGGTGAACCCATGCATTAGATGCAGCATCTGACCTACTTTTTCCGCCTGAGTGATTTTGACTTTAAAAGCCAATATTGGGCAAAGTATAAGTGCTACATGTACCAAACTTGCATAGTGGATGTATTTTTGATCAAACTTTCATAAAATGACCTTGACCTACTTTTTCCGCTTGAGTGATTTTGAATGTAAAAGCTAATATTGAGCAAGGTATAAGTGCTACACATACCAAACTTGCATAGTGGATGTATCTTTGATCAAACTTTCATAAAATGACCTTGACCTACTTCTTCTGCTTCAGTGATTTTGCCTTTAAAGGGCAATATTGGGCAAAGTGTAAGCACTACATATATCAAACTTGCATAGTGGAAGTATCTTTGATCAAACCTTCATAAAATGACCTTGACCTACTTTTTCCGCTTGAGTGATTTTGTCTGTAAAAGCCAATATACATGTACTTTGAAAAATGTTTGAATTGAAGTTTGCTGCCACGAGGTGAGCTTCGTAAACCGTGATTACCTATGTTTAATTGTTTCATAAATCATTGCTAGATAGCAATTGGGTTCCAAAGAGCATGAAGGAAGGAATCAACTGCTTAGTTTCAGCCTTGTTAATAGAAATTATGACTTTGTTAATATACTTGTAGTCCATGAAGGCAACATGTAAAATTTGATTCATAAGAAACAAGAATAGTCTTGAATGCTATAGTTTATTTCATTGATGTTGATATATACAATTGCTCATTAAACATGCTACATGCAAAACAAAAATTAGATAAGCTTTATGAACCAAATTATTGTCATGTTAAGCCATGTGTTTGTACGTTTAATGTGAAATTAGATGATTGTTTCCATGTCATACATGTAAATACACTAATTGGTATCAAATACTTAGATCTACACCTAGGTATTAACGTAAGCTAAATAGAATGAATACGGGACGTGCAATTTAAGATATTTTTAATGTTGTAACTGTCATCACAGCTTTACACTCCTATGACATTTTTACTTAAATACACATTTCCACAGTTGCATAGATCCTTTCTGATTACAGATAAAAATGAAAATATTTTTTTTGAATATTATACATGTATTTTTTAAAAAAGAATCTGACTTTCAATTTTTTTTTGGGGGGGGGGGGATATACAGCTAATCTTTTTAGCTATTTGTTATTGATTTTTAGCTCACCTGAGCCAAAGGCTCTAGTGAGCTATTGTCATAGCGATCCGTCCGGCGTCCGTCGTCCGTCGTCTGTCGTGTGTCGTGTGTCGTCTGTCGTCTGTCGTGTGTCGTGTGTCGTCTGTCTGTCGTAAACTTTTCACATTTTCGACTTCTTCTCAAGAATGGCTAAAGGGATTTTGATGAAACTTGGTAGGTATAAAGTACTAATGGTCCCCTACAAGTGTTGTTGTTTTTCGTCCGGATCCCTCAACAGGTGGCGCCACCACAGGCAAAAGTAGGTCACAGGGGGTACCCTCCTTTGACAAACTTCTTCTTCAGAACGGAAGCACGTATCGACAAACCGAAAGCATCAGGATGATCTAGAGAGATGTCTTAAGAAGTGTTGTTATTTTTGGTTCCACTCCGAACTCAAATTTTTGACGCTTTTTTGACGTCTCTTCGGACTTAGTCAGGAATGCTAATTTTTGCACTATTTCTTTAAATAACTCAATAAGTGTATGATTTTACACACTCATTTACTGCATATTTATCATATCTAACTTAATCATTGCTTTGATATGAATTTTATGCTTAAATTTTATTTTTTTGATTTTTTATGAATTTTTTTCTTATGTAAAAAGGAAGGGGGGGGGGGTGATTTTCATACATTTTCTGCTTCTTTTCTATAACCACTCTTCAGATTGTCATGACATTTTGTAGATATGAGGTACTCATGCATGGTACCCTTCAAGTGAAAGAATTTTGTCAAGATATCCACTTTTGGATTTTTAAGGAATATTTTTTAAGATTGTACATAGGTATAGTGTATGTTTTCCATGCCCAATGGACCCATGGGGAGTGGCTTCAAACCCCGGCGGGACCCCAACAAAATTTTTTTCCCTTTTTAGCTCACCTGAGCCAAAGGCTCTAGTGAGCTATTGTCATAGCGATCCGTCCGGCGTCCGTCGTCCGTCGTCTGTCGTGTGTCGTCTGTCGTCTGTCGTGTGTCGTGTGTCGTCTGTCTGTCGTAAACTTTTCACATTTTCGACTTCTTCTCAAGAATGGCTAAAGGGATTTTGATGAAACTTGGTAGGTATAAAGTACTAATGGTCCCCTACAAGTGTTGTTGTTTTTCGTCCGGATCCCTCAACAGGTGGCGCCACCACAGGCAAAAGTAGGTCACAGGGGGTACCCTCCTTTGACAAACTTCTTCTTCAGAACGGAAGCACGTATCGACAAACCGAAAGCATCAGGATGATCTAGAGAGATGTCTTAAGAAGTGTTGTTATTTTTGGTTCCACTCCGAACTCAAATTTTTGACGCTTTTTTGACGTCTCTTCGGACTTAGTCAGGAATGCTAATTTTTGCACTATTTCTTTAAATAACTCAATAAGTGTATGATTTTACACACTCATTTACTGCATATTTATCATATCTAACTTAATCATTGCTTTGATATGAATTTTATGCTTAAATTTTATTTTTTTGATTTTTTATGAATTTTTTTCTTATGTAAAAAGGAAGGGGGGGGGGGTGATTTTCATACATTTTCTGCTTCTTTTCTATAACCACTCTTCAGATTGTCATGACATTTTGTAGATATGAGGTACTCATGCATGGTACCCTTCAAGTGAAAGAATTTTGTCAAGATATCCACTTTTGGATTTTTAAGGAATATTTTTTAAGATTGTACATAGGTATAGTGTATGTTTTCCATGCCCAATGGACCCATGGGGAGTGGCTTCAAACCCCGGCGGGACCCCAACAAAATTTTTTTCCCTTTTTAGCTCACCTGAGCCAAAGGCTCTAGTGAGCTATTGTCATAGCGATCCGTCCGGCGTCCGTCGTCCGTCGTCTGTCGTGTGTCGTGTGTCGTCTGTCGTCTGTCGTCTGTCGTGTGTCGTCTGTCTGTCGTAAACTTTTCACATTTTCGACTTCTTCTCAAGAATGGCTAAAGGGATTTTGATGAAACTTGGTAGGTATAAAGTACTAATGGTCCCCTACAAGTGTTGTTGTTTTTCGTCCGGATCCCTCAACAGGTGGCGCCACCACAGGCAAAAGTAGGTCACAGGGGGTACCCTCCTTTGACAAACTTCTTCTTCAGAACGGAAGCACGTATCGACAAACCGAAAGCATCAGGATGATCTAGAGAGATGTCTTAAGAAGTGTTGTTATTTTTGGTTCCACTCCGAACTCAAATTTTTGACGCTTTTTTGACGTCTCTTCGGACTTAGTCAGGAATGCTAATTTTTGCACTATTTCTTTAAATAACTCAATAAGTGTATGATTTTACACACTCATTTACTGCATATTTATCATATCTAACTTAATCATTGCTTTGATATGAATTTTATGCTTAAATTTTATTTTTTTGATTTTTTATGAATTTTTTTCTTATGTAAAAAGGAAGGGGGGGGGGGGTGATTTTCATACATTTTCTGCTTCTTTTCTATAACCACTCTTCAGATTGTCATGACATTTTGTAGATATGAGGTACTCATGCATGGTACCCTTCAAGTGAAAGAATTTTGTCAAGATATCCACTTTTGGATTTTTAAGGAATATTTTTTAAGATTGTACATAGGTATAGTGTATGTTTTCCATGCCCAATGGACCCATGGGGAGTGGCTTCAAACCCCGGCGGGACCCCAACAAAATTTTTTTCCCTTTTTAGCTCACCTGAGCCAAAGGCTCTAGTGAGCTATTGTCATAGCGATCCGTCCGGCGTCCGTCGTCCGTCGTCTGTCGTGTGTCGTGTGTCGTCTGTCGTCTGTCGTGTGTCGTGTGTCGTCTGTCTGTCGTAAACTTTTCACATTTTCGACTTCTTCTCAAGAATGGCTAAAGGGATTTTGATGAAACTTGGTAGGTATAAAGTACTAATGGTCCCCTACAAGTGTTGTTGTTTTTCGTCCGGATCCCTCAACAGGTGGCGCCACCACAGGCAAAAGTAGGTCACAGGGGGTACCCTCCTTTGACAAACTTCTTCTTCAGAACGGAAGCACGTATCGACAAACCGAAAGCATCAGGATGATCTAGAGAGATGTCTTAAGAAGTGTTGTTATTTTTGGTTCCACTCCGAACTCAAATTTTTGACGCTTTTTTGACGTCTCTTCGGACTTAGTCAGGAATGCTAATTTTTGCACTATTTCTTTAAATAACTCAATAAGTGTATGATTTTACACACTCATTTACTGCATATTTATCATATCTAACTTAATCATTGCTTTGATATGAATTTTATGCTTAAATTTTATTTTTTTGATTTTTTATGAATTTTTTTCTTATGTAAAAAGGAAGGGGGGGGGGGGTGATTTTCATACATTTTCTGCTTCTTTTCTATAACCACTCTTCAGATTGTCATGACATTTTGTAGATATGAGGTACTCATGCATGGTACCCTTCAAGTGAAAGAATTTTGTCAAGATATCCACTTTTGGATTTTTAAGGAATATTTTTTAAGATTGTACATAGGTATAGTGTATGTTTTCCATGCCCAATGGACCCATGGGGAGTGGCTTCAAACCCCGGCGGGACCCCAACAAAATTTTTTTCCCTTTTTAGCTCACCTGAGCCAAAGGCTCTAGTGAGCTATTGTCATAGCGATCCGTCCGGCGTCCGTCGTCCGTCGTCTGTCGTGTGTCGTGTGTCGTCTGTCGTCTGTCGTGTGTCGTGTGTCGTCTGTCTGTCGTAAACTTTTCACATTTTCGACTTCTTCTCAAGAATGGCTAAAGGGATTTTGATGAAACTTGGTAGGTATAAAGTACTAATGGTCCCCTACAAGTGTTGTTGTTTTTCGTCCGGATCCCTCAACAGGTGGCGCCACCACAGGCAAAAGTAGGTCACAGGGGGTACCCTCCTTTGACAAACTTCTTCTTCAGAACGGAAGCACGTATCGACAAACCGAAAGCATCAGGATGATCTAGAGAGATGTCTTAAGAAGTGTTGTTATTTTTGGTTCCACTCCGAACTCAAATTTTTGACGCTTTTTTGACGTCTCTTCGGACTTAGTCAGGAATGCTAATTTTTGCACTATTTCTTTAAATAACTCAATAAGTGTATGATTTTACACACTCATTTACTGCATATTTATCATATCTAACTTAATCATTGCTTTGATATGAATTTTATGCTTAAATTTTATTTTTTTGATTTTTTATGAATTTTTTTCTTATGTAAAAAGGAAGGGGGGGGGGGGGTGATTTTCATACATTTTCTGCTTCTTTTCTATAACCACTCTTCAGATTGTCATGACATTTTGTAGATATGAGGTACTCATGCATGGTACCCTTCAAGTGAAAGAATTTTGTCAAGATATCCACTTTTGGATTTTTAAGGAATATTTTTTAAGATTGTACATAGGTATAGTGTATGTTTTCCATGCCCAATGGACCCATGGGGAGTGGCTTCAAACCCCGGCGGGACCCCAACAAAATTTTTTTCCCTTTTTAGCTCACCTGAGCCAAAGGCTCTAGTGAGCTATTGTCATAGCGATCCGTCCGGCGTCCGTCGTCCGTCGTCTGTCGTGTGTCGTGTGTCGTCTGTCGTCTGTCGTGTGTCGTGTGTCGTCTGTCTGTCGTAAACTTTTCACATTTTCGACTTCTTCTCAAGAATGGCTAAAGGGATTTTGATGAAACTTGGTAGGTATAAAGTACTAATGGTCCCCTACAAGTGTTGTTGTTTTTCGTCCGGATCCCTCAACAGGTGGCGCCACCACAGGCAAAAGTAGGTCACAGGGGGTACCCTCCTTTGACAAACTTCTTCTTCAGAACGGAAGCACGTATCGACAAACCGAAAGCATCAGGATGATCTAGAGAGATGTCTTAAGAAGTGTTGTTATTTTTGGTTCCACTCCGAACTCAAATTTTTGACGCTTTTTTGACGTCTCTTCGGACTTAGTCAGGAATGCTAATTTTTGCACTATTTCTTTAAATAACTCAATAAGTGTATGATTTTACACACTCATTTACTGCATATTTATCATATCTAACTTACTTTTTTTCTTAGATTGTCATAAAACTTGGTAGGTATGAGGTACTCATGGTTCCCTACATAGTGAAAGAATTTTGTCAAGATATCCTCATTTGGATTTTTACGGAAAAACATTCATAGATACAATGTAGGTTTTCCATACCCAAGAGTAGTGGTTCAAACCCCGGCAGGACCCCACTTTTGCAGTTTTTTTTCTCCTTTTTTTTATATTTTAATAATCGTTAGAATAGAAAGTGTGAAAGAATTCTGTCAAAATATCAACTTTTAGATTTTTCATGATTTTTTAAACAGACAAGCTAGTTTGGCTTTGTGTACTTATTTTCGTACGTCGAAATAACTCAGGCACACATGCAATCAAATATATACTCTGAATTTATTTTTGAGATGTTGACTTTTTCCATACATGCATATTATATAACAATTTCCCTATATAATGATTATTTTCTCCTATGGTAAACAAAGTCGCCATATATCTTGTGTTACAGATTTGATTGGTTAATTCCTCCACGCCCATTTAATAGTCACGGTGGGTAATCTCGCAACGCAGAACAC
Source organism: Pinctada imbricata (assembly GCA_033119305.1). Lineage (NCBI taxonomy): Eukaryota > Metazoa > Mollusca > Bivalvia > Pterioida > Pteriidae > Pinctada > Pinctada imbricata. Next base: position 5,614,506 of record VSWD01000009.1, on the reverse strand, counting down.
TAGGTTTATCTAAAATTTCGTGTATTACAAATTATTTTTCACAAAAAGGGGAATGTGATGCAGTGTAAGGATGCCTTAGATACGAGTTTTATCGAAAGTAAGAGAGGTAATATCCTTTTATAAAGCCGAAAAACTATCGGCATGATTGGTGTAGATGAAAGTGAAAGTAGAACGCCGATCGTGTTGGTGCATTATAAAAAGCTATAATATCCACCTTATTTTGGATACAACTCATAGTTAGGGCGTTGTTACACTGCATCACATTTCCCTTTTTGTAATAAATTATCTATTTTGCGCAAAAATATTGAAAAATAAATTGTTCTGCGTTGCGAGATTACCCACCGTGTTAGTACTGTACACGTGATACATTTCAGGAGATTAATAGATGATCTATCGTGCAAACAAAATTGTACTGCCGGTATTTAATAGATTTTATTTAATGTGCATATACTGGGAACACTTTCATGCTTGTTATTATTCATGTACTTGGAACAATTCCATACTTGTCATCATTTATAAACTTAGCTCGAATTTCCTTTGTCTTAGGACTCTCTTAGATGAATTGTATACGGACTGATTTCTTGAAGAAACATCTAATGAGTAATCCCTTCCCGAGGATTTTGAGAATGTAGTGGGGTTCTGTAGCTAAGGGGGGAACGATGCCCCAGAGACAAAAAACTGAAAAAGGGAGGGTAGGGGGGCTTTTTACAACTCTGTGTTTAAGGCCATAATATAAGCAAAATTTGATTTTTTCCCTTTTAAAGTCATTCATTTATTTATTCTAAACATGTTCACATGAAATGCACAAGATTTTGGAATGAAATAAACAGGAGTGTGCAGTTTATTTCTACACAATGTGTATTTCACGGTAAAATGCCTACATTGTAGTCAATGAATACGAAATACAACGATATTTCAGACTCAAGATTTTAAAATTTATGGCAAAAATTGATACCAGTCTTTTGAATTTAATTTCTAGTATCTTGTTCAGACTATCATTATGTTTTAAAGTTTATAGATATCCATATTAGCCAGATTGTTCTTAATTTTCAACGTTTTTTGATCGATATTAGCTTCTTTTCAACATGGCTACCCCCTACTCTTTAGACTGTAATTTAAGTATCTAGAAATAAGCTTACCAAAATAAAAGTTGTATGAGGAATCTCCAAATACATTACATTTTAGTAATTATCAAGTTTTTCTTGCATACAGATCATTATGTAGAAGAAATACTTGACGAGATTCAGGACTAAATACAGCCCTTATCTTATCAGCTCCTTTGCTGTTATATTAATCACACTTGATGCCATTAATATAATGCTTTCATACAGATTCTGTGCCAAAATATTTCTTTGGATTTTTTTTTTACATGACTTTAAGGATGGACCACACTAACAATCACCATTACAATGTGCATGTATTCAGTCATTCAGCAAAAGTGACATGGTTCTCAGGGGAGCGATATAGGCCCACTTGGGCCTCTTGTTCTTCTTTATTCCTTGTGGTAAATCTAGCTTGGATACAAAGTGTTAATTAATTAGATTGAGTAATATCGTGAAATGCTTCTATTATATTTTATTTCTGGTGCTCCTATGTTTGTGAAAAAGTTTAGAAAAATCATTTCTTGCAAAATCAAAATTTGATAATCTTTCATGTACTTTCTTTTTATATGATGTCACATAACATATGAATTTCATCGATGTTTTACTTTCATCAAGCATGGCATACCAAAGCTGTATTTCGTTCTGTTCTTTTACTTTGTTTTAGATGGTCTTCTGTCAAAAACCAAAGATTATTGAATATAAAATGTTTATCTTGTGCTCATGGTGCTAGAAAATCAAAGTTCATTTAAAAAACTACTCAAGAATGGCATCGTACAAGCCACACAGATGTTTAAAGTTTATTTCTACATAATAACAGTACATCCAGACATTTTACTTTGTGTTTATTCAGTCTCCTCTGTTATTTGAATATTTGTTTGAGTCCCAAAAAAAGTGTCTTTTTAAAGTTCACAGCTCTAGTTAATGTAAGCTTGTACACTGGTGGCTTTTTAAAGTTCACAGCTCTAGTTAATGTAAGCTTGTACACTGGTGGCTTTTTAAAGTTCAGAGCTCTAGTTAATGTAAGCTTGTACACTGGTGGCTTTTTAAAGTTCAGAGCTCTAGTTAATGTAAGCTTGTACACTGGTGTCTTTTTGAAGTTCAGAGCTCTAGTTAATGTAAGCTTGTACACTGGTGTTTTTTTTAAAGTTCAGAGCTCTAGTTAATGTAAGCTTGTACACTGGTGGCTTTTAATAGTTCAGAGCTCTAGTTAATGTAAGCTTGTACACTGGTGGCTTTTTAAAGTTCAGAGCTCTAGTTAATGTAAGCTTGTACACTGGTGTTTTTTTAAAGTTCAGAGCTCTAGTTAATGTAAGCTTGTACACTGGTGGCTTTTTAAAGTTCAGAGCTCTAGTCAATGTAAGCTTGTACACTGGTGGCTTTTTAAAGTTCACAGCTCTAGTTAATGTAAGCTTGTACACTGGTGGCTTTTTAAAGTTCACAGCTCTAGTTAATGTAAGCTTGTACACTGGTGTTTTTTTAAAGTTCAGAGCTCTAGTTAATGTAAGCTTGTACACTGGTGGCTTTTTAAAGTTCAGAGCTCTAGTTAATGTAAGCTTGTACACTGGTGTCTTTTTAAAGTTCAGAGCTCTAGTTAATGTAAGCTTGTACACTGGTGGCTTTTTAAAGTTCAGAGCTCTAGTTAATGTAAGCTTGTACACTGGTGGCTTTTTAAAGTTCACAGCTCTAGTTAATGTAAGCTTGTACACTGGTGGCTTTTTAAAGTTCACAGCTCTAGTTAATGTAAGCTTGTACACTGGTGGATTTTAAAGTTCACAGCTCTAGTTAATGTAAGCTTGTACACTGGTGGCTTTTTAAAGTTCACAGCTCTAGTTAATGTAAGCTTGTGCAATTACATGAAAAATGTAACGGTTAAAACAGTCCATCTTAACTTCTTATGGAGACATATGCTCACAAACATTCATTTGTGAATATTTATACAGCTAATTCATTGGCTTGATGTATTGGAAATAAGAAGTGAATTATTTTGTATAATAGTAATGCGATAGCAAGTTATAGGTTTTGCATGTGAGAGCTGCTTGTTAATGGAAGGCAGATTAGTTTGTAAGGGTTATATCCCTTATCTTGTATTTGGTCTATTTTGTTATAAAATACTGATTGAGGGTATGAAATTAGTCTAGAATATTAAATACGCTCAGCATTTGTTAAATAGCACAATCTTGACTATTTTTAGCTGATTATGTGAAATTCAAGGTCCTTTTTGGGCAATAATGTAGCAAGCATGTATATTTTGTTAATAAAATTCTTTTATTAAATTAAAAGTTTTATTTATGTATAATCTGCTATACTTATTGCTCAGATTCTCAAATTCTTGATTGATTTTGATGATAGACCTATGATACCTAAGATTACATGTATCAATGAAAGTATTCCATCCAGCATGATATTTTTCATTGTATATATACTGTACATGTATGTCGGTTATTTTTATTATGATCTGAGTCAAGGTTGCACAGTTTTTATGAAATAGAAATTATTTCTGAACAGCATGTTTTTATTGCAGAAGTATTTGCTCTTTTCAGTACTTTGTGCAATACTAATGGTTTATTGAAATTTTTCAAGCTAGTTTTACATGTTCATACTTTTTTTTATTGGGGATAATTTTACATTATGATGAAAAACGCATATCTTTTGTCATTCCATATTTCTTCTTATTTGTCATATTTTTACATTTAGTTATGTAGGTTGTGCAATGACTAAGTTTCTACACCCACTTTATAAACTGTTGTATAATGCTATACTGTTGATGTGAGGACTGTTTACACTTCTCTGTAACCATGTTCAGCATGGGAGAAGCTTACTATTTTCTAGTAGCGTATGCTAAGATATGACTTTAAGTTTTGCACATGGATAGTAATGTTTGAGCGTGAACCCTGGGTAGGAAAGATAATGAACATATTACACTTGTCACACTTAAGATATCACACCCCATAGTGATATCACACCCCATAGTGATATCACACCCTACAGTGACACTTTAAAAATGTCACTATGTTTGAGGTAACATGTCCATTTATTGGAATGCTGCCTTTCTAGTGTAGGTGTTTTGGTGGTTTTTGAACATTTATGACTTGGGGTTTTTCTCCAAAGGCAAGGTAATATTGTGTGTGCATTGAAAAAAAAATGTAAGGGTGTTCATTTTTTCATGATTGAGAATACAGATTAGTTCTTCCTGAAACTAGTAGGAAGTTCATGTACTTCATAGTGAAATCTGTTGTCTTTCAAGACAACCTTTTCATTTTCTCACTTAAATGACTCTATTAAGCTGTGTTATTTCTTGTCAATTTTTATGCTTCACTATTTCATGTTTTACTTATAGAATTTCTCATATATCATAGATCTTTTATTTTACCAAATTATTATGATATACATGTATACTTTTATTTGTGAAGGACTAGGTTTGTTCACCTGCCAAATCTGCCCTATTTTGAAAGTAATATAGATATGAATTTTTTATTTATGATTCTATAAAATATCTTTCGAAAGTTAAGAATATTTCCATAGTAGTGAACTTTACATGTATGTATGGATATTCCGTCTTTTTGATATACAGTGTTAATTCCCTTTTGGGACGGTATTTGATTTAAACCCATTATGACGTAATTAAGTTCCTGTAGAAAGATAGTACTAGTATTTGAAGCATGTTTTCCTTAAGTTTTATGCTTGTTCCCATAGAATTTGATGACATCACAAACTGTCCCAAATGAGAAGGGAACAAAAAGACCAGATTATGTCACATTTCTCATGGATTATGATAGATTATTTGTATCTTATAATAATTCCTCTTTAGAATTACAAGGCAGATTTGAATGTTTAACACACCTATCCCTTCTTCATGAAACCTTAGAAGCATTTACAACCTAACTTTTATCTTTACTTGTCTACACTTAAAGCATTCTGATGTTCTTATTAAAGTCATTCATTGTCATGTATCTTTATTATTTACTGTGCCCCTGTTATTGGATATTTTGGAGCATGTAGTTCTTGGTTTGTCCATCTGTTATTGGCTGCATTTATTGGCAACACCTTAAAAAATCATAATGTTTGAATTGGAAGTGGTAAAGTGATTATGTGTATTCCTTATGACAATGTCATTCTGTTTGTACCAAGATGTTTTACCATGTTATATTTATACAGCAGTCTCAGGTCAAGGCGTTTATATAAAGTTATGGTGATGTCCGCAAGGCATCTTCATGCTGTATAGTTTTTTTTTTTTGGTGCCATTAAACCTCTTCTCCAAGCAAGAGTTGGAATATATCACAGAATGGATGATCATGAACCAAGACTGTCGTGATATTGAATGCAATCGTACTCGCAAGGTCAAGTTCATAAAGCAAGTGATGGTTGATATTTTTGGAAGTCATATATGATGTAATCCATTGATAAGACTTGAATATTTCACATAACCATTCAGTGATTGTCTATTGCACAAGGATCTACACAGATTCGGGAAATATTTGGAGAACTACAGCATATAAACTTTGTTTGTTTCAAAATTTTTAAAGTAATGTATTTAATTTACTTGATCTCTTTATGAGATCAGTCACTTCCTCGAGTCTCAAGGAAGGTTTTATATTAAAACCTTAAAAAATCAGTAATCAAGTTGAAATATGAAAGAATTTATAAAATTATAGTACAATTTAAATGTGTAACAAAAAGTACAAATTTAAATGACAATAATACAAAGGGCATACAGATTGTTACATTCCCATACCAGCAGAGCTATAGGAAATTATAAATTTCTTTTGGTCTGTCTTTTACAGATTGTGTTTTTTTCTTCTTAAATGGACAGAAGATAATAAAGAAGTTTTGATCAGTAAATACTTTTGTCTTGGATAGTTACAGATAAGATTTAATTATGATATAATTAAACAAAGTTGACCTATTCCTGACCAAAATATGCCAGTGGGAACTTTGTGTTCCCAGCAATATAACAGATTGCAAATTATTCCACAGTTTTAAGAATTAAAAAATAAGTATGACTGCAGTTTAACAAACAACCCAACAAATGCATAGATTAATATGTGAACTTTCAGTTCATAATGTTACTTTGTAAAATGATGAAAAATATAATCTTAATCTACTGTGACACAGTGATGTATATCATTGTTTTTGGTATCGGTCTATGTATATCATCAAAGTATCGTCATGTACTTCACATATTTATAAACAGACATTGAAGGAATTTCAATGTGTTACAGACTGGTCATTGTATAGAGCACACTTTAGTCTGACTGTCTTGTACATTTGCCGGTATATTGGCCAGTTTGGATCTCCTTTTCCCCATCTTCTCTAAAACCTGAAAAAAAATGTAAGTTTTATTTCAACAAAATCCATCTCTGTATTAAGAGAGTTCCTTATAAGTTTGATACTCTAAAAGAGGCCAAACCATTTACACATTGTTACCGTCAGTAGGTTCTAGACAACGCTTTATAAAGTATTCATCAAATCTGTGCAGAGGCACATAGGTTTTGACACGGATATTTTGTCATTCCTATGCCAATTGGAACGATCCTGCAGCTTGGGGTGTGTCTGAGGAACAACTATGAAATATTGTTTAAATCAATGGAGAGACAAAGATATTATTATCCGAACAACATTTTACCATCCTTATATACAAATGTACTGCGATCTTGACCTTGAAAATGTACTTTGATAATCAAGATTTTAAGTGCTTATTCTTTGATCTTTGGTAACTGTTCAAGTACATGCAGAGTTACAAAGAGTGGCTAGTACATCAAGGTTTGAACATCCCTATAAGCTTTGACCTTGCATATATGACATGACACACCTAAATAAGTCCTTGAGATTAATTCTGATAAAAGGGCCAAACAGTTTGGTAGGATATATTTTAGCATCCTTTTATTTGCACAGTGACCCTAAGATTTCACCATCCATTTATGCATTGTGGTTACCTTCTAATTTGACCTTGGTCCCATTTTATGACACATTTAACATATATTATTAAGATATACACATTAGTGTTACCTTTTTCGAATTTTGAAAGTAGAACAATTGCGCGCTATTATGAAATACTATGTAAATAGACCCCAATCATCAGAAAAAGGGTTTCTGGATCAAATATTTTTTCCATCGTCGGTACAGTGAATGCAATTCTTCCTATTTCTTACCCTTTATTTACTCAGTCATTCTCAAACATATAATTAATCAATATATTGGATGTGAACTATTGTTACTATGTCAAACAGAATCGCACTACAATATCACTGATAAAAGGAATATTAAAATCCCTGTTCAGTGAGTACTACAACATTTTATCATGATGACCTACTGTGAGTAATGTAACATTACTGACCATTAATACTTCTATAAACTCCAATGTGCCATTATTATCTTGGTCAATCTCTTTGATTATCTGTTCCACCTGGGCGGGGGTGAATATGGTCACGTTGTCCGCCAAAACTTTGTCCAGTTCGTCTTTATCGATTACCTACATCATTGAAAAATGTTGCATTAAATTAAAGCAAACTAAAGAAAGAAAGAAAAAGAAAACTATAACAAGCGAAATTGATACTAAGAAAGAAAAAATCCACACACAGACCCTCCAAAACCAATGTATTTTGCTTTTCTGTATAATTTCTATTGGGTTTTCGTCCAGTTTATTATTTTTACCTATGAATTTATGAGACCAAATGAAATGATTTGTTAAAGCTTCAGGTAATTTTCAACCTTATCTTGGGCACAAAATCGTACGCGTATCAAAATCGCCATGGAAAGACCTCATTGTTCATTGAAGAAAATAATTAATAAAATTAATTAATTAATATTAAAAAAAAACTTGCTGGTGTTGAGTAAGTTACATTAAGAATTTTTTTATTCTTTAACTGTTCAATCAAACTGTACTTATTGGATTGTTACAGAATGGAAACGTGGCGTTGCGCTTCTAATTTTATTTCATACAAAATTTCCCGAAGTTACCCGTTAGTCGTAAACTGAAATGTCAATAGATTCACATCATACAAAGATTCTCACCCCGTCTTTATTAATGTCGGCAAGGTTGAACTTTTTCTCTGCTTCTAGAACTGTTATAAGTTTCAGGTCGGGTAAAGTTCTTGCAATTTCCTGATATGTAGAAAAGATATGATGTAGACCTATAGAGCAAGTGACCATATTTCGCCGTATTTTTCGTACATTTCTTAGGATATTTCAGTAGTTGGAGGCCAATTAAACAATTGCTTTGGCTTAAATTGAATTTAACTCCATTCTCGATTGAAATTTTACAAAAAGAATTTATTTTGCACAGTTCATTGTTTCCTTTTAAATGCCAAAATATTTCGTTTCCATGTTTTCAAGTGTGACCATATTTCGCCGTTTTTGTTGACAAGTATCCAATTGCAAATAAATCGGACAAAATTGTGATTTTCTATCATTTTGTGGTATTTTTTGGTCAAAATGTAGTGCAAGAGATGTTACAATATATCAAAACATGAGTGATAGGTCATATTTGATATGATATAGAAAAACAAACTACACAAATATTTCCGATAACTAATGAGAAGCAATTAACTATGAAACGGCGAAATATGGTCACCGGAGAAAAATGGTCCCTCGCTCTATGCATTTTCCACAAAAGTATTGTAGATTAAAAGTAAAATTATATGTACTGTACACTGGAAAGACGATTTATACTACATCCATTTTGATGTACCTCCATAGTTTACCTCGTAATATAGTTCGGTATTGTTTGAAAGGTGCTCTTTCCCTGTGATTGGCGGGTGTCGCACGCCGCCGGAAGTGGCTGAAGGTGGCTGTGGCGATGATGGTGGCGCCAGACTTGCTTTTGGATTGCCTCCCTTTGGTTGTGGGGTCGGTGATTTAGGTGGAGCTTTTTTGGAGTTTGTTTTTGCGTTGCCTGTGGATACTTTTCCATTAGCTACTGGTTTCTTACTGGTCTCCTTTGCCTCCTTTAACTATAAGACGATTATATACTGTTACAATAGTCTACAGTCCCTGTATAAAGACAGATATACTGTTACAATAGTCTACAGTCCCTGTATAAAGACGGATATACTGTTACAATAGTATACAGTCCAATTATAAAGACGGATTTACTGTTACAATAGGAAACAGTCCAAGTATAAAGACGGTTATACTGTTACAATAATCTACAGTCCCTGTATAAAGACGGATATACTGTTACAATAGTAAACAGTCCAAGTATAAAGACGGTTATACTGTTACAATAGTCTACAGTTCCTGTATAAAGACGTTTATACTGTTACAATAGTCTACAGTCCCTGTATAAAGACGGATATACTGTTACAATAGTTAACAGTCCCTGTATAAAGACGGATATACTGTTACAATAGTTAACAGTCCCTATATAAAGACAGATATACCGTTACAATAGTTAATAGTCCCTGTATAAAGACGGATATACTGTTACAATAGTCTACAGTCCCTGTATAAAGACGGATATACCGTTACAATAGTTAACAGTCCCTGCATAAAGACAGATATACTGTTACAATAGTCTACAGTCCCTGTACAAAGACGGATATACTGTAACAAAAGTCTACAGTCCCTATATAAAGATAGATATACTGTTACAAAAGTCTACATTCCAAGTATAAGACGGATATACTGATACAATAGTCTACAGTCCCTGTATATTAAAGACGGATATACTGCTACAATTGTCTACAGTCCCTGTATAAAATGGTACAATTGGTTTTTCTTATATCGAGAAAAAACAAACAGACTGTCTTTTGACCTTTGCATGCATTTTCGGTCATTTTGCCAATGAAATGATAGTATTGTATCAGAGCGAGCAAAGTATCTCGTCCAAATACAGACGAAGTGGCTTAAAATTAGTTCTACAATTTCAAGCTCCTCAGTCGAGCTTCCTTTTGAAAGGAATTTAGGTAACATATTGCTAGAAGTTTTGGTCTATGAGATCTTGGCCTTCTGGCAATAATCAGGTCAAACCTTGAAAGACTTATTAATTTTAAACTATAGATTTACTTATAAGTCACATCTTTGTAAATATTCGACCCATGCTAATTAGGATTAGGTGACCTTAGAGTTTAAATTGCCATTATATAAATGTCTTAACAGCAACAAAAGTTCCATGAGTTGCAAGTCGAAATCTCACGCTTATTGAATTGTTTTTTTATTTGTGCATTGGAGAGAGTTTATATAAGTCAGTGTGAAATAATTGTTTAATGATGCTCAAAATCTCTATGTACATTATTTATATTTAAAAGGCATATGCGGATTCAGAATAAGTACCAAAGTTTGACTCTGTGACCTTTTTTTCCCCTTTGACTTAGGTGGGAGTTTGACCACGCCTACATGATTAAGATTCTGAAAGGGTCTTAATGTTTTACAAATACATCTTGTTGAAAATTTTCACTCTATACGATGCGCTAGAATCTGTAGATGCATGTATGGAATGGATTAACAGACCGGTACCTTCAAATTATTGAAGTTTGACGTGACTTTGACTTTTCTCTTTTCCGTTAATTGCTTCTTAAGATGGATTTCCAATAAATGACAAAAGATAAATCAATAAGGTAGCTTTAAAGTGTCAACAACATCGCTTTTTCTGCAAGTGATATAAGTAACTCTTTGTTCGCCATAATATGAAATTTAAATATTTTTTGGACAGCCACGATTTACTGATTCCATAGAAGACACTATGTAGTGGTACGGAGAAGTTAGTGCGCATATCGCTACGCACTGTTTTGTGGAAAACAAAATCAACAATCTCGGTTTTCTTTTCTTAAGGGTTTATGGTGTTATACATACTATGGCAGGTAAAAGAAATGATAAAACATTTAACCTGTCCAATACTGTGAATTGTCATAATTTGTGTGGTTGTCTAATAGCTTTATAGTGTCTAGTTCATGTAAACTCAATCCCTTTCAGAGAGGTTTGAATAGAACAAAAAACAATCCAAGATTGAAATGTGTTTTGCTTTGAAAAACAACCCAAGATTGAAATGTGTTTTGCTTTGAAACTATCCTGCAATAAATGGTTCGGATAGAAACTGTATTTCGTCCGATTACCATTTTTAGCTCGCCGGGACGAAAAAGTCCGGAGAGCTAATGCCATACCCTCGGCGTCGTCGTTGTCGTCGTCCGTAGACAAAACTTTAACCTGGGCTATATCTTTTGAACTTTAAGGTTGGGCTTTGATATTTCACATGTAGATACCTTGTGGCGAGACCTTTCATTTGAGACCATGACCTTTGACCTAGTGACCTTGACCTTGGACTTCGACCTACTTTTCAAAAACTTTAACCTGGTTTCTGACAAAAAACCTGTATAGGCGAGCTATGTAATCTTTGATTACCCTATGTTTCTCTTTTTTGTGCCCCAATTAACGGAGATTTGGGAGGCATATAGTTTTTGTCCTGTCTGTTTATCTATCTGTCCGCAAAAAAACTTTAACCTTGAACAAAACTTTTGAATCGTATGTGATGGGGAATTCATATTTCACACCTGTGTTCCTTGTAACAAAACCTTTCCATGTGTATCAAAATTTTCGACCTTATGACCTTGACATAGGAGTTTGACCTGCATAAAAATTATAGTCTTTGCAATAACTTTTGAATGGTACGTGACAGTGCTATCATATTTATTACCTTGTATGTTTATTCCTTGTAGCACTGATGATCTTTATATTGACACCAACCATTTTCCCTTGTGACCTTGAATTCTGAGTTCGGGGTAACCGTGTGATGATTTAATTAATGTTTAGGTGATGAGACATTTTGGCTCTGTACACTTTAAAGCTCGACCCAAACTTAGTCTACTAAATGTAAGGTACATTGTAACTTAAGGGTGGCATCTGGTTCATTATCGGACAAAGGAGTAATACAAGATACTCGATCCTATCATTAAAGGTTATCATTCCATTGACATGGGTTTAATAAAATGTTTAATTACTCGAGTTCTATCAGATCATTGTCTATAGTTAATGATCCTTCTCAATGAGAAGATATATCGACGTCATGACTATTCGTTCCTTGATTCATTGTTCACAGATATGTTCACTAAATCAAATAATTCATTGTAAACCTATCATCGGTGTAATATTCCATATAAGTGGAACTACCAGAGATTATACGACGCTTCAATAACAACTAACAAGAGTTATGTCCCTTATATACCTTCATTATGTCTCTGAAAAATTAAACAGGATATATACTATTCGCCAATTTGTAATTTCGGAAGGTTACCTCTAATTGTAGAAAAGTAAAGTTCTTTCAGTGTAAAATGTATTTCTTTTATTAATGATGATAATTGTGACAGTTTTACAAATATCTCTTCACCTCACGCAAGTTAAAACGATCATTTAATTTCAAGTCAAATTAAAAGGCAATGCGGTCTTAAAGTATTTATTACAACTGAACCTCTCAAAATTTACAATTTTAACGAATCCCAAAATATTCTTAGATGAGATCTCATTTGTACTTCTTCTGTCGTTACTAGTCTGTATTTGATCAGAGTCTGATACAGAGAAATTAACCATTTTGAGTTGATGTATAATACAAACTATACACAACCTGCTCCTCTAATTCCTGTATCCTGCTTTTTGCGTCGTAAAGTTTTGATTTTGTTGCCAAGAGTTCATCTTGTGATTTCTTCTGTTCAGCTTTGGCCTCGTCTCTCTCCCTTATATAAGCTATAATCTCCCGACTTGGCTCGCTTTCTGCCATCACTCAACTTTTATTTTTTATTTCCCTTGAAATTATTCTCTACCTCAAGACATCACAATACTAAATTGACCAAAAATTAATTAAACAACTAATCTATGTTCCACTATAAAATCACCAAAATAAGTTTATTTTTACGTCAAGACTGAAAGCAATTTTGCCATATTTGTAGAGGAATTCACCATTTGTTCCACGGCTTTGTATTTGTACATTGTGAGTTTAAAGAGCAGCCCGCCCATGTTATATAGAGCATTAAACGGTATCAGCTAGCAGCACAAACAAAGTTAATCTTATTTTATCAAATCAAAATAAATCTATTATAAATCTTTACTTGTGTATTGCCTTTTTGCCTGCCAGCTAATCGTGTATTTTGTTTGTCAGATGATTCCGTTTGCACAAGAGAGAAGATATCCCAACTAATTGAGCATAACATACGCTGATGACACTACAAATACGGATTCATATTAAGTTGGGAATTTTGCGTTTACTGTTAATTTTCCTATTTAGAATGACATTTGCACATCTTCGACCATTCTCATATTTAAGATGTGTTAAGATTATATTTAAAACGTATCCTTTAAAAATGAAATTGGTTTAAATTTATCAGGGTATTTAATTGATTTTTTTTTCTATTCACCTTTGTTCGTTGAGAAAATACAATATTAAATGAGACTCTAAATTCTTTATCCTTTCTTCGATACAATTTTCATCGATTATTATGTAAGAATGAATAGGAAATTACGTAGTATAATATTGAAATCTGAAGCACTTAATTTCACCAACATTCCTCTTAAAACACATTATCATCTCTGTTTCTACATCCACAACACTTTATCATAACATTATTCTTGTTTCAATTAAATTCATTTATGGTCATGAATAAAAACACTTTGTTATTGTATTTGATTTTTCCTCTGTGCATAGAACAATTATTACTCATGGGTGTCATTTTATTTGTTCTTGACTCTATCAACATCGGTGTAATAACATCTGACCTTGACTCTGGTGTTATTACATTTGACCTCGACTCTTGTCTTGCTACACTTGGTATCACCATTGATTTCATTACATTTGACCTTGACTCTTGTCTTATAACGCTTGGTATCACCATTGGTTTCATTACATTTGACCTTGACTCTTGTTCTACAACACTTAGAATCACCATTGATTTCATTCCATTTGACCTTGACTCTTGTTCTGCAAGACTTGATTTTACCTTTGTATTTTATATTTCTTCTAGTCCCACAACTCTCTGATCATACAAACTGAAAGTGAGTTCAAAGCTTTTGAAATGATGTCGAAAACCACCGATATCATATACATTTGACCTCGACACTTGTCTTACAACACTTGATATCACCATTAGTGTCATTACATTTGTTCTTGACTCTTTTCTTGCAACACTTGGTATCACCATTGATTTTTAAAATTACATTTGGCCTTGACTCTTGCTCTGCAAGACTTGATTTTACCTTTGTATTTTATATTTCTTCTGGTCTCACAACTCTCTGATCATACAAACTGAAAGTGAGTTCAAAGCTTATAATGATGTCGAAAATCACCCATATCATATACATATATGGCATTGATTTATTACCAAATTTGACTATTTACAGTGATTTGTGCGAGTTACAAGGTTTCGGTAAAGTAAAATGTACGCTATTTGTGGTAAAATGTAGACTATGTTGGTTTTGGATGAATACTACATCATGTCTGCTACTGTTGGCATTTCCTGTTCCTCGGAAACCGATCAAATACTAATTGATCTCCCGTCATTAGATATCAAATAAAAGAGTGAGTGAAGGCTCAAATCAATATAAAGCTTTCTGGTAAGCGAACAAGTAGATGAAGTGATGACAATACATGCACTTGTGTTTAGTATATGAAATATAATATGGACTAATGGAACTACTATAGATAATCTGAATTTCACAGACGATGTGTGAATACTAATGTCATACTGTCATTTATAATCCATGTAAACCCGCGAGGATGAATCATTTACATTGAACATTGGGAACCTTGGCTTTATTATGTGTCTTCTTATTGTCTTTACTCGATTTGAACAAGATAAGCATAATGAACACAGAGAAAGACATTGCATTGATTTAATCGTTTGATTTAAAATGAAAACGAACGAATGAATGAATTCGTGAATGAATGAATGAATGAATGAATGAATGAATGAATGAATGAATGAATGAATGAATGAATGCATGCATGTATGTATGTATGAAAAAGAAATAAATTCCTATTTTCTGAGGATGGAAACACGCCTTTACTATAGTCGGCACTGCATCCACAACTCTTTAAACTTGAAAGTGAGAACTAATTCTGAGTTCAGAACAAAGAGTTGGCCCTGGATAGCTTTAAACTTAAAAGTAAGAACTAATTCTGAGTTTAGAACAAAGAGTTGGTTCAGGAGGGCTTTAAACTCAAATGTAAGAACTAAATAAATCCTGAGTTCAGAACACTGAAGAGTTGGCTCAGGAAAGCGAGATTTATTTCAAAAAGATTTGTAGAATCACTGTGTGTGACAGTTGCGGTGTAGCTTGTCATGGAGTCCCCTCGACCCAGTCATTATACGACATAAAAAGATGATGGGTACTCGACTATAGATATGGTTTATCGACGTTCAATGAGGAAAATTCAAGCACGAATTTATACTTTAGATGAAACGGGCGTTAAATTGCTAGAAAATTTTCCTTTTAAATAATATCCGTGTTTTCACTACTCGTGTGCAGTTTTGACCTCTTATCTACATCAGAACCTGTAGGTTTCCTGCAAAGTTTTCCCTGTTTTTCTTGAATATTTTCTTGAATTTAAATAGATTTAAAAACACTTGACATTCACAACTTGGGTGCATAACTTCGCAAATGTAGTGCATTCTATCTGAGCATATGCCATATCATTGCATTCTGCCCTTGATTTTCTGAAAGATGGAACGAAGTGATGTAAGACAGAGAAAACTTCCAAGTAAAAACGTTACATTCCAAAATGTGGATGATGATGTTAAAAATGTCAGTAAAACATTCGGGTGAGTTGACATTTGAGTACTGGTCGGGTACATATTATCGCCGGGCACATATTATCGCCACTTCATTGATATCTCCGCTTATTGTTGATGTAGGAATTTCATTTTTTTTTTCACCATAATTACATCTTTGATACATGAAAAGGTATTCAAAATTTCAAATAATTCCATTCCCTGCAAATACTGAATTTTATGATAGAAAGTCAGCAAATCTAAATGCATTTCCCCCGCCTCTCTGGGGAAAGGGTAGGTCATTTTGTCCTCCTATATCTCTTTGGTTTTTGAAAAAAAATATATCAATTTTACACATACAAAAAGAAGAAAGTTCAAAGATTTAAATAATATAAATTTTGTCCAAAAACTCTAAGATTTTCAGTAAGAACTGGAGGAGGTGGCGATAATATGTACCCTCCCTTCATTCAAACTTGGCCCAACCCTTACATCCAAGAATCACAAATAAACAAGAACCAATCATCATATTTTCATGAAAGTTGAAAGAAATGTGTATCAAGGGTTCTTCTTCCTTCTGTGCAAATTTCATTAAATTGCAGGAAGAAATAAAGATTTTAGAGTCTAAAACATTGAAAAAAGTGGCGATAATATGTGCCCGACCAGTAAGAAGGAAGTGCAGCCTAAATGTTTTGGACAGCAAAATGGTATCACAATACAAGACCAAGGCCTTGAACAGTTCTGTTTTGAAAGACACGAAAGATAATTATAAGGCTTTAAAAATATCAGTCAACTGGTCCAGCATCTGTATAGGTTCAATATTTCGCCTGTCTCTCACGTTATTTCTAATTGGTAATTTTTGTGTGAAAGACAAAATAAACTGAATAGACATTACGAGTGAAACACCTGGCGAAATATTGAAGCTATAATTGTATGACAATAAAATAAAATTATGCATTTACGGATGTTTCATATTTTTTATTGAGATCTATGATCTATTATTTATTACATGTTTGAAATTTTTATGCCCCCAGAATCAAAGATTCGGGGGCATATACTTTTTGGCCTGTTTGTCTGTCTGTTTGTCCGAAAAACTTTAACATTGGACATAACTTTTGAATGGTAAGTGATAGGGCTTTCATATTTCACATGTGTATTCCTTGTGACAAGACCTTTCCATTGATACCAACATTTTTGACCTTGTGACCTTGACCTTTGACCTACTTTTCAAAAACTTTAACATTGGGCATAACTTTTGAATGGTAAGTGATAGGGCTTTCTTATTTCACATGTGTATTCGTTATGTTAAGACCTTTCCATTGATACCAAAAATTTTGACCTTGACTTTGACCTTTTACCTACTTTACAAAAACTTTAACATTGGAAATAACATTTGAATGGTAAGTGATAGGGCTTTGATATTTCTCATGTGTGTTCCTTGTCACAAAATTTTTCCATCGATACCAAAAAATTTTAACCAAGTGACCCTGACCTTGACCTTTCACATACATGTACTTATCAGAAAATAGTGTTAATACTAACAAAGATGCCACTGGGGGCATTTGTGTTTCACAAACACAGGCTTTATTAGGATTAATTTCATAAAATATTGTACATCTGTAAATATCTAGTTTTAGTATTTTACTTTAAAAGTAATTCAGAATACTAATGCAAGGACACATTGCCTATGGATGAATTTGAAATGATATCTCTATTTTATGTGTTAAGGTGGGGCGCTGCATTAGGATGGGGTTTGCTTGCAGCTTGTGTGTTAACACCACTTGTCATAGCTCTCATTCCATCACCTATTGATCCTGTGAAATTCAGGTATGGACCATATACATGATGATTATTGTTTTTGACTACTTCATCTTTACATGTTTTGTCCTTCAAAAGTGAAAAGACAGCATATATATATATATAACACACAGAAAGAAAAATACTTTTAGAACACTGTAAACTGAGATTTTTTGTTTGTCACTATCAGGTTTTTCTTGAATTTTTATATTTGTCCAACATGGTGTTTTTCACTTCCAAGCATTATATAATTAGCTGTTCGATATGCTTGCATCATAGTACATGTATTAATTTATAGTTTTCCAGAGCGACCTGAGTTTACAGGAGCACTAGAACCTAACACACATCTCCAGAAAGCCGAGAGGATATACGAAAATCAGCTCAACGGACCAGAGTCTCTTGTTGTTGATGGAGGTATGATATGGAAACTTGACGGCTTATTTTAGATATTGCCTATTTAGAATGGCTTTGGATTAGTGTTAGGTGATGAAAATTAACAAAAGTTATTTGAAACACAACATCTATTCAGCATAAAGAAAGTCATTTAAGTGATGCAACCATATGTGCCCTGTAACAATTTTTCATATGCCAGTGTGGTGAAATATTTCTTCCAGCATAATATTTATTCCTTGGAAATTTCATCATATAATATTTTTTCCCAGGAACTTTTATTATGTATTAAAAATTCCGAAAGGAAATTTTATTATGTAATGAATCTTCCATGATCATAATAAAAGTTCTCATGCCATGGAAAATATATTACATAACAAAAATTCCATCTTGAATTTTTTTTAATGTTCATAATAAAAGTTCTGTTACTAGTACCATGGTAAAATCTTACAGAACAAAAATAAGGATTTCATATATGTGCATAATAAATTAATCATTGTCAATTGGGAAAAAATTATAATGAACTTATTTAAAAATCGAATTCAGAATAAGAAGTAATAAATTTCAAAAATCATGTACTGTACAATGTACATGTACTGGAAATTTGATCCCTATATTATCTCTTCCAATAATGGAGTGTTTTACTTGTAGAAAAAAAAATTTAAAAGTTTAAAAATTATTTTAATAAAATTGAAAAGATAACTGTATTATTAATACATATATATATGAACATACGAACCATTCCACAGAATTATTCCTGTAAGCTAACCATGTTACTGTAATTATTGAAATGTTTAAATTATGAGAAAATATCTGTAAGTCAGTCATTTATGTATTTGAAGCATAGAAGGAAAAAATATTACACATGGTACTTACATATAATATTTCTTCTATTTCAAAGAAAAAGTAGTCCTTTGGGTAGTGAAAAAGAGTAAAACATCAACAATTTTCATAACAATGCTTCCGTCCATATAGACGGAAATGTTTTCATGAAAATTGTTGATGTTTTACTCTTTTTTCACTTACGGAAAGGACTGTGGAAAAAGTATTATGGACAAGGAAAAAATATTCCATAATAAAAAATCCTGGGAATTTTCATTATAATAATAAAACTTCCAGGAGGAAGAAATATTATGCGGAAGAAAAGTTCGTTCACACCAGCACCATCTAATAACACAGGCATGTAGATTATCAAAACTGGCACACTACTTTGTCTTTTACTGATCATGTTGAAAAAAGCATCAGAGAAGAATAATTAATTTTAAAACCTATCTTTGTCTGCTACAGAGCATATATACACTGGTACAGCTGATGGAAAGTTGCTTGATATCTACAAAGGAGAAATCAGAGTTCTAGCAAGGTTTGGAAAGGAACCATGTGGTGAGTTGACTTATTATCAAGAACATTCAATTCACACTTAAGAGATATCTGCTCAGGCAGCTATTTTCATAAGGAACGGAAAATATCCATATGTACCAATTTCTAGCTCACCTTGAAGAAGTTGAGATGAGCTTATGCTATACCCCTGGTGCCTACTTCTGTGTCCGCATCCCCATCCGGTTAAAGTTTTTGGGGTAACTCAGTATTTGACAAAATACTGATGCTACAGTGACCAAACTTGCACAAGTGATTGTTCTTGGGATGCTGATGTGAACCCATGCATCAGATGCTGCATCTGACCTACATTTTCCGGTTCATTGACTCGCGTCCGTGTCTGGTTACAGTTTTTGGGGTAGCTCAGTATCTGACAAAGTACTGATGCTACAGTGACCAAACTTGCACAAGTGATTCATCTTGGGATGCTGAGATGAACCCATGCATCAGATGAAGCATACATGTACATGTATTACCTACTTTTTCTGTTTGAGTGATTTTGCCTTTAAAATCCAATATTGGGCAAAGTATAAGTGCTACCTGTACCAAACTTGCATAGTGGATGTATCTTTGATCAAACTTTCATAAAATGACCCTGACCTACTTTTTCCACTTGAGTGATTTTGTCTTTTTAAAAAAGCCAATATACATGTACATGTACTTTGAAATATGTTTGAAGTTTGCTGCCGCGAGGTGAGCTTCGTAATCCATGATTACCTATATTTAAATAATACAGTTACGGTACAAGGAATGTCATGACTGCTGAACTGTTGCCTTTTCATTAATAGGTAATATTACAGTGTTCACGAAAAACTTTTGAATCAGAAAGACATCAGGGCCACACTGATCTGAAATTCATGTGGCCCTTCACAAAATCACCTAGACAGGATAAAATTTGATGAATTATTCTTTAAAAATTAAAACTTTGTTTTAGCAGCTGTACAAGTTTCCAGACACATTATTTTATAGCCATCAATCTCCATCAGTTTGTGAAGGAATCAGATGACTTTTGAATATGATTTTCTTTACTTTTTCCATAAACAAGGGTGTAAAAATAATTTTTGAAATACATGTACAACTTCTCAAATAATGTTCATGTAGTTTAAAGACGGGATGGTTAAGATAAGCAACTCCCCCGGTGCGCAATGATTAAAAACGGGGCAGTAAATTAATGTGTACAAAGGTGGTATGATATTTAAAGCAACTTGGATGCAATATTTTGTTTACAGTCATGATTTATCATTATAATTATTCATTTAAAAATCTTCCACAATGTCACATTTATGTCCCTTCAAAGTGTGTGAAAAGGGCACTGTCCAGAAACTGGCTCTGCACAGAAACTGACCTCAGATATCAGTACACTGTAAATTATTGCCGAAAAGTTGGAATACACAAATTGACTATTGAATAGACTGTTAGAGATTTTGCTGGATTTCATTTGAATAAAGGTTCCGTTATGCAGTTTTAAAATTAACAAGGCCAATTGGTCTATGTCGATATGAATTTATGTGGCTTGACTAAAATTCATGTAGCATTTGGCCGCAAGGCTATGGTTTTTTGTGCACATTGATATGAAATGAAAAAAATTATTTCAGCACCTATAACAGTTGTCATAAGAACTCAATGTGTTCTTTAAAATCAATATTTGTGAACAAAGAGAGATAACTCTTGTCCAAACTATTTTTTTGTTAGGATATTATATTTTGTTGGTTTCCTAAACTTAGCTAAGTGTTAGATATTTTAAAATAGTTATCAGGCTTCAAGTTAAAAAATATGTGATATAGATTTTACAAAGATTATTACAATTCTTTGTTATTTTTACTACATGCTTACAATAATTCGTGAGATTTATATTGTTTTTTCTTGAAGGTAAAACACAAGATCCTTCACAGTGTTAATTGTATAATTTGTGAGATATTGTTTATTTCTTGAAGATTAAACACAAGATCTTTCATTGCAATAATTGTTACTTTTCAATCATTTCCCACTTTGTCAGATTTTCAAGCTTTATGTTTCCTTTCTAGGAAGCTTTGAGGACGAGCCCTACATGTGGACGACCTCTAGGAATGAGGTTAAACAAAGATGGCTACCTCATCGTTATTGATGCGTACCTAGGGCTGTACAAGGTCAACGTAGCCACAGGTTTGTTGATTTTTTCTAAATCAATGAATGATATTTCACAAAAATTACTTCCTAGGACTGAAGGGTGTGTCACAACCTTGAACCTTTCAGTCATAGACTCTAGGACTTGGTCCATATACTTCTCATTCTCAAGATTATGATATCTAAATTCTTTGAAATATTTCATTCAGATGCTTTATTCTATACAATATAAGTCATCAAAATTCTTTAGGTTTATGACACATATATTTAAACCAAATGAGTAAAATTAGCTGAATTGTTTTAAAAATCTTCAGGGGACTATCACCAAATATGGTCTAGCAGTAATCTTGTGAATGGTAAAAAGGTGATGCTTCTTAACGACCTAACCATCGCCAGTGACGGTACAATTTACCTGTCAGATTCCTCAGTAAAGCTGGGACAGGAGACATAATAGATACACTATAATGGAGGCAGAGGCCAGTGGTAGGTTAGTATCAAAGATCAGTGTCTATACTCTTTGTTATGTCGAGGTGGAAATATTTCGATTTATATTTGTACAATTATATTCTTTGATAAAGCATTTTATTATACCTCATATAATAGCTACGATGAATAAAGAAATCATGATTGGTCTTGAGAAGTCATATGGGCTGGGGACAAATCTTCATGTCTCCCCCCAGATGTCATGTCATATCTTTCCCCTCAAAACTCGATAGAGTTGCCTCTCTTCTTACCTTGACTGGTGAAATGATAAGTACCGGTAAGCAAAAAGATAAAAAATGTGTCTAGATTCGTGCAGGTTACAGAGGCAGAATGGCCTTAAAATTCCTCTTTTGGTATAATAAACAATACATGTACATTGCCAAGTTGGGAGGGAGATTTTTCTTAATGTTGCAAACAACCAAACTGCAAGATAATGTATGTTGTCTTTTTGAAAAGTCTTGTTTCGTCTGTATATATTAGTGCAATGAAATTCTTTCTAGCATCCTACTTCATGTATCAGTTTTATTCCAGATTATTGATGTTTGATGAAAACAAGAAAGAGATGACAGAGTTAGTGGATGGAATTGCCTTTGCTAATGGTGTTCAGTTGACTAGGAAAGAGGATGCTGTATTGATATGTGAGACAACCAAGGCTAGATTACTGAGGTATGATTAATAATTATATGGTATGTTGACTTTACTAAGGGTGTC
The DNA here is from genome assembly GCA_033119305.1 of Pinctada imbricata. NCBI lineage: Eukaryota > Metazoa > Mollusca > Bivalvia > Pterioida > Pteriidae > Pinctada > Pinctada imbricata. The sequence continues at coordinate 5,591,861 of VSWD01000009.1, read as the reverse complement.
CAGTTGACTAGAAAAGAGAAAGTCATAAAATCTTACTGGAAGCAATTACTTAAAAGTCCTCAAGTTTGTTTTTTCTTTACTAGATCTGTCTATCAAGTTGGCCTGTACTCAACCAAGTTTGTTTTTTCTTTACCAAATCTATCTATCAAGTTGGCCTGTACTCAACCAAGTTTGTTTTTTCTTTACCAAATATATCTATCAAGTTGGCCTGTACTCAACCAAGTTTGTTTTTTCTTTACCAAATCTATCTATCAAGTTGGCCTGTACTCAACCAAGTTTGTTATTTCTTTACCAGATCTGTCTATCAAGTTGGCCTGACCCAACCCTAATCTGATTGGCTAATGAAGTAATACATGTATAATTCATCTGCCAGTAGCTCAACATTGTAGTAGGAAGGGTATTTTGAAGTATGCAAATTGTATTGATATTTTCCTGATATTTACAATAGATAAATAGAATTTTTGATTTCATTTTTAGGTACAACCTCAAAGGTCCTAAGTCTGGCACCTTGGAAGTAGTGAATGATAATCTACCAGGATTACCGGACAACATTCGACCTAGTAGCTCCGGAGGGTACTGGATTGGATTCGCTTTGATTCGTAAAAAAGGAAAGTTTAGTTTCATGGACTTCTGTGCTGAGAAACCATGGTTACGTAGCTTTATCATGAAAGTAAGTATTATTGAGTACAGAACAGTAATACTTTATCATGAAAGTAAGTATAATTGAGTAAAGAACAGTAATACTTTATCATGAAAGTAAGTATTATTGAGTACAGAACAGTAATACTTTATCATGAAAGTAAGTATTATTGAGTACAGAACAGTAATACTTTATCATGAAAGTAAGTATTATTGAGTAAAGAACAGTAATACTTTATCATGAAAGTAAGTATTATTGAGTAAAGAACAGTAATACTTTATCATGAGAGTAAGTATTATTGAGTAAAGAACAGTAATACTTTATCATGAAAGTAAGTATAATTGAGTATAGAACAGTAATACTTTATCATGAAAGTAAGTATTATTGAGTACAGAACAGTAATACTTTATCATGAAAGTAAGTATTATTGAGTAAAGAACAGTAATACTTTGTATGAAAGTAAGTATTATTGAGTACAGAACAGTAATACTTTATCATGAAAGTAAGTATTATTGAGTAAAGAACAGTAATACTTTGTATGAAAGTAAGTATTATTGAGTACAGAACAGTAATACTTTATCATGAAAGTAAGTATTATTGAGTACAGAACAGTAATACTTTATCATGAAAGTAAGTATAATTGAGTACAGAACAGTAATACTTTATCATGAAAGTAAGTATTATTGAGTAAAGAACAGTAATACTTTGTATGAAAGTAAGTATTATTGAGTACAGAACAGTAATACTTTATCATGAAAGTAAGTATTATTGAGTACAGAACAGTAATACTTTATCATGAAAGTAAGTATAATTGAGTACAGAACAGTAATACTTTATCATGAAAGTAAGTATTATTGAGTAAAGAACAGTAATACTTTATCATGAAAGTAAGTATTATTGAGTAAAGAACAGTAATACTTTATCATGAAAGTAAGTATAATTGAGTATAGAACAGTAATACTTTATCATGAAAGTAAGTATAATTGAGTTAAGAACAGTAATACTTTATCATGAAAGTAAGTATAATTGAGTTAAGAACAGTAATACTTTATCATGAAAGTAAGTATTATTGAGTACAGAACAGTAATACTTTATCATAAAAGTAAGTATAAATGAGTAAAGAACAGTAATACTTTATCATGAAAGTAAGTATGATTGAGTAAAGAACAGTTATACTTTATCATGAAAGTAAGTATGATTGAGTAAAGAACAGTAACACATGTACTTACGTTTTTATATTAAATTATTATGTGTAATATAATTCTAAATGTTTCTCTGCCTTTTGGTTTAATCTACATTGAATATAAGTAAATAAGTAATCAAATATATGTAAAACAAATTTTGCACTTGATTTTGTTTTTTGTTTAACTCTATATGACTTAAGTGTATGGACAATATCTATTTCAAACTACTTTTTACTCCAAAAATCAATAAGATATAATGGTTCAGTTAGTGTCTGTGATATTTCCCCCTCCCCCACATACACACTAGTAGGTGATACATGTATATCCTTAAGTCCCACAGTATATATTTATGCTAAATTTACCTCCTTTATCTGAGCAGGTTATCCCTATGGACGCTATACTAGCCGCTTTACCAAAGTACGGACTACTTATTGAAGTTGATGATAATGGTAATATAATGAGAAGTCTTCACGATCCGACCGGCAAAGTGATCCCGTCCCTCAGTGAGGCCGAAGATAAAAACGGAGTATTACATTTTGGTTCTTATAATCTCCCTTTTATGGGAAGACTCTATTTAGCAAGAATCAGGTAAAAGTTAGCAATTATGATTTATATTCTAGCTTCAATTATATGTTTCATTTCATTCCTTAAGAAAAGATTGATATATTTGAGAATATTAATTTTATTAATTATTAGAAGTTATAATTTCCAAAAATGATCACTAGATTTATGTTGGATCATAGATATTATACAGAAGCTAACACTCAGGAAAACTGTTGTACAGATTCCAGAAATACCAAAGTGTGTAGAATGTGAACATAATGCAGTATTCAGAGTTTAATTAATGACCTAATTTGTATATTAATGCCCTTATCTTACTAGGCAGATGTCCTTTTTCATAATAATCAGGTAGATAATAATAATTCTTTCTTTAAGTACACAAATTTTACCTTCTTTGATTCCTAAGAGTTGTTTGTAGTTAGCTCTTCATTATGCAGTCCCTACCAAATACCTTCAATTTGAATTTTGCTTTTCTCCACTTTGAAATCTACCTCTTCTGTCATCGTCCATTGTTGATCTGTAATATTCTTGCAGCTTGAAACTAGTGTGATGAAGGGCTACATACTTATGGTTTCTACAGTCAATGACCTGCTTAAAACAGATTGTTCTAAATTCAATTTTGTCATTGCTCCTCTGAAAAGTAATGTACATGTATTTACATGTAGCTTAGGTAGGAATGATTTCTTATCTTGTACTTTTTACGATACATCTTTGTATTGTAGTTTGTACACTGAAGTTTGGACGAATGATTGAGCTTATTATTCGTACATGTATGTAGTATGAATGGTCTTTTGATTAGTGTGATGAAATGCATTTGGTGCTATTTTTGTTATTACCTTTAATTTTCGAGTCAATGAATAGACAACATATTATTATAGATAAACATGTTTGAATGCTGCCTTTATGTGTAATTAGTTGCAATGGAATACAATGTATGTGATTCATGTATTTGTAATAAAATGTGTTCATATTAACATATGAGTGATGACAATTGTGTTCAAATTTGTGTTTGAGTGAACAGTGTTTTAGTTATGGAATAGGAAGTGCAAGAAAAGAGTAGTTTAAGAGCAACAAATATATCCCTATGTGTCCCTATACTTCGCAGACAACACAAAAAGAAACATAGGGAATCATCTTGTTTAATATGATATACATGTACATAATAAGGAATACAATAACCATTCATAATTAAGATGTTTCAACTTGGGCAACTTGTAGAATCAAAGGATGATCTTGGATGTGACCTTGATCTCCCCATGCTGACACTTCATTAATGTAATTAATCTTCACAGTGGTCTTGACCTTGACCCTCCCATGTACATGTATCTCATCATAAAATCATTATAATTCACCATAGACATTACACATGTAATATCCCTACAAGTTTAAAATATGCATGGTGCATATCAAGTAAGCTAAGAACATGAATGTGAAAATGTGACTTTAACCCCAAATATATGACCTTGACTTTGTATGTGACTTTAACTACATGGGTTGTGGAGTCTCGTCATGGTTAACCATCCCAGCAAGTTTCAAAGATGTATGATGCAGATCAAGTAAGATATGAACCAAAAAATGACCCAAAATATGTGAACTTGACTTGGCCTACATTGGGTGTTGAGTCACATCTTTGTTAACTGTCCCTGCAATTTTAAAAGTTGTATGATGCATATCAAGTTAACAAGAGGCCCAAGGGGGCCAGATCTCTCACCTGAGATGCAGACAAAAAAATGATAGAGGCCAGTTTGGTTGAGGTCCTTGAGTACTACAGTAACTTGCTTCATGTAAGGTTTTGTGAAATTCTGAGTATCAATTTCGGAAATGTTGAAAATGCATCAGCCAATCACAGCTCTTGGCAGCAATATTTGTTAACTGATCGGCAAGAAAAACACAAACTTGGTAGAGGACATTAACACTTGCTTCTTGTAAAGTTTCGTGAATTTCTGTGCAGTGGTTGCAGAAGAGAAGGTGAAAATGTGTCAGCCAATCATAGCCCTCAGTGGCCATATTTGTTGACTGATCGGCACAAAAAACATAAGGTTTGTAGAGGACCTTGAGTTCTTTGTTCCTGCAAGGTTTCTTAAAATTCTGTGCAATGGTTGTAGAGAAGTAAAATATGTTAAAAGTTAACGACGGACGCCGAATAGGGTGTTTTTACAATAGCTCTCTTGAGCTTCACTCAGGTGAGCTTAATATGAGCATATACATGTACATGATCCAAATATGAGACCTTAACCTTGAATGTGACCTTGACTTACATGAGGTGCTAAGTCTCATCATTGTTAACCATCCTTGCAAGTTTGAAAGATGTATGATGCATATAAATTAAAAATTGAGCATATATATGACCCCAAATATATGACCTTAACCTTGAGTGTGACCTTGACCTACATGGGGTGTTAAGTCTCATCACTCTTAACCATCCTTGCAAGTTTAAAAGATGTATGATGCATATCAAGTAAGCTATGGGCATATAATGTAAAATTACTTTCAAATGTCTGGGAACAAAATTTATCAAAAACTTCACTTTGTCAATTCATATGGAGTAATCTGTAAAGAGTATTTACTCAGATCTATCTAATGCATGCTGCTTCCCCTCACAAAATTAGAAATGGTCACTTGTATGCAGAATGGAAATTTAACTCATAGAATATGAGCATGTACATGAATTGTACATGTACTGAAACATGTGAATATAATCATCTTTTGTATTCACATGTAATAATCATCTTTTGTATCCACATGTAATAATCATCTTTTGTATTCACATGTAATAATCATCTTTTGTATTCACATGTAATAATCATCTTTTGTATTCACATGTAATAATCATATTTTGTATTCACATGTAGGTGTATATTCTGATACGTATAGTTTTTACTAAACTCACAAAATGTATCAAACCACTTGAATCATGATAAGATGTTTATTATGAGCATTTTATCAGACATCAAAGTCATGAAAAAAAAATAACACAAAACAAATATCAACAAATAAATTTCAAAGTTGGTATGATTTAAGATCTAGCTGAATCCACTTTATTCTTTTTCCTTCAGAAAAAAAATGTTATAAGAGATTGCCAGATTGTGAGCATTGATAATTTTTGAAAGCAGAATGTTTCTAAGCCCACTGAAAGCAACAAAGTATTATCTACAATGTATTTTCATATCAATTGGGTTCACTCACAAATTCTATCTCAATGCCAAGTTTAAACACTGTATAGTTACTACATGTATATAGTCAAATACAAAATTATATCATCAAGATCAATCTCTCAATTAATCCCCGAACTGATGTCCACTTATCATCTTCGATGTGATAAGTATTTCATCTTGTATTGCTGTTGAAAATTATATCTTCAAGGTAAAAGTCAAATCTTAAGGTAAAGTGCAATATCTGAAATCCATTAATCATGATCAGTTTAATATAATACTCTGCATATATACATGTAGTATTGATTCAATATAGACTCAATTCAAAATTAAATCCTCCGCGTCAAAGTCAAACCTCAAGGTCACTTTCTGTGCTCCATCTCTATGCTTAGTTTAAATGGAACAGTTCTTAAAATTACGTAAAAGTACAATGAAATTTAATTCTCGGTTACATTTTTCAAGGTCAAGCTAAAACCTCAGGGTCAAAGTCATTTAGATTCCCTCATCATGTTTTATCTCATACCACTGGCAAAAATGGTAGCATTCATAGTTCTTTGAAAACTAACCTTAAAACTATAAATAAATCATCTTATTGATGTAGACAGACGGACGGACAGAAAGATGGACAGACAGAAAGACAGTTTTATTTAAAAGACCACATTTTGCTTTGCAATATGGCCATTTAATTGAATAATAATTAAAATTTTCTGATGAATTTCATATATATATGCAAACTTCCTTAATGTCAATAACTTTGGCACGTATACATTTCTGAAGGACGTGAATTTCACATTCTTTTAACCTAGAAATGAGATTATTTACAAAAATTAATAGGTACATGTATGTCATAAGTGCAGGTAAAATCTAGACACCTGGGTCATTCATATGTCAGTCTACAAATGGTGAATCTGTATAATAAGTCATGCCAAAAGGTGTTGTTTTATTCAATGGTGAACAGTTTATCCGCTACAAACTCTTAAGGAAGTGTACTTTTTGGAAATCATACTACAGTGAAGCTTCTCGTTAATTCAATACAAGCAACAGATTTTAAGTAACGGAAAAACATGTGTATTACTGCTTGATTACCTTAATATCAGATAAAAATATGATTTCGTTTGAAAAGAGGCTTGTGAAATTATAATGCCTTTTCAATCATTAATAAAGTCTATGCAACAATGTTTACCATTTTTTAGAATAAACATCTGAAAATGACAATCTAGGTATGTGTGTATGTCAATCAGTCAGATAACTTTCACAGTAACAACACTAGAGAGTCTTCTTGAATGTCTGCTCAGTATGAGCAGCTCTGACCTAAACGAAAATTTGGGTAGCACTGGATCCACTTAGTCACTAAATTCAAAGTAATGTTATTCCAAAGAGGGACTAGTTCAAATGTACATACATATAGTATGACAGAGAAAATCTTGATTTCTCTGGAATATAACATAACATCACACATAATAAACAGAGATTTCTATCCTCTGAATCCAGCACAGAGCTCACAGAGAGCATCATGAGGACATTGGTTCATGTGCACCGAGAGGGTACTGGTCTTTATATTTGTTCACATGTTCTTTCATCTGTTTCATCTGAGCTTGTAAATGTAATGGCATTTCATCATAGACGTCGGTAAATAAGAGTTCAGGGTTGGGTTTCTTTTTCTTCTCTGCTCTGGCAAATGCTTCCATCACCTGAAAAAGAAATTCATTTTATACTGTTGGAAAGAAGTACGCTTCTAACAGTATATCAACAATAAGGTACAAAAATGTTTACCTCATGCCTTATAGTGAAAGGGTCTATGGAGCCACAAGGTTCAGCAGCAATTACCATAATGCTTTATATAGTACAAACAAGGTCTGTTGTCTCAAGGACAATCACCTACCTTTCATAAGTTATGTGCAAGGATATTTCATATAGTAATTACTGAAAATACAACTCCTCCAAAACTTTCTATGTCCTAGCGTCCCTTTTTGCAGAAGTCCGTGACTTTTGTTATCACAGTAGTACATACATGCATTCTAGCAAAACATCTATTCAAATGTATTCAGTATAAGTGTTAACATGTAAAAGGTACACACCATTTTCTTGGACTCATCTTTCCATTTGTTTTCCTGGTCATCGTCCCACCATCCCTGATAGGCCATGTAGCTGCGTAATCGACCAATCGGGCTGTACGTATCCCAGGTGACCACCTCCCCCTTCTTTCTGTACATAGAGCTGTCATCTGACGTACTGTGATGACCGATCCTGTCAACCATTAACAAAGTACATTAAGGTTTATTTAGTCCTCAGATTTGGGTTTTGTTGATGCTATACAGTAAATATTAGTTGAATATACCTCAGATTTGGGTTTTGTTGATGCTATACAGTAAATATTAGTTGAATATACCTCAGATTTGGGTTTTGTTGATGCTATACAGTAAATATTAGTTGAATATACCTCAGATTTGGGTTTTGTTGATGCTATACAGTAAATATTAGTTGAATATACCTCAGATTTGGGTTTTGTTGATGCTATACAGTAAATATTAGTTGAATATACCTTTCAGAATTATTCGTCTTTATGTTCGCAGGCATACAGACCATAAAACCAACAGAGATCTCCACAAGAGTTATTATACTGAACTGAGCTTGTGTCAATGGATAGACAGATGGACAGACAGACATAATGAAACAGTATACCTCCAACAACTCCAATGACAGGGAAATAAAATGTACGTATCATCATGGTTTATATGATATAATTATACCAACCTGTAGGTCATGGCCTCTACCAGTACCGGTCTACTCTCCTTCACACAGATATCTCTAGCTGCTTTTGTGGCATTATATACAGCAAATACATCGTTACCGTCCACTCGAATAGAATTCATACCATACCCAATACCTCTACAAGCTGTGGGAAATTAAATATCGGTATAATCAAAGTGCTAGTATATGTATGCGTATATACAATAACAACTTTATAGAGAATCAAATTGCAGATAAAATCTAGGACTTTGTTTGGTTTTTTAGCTTTAAATATACATGTAGCTGCATCCAAATATATAAAGGTCTTCAGTAAGGTCACAAAAAATCCATTGTTCTTGACAGTAATCCTTGTATCTTTATATTCTTCAAGTCACTGGCAAGGGTTATACAAAAGACAACATTAATCACACAATATTACCTGTCTAAACCTTTCTTACAGTTTATTACTCCTTAAAATTGTACATGTTAGACAATACACACATTATTGCCCAGTTTGGAGGGAGACATGAAGATCCCTCGGGAGACTTGATTTTTCTGGGCAGAACAAATCTTCATGTCTCCCTCCAACTGGGCTATAAATTGTTTATGATACTTAAAGCTGACAATAAGCCATACTTGTAGACTGTAGTAGTCATGGTTACAAGAAAAGCAACTCTTCCTCCACGTAGAATATTCAGGAGCGAGCTTAGCTGCTCGATCCAGACCTTTTCTGTATGTTAACTTTGATCTGAACTTAATTGTTCTTGAATAAATATTGTTTAAACTAATGTAGGATGTGAGGTTACATGATGCCGCGAGACATTACGTCTCTGGAGGATAATATAACATCTCTAGAGGGAGACATGAAATTTGCTAGTCATATACACTGTAGTTATGTGAAAAAGGCTTATTTAATGAATCAATATAAGTTTCTACATACCTATTCCGTCTCCCCTATACTGGTCACTGACAGGAGTGGAAATAGCATAACCATTGTTACGGCTGGAACAAAACAAGTTAGACAATGTTACTGATGACTTCATAGATGATCATAATAACAAACAAGTACAAAAAGCAGCATGATTCACATTTTAGTTTTCACATATCAATTCAAATTCACTAATCTGCACACTTTACAAAAGAAGGTAGAGTCTTGTTACCAACATATTACCAACCAGATGCAGCAGAGGTTTTCTCACATTACTGCTCTGATTGTTGGATTTCCTAATACTATACACCGCGATATATTCCTTACAGCTCGATACGCGATACCCACACTCTTGTCTACAGGATTTCAAAATCTGTATATTTTTGTATTTTTAATTTCTTATACAATGTATTTAATCTATCAGCAAAGTCATCTAAACGCTTTACAAATAGCCATAAAACACCTTTGATAGTAAACAACATGGCAGTGCCCGTAGAGGGTTGTCAAGTTTAAATTGAAGATTTGACTGTATTTAAGCAACAAATCAGACCAATATGATTGATAAACAACAATATGCAAGCATTTTATACAACATGAAAGCACTGTATTTTCGATACTTTTGGCGGATATACTTCTTACGTGCACAACTTATGAGAAATTTTCACATCAAACGTCGATATTTCCGGCATCCAATTAATTCAAGGGGAACAGATACATGTATCACTTATATTGTTATATACAGATTTAGATTAAACTTTGGCCGTGGATTTATACTGTATCAAAGGTACATGCATTTTCAACATTGTACATTGTCACTGCTCACATATACTAACTTGACCATTATAATGTGGAAAATAACTTGACATCATCATGCATCACATTCACAGTAACATCAAATTGAAGGCTTTGAAAACATATTGCAAAATTGCTCTTTTTCTTCAATTTAAATTTGCACAAAATTTTTTCTTCCAGTCATTTTGATATATCAAACTAAAGTATCGTGATATGTATCATATCGTGAACGATGTATCGTGATACGTTTCGTATCATCAGATTGTGTATCGTTTGCTCTCTAGGATTTCCCAACATTGTCCAAGGGAGAAGAAGGGATCCGTGCTGATTGATATCCATTACAAGGCTTGTATTTTCACAGTAAGAATTCACTTTAGCATAAAGAATGAGATTCCTATCGACATTAACCTCCAAAAACATTCTTTTATTTTTCAACTGTGTAGTGGTGATTTGTGAAAATTGACCTTATTGAATAGGAGGAAAGGTTACATGGACAGACATATGAACAAACAGTTGGATATGAAACATATGGTATTATATTTCATTATATTCATATTCATACTTTGTTCTAAGTGTATTTACCAAAAGAATATAATTGGACAGTCCAGGGTAGCGGCAAAGTTAAAAGCAGCATGGGCGTCACCCTCTGATGCAGCTCCTTCACCAAAGAAACAAATCACACACAGACCGTTTTTGGCTCGTTTGTAGGCGTAGGCTGCTCCTGATGCTAAAAACAAAGTCATACAGAGCTCATTGTTAGAATGAATGATGAATAACTTGCATGATTCTTTAGCTTTACAAAAAGTATGTGATCAGGTACTGAGCTTTATTATGTATCCAATATCTAGATTTCTTTAAAGAGAATGTTAAATTCGACATTCTATGTATGGAGGTGAAGCAATAACATGTCAAACCTTGAGGCATCTGAGTGGCTAGTGTAGATGATATGGTGACAAAGTTGAGTTCCTTTGAGCCGTAATGAACTGGCATCTGTCTTCCCTTCCCAGCATCGTCTACGTTACCATAACACTGATCCATGAACTGATCTAAGGTAAATCCTCGCCACATCAGCACTCCTGTACACAAAGACAATCACTGTGTATCATACAAAATCAAACATATATTAACATGAAAATGTGAAAAGGCCTGACTGTTTACAATTTGTCATTATGACTAGAACCCTCGCCACATTACACATCTAGTATGAGATTTAAGACAGTTCGAACGGGCCCATTCCAACCCTCTTCCCTATTATTCTTGTTGTATGTGTCTCAAGTGATTGAGCTTTGAGGAGACAAACAAGAGGCTGTTCCAGAAGGAAACAGACCTGTGGATAAGCATTCTAAAGATAATTACAAATTTCACTATTCAAATCTATGACCTAAAACTTAGTCAAATAATAATAATTAGATGACTCTAGTGACAATGTTGATTTTTTTGTAGAACACCATAATCATTTATAAATAACAAATTGTAAAAGTACCAGCTTCTCTATACTGCCCAAATATCATATCCCTGGGATCTAGAGCTGAAGCCGAGCCTATATGAGTGGCCTCCTCCCCGTAATTTGTCATATAAAATGAGATCCTCCCCTGACGCTGAGACTCGTACAGGATCTTATCCATGGAATTCAGTAAGGTCATATCTCTGTACATTTTTAACACCATCTCTTTATCCAGCTACAAAGTATCAATGCAAATATTACAAATAATGATATAAATGTGACAGTGAAACATGAATGTCCTCTTTCGTATATTTGTCAGTATAAATGCTCTTCTGTGAAGTAAATCAAACTTAAAGGTCAAAGTCACAAGGTCAATAAAATTTTGTACCAATAGAAAGTTGTTGTTACAAGAAATATGAAAGCCCTTTCACTGATTTTCAAGGGTTATGGCCAAAGATATAGTTTTTGCAGACAAACAGACAAGCTATAACATTTATGCCCGGAAATCTATAATTACAGGGGCATAAAAAGTGAACAATATGAAACATTGCTTTACTATTTTGAATATGTTCATAATGAAAACAGAAAAACAAGAACATGGATGTTGCATAATGAATCTCTGTTTGACTTTAACAATTTGAACTTGGGCCTTGAAAGTGGCCTTGACCCACTAAACCCTGCAAGGTGAGGTAAGTGATGACATTTATCTACATTTAGAATCACTTACATTTATCTACATTTAGAATCAGTACATCAGAGAAATAGTTTCAGTAGATTTTTTTTTCTACCTTTGGATCATCACTATTTTCAGTCATCTGTCCATCTTTATTTAAAACTCTGTAAACAGGGATACCAGGGATTTTCTCTGGATCCAAGAAGGATAACTTATAAGTGTACTCAGATCTTGATCCTGGAAACTGTGGCTTCTCCTAAAGTAAAAAGAAAAAATTTAAGTTTTCAAATCCAAATAAATGTACCTTCACACATATATGGTAATTTTTTCTTTAAATAAAAAATAACGGCCTTATCAAATGAAAAATAATATCAATAATCTTATTTGTTATTACAGATTTTGATGAAAAAGGAGGAAAATGGATTCTTCAAGATTGAGTTTTCAATGGGGGATTTGAACAATTGACATTACCATTATTACAGGAATGTAACTTGAAAAGATGGAAATCTGCTGAACAGTTAACACATGGTTAAAGATTTTCATCCTTGATAACTTTTGTAATTTATACTGAACTATCATACTGCTGGAACTACAACAGCAACAAACCTTATCTTGAAATCAGGTGTATGTCAATCTTACGCAAATGATGTTACAAATGTTCAAACTAAAGTACTAACAGGCTAATAAGAAAACGGAAAATCGCACTTTGTGAAGAAATGCTTCATTTTTCGTTATAGGTGTAAGCGTATAAAATATTCAAATCCAAAAGCACCAGCTGACAATTAACTTGATTTTGCTGTATATATGCCAGATAATGTGCTACACATCTGAAAATAGTCGCAAAATATTACCCATTTAAGTTTCTAAGTTCAAAATCTTGCGTAGATGTTCGAGAACTTACCGCAACAGCCAATTTCCATGTTCACTCAGGTAAAAATATATCTGCAGGTCGGTCAGCTATGTTGTATGAAACAAGGGTTGATCAAATAATTGAGTTTTGTAAATAGGGGAACTAATTCCTGAGTAAGTATTGATTCGACTTATTTACTCATTTGATGAACAAATTCGACAGAACACATGTCTCGAAAAATAAAAACAACATATTTATAATGAATGTGTTATTGTCTTCAAAAATCAATCATACATAGATAGATTGTAAAATAATTCATCAGATCACAAAAAACCCTCGTTAAACAAAAGTTCATACTGCAAAGAGCCTTTAAAAAGTCGTGAACGAAAATATGTTTAATGATTGCACAACGAGTAAGATAGTTAGTCAATGTAAAACTTCAGTCGTCATCGTCGTCATCAGAATCACAAAGATTGCTAATGATCGGATATACCTCAACTACACCGTCTGTCTTTCTGTATTCATTTTCTATCTTTTTAACATGACTCTCGGCCTTTTCCCACACACTAGATGTAATTTTGTCAAATTCACGAAAAACCAAGGCCTTGACATCAGTAAGCTTGAATGTGGTGTTATTTTTAGCAACGTTTCCTTTTATTTGAGCCCAAATAAGCTCAATCGGATTGAGTTCACAGTGACGCACAGGTGTTCTAAGCACCACATGACCATTCTGATGAGCAAGTTCATCGGTCTGGTAAACGATCTCAGCTTGTGTCGTTTGATTTTTTCATATAACACAGGCTTCGTGTCAGACTGAGCAAACGTGATATGATGTTGTTGTAGCCACTCCTGCATTACGGCCTTTCTATTGTTCATATTTGGTGTTGTCGTCTGCTCTGTTTTTGTATTATGATAAGACGCATTATCTAGTACTATAACACTTGGTGCTTTAAGAGCAGGAAGTAATTGGTTTTCGAACCAATCAAGGAACACATCTGAATTCATTTCATTGTGGTAGTCGCCGTCTTTGGTTTTAGCGACAAACACAAGGTCACAGCCTTTAATAAGCCCTTCTTTAGTAGTCCCAGCATGCAACACAATAAGGCGCTTACCCATACCGGAAGGGATTTTCGGAGCATCAGAACTATCAGATGGTAGCCACATGAAGTCGGTAGAGTGGTTCTTATTAACCCATGTCTCGTCAAGATATACCACTTCGTACCCCTGGTCACAATACATTTTGATTTGGCGCAAATAGTTGCATCTATCGCTTATCGTAGATGTACTATCAAACAAAGCATGTTTACCATCATTCCGCCTTTTGTACTCAAAACCAAGTTCTAAAAGAGTCAAAGTGAGCAAAGTGTTGGAAATTTGAATCGTGTCAGATATTTCCTTTTGAATTTTAGACACAGTTGGGGCAATTTTACGCTTGTACATTGAATCTACAGTCCTCCTTATGACGCATTTGTCGAAATCATCGAGTATCTTTTTCCTTTTTGTGTGACGATCTTTTTGAACGTCCCCTGTATTTTTTTCTGATTTTATTGCACGATAGATACTGCTGTATGGAATGCCTGTTGCTTTTGCAGTGCGTAAATAACTTTTATCAAGAGAGATATAGGATTTTCTCAGATGCTTTTCTTTCTCGAAATATTTGAAAACCTTCTTTACGATTGATTTACACTCGGGTGTGATGGTATGCCTTTTCGCCATTATTGTTTGTGATTTACACACGACTGATCAAACACGTTTCGCAGATTCTGTATTCTATTTGAATTTAATAATCATGATTTTTTTTTCATAGTGTATAGAACTATCAATGTAAATGTAACTTTCAAAGGAGGAAAATTAATTTTGATACTAATTTCAATATGAATTATTATTATGCATTTATTATATACTTCTATTCTGTGCCGCTGTTCCTATTCACGTACAACACCCCTAGTGAAAATATAGGACTTCGTCCTTACGAGAGGTGAAAAATTTTGGCTTTTACCAATGGCCACACGAAAATCAAAATATGCTTTTTGAAAAATCTTTGAATTTTTATTTAGTGCTTTTCATTTTGAATCACCACTCCAAATTTGAAGAAAAATAAACAATCTAGAAACAAATCATGAAGAAATATTTGTTTTCTTATGAACCTGTTAGTACTTTAGTAACTCTGCACATATTCTACCTAATGATAAAAGTGATTTTTCATGAAGTAAATATTCATTCAATGGGCAAATTTGATAGCTTAGTATACTAATGCTGTCCTGTTCACTAAATCAAGAGCACCATATTGCTTGGAAATTTATTTTGTGACCTTAGGAATTTGTATGATTTAGTTATTGTCTCTGTAAATAAACTGTCTTTAGTCTATTAATTTTAAAAATTATAACTGATAATTTATACCATTAACTGATCATCCTTTCAGCTGTCAGCGTTTTTTTTTCCACAAAAAAAAAAAAAAAAATTGGCGATATTCAACCCCATTCCCCCTCTCTGGAGTATATATTTTTCCTCTCCTGTAAGAGAAATTTCCCCCCTTATAAAAGATTTTTTCTTTGACAAAAATTGTTTGAAAATAGTGTGTAAAATTAGGGGAAAAAAAATCAGAATCCAAATAGTAGAATATGGTTCCTTTAACATATCTAAAGATACCTTTTGTACTTACAGCCTGGTGATTCCAATGATACTGATGCTATCTACATGTAATACAGTTGCAAGAATTTTGATTTAGGCAAAAAACCCAAAAAAACCTGAGTTTACTGTCACCCAACCGACCCTATTTTTTTGCCCCGACCCTAATAGTTTTTATTGGCAAAATAGTCAGAAATCATATCACAAGACAGGTATTCCTTCCAAGTGAGCTGTTATCAATTACATAACACTAATTTCCTTCACTTCACTTCAGTCAGACAGCCAGGTAGATATAATCCGTTTCGCATGAGTGACCAACTGTCGGCAGTTTACAAGAGACCAAACAATAGGAATAAACTGATACCTGGTCACATTCCCATTGTATAATAAAAGTGGAACAAAAAGTTTACAGTAGTTTTACGTTTATTTTTCTTTACAAGAGGATGCCTTAAGATAAAAAAATTTTTTTTTTTAAATTCCCGACCTACTGACCCTATTTTTTTCAGGATGTGACAGTAAACTCAGCTATTTTTTGGCCTTATTAAAAAATTCCCCTTTTAAGTAATTCGCGCACATATTTCCCCCCACTATCGACCCTGACCCCTTCCCTGAAAATTGAGAAAAAAAAATGGCTGTTAACTTGTAACCTGCTACCAGTATACCGAAAAATAAAATATGTCTATGGGAAATTTGATCCCATGTTAATTTCAGGGCGCTGCCATATTCTTCTACATAACAACAATAGTAAACAGTAATGTCATGGTGTCTGATGTTACACACTTTACTATATAGAACTCCCCATAGATAATTCTTTTTTCACTTAATTGTTTTAAAAAGCTACACATAACCAAAATATTGGCATTTTCTGTTATACAATAAAGAGAGTCCTATAGATTGGATATCAGTTTATTAGATGACAACAGTATTTTCAGTGATTTTTTTCAGTAATTTGGGAATGGGGTCAGGGCCCATGCCATTGGGAAAATTAACAACGTTTGATAATATTTTGGGAAGTTCTACATGTAATATGAAAGTAAATTGACAATTTATACAATCAAAAGTTCAGAATTGAATGTTTAATCAAATAATTTTTGTTAAAATATGATTTAATATCTCATGCTTACAACAATATGGCAAATAATGAGTAAATTTGCAACTTTTGAACCAGTAAATTTCACTAATTTTGGTGATAATTCCATTTATATGAAATCGAGAAATTTTAGAGCCACAAATGGGAAAAAAAGATACTATTTTTCATTGGGAATGGGGCCAAATAACGGCCCCAATAAGGAGCAAAATAATCCCTGATATTTTAAGAGAAAATCAAATTCAAAGAATTGTGGTCCCCTGCTTTTGTGTGTTTGTCTTTAAAGAAATGCTTACAGACCCCCCCCCCCCTCATTCTTAAGTTTTCATAATATATCTCATATTTTATCAACTTTCTCAATTACACAGATTAAACTCCATCCCAAACTTTTTATCGAGGCTGAAGTTTTTAAATGTGGGTCGGCCTCCAAGAACGAGGTCACGAGGTCAGAATGTTGTTACCAACAGAAAGGTCTTGTCACAAGGAATACACATGTGAGTTGTGAAAGCCCCATCACTTTCCATTCGAAAGTAATGGTCAAGGTTAAATTTTTTTAAAAGTATGTCAACTCCAAGGTCAAGTTCACAAGGTCAAAAATTTTGGTATCCATGGAAATTTCTTGTCACAAGATATACACATGTGTAATATGAAAGCCCTATCACTTTCCATTTAAAAGTTATGGTCAAGGTTAAAGTTTTTAATAAGTAGGTCAAAGTCCAAGGTAAAGGTAAAAAAATTTGGTATCCGTGGAAGGTCTTGTCACAAGGAATACACATGTGTAATATGAAAGCCCTATCACTTTCCATTCAAAAGTTATGGTCAAGGTTAAAGTTTTTCATAAGTAGGTCAAAGTACAAGGTCAAGGTCAAAAGTTTTGGTATCCATGGAAAGGTCTTGTCACAAGGAATACACATGTGTAATATGAAAGCCCTATCACTTTCCATTCAAAAGTTATGGTCAAGGTTAAAGTTTTTAATAAGTAGGTCAAAGTCCAAGGTCAAGGTCAAAAAATTTGGTATCCATTGAAAGGTCTTGTCACAAGGAATACACATGTGTAATAAGAAAGCCCTATCACTGTCTGTTCAAAAGTTATTGTCAAGGTTAAATTTTTTAATAAGTAGATCAAACTCCAAGGTCAAGGTCACAAGGTCAAAAATTTTGGTATCCATGGAAAGGTCTTGTCACAAGAAATACACAAGTGTAATATGAAAGCCCTATCACTTTCCATTCAAAAGTTATGGGCAAGGTTAAAGTTTTTTATAAGTAGGTCAAACTTCAAGGTAAAGGTCACAAGGTCAAAAATTTTGGTATCCATGGAAAGGTCTTGTCACAAGGAATACACATGTGAAATATAAAAGCCCTATCACTTATCATTCAAAAGTTATGCACAAGGTTAAAGTTTTTGTGACTGACGGATGGACGGATGAACCGGTTTTAATGTCCCCGCGCTTTCACGAAAGCGGGGGACAAAAAAATCAAATCAGGGTACTCCAAATTTATTGTCCGCACAACTCACTTCAGAAATCAGAAAATTGAAGTTTTCTTCACTTTGTTGGCAATTTCTGCGATTAAAATAGGGGGATAGACCACTAACAGTGTATGATATATGTCTGTACGACCAATACTACGCTCACAGTGAAAGAAAATAGTCTTAGATAGGGAGTTTTCTATGTTAATTTTAGCATGATGTCGTCGATGTTTAACACTGAGTCTCAATCTCCCACGCATGCGTCCGATTTCAGTTCTGCTTTTCTTCACTTTTAAATCTACCTCTGCCGTCACCGCCTATTGTTTGTCTGCAAGATTCTTGCAGATTGAAAATGGGGCTTCCTATTTGTAAATAAAATATTGCAAGTATATACCACTAAGAATAGCTACATTTATGAGGTATATAATGTACAAGCACTGTCTTTGTTTCAATGCAATACCATGCAGTATCAGGGATTCTTTCTTCATTCGTACGTTGCCTGAACACTATCAGCTGAGCGAGAAGTCTCCAATAAAAAGTACAAATTCTGGCCATAAATCGAAACCTACCGTCTTTAGACAAATTTTCCTTCATCAAGATAAGAATCTTTTCCTTCATTGCCCATTTACTTGCCCCTAAACGCTCAAACATGTGCCTCTACCTTTGAATCTATTGCGATGTTTACATCAGAAGTCCGAATGACGTCACTGTGACGACATGCCGTACCTGCGATGCCTCTTGGGCTTTATCATTTCGTGAAATGGCGTAGGAAAATAGCGATGATGGCAAAATTATATTGAAAGCCTGTGCCACCTATGACCTTGTTGCAAGTTGACTGAGTCTATGATTAGAACAAATGTAGAACATCGACGACATCAAGCTAAAAATTGATTATAGAAATCTCCCCATCTAAAACTATTTTCTTTCACTGTGAGCATAGTATTGGTCGTACAAATCATACACCGTTAGTTATGAGAGTTGGAGATCTATCCCCTATATCAGTTTTAATCGGAAAATATGCTGACAACCATTTCTGAAGTGAGCTGCACAGACAGTTGTGAACAAGACAGTATTCCTTTCATTTATCAATTTTCAAGCAAATTTCCTACTGTCATTGTTCATGTTATTGTATTAAAAGTCATTAAAATTGAACAAAATACCAAATACAAGTCCCAAAAAGCGAGAGAATGTATATTGTTCAACAAGTCCATCAACAAAACAAAGCAGAGGAAACTCGAGCTACGTCTTCTAGCCAAGAATACAAATTATGGAAGCATTCCTTGGGGTAACTGACAAACATACACAATATTTCATGCACTGGGTCGTGCATAGGGATCTTCTGATTTGATTGACATAGTGCACATAGGACAGGGACGACAACAATTTCCTTCGAAGAGTCGACATCTCCAATAGAAGGGCACCGACCTTGGGGCTGGCGTGAACTACGTCACAGGTGTGAAAACTGATGACGTAATTCACAACTGCATCTCTTTTGTCGCTTCCGCTTTGTGTGTAATTTCTATGCATGGGACTGGTTTTATGATAATATCCAAAATGGTGTGTCCTTGTCAGGTGTGAGACATTCGTTTCAGTGAATGGTTTCCTTATTTCATCGATCCCCTGTGAATTTGTGAGAAGAACACGTCCAGCATCCCTCCTGCTGTCAACTGAGTATTGTGCAATATGAGTCATCAATTCACCAACATGACTACTGTCATTGTTGTTTAGATCTGGACTTATATCTGAAGTTTACTCATTAAAGTACTTTCATTGAAATAATTATTGACATAACAATGTGGAGTGATTTCAGAATCAGGGCACCTGATTATAATCAAAAGTAACTTGCATATTTTGTACAATATTATTCCATCAATGATTTAGGCCGAGGTATATTTGACGGATAACTTGAAGTTGAAGATATAACATTCAGTTGGATTACCTTTTCCTGGTTCCTGTAATTCTACAAAAATGGCACAAGAAGATGTCATCGTAAATGTGTATGATATGGTGAGAAATTTGGCTTTTATAATAATTCTCATGTACTGTCTGTTGTTTCATATGTTTGTAGCATTATACCAGTAGCGTTTACCAGACAGTTTTGAATTTTTTTAGCAATTCAAACATGTTTATTAAGAAAAAATTGAAAATATTTACATTACTGTTTAATGTTATAACATACATCATGCATATATCTTTGGTGTTATAAATGTATTTAAAGTAAATTAATGTGCATTTAGATGTATTTTGACAACTTACTTTACTTATCATTGTAGTATTGGATAAACGAGTACACATCTACCCTGGGATTTGGTGTATTTCATTCTGGAGTTCAGATTTATGGAATAGGTGAGTATATGTATATATAATGACTAATGAAGATACAGAGATTTTGCTGCTTCTGAGCGACTTTATTTTAGAATGTACTCAAATTAATTCTGTTGTGTAATATCAATAGGTCTCATTTATAGAGGTTATTTAATACTTAGAATTGAGAATTTGTTTCTTAATGGTATATAGTTATCTTAATGGCTTTCAATTTGTAAGCACTGCATGTATCCCCAGACAAAAAATAAATAAAAAAAAAAATATATATATATATATACAACGTAAATATATTACGTACAGGTATGTATTAATATCATATATAATATCCTGTTTCGGATTTTCAATATAACATCTCTCCATTCAGCACTTGACACAGGATAATCACATTTTAAACATATACATGTTCATTTGCTTGATGCTAAAGTGATAGCAGGCACCGTCCCCTGGTGTCACTTGCTGTTTGGAGACATTTTCCTTATTTTTCCATTTTCTATGTCTGGCAATGTATGTTAAATAGTGTCTCTCCACTTAGCTCTCAGGAATTAATCTACCTCTGCGTCCTGCGTCTCTGACGCATAAAAATCGCCCAGGACCCATTGGTTTCCGATCGCTGCGTCCCACAGTGCGCATTGTTCACTTTCATATAATGCATCCGTTTTAGTTCATGTTTACAAAAGTCGAGAAAGTACATTTACAGTATTCATTGACATTTAGCCGTATAACGTGTAAGTGTTTCTTGTTTATATTTTGACAGTTCTTTTAATCATAACAGATCTGTGGTATTGTATGAGAAATCATTGCGAAGCATAATTTTTTTTTGAATTAAAAGTAATATGCAATCTGACACAAGTCTATTTTATATCATTTCAATTTTGGATACAGATATATATATATATTTATATATATATTTATGAAAAATTCTTCCACTGTAAACTTTACATGACATTATGAATCAATCTATTGAAATCGTTTAATTCACACCATCAGCGTACCGTCTTTGTAAACCGTATAGAATTGGTTTGTTTGGATAACGTTTTACTATACACATGTACGAAGTATCGATGACTAAATAAACAATCAATATACTTTATTCGGCAAAATTAGATTGAAGTTTAAGATTAAGACTTATTTTTGTGGAACATATAATGATTTCAAGGACACGCCGCGAGCTGGTCAGCTCACTTGTATTGGCGAACTTAAAACGCCGCAAAAAAGAAGGTTTGTAGAAATTGGGACGCATTAATTTCTTCTGGGACCCATTGTTTTGGCTGGGGACCCATTGGCCAAGTTTCATTGCGTCCAGAGGACCCATTAAGATCAAATTGTAGATTAATCTCTGAGCTCTTGACACAGGATAATCACACATTGTACATTTATTTTATATTTCTATATAGATCTGAAAAGCTAGTGATAGCAGGCACCGTCCCCTGGTGTCAGGTGCTATTTTGAGACCACCATTTTCTAGTTTAATTGCCTAGCTAAACATACCTATTTAGTTGTGGCTGGTACATGAATAGTGCATGTGGATGTTTTAAAATATGTAAAAACTCTCCTCAACTCGGCACTTATCTTAGGAAAATCATGAAAATTTTCATATAAATGCTTATCTAATTTAGCTACATATATTATTGAGTCAATGTATCTCACTACCTTTAAATAAAAAAAAATATATATATATATCACCGTCCACAATAATATGAAACATAATTTCATATGATAATTATACCTCTTTGTTATTCTAAGCAAACTAAATGGTGAATTGATTTCTGTTTACTTTGTCATGTGTATTCACAAGATTGATTGATTTATTTATTGATTTATCTTTTGTCATGATGCCTTATATTGAAATGTCATGCCTGCAAGGGCCCATTTTGGTCAATAAACTATCTTATCTTATCTTATCTTATAATGATCAACTTTACACTCAGATCATTTGTTCAAATTTTAAACATGAATAAAGAAATATACATTGTATATATTTACAGTAATTTAATGAAAATATTTCATTTATGAATTTTTGCTGTTTCTGTTGTTTATATGAATCATGTTATGTACTCGCAATATTTACTTATACTGGTATATATATTATATATGGATGTAATGGTATTTCTTACAGAGTATGCTTATATATGGAGGACACCCCTTCCCATTTACTGGAGTATGTGACATCATATTACCTATGATTATTACAATATTATTCTTATTTACAGGGTATGCTTATGTGGAACACCCTTTCCCATTTACTGGAGTATGTCACATCATATGACCTATAATTATTACAATGTTATCATTCTTACTTACAGAGTATGCCTATGGAGGACACCCCTTCCCATTTACAGGAGTATGTGACATCATATGTC
Source organism: Pinctada imbricata (assembly GCA_033119305.1). NCBI lineage: Eukaryota > Metazoa > Mollusca > Bivalvia > Pterioida > Pteriidae > Pinctada > Pinctada imbricata. Next base: position 5,569,039 of record VSWD01000009.1, on the reverse strand, counting down.
CTATAATTATTACAATGTTATCATTCTTACTTACAGAGTATGCTTATGTGGAACACCCCTTCCTATTTACTGGAGTATGTCACATCATATGACCTATAATTATTGCAATGTTATCATTCTTACTTACAGAGTATGCCTATGGAGGACACCCCTTCCTATTTACTGGAGTATGTCACATCATATGACCTATAATTATTGCAATGTTATCATTCTTACTTACAGAGTATGCCTATGGAGGACACCCCGTCCCATTTACTGGAGTATGTGACATCATATGACCTATAATTATTACAATGTCATCATTCTTACTTACAGGGTATGCTTATGTGGGGCACCCCTTCCTATTTACTGGAGTATGTGACATCATATGTCCTATAATTAGTACAATGTTATCATTCTTACTTACAGGGTATGCTTATGTGGGGCACCCCTTCCCATTTACTGGAGTATGTGACATCATATGACCTATAATTATTACAATGTTATCATTCTTACTTACAGGGTATGCTTATGTGGGGCACCCCTTCCCATTTACTGGAGTATGTGACATCATATGTCCTATAATTATTACAATGTTATCATTCTTACTTACAGAGTATGCTTATGTGGGACACCCTTTCCCATTTACTGGAGTATGTGACATCATATGACCTATAATTATTACAATGTTATCATTCTTACTTACAGGGTATGCTTATGTGGGGCACCCCTTCCCATTTACTGGAGTATGTGACATCATATGACCTATAATTATTACAATGTTATCATTCTTACTTACAGGGTATGCTTATGTGGGGCACCCCTTCCCATTTACTGGAGTATGTGACATCATATGTCGTATAATTATTACAATGTTATCTTTCTTACTTACAGGGTATACTTATGTGGGGCACCCCTTCCCATTTACTGGAGTATGTGACATCATATGACCTATAATTATTACAATGTTATCATTCTTACTTACAGAGTATGCCTATGGAGGACACCCCTTCCCATTAACTGGAGTATGTGACATCATATGACCTATAATTATTACAATGTTATCATTCTTACTTACAGAGTATGCCTATGGAGGACACCCCTTCCCATTAACTGGAGTATGTGACATCATATGACCTATAATTATTACAATGTTATCATTCTTACTTACAGAGTATGCCTATGGAGGACACCCCTTCCCATTAACTGGAGTATGTGACATCATATGACCTATAATTATTACACAATGTTAGGACACCCTTTCCCATTTACTGGAGTATGTGACATCATATGACCTATAATTTTTACAATGTTATCATTCTTACTTACAGAGTATGCCTATGGAGGACACCCCTTCCCTTTTACTGGAGTATTTGAGATCATGCCGAGGGATGCAGAGGATTTAGGAGAACAGTTCAAATTCAAGTTAGCTGATATTACTTACAATGTACATCTGTATTGATTCCTTGACAAACTCTGTCACCAAGAGGAATCACAATATTAAAACCTTTAATCAATTAGGGAAGGGTCTTGGGAGAGTTGGCTGGGGAAGTTTTGTGAGCAAGATAGTTATTTTCTCTAGCACTTTGGATAAGATGACATGTATTGTCTCTCAATTTTTGTACATGGAACCTTAAGAACAAAATACAGAATCTTGTGAATATTTTCAATAGGATTAATGGTCACTTTGTGAATGATGAACCTTATGAACACAACACAGAATCTTGTGAACAAATAGGGTTCAATGTGTGTGTTCATCCTTTTGAACACAACACAGAACACATTAATAGAATTCCACAATCCTTTTGATTTTTATAGTTGGGTATGAAAGGTCAAGGTCACAATACTGGTACATATACTAGTATGCCTTACTATAGATGTTTAATTGTGAATCTTGCTTATGGATACTATTGACCTTGTGACCTTGACCTACTTGCAGGTAAAAAAACAACAATTACAAAATCTTTTGTCATCCTTAATGATGGTATGCTTACAGGGGGAGACAAAACGGAGGAGAATATGGTGGGAAATTATGCTTTAAAATACTTTTCTGTTTTACCATGTTTACATTGACTTCTATTCAAGTGGTTGGAAAACTTCCATATTATCATTGATTTCTATGGGATAAAAAGTTATAATTTAATCAGACTGACAGCAAACTCATATGTAGCCCAAATTATTTGTTATTTTCGCATGAAAATTATTTTTGAAAAAGTTTGCATTTTGAAATTTAAAGGGCAGATCTTAATCCTTATTCCAATTGCTCCTTTGTCAGTTTTATTTAATGGTACTTGCTATTTTCGAAAACCAGAGTTACTTCCCATTTGAGACGGTATCTGACATAGACTGATTATGACGTCATCAAATTCTATGGAAACAGTCCTAAAAGTCTGGGAAATGACGGTATAAAATTGACGTTGCCATACCATTTGCATGACGTCACAATGGTTTACGTCAGATACTGTCTGTAAGGGGGAAAAAGTCTGTATTCCGCAAAGACTCAATAATCATTAAAAAAATGTTCTTCTTTTATTTCAGACAGTCAATCAAACTAGGGACCACAGACTTCACCCCAGAAGATGTTAGAGGTATTGTGGAACAGCTTGGTAAAGACTATAAAGGAGACCAGTATCACTTACTGAACAAAAACTGTAACCACTTCACAGCAGCTCTAACACAGGTAGGTAGATGTGTATCACACTGGTAAACACTTTACATATGTTACACTTGAGCTCTTTCAGTGGTAGACAATTCTTTGATATAGGCTAAAAGTCTTTATGATCTTGATTCACTCAGTATAGGATTTAAAACTGGTTCTTCATGACATGGTCATAAGAAGTTAGTCATTTTGTCCTAAAGCATAAAAAAAAATTAGAAATGAAAAATTGTTAATTCAATGTAAAGCTGTTGAAAATTGATTTCAACCATGCCTATAAAAAAGGATACTGAGTATAAGTTTACTGTTTAATGATATTTCTTTGCATTTCAGATTCTATGTGGCAAGGAGCCCCCAAGCTGGGTGAATAGACTGGCTTATATAAGTACATGTATACCATTCCTAGAAAGAGCTCTACCAAAGGAGTGGTTAACACCCATAGCACTTCAGAATGTTATACAGGAACCCCTCTCTGCAGCCGACCTGGCTGGTCAGGGTCGTACAAACTCTTCACAAAGTCAAGGTCGCCAAAGCTCTTCACATTCACAATATATGCATAATAGGAGGATATGACATGAATCTCAACTTGATTTAGTATGGATTATACATGTACATTCTATTGGACGTTTGTTTTTTAGAAGTTGGTGCAATTTTTTATTTGACGTCTTTCTATATTTTAAGGATAAGATTGTGTATGTTTATTTAATTATTATATGGTATTGATTTGAGGTATGAATTTGTTGTGAATGGGTGATTGATAAAACTGTAAACAAGCCTGTCTTATTGATAAAACTGTAAACAAGCCTGTCTTATTGATAAACAAATTGTTTGTATGGCATACTGAATGTGTATGTTTAAGATATTGTATGTATATGTATGTATTTTCTTTACATACTTAGAAAAGATACGTTGACTTGAACATGTACCAGTATGCCCATGTTTATAACTTTAAAGCCTGTTTGAATTACTACAGAGAATATCTACTGTATACTGAACAAAAATGAAATATAATTGGTCAAAAGAAATGTTATTCTTCCTAAATATTAAAGAGAGCCCTAAAGGTCAACACCCCATAGAAGATACATTTGTACTTGATTATTCCCAATTAGTCATAGTCTAAAGATCAAGGCAAGAAAACCAGGAATGTTTTGATGCCCCCGGAATCACAGATTCGGGGGCATATAGTTTTTGGCCTGTCCGTCTGTTTGTCTGTCTGTCTGTCTGTCTGTCTGTCTGTCTGTCTGTCTGTTTTGAATGGTAAGTGATAGGGCTTTCATATTTCACATGTGTATTCCTTGTGACAAGACCTTTCCATTGATACCAACATTTTTGACCTCGTGACCTTGACCTTGACCTTTGACCTACTTTTCAAAAACTTTAACATTGGGCATAACTTTTGAATGGTAAGTGATAGGGCTTTCATATTTCACATGTGTATTCCTTGTGACCAGACCTTTCAATTGATACCAAAGTTTTTGACCTCGTGACCTTGACCTTGACCTTTGACCTACTTTTCAAAAACTTTAACATTGGGCATAACTTTTGAATAGTAAGTGATAGGGCTTTCATATTTCACATGTGTATTCCTTGTGACAAGACCTTTCCATTGATGCCAAAAGTTTTGTCCTCGTGACCTTGACCTTTGACCTACTTTTCAAAAACTTTAACATTGGGCATAACTTTTGAATAGTAAGTGATAGGGCTTTCATATTTCACATGTGTATTCCTTGTGAGAAGACCATTTCATTGATAGCAAAAAGTTTTGACTTCGTCACCTTGACTTTGACCTTTCACTTACTCAACAGAAAATAGCGTTTATACTAACAAAGATGCCACCGGGGGCATTCGTGTTTCACAAACACAGGCTTTATTAGTCCCCTACCGGCAACGCCGAAGGGGACTCTTAGTTTCCTCTCGGTCTGTCTGTCTGTCCGTCCGTCCGTCAGTCTGTCCTTCTGTCTGTCCGTCTGTCCGAATATCAGTTTTCCGGACTTTTTTCTGCAATGGATGGAGATATTGAGATGAAATTTGATACACAGCTTGGTCTTGGATAGTTACAGAGCAAGTTTGACTTTCGTCACGCTTGACCTATTTTTCGAGGAGTTATGCCCCTTGATGACTTGGAAAATTCAGTTTTTGTCAGTTTTCCGGACTTTTTTCTGCAACGGATGGAGATATTCAGATGAAATTTGATACACAGCTTGGTCTTGGATAGTTACAGAGCAAGTTTGACTTTCGTCATGCTTGACCTATTTTTCGAGGAGTTATGCCCCTTGATGACTTGGAAAATTCTGTTTTGGTTAGTTTTCCGGACTTTTCTCTGCAACAGATGGAGATATTCAGATGAAATTTGATACACAGCTTGGTCTTGGAAAGTTACAGAGCAAGTTTGACTTTCGTCACGCTTAACCTATTTTTCGAGGAGTTATGCCCCTTGATGACTTGGAAAATTCAGTTTTTGTCAGTTTTCCAGACTTTTTTCTGCAACGGATGGAGATATTCAGATGAAATTTGATACACAGCTTGGTCTTGGAAAGTTACAGAGCAAGTTTGACTTTCGTCACGTTTGACCTATTTTTCGAGGAGTTATGCCCCTTGATGACTTGGAAAATTCTGTTTTGGTCAGTTGTCCGGACTTTTTTCTGCAACAGATGGAGATATTCAGATGAAATTTGATACACAGCTTGGTCTTGGATAGTTACAGAGCAAGTTTGACTTTCGTCACGCTTGACCTATTCTTCGAGGAGTTATGCCCCTTGATGTCTTGGAAAATTCAGTTTTTGTCAGTTTTCCGGACTTTTTTCTGCAACAGATGGAGATATTCAGATGAAATTTGATACACAGCTTGGTCTTGGATAGTTACAGAGCAAGTTTGACAGTCGTTACCCTTAACCTTTTTTCGAGGAGTTATGTCCCTTGATGACTGGGAAAATTCAGTTTTTGTCAGTTTTCCGGACTTTCGTCTGCGACATATAGAAATATTCAGGTGAAAATTTGATACATAGCTTGGTCTTGGATAGTTACAGAGCAAGTTTAACTTTCGTCACGCTTGACCTATTTTTCGAGGAGTTATGTCCCTTGATGACTTGGAAAATTCAATTTTTGTCAATTTTCCGGACTTTCTCCTGCAACAAAGAAAGATATTCAGGTGTAATTTGATACTCAGCTTAGTCTTGGATAGTTACAGGGCAAATTCGACTTTTGTCACGCTTGACCTATTTTTCGAGGAGTTATGCCCCTTGATGACTTGCATAATTCAGTTTTGTCAGTTTTCCAGACTTTTTTCTGCAACAAATAGTGATATTCTGTAATTCAGGTAAAATTTGACACTCAGCTTAGTCTTGGATAGTTACAGGGCAAGTTCAACTTTCGTCACGCTTGACCTCTTTTTCGAATCGATAAAGCAGATAAAACCTCAGAACTGAGCTGCACAGACAGTAAGTTTAATTAAAACTCATGTTTAATTGAAGAGTAATTCATAGGCAGAGTTGCAGGACATAAATATATGCCGCCGGTAGGGGACTTGTATCGCTCAGCGATCATAACATTTTTTTGTTTGAAAATCTAAATAGAAATAAAATGTCTATGAGTACTTTAAAACTTTAATGTGGTTAAGAATTTTGGCATAGGAGCTAAAAATTTATTATAATAATTAAAAAATAAATGAATTGCAAAACCACATCCTTAGATTTTTTTCAAATTTATACGTTAACATGTACAAGTTTGACCGTACATATATTTATAATGATTGTGATATTGATATTGTGAGTTCATACTTTAGTTTATTTGTGTAATGATACATGTACTATAGCTTGCTTTACATACAACAGTATTGTAAGGAATACTTGTATTCAGGTGTTCTTTATCTATGTAGTGTATTTTTTATTTTCTGGTATAACTGTAGAAGATTAATTTGTCCCTTGTCTGTCTGTCTTTTTGTCTCACATCAGTGTCTAAGGTCTGATTAGGATTATTCACCATGATGTTCCACATTTTCGAAGAACATCTTTTTCCATTCATTCTACCTAGAAATACATGTACATAGACAATTCTCTTGTGGATGCATAATAATGTTTACAGCAAATAATGTGGATCAAAACAAACATTGTGTGTTTCTTGTAGATGATGGTGACTTGCACATTATGGTCATAGCCGTCATCAGGATTTTTTTAACTTAGTTTCAATTTATTGCAAATTATGAAAGGAAAACCCATTATTTATGTCCAAGGTTAAAGGTCTAGGTCATTGGTAATGATGTCACTAAATGTAAGGAAATGGTACAGTGCTTTTGACATATTATTATTTATATATTCAAGAGAAACAATAATTGCAAGCTCAGAATAAACAGTGAGTTAACAAGGTAGTGAGTTCCCTAATTGCCACAAGTTTTCTTTCGTATGTTATGCATAAATTTTAAAGCATTCTTGCATTTTCCCACTTATTACTGATAACTGTGAAATAAAAATAAGTTAATATATTACTGTTTCATAATTTGCTGACCCATGTTTTAAGGTTGTTGAAATCTTTCTATGCCTTTAATGGTCAAATTGTTGTAAGGGAATATGCATGTACTTAGCTTTATCCATAAAATTGAACTTAATTTTCAGTGGTTTTTTTTCACTGATTATTTTGATATGCTCTTTTGTTCAAGGCATAGAATAATCTACCTTAATAAGTCGTTCTCAGGGCGGTATTAGATTAATCTATTGTTACTTGTTACATTTTACAATCAGTTAAAAAAAAACAATAGATTTTGAACTTACTAAATGAATTACTTTCAGCTTGATATAAATAAGGTCTTATTGCCTTGCAAAAAGAAAAGCAGGATATTTGATATATATGAAAGCTGCTGTTGATTGTGAGGTACCTATTATATTTATTACAATCAAGTATGACGTATGTTTTCTCTAAGTAGCTTAAAACAAAGAATAACCATGTGTTGTAATAGTTGTTACAGTCAACCAAATATGACATAGAAAAATAAAAAAAATAGAGATTGTTTTAATTTGTAGTGCAGTATTTGCGTAAATTGCAATGCACTGTGAGTTTATCTGTAAGTACATTTTGTGAAGGGTCAAAGGGGGTAATTCATAGTCACTTAATTATCTATTTCATGACATTTTTAAAGGAAAATTTATGCTCATGCATGATAAATACATGTAAAAGGGTGTATGATCAAAAATGTTTATTTTAGATATGAGTAGTCCCATGTTAGACTTTACAGGAAGTCACTGTGTACTGACATTTACATGTGTGAGTATGTGGCAATGTGTTTGGTAAAATGGCCGTTGATATTTCATGTTATTAATATGTTAATGATATGATGTGACAATTTAATTTATTTTGTCAGAAGGTTATACATCATGTATCATTTGCAATCATGAATCTTGTGTTGTTATAGTAACAGGAAAATCACAATAGTGAATCACATGTATTAATCTTGTTACTAATGATTGCCTCCTAATTTATTCTCACTATAATGTTCTTGTAGCATTTTTTTTATTAAGATTGCATATTTTTCTGTATACACTACCCACCTTTAATTAGTACCCACCTAATACATTTCTCTTGGTTTTCAAAAAAGTGAAGATTTTTGTTCTGTTGTTTTGAAAATCTAAAGATTAATCATTCTGCTATCAATTCAAGTAAATTTTTGGCTTAATCTTTGTTTTATTTTTTTGCAATTTTTCCCCAAAAATGTCAATTTTTCACATAAAAAAATCTAATAGATTTTTTCTAAAAAAATTTCCAATTTTGTATAAGATAAATGATGCAAATAATATACAGAAAATTTTCATGAATTTAGAAGCTCAGAAGAGAAAATAATGGGATGAGCTTTCCATGAAATTTCTAATGTTTGTACTACTTGGATACTTATTTATGGTGGGTAGTGTAAATGTCTTTGGATCTCTTAAAGTATAAAATCAAAATGTTCTTTGTGCATCTGTACTTTTTTAAGTTCAAAATTTACATACTTTATAAATGAATGTACTCGCTACCATTTAATGCCGTACTTCGTTTATTTTTGGATTTCATTATTATTGGCAGCATGTAAATACAAAAGTTGCCATCCTATTGGGAGATTTTGTTGATTTTCTCATGTTTCATCCAATCTTTATTAATATGGAAGACATCTGTAACAGCCAGATTACTCTCACTGCAGATTGACTAGTAGATATACTAGTACTGCCATTATCATCTCAACCTTTTTCTATAGTACTAATAGGAAATGTTTTACTTAATAAAGGCATATATGACTATGGCTCAAAAACACCAAGATTTCTTTAAAAACTTCAATTTTTTCATTTTATGTAGAAAAGTACTAGTTAGTGTGATTTTCGTTTCTCATATGAATATAAGAAACTCCTAAACACTTGCAAACCTAAAATCTTCTGGTTGCAATCCAGCTCTCCAAAAAACTTACATCGTCAGTCATGTTACAAATGACAGGAGTATATTCTTTATGTGTGAAAATGTAATATTCTTTTGCAAACTCTGTTTTATTAGAATAATTGTAATCATCTTTTTTACTTTATATTTAATACGTGAAAATCATTCTTTTATAATTGTTTGCACTAGAGATGTCACAGTGTGTTAAAATGATCGGAGTTTTTCATTCTACTGTCAACTTTCAGTCATTCTATAGGAATTAAACATATGAATGCTATACAAGAATTCATTGTCAGTACACTTTTATATTCCTAAATGGGCATTTATAAAGTTTTTGTTTTATATGAGATATAATACCCAAACTACTTTGTTCAATACTGGAGACACAAGTTGCTAGGATTTTGAATTTATTACTATGACAGAGTATGGAACAGGGCTTGATATAATACCCAAAATACTTTGTTCAGTACTGGAGACACAAGTGGCTGTGATTTTGAATTTATTCCTATGACAGAGTATGGAACAGGGCTTGATATAATGCCCCAAATACTTTGTTCAGTACTGGAGACACAAGTGGTTAGGATTTTGAATTTATTACTATGACAGAGTATGGAACAGGGCTTGATATAATACCCAAAATACTTTGTTCAGTACTGGAGACACAAGTGGCTAGGATTTTGAATTTATTCCTATGACAGAGTATGGAACAGGGCTTGATATAATACCCAAAATACTTTGTTCAGTACTGTAGACACAAGTGGCTAGGATTTTGAATTTATTCCTATGACAGAGTATGGAACAGGGCTTGATATAATGCCCAAAATACTTTGTTCAGTACTGGAGACACAAGTGGCTAGGATTTTGAATTTATTCCTATGACAGAGTATGGAACAGGGCTTGATATAATGCCCAAAATACTTTGTTCAGTACTGGAGACACAAGTGGCTAGGATTTTGAATTTATTAGTATGACAGACTATGGAACAGGGCTTGATCTTCCAATCAGGTTTGTGCACGTTTGCAAAGTATGACCTTGACCTTTTAACTACAAAATCAGAAGAAATCCTCTAATTATCTTGATTAATTGTATGAACCATATAATGTGAGCTATGGACTTTTTGTTACATTTTGGAAACACATTTGTCCAAATATGCAAGTTTGACCTTGGGACCTTTTTTGGAAACAATCCTTACTTTTATTTATAAAGGCAATGTAAGCTTTGCATCCCCTTTAAATTGCATGTTCTTTGCAATCAGCAAAATGATGTTAAGCTTAAGTCTACTGTGACCTTACTTTGACCTTGAAAATCAATAGGGTTCATCCTCTTGCTCCCCATGAGGAACATTGGTGCAATGTTTGAATGTTTCTATGATTGTTATGTCTTCTATGTTGTTTACAAGGATTTTAAGCTGTTACCTTGACCTTTGACCTTGAACATCAATAGGGTTCATTCTCTTCCCATGGGCCATTTGTAGAAGTTTTGATGTTTCTATGATGATTGCTTTGACTTGTATGCTGTTCACAAGGATTTAAAGCCTAAGTCCATTATGACCTTGAAAATCAATAGGGTTTATGGGAACATTTAAGGAAGGTTTGCTGTTTCAGTGATGATTTATTTGGCTTCTCACAAGAAAATCTGGACACACCCAGCCACCAACACCCGCCCATGGACGCACGGCAGCAATGCAAAATCCCCTCCACAACAGAGTTTCATGGGGATAATATGGTCATTGGCAGTATATGTGTGAAGTCAAAGTTGGCATAGAAACACTGAAATATCAATTGTGGTGCAGAAGTATTTGTCCTTGTGCAGAGTTTTAGCATGACTCTAAACCCTGAAATTAATAGAGGTCCTCCATAGGTAAAGAGCCAAGTAAGTTATGCACCACAGTAAATCTGTAATACTTGAATTGTTGTGTGGAGAATACAATGTAAGTGAACAGAAGTCCCTATATGCCATGGGTAGAGTATGTTTTAGTGCCATCATTAAAGGTAAATAAATTCTCAAATTACAATGAAGAGACTGGATGTGTTAAGAGTGATACACATAACAATGAAGGATTGAACTGTTCAGTCTGGTTCTCTATTAACTCTTTATAGTGAGCAATACAGGCTAAGCTGCTGTATATAGTGTTAATGCTGATTCATTAATTCACATGGATCAATTCATCCTTTGTTTTACTTACTTCTGTATGTGTAAGTGCAAAGCAGAGCTAAGTAGCTTGGTCATGTTCAATATTGGTGTGACAAACCCATCTTTAGGTCCTAAATCCAATGAAGTGTGACACACCCACCTGTAGGTCCTAAGTCCAATGAAGTGTGACACAACCACCTGTATGTCCTAAATCCAGTAAGTGTGACACACACACCTGTAGGTCCTAATTCCAATGAAGTGTGACACACCCGCCTGTAGGACCTAAATCCAATGAAGTGTGACACACCCACCTGTAGGACCTAAATCCAATGAAGTGTGACACACCAACCTGTAGGACCTAAATCCAATGAAGTGTGACACACCCGCCTGTAGGTCCTTAATCCAATGAAGTGTGACACACCCACCTGTAGGACCTAAATCCAATGAAGTGTGACACACCCACCTGTAGGTCCTAAATCCAATGAAGTGTGACACACCCACCTGTAGGACCTAAATCCAATGAAGTGTGACACACCCACCTGTAGGACCTAAATCCAATGAAGTGTGACACACCCACCTGTAGGACCTAAATCCAATGAAGTGTGACACACCCACCTGTAGGACCTAAATGCAATGAATGTGTGACACACCCGCCTGTAGGACCTAAATCCAATGAAATGTGACACACCCACCTGTAGGACCTAAATCCAATGACTGTGACAAACCCACCTGTAGGTCCTAAATCCAATGAATGTGTGACAAACCCACCTGTAGGTCCTAAATACAATGAATGTGTGACAAACCCACCTGTAGGACCTAAATCCAATGAATGTGTGACAAACCCACCTGTAGGTCCTAAATACAATGAAATGTGACACACCCACCTGTAGGACCTAAATCCAATGAAGTGTGACAAACCTACCTGTAGGTCCTAAATCCAATGAATGTGTGACAAACCCACCTGTAGGTCCTAAATACAATGAATGTGTGACAAACCCACCTGTAGGACCTAAATCCAATGAATGTGTGACAAACCCACCTGTAGGTCCTAAATACAATGAATGTGTGACAAACCCACCTGTAGGACCTAAATCCAATGAAGTGTGACACACCTACATGTAAGACCTAAATCCAATGAAGTGTGACAAACCCATCTGTATGACCTAAATCTAATGAAGTGTGACACACCCACCTGTAGGACCTAAATCCAATGATGTGTGACACACCAACCTGTAGGACCTAAATCCAATGAATTGTGACACAGCCACCTGTAGGTCCTAAATCCAATGAATGTGTGACAAACCCACATGTAGGACCTAAATCTAATGAAGTGTGACACACCCACCTGTAGGACCTAAATCCAATGAAGTGTGACACACCCATCTGTAGGACCTAAATCCAATGAAGTGTGACACACCCACCTGTAGGACCTAAATCCAATGAAGTGTGACACACCCACCTGTAGGACCTAAATCCAATGAAGTGTGACACACCCACCTGTAGGTCCTAAATCCAATGTATGTGTGACAAACCCACCTGTAGGTCCTAAATCCAATAAAGTGCAACACACCCATCTGTAGGTCATAATCCAACGAAGTGTGACACAACCACCTGTAGGTCCTAAATCCAATGAAGTAACCACTGCAACATGACTTTACTGTGCATATTACTCTGGAGCAACGAGGACAATATAAAAATGACTCTAATATTCTATTATAGTCGAGTATTATGATACAGTGTAAATTATAGGAGAGATTTAGCCATGAAGTCCAGCTACTCTTCTGCTGCAGTTTTTTGTTGTCGATACAAATACTTTAAATTACCATGAATGGAGAGTTTTACCAGCTGATTCTGTAGTTATTATACAATGTCATTAAACATAACATAGTAGACAGAACAAAACAATTTCTCAATATTTATAACCAAAGTTTACTGTCAACATTTTAGTAACCACATGTGTTATATGGTGAAACTAGTGGATCATTGTGTAGATACATGTATAATAAAAGATGTGCAAATATGGTAAACAGCAGAAATAACACATTTCTATGATACCATAAAAATTTCTTAATAAATATTTTGATATCATTGTTGCATTTGGTTCTACATAAGCTTAAAGGAACTAAAATTTCAGTATAAGTAATGGATACAAAACTAGTTTTTTGATTTGAACATCAAGCTCTACAGATCTTCACAATGTTACAAGAGGAATTCATATCAATTAAGCAGATTGCAGATTGTTTAGAATGAAAGAGCTAAGTGACCAAAAAACAAACAAACACAGATTGGAACAATAGTGGATTCTGACCTGGAATATTTACTTTTTGTGTGATCAATTGCTTTCTAGTTTGTAAAACATTTATGGCAAGAATTTCCTTTTAAGTGTTGAAAATCAAGAGTCAAATACCATGTAACCAGAAATTTTTGTGAGTGTCAAATTTTTGTGAGTGTCAAATTTCACGATTTTATGGTAATATATGGTGTCTTAATTTATAGGAAGAGTACAATTTTTCGTGATTCCTTAATTTTAAGCAAATATGTACATATGATGTTACTGTTTTCTATCTTTCATTATTGAAGTTTTAGTTAGGTCTGTGATAGGAGTACACTCAATTCATTTCCATTTGTGTTTAATTGGGAAAAGTAAAGTACGAAGCATGTACGATTAGAACGAAATGTAAATGATATACCAACTTATGTTCTAACTTATCAAACACAATTTTTCGCGATTCCAAATCACTCGCGAATATTCAGAAAATTAGTATCTTGCAAAAATTTCTGGTTATATGGTATATACATGTAAGTCTGCAGCAATCAATTAATATCAACCTCATTAAAGTTCCTCAAATACTAACCATGATTTATATACATGTAATTTCATTTTAATGTGCCAAACTCAAAATTTCATATATAAATTGCAGACATGTAATGTGAGTGAAATATACCATCATATAATTGAACTTGTATGTCTGAAGGTAAATAATCATTACTAAGTAAGAGTTTGGAATGATGCTTGAAAAACTTCTCTTTGTCTCAAAATAGAAATAGCAAAACATACCAGTATGAAACCTCCTCCCAGATTCTGTTAATGTTAATATTCTTTAAAAAGAAAAAAGACTTTGATCAAATCAGAATGTTTATAGGTAAAAATATTGGTTACATGTAATGTGAAAATGTGATTTCATTTAATATCCAGCTTCTGGGAAATACCTCAAGTTTGAAAAATGCATGTATGGTAATGCAACTATACTACTGTTACAAAAAAGAAAACCATGTCTTTGTGAAACTCAAATGCCCCTGTTGTCATCTTTGTCAGTAAAACAGCTATAATGTAAAAAGTAGGTCATAATCCGAGTTCAAGGTCAATTTTGTACAGCTGAATATGTAAAAAAGTTTGGTATCTATGGAAAGTCCATGTTTTAAGAAATACAAATGTGAAATATGAAAGCCCCATCACTTATCAATGTAATCATTCAAAAGTTATGGCCAATGTTAAAAGTTTTTCAACAGTAGTCAAATGCCAAGGTCACATGGTAAACATTTTGGTATCCATGGAAAGGTCATAAGGTCAAAAATTTTGTCAAGATAACTAGGTCAAAAATGTATGTATGGACAGGTCTTGTTTCAAGAAATACACGTATGAAATATGCATGAAAGCCCTGTCAATCACCATTCAAAAATTATTGTCAAGGTTAAAGATTTTGCAGACAAACAGACAAACATACAGGACAAAAACTATATGCCCTCCAATCTCTGATTGCATGAGCATTAAAAATACCTATATATAAAATAAATACAATGTAAGTAAAATGCCTTCCAGTTGAAATGATGCTGAATCATCAAAGTAAGACCTACATGTATTACCTGTGATACGTGATGCAGTCATTGTGAAAATGAATGACAAAAGCCATGGTACTCTAAATATACTGTACATAGGTCTAAATGAAATAATCATGAAAAACAGACAAGAAAAAGTCAGTAAGCCCATATAGCCAATAACATGAATCATGTTTAAAGATAAATGTTAAAATGACAATGTTATGGTGAAGAACACATCATTGTCACAAAAAAAGGGCCAAAAAAGGATATGACGAATATGATTAAACAAATACATAAAATACAATGACAATATGTACATATATGCAATATATATATGTATATTGTTTACGTTAAGAGTATATATATCTTGTTTGATTATATTGCTGTGTGGCGTTCATTGCACATTAAAAAATTTTGTTCATGTCATCTCAAAGAAATGAGAAAGTGAAAATGAGAATGTATGAATGCTCTAATGAAGTATACGCAATTTGGGAGTTCTGAATCGACTTGTCAGATCTGGATTAAATCTATTTCACTTAGTAAGATGGAAAATGAATGTTGTTTTCTTCTAAAAATAAGAATAATAAGATAATCAGTAATTCCAAAAAAAAGATTTTATTTAAAAATTACAAAAAGTTTTGTGTGATCTAGAACTCCCAAAGCAGGCAATCCAGAACTCCCAAATTGCCTGTACTATATGGACATGTATAAATATGCTGAACAAAACTGTTTTACCCCATATTTACTGATGATAAATAGGTTTAAACTTACTAAGCTCACCATATTGCATCAATCTTAAATATGCATTACACCATCCACAAAGCTAAAATGTGCGTAATATTGCTTAAGCTTTACTAGTAATGTACATATATACTAGTGGTAAATCTTGAAAGCCATAAAAAAGGTTGCAAGGGTGTGGAAATATTAAAGTAACATATCTATCAGCTTTCTGTTTTCCCCTCATTCATATATCCTACATGTACACTTATCTCCATAAATACATGTATATAAATCATTATAAAAAATACCAAAATTTAATTAGACCCTTTCACATTATCTGTGGTACTGAATTTGAAGCTCATGCAATTCCAGGATTGTGTGTACACCAAATGACGTCAGTTATTTATTGAGACATTTTGCATGGAATATCCTGTTTCATTTGTTCTGAGAAAAAACATGTCATAACAATTAAACGGTGTCATTGGTGCATGCCCAATTTATGGTTTGTTCCCTGGAACAGAATTCAGCACCACAGATTTAGTAAGAGAGTCTTTTGATTCCTCCCAGAGAAATGGAATTGTAGAAATAAAACACCAATAGTCTTTTACACATACTTTGGTCACTTGACCTTAATCAGGCCCTTGTTTCAGACAGAGCTAGATTCAGTTATCAAAAACCTATGACAACCTTTGACTGATTTTATAAGATTTAAATATTATAAATATACTATTTTTAGTACATGATGTAATCCTTTTATAATTCCCTTTAATTTTGGTCAAACAATGTATTATGAGATTTTGAAAATAAAAGCCCCTAGATGTCTGTAAAAGCAGTATAGCATTACTATCTAAATTGTAACTTCATTGATACATTTATTTGGAAGTTTAGTAATTTTAAAACAATTCAAAAACAACTTGTCAAAATATTCAGAACAAACAAAAAAAATATCTACCAATCTTATACATGTGCATGAAAAGTAACAATCAAGGTCACAAAGTAAAAGATGAAGATGGGCACCACTGGATCATAAACGAAATAAACACAAACATTACGAAATATCGTAAAACTGAATCTTGGGGAGGTTATTTTTTGCTTTAGCAAGAAGTACAGGAATAAGAGATAACATTTAAGGTCTTAGAGGAGATCTATATGTCATGATCTTTGCCATACAAATTATACATACATATCTATTTATCCACATACATTATGTTTCTTTCCATGTGTATACCGTATATGGGGTAATTTTGGCACAATGGAAATTTTGGCTTTGTTGGCGAATACAATAAAATCGCCAAATTTAAAAGCACCAAATTTTCCATGCATGAGCTACGGAATTCACCCAGCTAGAGATCTGCGACTGTTAATCATATTGCCTGTTTCCACTGGGTAATGACTTCATTTGCGTAATATATTCACCTTTGATGACCATGTCGTAATAAAGGTATCATTGTTTACCTTCAAACAAATAATATTAATGTACAAACAATGGATGTCTACGCCTGTTTTAATCCAATTACCTAATTAGCAATAAATGCATCAGGTATAGTAAAGTCCATACAGACTTTGAAAAGATTGCACAGGTGGGGTCCGTTTAATAAGGGGTAAATAGGGCATGAAATTTTTAACTTTGGGCAATCTGACTTGTGGGTCATGACAGAAAATAGTTGAACATATTTACCTAAAGAAAAAGAAAAAACCGATACATTAACTGCACGATCACCACTAGGTCCTCTTTTAAAATACAATGTCGGTAATTGTGCTGTTGGACCTATGTACATGTATGAACAGCGTCTCTTATATTCATGAATAAAGCACCGAACATATATATAAGTTTCTAGTCATTTTATGTTCGTTCAGGCAGTTATAATAAAACATTGATACGCCGGTGAAATTGGTCATGTTTGGCGGATGTTTTAAACAATATTCCACCAATTTTAAAAGCGCCAACATTTCCAATGCCCAATTTGGTCCAAATTTGCCAAAATTTCCTGAAGCCAAAATTATCTGATATACGGAATACATAATAATACCAGCTATGCAAGTTTTCTTAATGTATAACACCAACAGCACAAACTGAGGGTTTCTAACTTCAATACACATTTTTCTATTTCAGACAAAGTGGCTCTACAGCACACAGTAAACAGGTTAACAATAGTATATATACTCCTTATGACTAGTATGATTCCTAACTAATTCACGTACACACCCATTTTACAGGTAAAAAAACTTGTACATGTACATTAATATGGCAACTTGACAGAAGCGAACAAAGAATGTCATGTTCTTATCACAAAATGCAAGTGGCACAAACATTAGAAAAAGGCAAATCACAAAAAGTCAATCCATCATATACATATATTGTTATACATTATATGTGTATAAAAGACAACTTTGATAACAAAACTTTGACTTCTGTAATCTGTACAACCATTCACATACTTAATACATGATTAAAAATACATGTACATGCATGGAGCAAACATTTTCGTTCAAAGGGGGGTCCAGCCCATAATTTTGGAATAAAAATTGTGTGTTAAAACAGGAGAAATCAGCACTTTTGACTAATTCAAAAGGGGTCTTGATACCCTCCCCTTTAGATCCATGCATAAAATGATTATTGAAAATTGTTGACCTACTAACAAATTTAAAAGATGCATTCAACGTCAAGCTTCGATGTTCAGAAAAAATCCTCGGTAGTACCTTGCTTTGTTTATCTGTAAGTAGTTTTATTTGATGTCAGACTTCCACATTAGGATCCGATCCTCGGCCATACCTCGCTTTCATCTTGGCTTCACTTCTTATCTTAGTTTTTTCTGTTCTAGTATGCCATACCAAGACCTGTAAGATAAACAAGGAATTTTAATAATTCATTTTGAAAAAGACTCATTCTGAAAAAAAAATTGTATCTTTCTCTAAAGTATTTATAATTAAAAGGTTCATTTCTTTGATATTTAGTACCAAAGAAATCATTTCAAATTCTGTGAAAAAAATTAAAGTTTCATTCCATGAATATTGATATATTTACAATATGAGGTATACATGTAGAACTTCATTTACACACTTTTTGTATAAGTTTCTCTCTACATGCATATACCTGAAAATATTGTCCCATCAGGTAAGAAGTATATACAATATCTTTTCAAAATTAAAAAAAAATGCAGAGTTATCTGCCCTTACCCTGGTACAGTCGTCTGCCTTTGGTTCCAGGTCGGCCAGACTGACCTTTAGCTGCTGTAGTATTGTAGATTCCTGGTACCCCCGCTGTACATTGTTACTGAACCAAGCACTAGGATTCTCAAAGAAAAGTCTCATGTTTACGGCAAACCCAGCCATATCCATGGCAAAGGGACGATCAGGTTTGTAATAGGTAAACCAGCCAACTACCTGTAAATTAAGGTAAATGTCTTGAACATATAGTAAGACAGTTTTCAATAATTTTTAGTTATCTATATTTTTTTTTTTTCGCATGTCACGATTAAAAGACATAAAAAAACATTAAGCTAAGCATTAACAGATGAAATTTAATGAAAAAAGATTTTGAAACTTTTAAAATTAGACATAAACATTATCATTCTTGAACCTGAGGATAAACAGCTAGTTTGGTGAAATCTACAAAATCGCAAGCTCAAACTTACAGTTTTATTTTCTACTTTAGGACTTTCATAGCGTAAATCTCCTACAAGAGCAACAGGCCAAACGGATACTTTATTTGTGTAACGCATCTGAAATACAGCACATTATGCAAGTTAGCTATACATCTATATACAAGATCACCTAGAATTCAGAAGGCTGAATTTTATACTAAGTTTTATCAATAAATAA
The DNA here is from genome assembly GCA_033119305.1 of Pinctada imbricata. NCBI lineage: Eukaryota > Metazoa > Mollusca > Bivalvia > Pterioida > Pteriidae > Pinctada > Pinctada imbricata. Next base: position 5,549,520 of record VSWD01000009.1, on the reverse strand, counting down.
TGTTATTATAGGATTATCTTTTTCAAAACTTTTACACATCATTCACTGATTCTATATAAAATTATGGCCTGCACAAGATTTTACCATATCTTTTTACAATGACCTTGAACTGAACACAAGTATCACCTGGCTTCATGGACAAACCCTTGGGTCCAGGACAACATTTCTATAAAATATTACTCAAGCGCATGCTTGGGTAAAAAAAGTTACAACTTGGACATTATTGATGTATATTCATTTCTGTAAATCATATCCTCATCAGATATGAATAAAATAATGTAAAGCTTTTACCATCCTTTCATACTTAAACAATGATTTACCTCTTCAAATAATTCTATACTATAGGTATTGTCATCATCCATAAAGTAAACCACAGATCCGTTGTTTTTGCTCGGGTTCAGAGCTGTTCTTATCCAGGTCAGCCCAGCGTTCCTCTGTAAAACACCGCGGGGTTTCAGCCATTTAGGATCAGAACTCTTCAATTTTAGCTGCGGCGGAGTTTGTACATTGAGATGAGTGTATGGAATACGACATCCTGAGATAAAATTTTTAACCAGATTGGTCTTTTTGTCTGAGTCTTCTATAAGAATCCAGTGAATGTTTTTAACATGGAGTAGTGTCTGATATAGCCTTGTGAGATCAGCTTTTTGTTCTAATCGACTATGTGTAGGTGTAATAAGGTAGATCATGGGTAGGTTCTGCTGTGGGTGATCCTCCTTGGGAGGTAGTTGATGGTAACATTGCTGTAATTTCTCCTCGTAGTCCCCCAGTTTATATGAAGCCTCGTCTAACTCTTTCCGTTTTTCCCTTAGCTGTTCTCTGTACCAATCTATCTGCTTGTCACGTATGAGATTCTCCTCTGATTCAATGCATGATGGAGCTATCAATAAGAATGTACAGTAAATAGCATGATATAATTTTGTGTTGTGACCTTGACCTTCAACCTCTATATCCAACAGAATTCTCCTTCTTGCCAAAATATTTCATTGTGGCAAGTTTGAATATCCTAGTATATTCTCTTCAAATATTGAAAGTAACTTGACCTTAACAAATAGGGGTTTTCCTCTAGACAACAGTACTAAAACATACAAGTTTTGAATTCATATTTCTTGTTCATTAGTATTTTATAACTGAAAAAAAAATCTAAATGGTTTACACTACATTGGTTAACATTTTGTTTTTAGTAGCCCATGCACATTTAAATGGGGGGAAAAGTATTCTCTACAGCATAAAAAAAATATATATGATTTAAGAACACACAATTTTTTCACCTTGATATTGAAAGAGCCAGAGTATTGTGAAGAAACTGATTATGAAGTAGAATATGAATAGCTTATTAAATGTCAGAGTCCACATTCCATCTTTCCTGTCATCTCCTACTAAACTGGCAACATCTCTCTGTAGCATTCAGCCTTTAATAAAGAGAATCATAATATATAATCAATGTTTGATGTGTGGCAGAGCTGGGTGTGTATCGGCCCGGATAGCTCAGTGGTTAGAGTGCTTACCTGCAGGTATAGAGGTCCCGGGTTCGAACCCCGGTCTGGGCACATCTTTTCCTACCCTACTACATTTGGTGCCGTGAGAGTGAGCCTCGGGAAGAGGTAGAACCAGGGCTGTTGTGTTGTTGTGAGGTTGAGGAAACCTCAAAATTTGATGGGTGGAGGAGTGTGGCAGAGCCGGGTGTGTATCGGCCCGGATAGCTCAGTGGTTAGAGTGCTTACCTGCAGGTATAGAGGTCCCGGGTTCGAACCCCGGTCTGGGCACATCTTTTCCTACCCTACTACAGATGTAACAAATATACAACATACATCATGTACATATATTATCTTATTGAATTATCTTTCAACATGTTCGATATTCTATTATTAAAATATATATAGAATTAATTTTATCCTGGCAGGATGCGACAAATATCCATACATATTTATAAACGCTTGATTTTAACACACTTAATAAATTATCATCTTTCTATATTTGTGATGAAATTTTTAGAATTATGTCCTACTGTCTGCGCGGCTCGCTTAGGAAACTGTATAAACATGATTTTAACTATTTCATCATGCAAACCTTTAAATAAAATTGATACCATGTAGTAGATCTCGCTTAGTCGTAAATTTTGGTATAAATAACATGAGAATCAATGCACGCAATCAAAAATAATTGACAAAACAAATTTTATATGGACTATTTCCCATGCTAATTTTTCCCATGACGTCGTGACGCTCTCCATAGGCTCAATGTTAAACTCTGCGACGTCAGGCTGAAATTTAACATTGAAAAAGTCCCATCTAAACTTTATATTGTCTACATAATTTGATTGCATAAACCCTCGACCATGTAACATATACCAAAATTTTCGACTAAGCCAGATCTATTCAGTGATATATATTTTATCTTAAATTTTGCAAGACAAAGTTATCAAAATTATGTTTATCCACTTTCCGATGTGAGCTGCGCGTACAGTAAATACTTTGTAAAGCACCTGTCTTGTGTGTAGTGCAAGTCTTTTCGTGGTACGTATTGGGAACAAAAATATTCTATACAGATACATATAACAAATGAACCCGTTTATTACACAGCACTACCAGAAAGAAGCAGATCTGACTTTTGTATGGTGATTCATACACCCGACACCTACTGGTGTTGGAACAGTTTCCGGACGATTTTGAAGGTTTTTCGGGGACAACTCCTCCGTCCATCAATGAAAAAAAAATCAAATTTCTCTCAAATAATGCTATGCCCTTCCCACAGATACTCGTGTTGAAAGAAAATATTAAATCTCTCAAGAAATATGGTTTCTAGACCGATTTTATGACCCTCTATTTTGGCCATTTTTTGCAAATCACTGGAACAGTTTCCAGACACCTGGTTTTAAATCTGTCAATCTCAATCAATTTCAGCCCAAACTGGATGAGTTTTGGATATTGTTTTCTTCAATCTTTTCTACAAATGACTGTGTAAAAATAATTTTGAAAATAGAACCAAAACTTCTCAAATCACGTATATTAAAATAGTATGTTTCTTGGTGACTTCCCCGAGTGCGCGATATTAAACAGGGCAGAAAGAGGTAAAAAGGTGGTGTGATAAAAGCATCTTGGATGCAAAATTTTGTTTATATGATTTGTGATTCGAATTCTGCATTTAAAAATCTAGTGCGAATATGCCGCTCATGCAGCCCAGCACTTCATGGAAGAAGAAGAAGAAATTGTCTCAAAATGTTGAAAATAATTTCTTTCAAAGTACTTGAAAAGGGCGACTGTCCGGAAACTGTTACTGTCCGGAAACTGTTCCGACACCAGTATATTTTTCTTTCTGGAGAAACAAATAAGCAAACGTGTCACATTTAAAATGATTTTGGAAGAGTGGGATTATCTTGCATTTCTTGCTTGTCTGCGAGCGTATTTGTAATTTAAATTTATTGGAATTTGACCTTATTCTTATGAATAAAAGTTTACCTTGAAAGATATTGAGTTTTGTTGATCAAAATTGAGTGAAAATTATGAAAATCTGATTTAATTTTTTTTTTTAATTTCACCGGAAACTAATTTGGCTATTTAGTCGAAAACCAATAACGGGGATTTTTTTTTTTACAAACTCTCAGACATTTGAAAACTTTTTATCGCTTTTCACTCATCAAACGGATTTTTTTTCTGCCTAAGATTTAAACTCTGATAATGTATACAGTATATAATGAGAATTTTTTGGTCAACAAAGTTACATGGAAGAACGTATATTGTTGCAATCGATTTTCCGGATTAGACAGAGTTACCTCTCTTGTCAGGAAAGGATTGCATGGTATGCAGTGGGAAATAACTTACATTAGTGACTCACTCATTGATGAAGTAAACAGTTAATGAATGTAACATTATGTTTAACAGTTTATTTACTGAATAATGTGTAGTGAAAGTTTATAGATTTAGTTATAGGAGCCAAGTTTATTCATGTCATGGTCGCATGTTAGTTTCATCTTTGTTTTTTATCATTACTCTAATTTATACTCTGCCTGTAGGCTTCAGCTGGTCCATGTAAGATATGATGTTGATGTGAACTGATTGAAGATGGATTGAAGGGACAGACTGTCACATCTTTATTTTAGAAGAAAACTGCAGCAGCCAACACACTTCATTTATCTAATTCAAGCATGTCATCACCATTACAACGGACAATATCTAAGAGATATGATGTTTTATTACGTCTCTTGTTGGTTGGAGAGACGGGTGTAGGAAAGACATGTCTATTATGTAGATACACACATGATGAATTTGTAGAGTCCCATATCACTACCATAGGTAAGGAAATATTTTCTTTGCAAATAATTAAGTTAATATTTTCTTATTTAAATGATTTGTTCCATATGCTAACATCTAAATTACTTGATGCGTTAGGGATTTATGACACATATTTCTGTTTGATTCATTTATTCCAAGTTTATTACAAAATATTTATTACCACTACCAGATTATCAATTTATGACCCAAAATGGAAGTTAATGCAGATGACGTATGTTAATTGGTACTTCCAGTGATATGTCTGCTCAAATTTGGTATTAAATTTTATTACCAATGTATATCAAATGTTCACTTTAATAGTTTACATGTACTTCTCATGCTTCTTGTGAAATTACCTTTCATTTGATGTTTTGACCGAGCTAGGAACTAATGGTCCTATACGTTTTGACCGAGCTAGGAACTAATGGTCCTATACATGACATTGAAGTCAAAAATACTTTTAAGCGAAATGTATACCAGGCAGATAGTGTTACAATTCAAGTAGGTGTAAACTTTCAAAGTTTTAAAATGGTATAGAAAACTTGGACAATTATACTGGTATTTTGACCTTGTGACCTTGACCTTCATAACTGACCTTAATTATTTTGAAAATTTATGGAATTCAATACTCTAACTGATGAACTGAGCAGTTTTAAATTAAGGTTATCTTTAAATATTCATATATACATTCATTAATTGTTATATTAAAAGCTTTCATCATATACTTAAATTGATATTTGACATACAGTGACCTTGACCTCCAGGTTTGACCTACTTTTAGGTAGTTTAGATATCAATATGGCAATATCTAGCTTTCATCTTTTCAAATAAGAAGTGTTTTTAGCTCTACTGGTCTCAGACCAGTCGAGCTTATGCAATCACCCTTCGTCTGTCCGTCTGTCTGACCGTCTGTTCGTAAGCAATTCTTGTCCGGACAACTCCTCTGAAACTGTTAGAGATGGAAAGTTAATTCTTTTTGCATTTTATTTGGTCCATGGTCTAGTTGTGCACCTGGCATTTAGTTTCAGTCCCTGGCCCCAGGGTCTTAGAAAATGGGCGTGGTCAATAAAACTCTATGTAATCTTGTCTGGACAAGTCTTCTTACACTATAAATGATAGAGACTTAATTCTTTTTGCAATATGATGGGTCTGTGGTCTTGTTGTGCACCTGATATTTTGTTTGAGCCCCTGACCCCCAGGGTCTTAGAAATGGGTGTGGTCATTTTCTCCTATATAACTCTATGTAATCTTGTGCTTGCAACTCCTCTGACACTCTAAATGATGGAGACTTTAAAATTATTTTTGCAATGTGATGGGTCTGTGGTCTTGTTGTGCACCTGATATTTTGTTTGAGCCCCTGACCCCCAGGGTCTTAGAAATGGGTGTGGTCATTTTTGTGTCGCCTGCGAAGCATAGCGACACTTAGGGATCACTTTGTCCGTCTGTCCGTCCGTCTGTCCCTCCGTCCGTCCGTCAGTTAGTCCGTCTGTCTGTCTGTCACACTTTGGGTGTCACAGCCCATAACTTTTGATCGGTAAGTGATAGGGCTTTGATATTTCACATGTGTATTCCTTGTGACAAGACCTTTCTACACATGCCATAATTTTTGACCTAGTGACCTTGACCTACATATTTGACCTACTTTAAAAAAAAATAAGAATTGATATATCTTTTGATCGGTAAGGGTTAGGACTTTGATATTTCACACATGCAATCCTTGTGGCAAGACTTTTCTAAACATACCATAATTTTTGACCTTGTGACCTTGACCTAGATATTTGACCTACTTTTGAAAAAAAAGATAAGATTCACTATATCTTTAGATTGGTAAGTGATAGGGCTTTGATATTTTACATGTTTATTCCTTGTAACAATGCCTTTCTACACATACCATAATTTCTGACCTATTGACCTTGACCTACATATTTGACCTACTTTTCAAAAATATTAAGATTGTATATATCTTTTCATTGGTAAGTGATAGGGCTTTGATATTTCACATGTGTATTCCTTGTGACAAGACCTTTCTACACAGACCATAATATGTGACCTTGTGACCTTGACCTAGATATTTGACCTACTTTTCAAGAGAAGTCAAATTGGCTATATCTTTTGATTGGTAGGTGATAGGGCTCTGCTATTTCACATGTATTTTCCTCGTAACAATGCATTTCTACACATACAATAATGTTTGACCTTGACCTATTAACTGTTTGACCTTCTTTTCTAAGAAATTAAGGTTGTATATATTTTTTAATTGGTAAGTGATAGGTCTTTGATATTTCTTATGATGAGACCTTTTCGTTACAAATTTTTACATAGTGACTTTGGCCTAGATGATTGACACTATTTTCTGAAAATTTGAGAATGACCATATCTTTTAATTTGTAATTATGAGGTCTGATATTTCAAATGAATTTCATTTCACAAAACTTTTCTACTGTTACCAATAATTTTGATCCACTTTCTAGAATAATAATCAAGCCGCTTCGCAGGCGACACAAGCATTCCTTGGATTGCTATTTTCTTCTTATATAGAACAATAACAACCAGGAGAACTACAGTCTCGTCAGAGACTTCTGGTTTCTCACTTTTGGGGGAAGCGGATGAGGGCCAATACTAATGTATGAAAATATGCGTGCTAACTACTCAAAAGGGGAATTTTTGAATAAATAAAAATTCTTGGAAAAACTGTATTAGACATAATGTTAGATAGCACCAATATCATAGGAATGGCTTTAGTACAAACAGGTTCATTTAAAGGAACCATATTCTTCTTTTTGGATTCTTATTTTGTTGAATCTACACACTATTTTAAAATGACTTTTTGGCAAAGAAAAAATCTTTTATATGGGGGTAATATCTTTGACATGAGGGGAAAATGTATACTCCAGTGAGGGGGAATTGGAGCCGAATATCGCCAATTTTTTTTTTTTTTTTGAAGAAAAAAGACCCAATGTAATAGAGTGTTCATAATATTTGACATGTTCATTGCTGAATCATTGTGTCAATACAGCATTTCAATTTCTTTCCCTGACCTTGGATTTTTTTATCTTTTTATTTGTAAATTGCTAGAAATCTTTCATCTTTTAAATGTAACACTAGGTTCTGCACATTTTTTTTTATTTTGCCGTTGAGGGTTTTCACTTTGTACCTTGACTATTTATATGTGACCTTGAACTTGGAGTAAGGCACGGTCCATTTGATATTCTGGGGGGGGGCTTGGGTTTTTTGTCGGAGCAAGATTATTTTTTTCGCCTCGGACCGGGGCAAAAGTATTTTTTTCTTGCAAAGTCGGAGCAAGGATTTTTTTTTTTAACAAAGTGATGTGCATATATATTAAGAATGTTTGTATTTTATCAACAGATATTATTTATATTTTTACTCAGAACTCTAAATATTAATATGTACTTTATTTTTATGCAAGTACATTGTATTCAATTCAATATGTAAATAGAGAGACAAAAGATTTCTACAATACAATTCTAAATAAACAAAATTTATATAAGGTACATGAATATAAGAGGGTCTTTGGGGAAGGTCTTGTAGACAAATTTAAAAATGCAGAATTGTAAAATGGTCAATAACTGAAGTTCTCCTTCCAATTAAGCTTACAAGAACATAAATTTGAGACTCTATGGGATACATGCAACATGTATTAATAGTTATACATAAGTATTGTTAACCCTTTTGATATCTTCAAATATATGAATTTTGACATTAGCAAGTAATGATTGATAGAAAACTATGGCGAGCGAAGCGAGCCAAAAATTTTTTGACAGACTGAAAACTGGCGAGCGAAGCGAGCCAGAAAAATTTCAAGAATTTTAGCAAAATTTTATGGTAATTCTTCAAATTCAGATTATTTGTAAGAGCAAGATTATTTTTTTCTGTCACACCATAAGCAAATTTATTTTTTTCATCAAAATTCAGAGCAAAATTATTTTTTTTCGAAAAAAACCCAAGCCCCCCCCAGAATATCAAATGGACCGTGCCTAAAAGAATTATGTTATTCTGTAAGCTTTAATTCTTTAGGACAAAATTATATTTAGAATTATAATGATAATAATAAAATAATTGTATGATTGGTTCCAAAAAAATTAAGTTAAACCTCTTATATATATTTAGTAATATAAAAAATATCTAAACACTGAAAAAATCTTAACAGTCATATGAACATTAGTTTACAAAGATTAATAACATAAACCTTTTCATACATAAATAAATACAATCCAACATCACAGCCTAATTTCTAACATTTACATTTACAAAATAAAATTGGATTCATTTTTCATGTTTCTGTTCAATTTTTTTAAATTCAAATTACTTAAGTACATTTTGAAATTTTCTACATGTATGTTTAACTTAAACACTGTACATTTTATAAGATTACCTTTGGGTATTCCCACTCCATTTTGCCATGTTTATAAACACATGTGACTATATTTTACCTTAGGCCTGTGACCCTCTACGTTTATGCGACTAATATTACATAAGTACATGTTTCTATTTACATGACGAGTAAAGTCACTGACTGCCTGATGTAACATCTTGTCAGGTAGATGAGGTATTCGTCCTGGTATTTATGATATTTACCTTCAGAAAAAAAAAAAATAGAATTTGAAATGTAGGGGTTAAAGAAAAAACATTAGGTTATACATTTTCATAGTTTTCTGCAGAAGTGAAGTGATTGTGAATGAAGAATTTTATTCCTTATAAACCAATACATAAATTAAAAGACTATAAGTAAGCATCCTTTAAGGTTGTTCTGGAACATTTTGATTACATTGTAAGAATGAATACAATACTAAATTATAATGGTATCTTTTCAAGATTAAGAAAGTTTTTTTTTTAACAAAGTGAACACATTGAATCATAATTCTGAATAGTCAAAGTTTAGAGTACCATAATAAGCAACTCTGTGTTATAAATAGTGCTGAACTATCAGCGATTTCTTGTGTGTTATAAATAGTGCTGAAGTATCAGCGATTTCCTGTGTGTTATAAATAGTGCTGAAGTACCAGCGATCTCCTATGTGTTATAAATAGTGCTGAAGTACCAGCGATTTCCTGTGTGTTATAAATAGTGCTGAACTACCAGCGATTTCCTATGTGTTATAAATAATGCTGAAATACCAGCGATTTCCTGTGTGTTATAAATAGTGCTGAAGTACCAGCGATTTCCCGTGCATTATAAATAGTGCTGAAGTACCAGCGATTTCCTATGTGTAATAAATAGTGCTGAAGTACCAGCAATTTCCTGTGTGTTATAAAAAGTGCTGAAGTACCAGCGATTTCCTATGTGTTATAAATAGTGCTGAAGTACCAGCGATTTCCTATGTGTTATAAGTAGTGCTGAAGTACCAGCAATTTCCTGTGTGTTATAAATAGTGCTGAAGTACCAGCGATTTCCTATGTGTTATAAATAGTGCTGAAGTACCAGCGATTTCCTATGTGTTATAAGTAGTGCTGAAATACCAGTGATTTCCTGTGTGTTATAAATAGTGCTGAAGTACCAGCGATTTCTTGTGTGTTATAAATCACTGAAGTATCAGTGATTTCCTGTGTGTTATAAATAGTGCTGAAGTACCAGCGATCTCCTATGTGTTATTAGTGCTGAAGTACCAGCGATTTCCTGTGTGTTATAAATAGTGCTGAACTACCAGCGATTTCCTATGTGTTATAAATGATGCTGAAGTACCAGCGATTTCCTGTGTGTTATAAATAGTGCTGAAGTACCAGCGATTTCCCGTGCATTATAAATAGTGCTGAAGTACCAGCGATTTCCTATGTGTAATAAATAGTGCTGAAGTACCAGCAATTTCCTGTGTGTTATAAAAAGTGCTGAAGTACCAGCGATTTCCTATGTGTTATAAATAGTGCTGAAGTACCAGCGATTTCCTATGTGTTATAAGTAGTGCTGAAGTACCAGCAATTTCCTGTGTGTTATAGAAAGTGCTGAAGTACCAGCGATTTCCTATGTGTTATAAATAGTGCTGAAGTACCAGCGATTTCCTATGTGTTATAAGTAGTGCTGAAATACCAGTGATTTCCTGTGTGTTATAAATAGTGCTGAAGTACCAGCGATTTCCTGTGTGTTATAAATAGTGCTGAAGTACCAGCGATTTCCTATGTGTATAAATAGTGCTGAAGTACCAGCGATTTCCTTTGTGTTATAAGTAGTGCTGAAGTACCAGCAATTTCCTGTGTGTTATAAAAAGTGCTGAAGTACCAGCGATTTCCTATGTGTTATAAGTAGTGCTGAAGTACCAGTGGTTTCCTGTGTGTTATAAATAGTGCTGAAGTACCAGCGATTTCATGTGTGTTATAAATAGTGCTGAAGTACCAGCGATTTCCCGTGCATTATAAATAGTGCTGAAGTACCAGCAATTATCTGTGTGTTATAAATAGTGCTGAACTACCAGCAATTTCATATGTGTTATAAATAGTGCTGAAGTACCAGCAATTTCCTTTGTGTTATAAATAGTGCTGAAGTTCCAGCGATTTCCCATGCATTATAAATAGTGCTGAAGTACCAGCGATTTCCTGTGTGTTATAAATAGTGCTGAAGTACCAGCAATTTCATATGTGTTATAAATAGTGCTGAAGTACCAGCGATCTCCTATGTGTTATAAATAGTGCTGAAGTACCAGCGATTTCCTATGTGTTATAAATAGTGCTGAAGTACCAGCGATTTCCTATGATTTATAAGTAGTGCTGAAGTACCAGCGATTTTCCTGTGTGTTATGAATAGTGCTGAAGTACCAGCAATTTCCTGTGTGTTATAAATAGTGCTGAAGTACCAGCGATTTCCTGAGATTTTTGTAAAGTTGATGTGCATTGATTTTATGGAAATTCTAGTCATATTCAAGTGATATATATGAGAAAAAAATTATCAATTTTGAAAACATCCTTTGGCTTTGTAACCATGGTAACTGTTTTTAGAAAAGAAGGTAAATTGAATTAATAGTTTGTAATACTAACTAGGTATCATACCAGGCTATATATTTGATACTAAGCATTAATTAATTGTACTGTTCATGCTAATTCCATATAAGGTTTTGTATAATAAAAAATTCTCTTCATTTTTTTTAGGCATTGACTTTAAAATGAAGACTTTAAATATTGGTGGAAAAACAGTAAAAGTGCAGATTTGGTAAGTTTAGTATGATCTCAGCAATCTCTAGGAATGAAAGAATTTATGTTTTAATGATCATGATTATCATGTTTCAAACTTATATATAATACATGTATATTATTTTATTAAGTTCTCACATAGTTGCAAATTTGTCAAAATTTCTTAGGACTATTCTAGGCTCCTAGATTGTAAAAATTCAGTGGCCTTCAGAAAATCTAGGGGCCCCCGACAAGAAATCTCTCCCCCCCTAGAAAACTCTATATCAATAGAAAAATACATTTTGAAATTGTAACTATGTATATATGCACAGCCATTGTAATTCCCTTAGATGAAACTATGATCAGAAAACAAGAATGAAAATGACAGTTATGGTGCCTGTATATAGAATAAATGTCATAATTTGTGCTTTGTTACAGGTTTGCAACACACAGCATGTGCATTTATTGTATGACATGCAATAACACATGTTACATGTACAATAAATGCACTTGCTTTGTGTTGCATACCTGTAACAAAACACAAATTAAGACAATTCTCTATATTTTAATCATGTAGGTTAATCTAAAATACTAGTATCTTGTATGACAGACTTGACAGTGTGAAACTTTTCTGATTTACATTACATTAATATCATTATAAAGCCAATATTATGTATTACAGGGACACAGCCGGACAGGAGAGGTTCGAGTCCATCACAAAGCAGTTCTACAGGAGAGCTCAGGTAAACCATGAACTCATAACAAGAAGACTTGTATTAATATCATGACACGGATAATTTCACCACTGTGCAGATCAGTAACAAGCTAAATGAAGTATGTGGGATATGTTGATTTGCCTCTCACGGTTGTTCAGTTGGTCTGTACATGGATTTTTCATTGACATTTTTTAGGCAAGTTATCCAACTCATTCCCACTGCAAAAAAGCATGGCAAATATATTTTTTAAACATGTTAAATGTGGAGGAAATTTCCCGTGTAAAAAAATACTGAAAAGAAAAGTATATTTCCTAGTTTGTCTAAATAAATGTATTCTTGGTGGTTATATTAAGGAGAGATGGGCTTCATGGTTGCCCTCTAACAATGTCTCTTACTTTAGAAATTCCTTCCTTTTTGTTCTGTTTTATTTCTACCATCATAACTGGATATGACATTGATCCTCTGTTTTCAGGGGATTTTGTTGGTGTATGACATCACATCTAGACAGTCCTACAATGCTATACCAAAATGGCTGAATTATATTCACCAGGTAGGTCAGATTGTTAATTCTTATTGTATATATACTGGTTAGATTCTCTTAATTCTTGTGCATATTGGAATTCATCGGTGAAAAAGGAAAGGTTGAAATATGTAAAATTCTTATTGTATAATATAATTATTAATATATTTATATATTATAATATTAATATTTTAAAGCTTGAAAAAAATGTTTGAAGAGGAAAAGCATCGCTGCATAGAAAAAGGCTTGAAAAGAGAAAATCTTGAAATCCAATTTTAAGAAATAGAATGATTCTGATCGTAGTGATAAGACTGAAACATGTGGATCAGAATTTTTTTTTCCAAAGTCAGAAACAAGGATTACTTAAAATTTTCACATTTGACTGTTACAAGTATTTTAAATTTTTGAAATATTTTGCATATTGAACACGTTGAATTAATTTATGGCTTTCATTTTTCCAAGTTTGCCCAGGAGGATGTATGTATAATGTTGTTGGGAAACAAAAGTGACAGAGAGTATCAGAGAATGGTCACATACAATGAAGCTAAGAAGGTATAAATGAATCTACTTAAAGTTCTTACTGTACCTACCACTGTATAACAAGAAAGTTGCATAAACTTTTAGAATTGAATAAGTGTTTTTATTTTTTATCATTCCAAATGAATCTACTTACTGTCTGTATTGATTTTATACTTAATACCTTTTAGATTCAAAATCAAATTGTATGTATGTTTCGTTCTTTCCTAAAAACCATTTGCATCTATTTTAGTACGCATCAGAAAACAGCTTGATGTTTTATGAAACAAGTGCAAAAGCCTGTGATAATCTTGAAAGGGTAAGTTATGTATTACATTAGCAATCAGTTTTTCTGACAACAAGCATTAGCTTAACAAATTTTCATTGCTGTCTTTCTGATCATGTGCCTGAGACTCTGATATTAGACATACTGTGATATCTACAGACATGTTACACTTTCCTGATCATGGGACTGAGACTGTGATATTAGACATACTGTGGTATCTGGTGACATGTTAGACTTAGCTGATCATGTGACAGAGACTCTGATACAAGTATTTGACATACTGTAGTATCTGATGACATGTTACACTTAGATGATCATGTACCTGAGACTCTGATATTAGACATACCTTGGTATCTGCTGACATGTTACACTTACATGTAGCTGATCCTTCTAGTTTTGATAATTATTGTTTCCAAAAATTCATTAATTTATCTTTTGAACAGTTAGTAAAATGACTTTAATATTTTTGTCGCATCAAAAGTGCACCTTTCCTTTCTTAATACCATATTATGATATACATGTATATGTTCAATTTTGACTTGCATGTTGAAAACTGGTAATCATTTATCCTTACAGGCATTTTATAGTTTGTGTCAGAGTGTATTATCTCAAACAGTTCAACCAACAGAAGACAATGACTCTAAATTTCCAAAAGACAAGAAAAAACAGAAGGAAAAGGTGAATAGTTCAGTAATAAACCCAAACAATTGCCACACATCAGAGGCAGATACCGTCCAACTGTTAGAGGGGGAGGAGTGTGATGAGTCATCTAAGAAATGGTCGTCTTGTTGCAGTATCTGCTGACCAGGGAAGTCATACTATTATACCAGTCATGTTAAACAAGAATACATGTACATTTATATCATGTGATGTTGAATTTGGCTTTTTATGTGTTATATATCAGCATTGTAGTTAGCATTGTATTTGTCGCAAATTTGGAAAAAATGTTATTATTGATTATTTGTTAAGACTAGCTGTGTTCTATGTTAAATGTATTTTGTTTCAATAAAGGATGAGGCCAAAAGATATCCTGAACAGACCCTTTCATGCTAATGTGCGTTCAGGTCACTTTTGTCTGTTCGTAGGATTATTTTACCCACAAAAACAATCAAATGACGTCATCCTTGATGCTGTACGCCACTATTTGGAGTGGAATGATGTCATTTGATTGTTCTGTTGGGCCAAATCGTCCTATGAAGAGACAAAAGTGAAAGCGTCAATTAACATGAAATGTTTACTAAATGATATTTTAATTGAAATAATCTAAGCATTTTTAGACAAAAGCAAAAAAGTTTACTCTTGAAGATCTTTTGTATTTTATGGCATGTCATTAAGAAAATTGGCAATTTGCTTGAAAACTGAGTTTACCTTCGGGTATTCGTTACTAATGCATCTCTCTAATAGAAAATCTTTAATGCAAAGATAGTATTGTTGAAAAAAAAATCAAAGACTAGCTTTAATTATGCCAGTGAAATGATTAAAACATGATTTGTGGCCCTATCCTATTTGATTTTATGATAATCAAGAATGAACAATGAGTGTGAGGATATGTGTAATGGTAAAAAAAAAACTTAAATCTAGTTCTTCAAAGATGCTTATGATTTAGATGTCCATAGATATACTTATTTTAATGTTAATAAGGGCAGATATTACATGTAATTGAACAATCTCATATGGTGGACCAAAGTTTTTGTTTGTTTGTTTTTGGCCGGATTGCAAAGCAATTCCGGTTTTTAGATTGACGATGTCCGTCTGTCCGTCCGTCTGTCCATCTGCCGTCAACATTTTGGTTAAAGTTTCTGGTAGAGGCAAAATCTAAGGAACTATATGCAGTAGAAACTTTATATTATACATGAAGGTTGCCCATGACAAGACCTTTCAATTTTTGCCGTAACATTGGACCTAGTGACTTGACCTTGGACTTTGACCTAGTTAAAGATTTTGGTTAAAGTTCCTGGTTTAAGCAAAATCTATGGATCTGTATGCAGTAGAAACTTTATATTATACATGTATGTTGCCCATGACGAGATCTTTCAATTTATGCCGTAACATTGGACCTAGTGACCTTGACCTTGGATTTTGATCTAGTTAAAGATTTTGGTTAAATTTTCTGGGTTAAGCAAAATCTAAGGAAATGTATGCAGTAGAAACCTTATATTATACATTTAGGTTGCCCAATGACGAGATCTTTCAATTTATGCCACAACATTGGACCTAGTGACCTTGACCTTGGACTTTGGCCTAGTTAAAGATTTTGGTTAAAGTTTCTGGTTTAAGCAAAATCTAAGGAACTGTATGCAGTAGAAACCTTATATTATACATTTAGGTTGCCCATGATGAGAACCTTTCAATTTATGCCGTAACATTGGACCTAGTGACCTTGACCTTGGACTTTGACCTAGTTAAAGATTTTGGTTAAAGTTCCTGGTTTAAGCAAAATCTAAGGAACTGTATGAAGTAGAAACCTTATATTATACATGTAGGTTGCCCATGATGAGACCTTTCAATTTATGCCGTAACATTTGACCCAGTGACCTTGATCTTGAACTTTGACCTAGTTAAAGATTTTGGTTAAAGTTCTTGGTTTAAGCAAAATCTAAGGAACTGTATGCAGTAGAAACCTTATATTATACATTTAGGTTGCCCATGATGAGACCTTTCAATTTATGCCGTAACATTGGACCTAGTGACCTTGACCTTGGACTTTGACCTAGTTAAAAACTTTGGTTAAAGTTCCTGGTTTAAGCAAAATATAAGGAACTGTATACAGTAGAAACTTTGTATTATACATGTAGGTTGCCTCTGACAAGACCTCTCAATGTATGCTGTAATATTTGACTCAGTGACCTTGACCCAGTTGGTGACAAAAACTTACTTTGCAATCTGGCCATACCGTCTTTAGCGGTGTTTTATTTTTTACATATTTTATTCCATTGTTTGACATGTTAATTATTTGACAATGATCTACACCAAGGGACCAATGAGATCTTCACACTATTTGTTTATGATGTAAGTCATTCCTGAGTCTTTCAGTAATGTTAGCTGTATTCCATATTGCTTGTTAGTCCCCTACCGGCAACGCCGAAGGGGACTCTTAGTTTCCTCTCGGTCTGTCTGTCCGTCTGTCTGTCTGTCCGTCCGTCTGTCCGTCTGTCCCATTTTCAGTTTTCCAGACTTTTTTCGCTGTTGTTGCATATATTGAACTCATTTTTGGTATGTGGATATATCTCAATGTGATACAGATTTGAGTTTGCTTTCGATTGACCTAATTTTACAAGAGTTATGGCCCTTGAACTTAGCAAATTTTATGAAAGGTTCAGTTTTCCGGACTTTTTTCCCCTGTTGTTGCATATATTAAACTCATTTTTGGTATGTGGATATATCTCAATGTGATACAGATCAAGTATGAGTTTGCTTTTGATTGACCTAATTTTACAAGAGTTATGGCCCTTGGACTTAGCAAATTTTATGAAAATTTCGGTTTTCCGGACTTTTTTCCAATGTTATTGGATATATTGAACTCTTTTTTAATATGTGGATATATCTCAATGTGATACAGATCAAGTTTGAGTTTGCTTTTGATTGACCTAATTTTACATGAGTTATGGCCCTTGGACTTAGCAAATTTTATGAAAATTTCGGTTTTCCGGACTTTTTTCCACTGTTGTCAGATAAATTGAACTCATTTTTGGTATGTGGATATATCTCAGTGGGATACAGATGAAGTTTGAGTTTGCTTTAGATTCACCTATTTCAACAAGAGTTATGGCCCTTGGACTTAGCAAATTTTATGAAAATTTCAGTTTTCCGGACTTTTCTTTGGTTCTATTGCAAATAATGCACTGATTTTTGGTGAATGAATACATCTCAGTGTGATACAGACCAAGTTTGAGTTTGGTTTCCATTAGCCTATTTTTACAAGAGTTATGGCCCTTGGACTTAGCAAATTTCATGAAATTTTCAGTTTTCTGGACTTTTTCATGCCTGTTATTGCAGATAATGAGCTGATTTTTTGTATGTGAATACATTATAGTGTGATACAGATTTGAGTTTAATTTAGATTGACTAATTTTCACAAGAGTTATTGCTCTTGGACTTAGCAAATTTTGTGAGTTCAGTTTCCCAGACCTTTCTTGGCTGTTGTTGAAGAAGATGAACTGATGAACAGAGATGTAAGTCATAAATTTATGCCGCCGGTAGGGGACTTATATCGCACAGCGATCATTGCATTTTTATAACTTACTTTGTGCCTTATGTACTGTGTACATGATACTGTGATCTATACTAATTTTTCAGAAGAGCAGAATATTTTTGTATATTCATGTAGCCTTAATTCAATATCAATAGACCTTATTATTGTTCTTACAGTATTTCCGTAGTGTCCAAGCTGACATCTTTAAGGTGTTTTTTACCACCAGACACAATTTTATAGTGACATGATACTGAAAAATATCGCCAATTGTTATCAATTTAGACATTTAGAATATCCTCTTAAAATTTAATACAGTTCGTACAATAATCTTGTGTTTCAGCAGATATTTAATGTACATTAAACCATTGTTACTTGTTGTTTACCAACTTGGAGGTACATTGTAGAAAATTTCAGAGTAATTTTACTGTATCAGCAAATCCCCCATCACAAAATGAGTTTTCATTTTAATTGTTGGTTATGTGGTAAAATTAATATGTATGGAAGAGATTTGGTCAAAAACCTGGTAAATTTTATTAAAAAAAATAGATTAGCATAATAATGATAATTATTTCCTTTTGTTATCATCAGTTAATTTTTAGAAAATATCTGCCAGTGAGAAATTATAAATATCATTAAAAACCAGTTGAGTTAACACTGCTTTGACCAGTTTAGCATGTTTTTTTCGGCAATAAAGTGTAGGTTATCTTGTGGTTTGTTGTATAATAAACATACCATATCATTTACATGTATCACTGTGTACAGTTTATACATCTTCATTATTAACGATAACATTTTGTCTATGTTAAAGTACATCTCACATAAAATTATCCATCCATATTTTGTAAATCAAAATTATGTACGAGATTTACTATTATTCTGAGAAGAAAATAAACCTAAAACTATAGGATTCTGAAACACAATTTATTGGAATTCACCAATTACCATACATGAATATGGTATTTATGCGCAAAATTTGAATTTTTATGTAGGATTTATTTATCAGGGAAAAAGAGGATTTTTGAATGTATTTCTGTATCTCCAGATTTACATGTATTACACATTTAAGAGGGAAAGAAAATATGAAGGAGTTTTTTTACAAATGTTATTGTTTATATTTGAATTCCAAAGTATTATACATGTACATATAAACTTTTGAGTATTCTATATTATGCATGTACATATAAGCTTTTTATGTGTTTATAAATAGAGATATTTATTTTATATACATCGGCGCTTCCAGTGGATATTAGTTGCAGTGATATTCAATTTAACACAGTTATATACATCTACATTTATATTTTTTTTGTTTTACTTCTTGTCCTTTTATATTTAATATTTACTATGTATAATCCATATCTCCATAATGACTTGTTTTTACCTCAGTATATTTATAACTTTGTCTCTGATACAAGTATCTCTACTCATTTACATATACATATACATATTGATGACTTCTTACCATATTTATACCCATTTTAGCAACATCTTGAAATTCTTAATAAACAAATAAAATTCTTTTTGATTTGCCTAACTTAAAAGTAAAAAATCTTCATATGAGATATCAGTTAATTCAGAAAATCTGCCTACATGTTTGCAAGGCTTCCTTACATTGATAGTAGATTAAAAAGTTATAAAGCAGAATCCAAGATAATACACCAAGTAATGATACTCTGTCACCTATAGGTACACATACAGAATGTAACACACAACCTGGTGTAAATGTCAGTTAACAATTGAATCTCTTCTACTGTATATTTATTATGCTGTTATATCCTTTACGTGTATATATCACAGCCATGACTCTAAAATGTACGCAGAGGCTTTCCATGTCAAACATTTAGGTACAATAATTGTATAATTCTCTAAGTGTATCGATGAATCTTAAACAGTATTTATATTGTGGTACCTTTTACGATGTAATGATTATACCCTTACAGAAAAGTTAAAATTTTATGTGGCACTTATGAAAAATATTCCAAGTCACTTTAAAATCTATTAGATTTCATGCGATACCATATTCTCTATGTACATAGATTGTATTTTATGGAGAACCACTTATATGCAATTAGTGGCTACTAGAATTTATTTACATCTATAAATCATGAATATCACTGATTCCTTTATGACATGATGCACGTTTAAAAAGCTTGTATAGGGTCAATAATGGTTTACATTTGAAGGGGTATTGACATAGTATTATAACTACATGTGTATATATATGTATTTAAGACATGTCATGACATCTGGTACTCTGTAACAAACAAACGATACATTGTTTATGTTGCTGAGAATTTTTGTGTCTAATTACAGCACAGTGTGTGTATATACTTTAAAAGTGATTTTCTAATGAACTTAACATAATGTATTAAATAAAACCTGAATATATATATTACAAAGACTTTGTAAATTCTGCAAAGGAGACAATTAATCATACATCATAAATGTAGCTTAACATTGGGCAAATGGTCAATCAGTACAAATTGCAATTTCTTTTTTCAATCAATTTATTTCGTTTGTTTTGGTATTTTTTATTCTCATTATTCAAGTTTATAAATGTTTTTTTGATAGCCTAATAACTGAGTACAGACTATTGTGAAAAAATATCCTAGTTTGACATTTAGTGCCATATATTGAATTTGATTAAATTACGGTGAATTATCGAATACCTTTATAAAAGGAAAGCACTGTTTCTGAATGTTAGAAATTGTATGCAGTATAATACCGTAATTTGACTTTATGTTTTCAGTGAAATACTGATAATGGATTTTATAAAGTGCGCACAGTACTGTTGACGTTATAAAATAAACAGCATTTTTTGTATGTAAGACAATTTTATTTAGATTTTGTTTATTTGATGTTCTCTTGCCAGTGATCTGAAGGTGCATGGATTTGTTTTTACAGAGTAAAAGTTTAATAATCACAATATTTGTATTTGTTATATATTGTAATTGTCTGAGGATGATATGCATGAGAGTATCAAAGAAATAAGGAAAGGGTATTCAAAAGTCTTTACTCCCTCCATGGCCCACCTCCCTGAATTTATTGGAAAATACTTATTTTCCAAACTCATGGATCAGACACATGGGTTTGGCTAGATTTCAAGATCTATACATGTTTGGATAATGAGCTAGTCTACAGTATTTAATGGTTGATATATAGAGTTACTTCCCTTTTTGGAATGTAAATGCATTACCAGGCTTATCCTTGTACTCATCAAAGTTGTCAATTTTTTTTTAAGTTTAGATCAACTCTGAGTACAAAATGTAGGTGAAAGTCGTTTAACTAGGTGTGATATGATGGGATGAAACAAATGCCCTGCCACCCACCATCATGAACATGATTTAGTGCAAGTCCAAGGGCAATAACTGCTCCAAGAGTAGTTGGACTACAACTATATCTTAACATGACCTGCATCTTACCATGATGCATCTTTATACCAAATATCATTAGGATCCATATAAACTACATGGAGAAACACCTAGTAAACAAATGACAATGGAGTGCAACACCAAATGTCCCTTTATGAAATTGTGAGGCTTAAAAATGCTTGACTTCGGAGCCACTAGGGATGCTAGTTCAAAGCAATCACACATGAATGGTTGGAGTAGATGTACATGTACGTGTAGTATTAATGGCCTAACTTGAAGTTGAATCAATGTCGAGCATTGTTATGCCTCACAATTTCATAAAGGGGCATTTGGTGTTGCACTCCATCATCATTTGTTTACTAGGTATTTTCTCCATGTACAAATGTCATGAAACCACAAGGATCAAGGTCAAATGTCATGAAACCACAAGGCTCAAGGTCAAATGTCATGAAACCACAAGGATCAAGGTCAAATGTCATGAAACCACAAGGCTCAAGGTCAAATGTCATGAAACCACAAGGATCAAGGTCAAATGTCATGAAACCACAAGGATCATGTGGGTCATGGAGCTTTGCATTCTACTGACATGCAACGTTCACATGATCTCTCAATGAAGAAAATGCCTTTCTTAGTACAAGTTGGGGTATTTGTTACGATTAGTTTCCATAAAAATTCTAGAATACTGTCTTCCATTTTCACTCTTCAATTAAAAGATACAAGTAGCATTAAAAGTAATCTACAAAATTTATTTAAGATATTAAGAAGAATTATTACAGATGAAGCATACATGTAGTTTAACTCTTTTTGTTAAGATAAAATTGGTTATAATTTATCTTTCTATTAAATTTAAAAGATGCTTAACTCTTGATAAATTTTTAAAATCTATATACATGTATGTATGTATTCTATACATAATTGTAATTCTAAATTATACTGTATGAGAACTGCAAGCATGATTACTACTGATAACTATCATTGAAGATCCAGCTTCAACCTTGTCACATTGAACATGAAAGTACTTTAACTTTTAAACATTATACTATTTCACGTTTATTTCAGAGCAGAAATTTTCAATATTCAAAACTACATATAAATAATCATTACACAATGATAGAACATTTGGATTAAGAGGGCTATTGAATGCATATACATGTAGCTATTCTAAAAAAATTACAAATGCTTGACAGATATGTAATGTACATCACAATAAGCACATCAAACACCAGACCTTACACCTAAATTTACTGGTCAAACAACTAAAGCCACTTAAAGGCCCGTATCTACAACTACTGGTCAACAATTTGACCAATCTGTAATCCTCTTGTAGATAAAATTACAAATGATGTTGAGCTTTATAAGTTATAGATATTGTCAAAGTAATACCAGACCAGTGGGTAATTTTAGTCTTGGCTCAGATACCTTTTCCATTCCTTGTGGCAATACTAGGATGAATGGCAGTTTGATATAAACATGATAAAATAACAAAGAAAATAATTTTGTGACATCCATTATTTATCAGATTTTTTTCTCCAATCTGCATGTGATTTCTTATCCTAAATGAATTCTCATTATTTACATGTACATTGTGTTTTGAGGTAAATTCCTATTACCTTTGATGTGACCACAGTAACTTGTAAATAGTTCACAGTGTGACAATGCCTACATGAGAAGAAGATGTAAATTTCTCGTATGGCAATTTCCATGAAGTAAATTTCCTTATTAACTTTTACATGTACGGATCTTTTATTGAGCTTCAGAATTGAATCCATTTATTCATAAGTTATTCATAAGCTATCACACACAACAAACTTCTCTACGAGACAGTTTGACTTTGTGGTACTTGTTTGAAAATGAATATCAAAATTAAACACTTTGTCTTGTTGCATAATGTCCATTTTACAAAGAAATTTTAAACAAATTGTTACATGCACTAGCATAGATCCTCAATTCTGATTTAAGAATGTGAAAGCAAAATTTTGAATTTTTGTAAGGACCTTTTAATTGTAAAATATACATGTAGTTTTTCAAAAAATAATATTAATTAAAATTTTTTAAGATTCTGTGAGAGCACCAATTTTGAATCAGAGAGAAAACTTTCCTAAAGCTGCCCAGTTATTGAAAAAATGTTCACTCAGCTTTATTAAGAGAAATGCATTTAGAATTTGTTTCCTTTATTTCTAACAATCTACAAGATCTTGGAACATTTATAATGTCAGTGTTATGTGTGGTGCATTTTAGATATGTTGAAGTAAATATGTAAGCAGGGTAGAGTAAACAGGAACTACGAATACATGTACATTAAATCTCCATGGCTTATAGTGGAAGAAATAATTCACATGACTTTCTATTAAGGAGGTCCAGGACAGCAGGCCTAAAATAAAGATCCTATCATTTAATTTTCCTAAAAATTGTAAATGTAAATAAATTGTTCATAATTGAAACATACTTTTTCTACATGCTAAGTTTCATAAATTTTTTACCGTTTGTTTTGAAGCTATGAACGTACATATATACCCACAAGCCTTTTTCACGTAACTGCGTACCTAGCATTGTATGGACGGCAAGTACCGCCTTTCATGACGTCACGGTTAAAAACTGATTGTCCTTGACATCATATTGCAGGAAAGTTTCTTATTTTGCCGTCCAAAACAACTGGACCGCAGTTATGTGAAAAAGGCTTATTGGAAGCCCCCAAATGGGCCGTAAATGTGATGTTAAAATTAACACACTTTCAGTAATGAAAAACAGTTACAAATCTTCGATAGAGGCAGAATATTAACAAGTTCTGTATTTTTCATTTTGATATGATGTGGGCAATTGGATTATGTATAGAATTATAAATGATCACTCAGACTTCTAAAGGAAATTGTCGAAAGGAGATAAATAAATGTCTATTTTCAGAACATCTTCGAGTTGTTAATTCTTAATAATAAAGTCTGTTATCTGAAACCCTATCATTTAATTTCCATAAAAAGTTGATATTATCTCCGTCATGTGAAAAACCGATAAGTTCCTATCAAAATTTGACCGTCAGTATTTAAGTTATAGTGATTTTGTTACCCCCTCCCCCTTAAACGTAATGCTGAAGTTCTTGCGAAAAACGTGCCAATGTCGCCGTTTCCATTATGACGTCATAATTGATCTAAATCTTTCCAATCAGGTTCTTTCGGATACTGTTCTGGACCCTCTTAAAACCTATAAAATTTGTAGATAAATGGATTAAGTTAAAATGTATATGATATACGTGTAAGATAGAAAATGCTTAGCGGATACATGTAATATAGCAGACATTATGGACGGAAAATAAATTAAGCAATTTATACAAGATTTACTCAGTTCTACTCCAAATTATCATACAATTCATATCAATCTTTAAAACTTATGAACATTATTTATAAGCTGCATTTCAAACAATTCTAAATTTAAAATCAGCAAAAACATTACAAAGAAAAGGTCCAGCCCTCTCAGATTAATAAAGGAGTACTCAGAGAACACCTGGCCTGCAGAGAGCAGTCAATACCTTGACTTGGTGTGAATATGACCTTTATAGTGATGACTTTATACTCTAACATGCATTGTAAATGGTCAATATTATGCAAAAATGACAGTTGACAAAAGTTGAAGATGACCTTTGACTCATCACTTACATGTACATTAATCAAACACATCAAAATGTAAACATAGGGTAATCAAAGATTACATAGCTCGCCTATACAGGTTTTTGTCAGAAACCAGGTTAAAGTTTTTGAAAAGAAGGTCAAAGTCCAAGGTCAAGGTCGCTAGGTCAAAGGCCATGGTCTCAAATAAAAGGTCTCGTCACAAGGTATCTACATGTGAAATATCAAAGCCCTACCCCTTATAGTTCAAGAGATATAGCCCAGGTTAATGTTTTGTCTACGGACGATGACAACGACGACGACAACGACGCCAAGGGTATGGCATTAGCTCTCAAGACTTTTTTGTCCCGGAGAGCTAACAAAGTGATCCCTGTATAAACTAAACAAAGGATTCAAAAGAAAAAAAATAGATATGACTGAATATAAATAATATAAAACAAGTCTTACAAGGTTTAACAAAATTTCTGAAAAAGAGTTATGACATAAATAAAAGTGTAAAATTCACACTGTAACTCAAAACTTTTGAAAATATCCCTAACAAATGAACTGCGTAATAACTTTTTATATGATAATCTGATTATAAATTTTGAAATTTTTCAAAAATCTACAATACTGATATTGACCATCTGAGTTTTGCTGGATATACATGTAAACAAATATAAATCCATGCTCTGAATAAGAAAACTGCATGTACAATCAATGTATATTGTATGACATACATGTACGATTTATATGTCAAGAGTTATGAATTTTCCCTGGATAATAAAAAGATCTAGTTTTTCTCATCAGACATATTGTCGATCTCCCGTGGAAGAATATTTGTACCAATAGAATCGCAGCGATTTCTGCATCTCTTCCAGGTAGGTTCGGAATGTTGTGCAGGCTACGGCTCTGGTCATGTGACAGTAGAGGTAGGATCCGAGGATAAGTAACAGCACGAAGCAGATGAAGAATAGTAACCATAAAACAAGCTTGGCACATCTCTCCTCTAAGAAATATACATGTATGTTTGTATAATACAGTCAAAAATTAGAAATAATTCTTATCTATAAAATTTCAGAAATTATGAAAAAAACCTCAGGCTGTATCGTAAACCCGTAATATACAATGCAGTGGCTGATAAGATGATTTCTTAGCTTTTTTTATATCATTCTTTTTTAATAAAACAATTTTTTGGAAATTACCTCTTTCTTGTTTTTCAAAGTTTTGTAGCTGAGCCTCGTCAAAGCTTACTTGCTTCTTTATACTTCCTTCTATATAAGAAATAATGAATATCATTATGTATTATATTGTACTACAGCAATAGTAGTATTTTGATACACTTTACAGTTATTTGTCAATTTTCTAGTCATCTGTAAGATTGGAGTTCTTGAACTACAGACTATGTCATAAAGACCCTTTCACTCTAATGTCCGTTTGGTTCACTTTTGTCTCTTTGTAGGATGATTTTGCCCAGCAGATCAATCAAATGACATCATCCTTGACGATGTATGCTACTACATGGAGCGGAATGACATCATTTGATTTTCTGGTGAGTAAAATTGTTCTATGAAGAGACAAAAGTGAACTGAACAGAAATTAGAATGACAGGGTCTATAGGAATGTTAGTACAGTAAACTTCACCTATAACGAACAGGTTTATAGCGAAATTCTGCTTGTAACGAAGTAAAAAGAAAGTCCCTGCAGAAGTCCTATTACCCTCCATTGACTTTTGTACGCCTGTAACGAATTTGTATGTAACGAATTATCGGCTTTTACGAAGCCATCTTGTGGTCCCGTGGTCATAATTTCTTCACTTTTTTCATCTGATGTAACGAAATACCCTCCAGGTATTCCCAATTAACACACCTGGTGGACAGATAATTACTAATTATCAAATAATTGCTCTCCCCGTCTTTTGTCTCCGTGCTAATTACCTATTAGGAGACGTGTTGTATACACATGAGGAAATGATTGCCAATCACATAATACTCTATCGGCATGTCAATTGTAAAGACTGCTTACTTAATAAATCACAACATAGCTATTGCATACTGGTCTTAACTTTTCATTCATTCAGAACGGCCACACCAAGGAAACATATTTAGCATCAAAATGCATGTAACGAAATATGGCTATAACGAATTTGGACCAATGGTCCCCTGGGCTTCGTTATATACGAAGTTTACTGTACATGTATTGTCCTTTGATAAAGTATATCATCAAAGGAAACCCCCTTTCACTAATATCATGCAATACATGTATATTGTTACAAACTGAAGCATTACATGGCAGGGGCATGGAAATACAATACAATATTGTACATGCTGTGAGATACTGTAAGATTGTATGTAAATGTAAATTTTTCAGACCATGCATAATGCATGTAAATTTTCTAGTCGTTCCTACCATTTGAGCTACTGAACAAAATGTTTCTACATGTATTTGAAGATAGCATTTCAATAATTCTGCTGAATATTCATCAATTGAATTGTGTTTATTTTTGTTGTGATAATCTTTAAAAGATATTTTCCCATAACCAAATGTTTTGCACACACCAACTAGCACTAAAGCATAACAATCAATTATCATACATGTATATACACAATCTCTTACCTGACCCAGACTTTCTGTTACGTAGGATAGGTTTCGGGGACGGCTCTCCGTCTGAACTTAGTACTGAATCGTCCACCGACGCCTGATGACTGTACTTGTTTAGGCTATCTTTAAATCAAATATATCTTGTCATTTATTCATCTTGATATGAAAATTACACAAAGTAAAAAGGGGGGTCATCAATAATACTTTGCATATCTGTACTATACATGTACATGAACCAAACACATTGGATATTTCTATACATATACAAGTAAATTCAATAAATTACAATGATGGTCTTTGACGCTTCCTCTAAACCTAAAATTGTACAGGAGCCAAATAAATTTTCCCATTAAAATTGTCAATACATGAAATAAATATTCACATGAGAAAGAAATTGTCATCAGCTTTCTGTTTGACATTTCAAAATGCCTTTGATGTTAAAACACCATATTAAAAGTGCAAATGTAATTTCAAAGACATACAATGTACAAACTTAAGTTGTCAAATTCTTTAACATTTAGTACACCTAGAGATACTTACATGAAAGACCATGAATCTGATCAACATTTGATTCTATCTGAACATTCATGCCAAAAGTGGACATGCAACATTTGGTAGTACAGTAAAAATAGTGGAATGATATGCACATAGAAGATTGTAGCCAAAGATACGTCTCATGACAAGGAATATACAGGTGAAATATGAAATTCCTATCATCCACCATTCATAGGACAAACAGATAAACAGATCAGGATAAGAAAAATATTACTATCCATCCTGTATACACAGACTCACAAATACTGTATGTGTGCTTATTTTAGCAGAGTAAGCGCTGCTAAGACTGCGCTAATTTAAGAATACTCTAAATCATGAATCTCTTATAGATTAATGTGGAAAATAAGTCAAAGCACAAATTCATGATTACACTAATATGTCAATTTTCCCGATTCTGCTCTGTTTCCGCTAAAATTTGGTTACGCTAAAATAAGTACACGTACAGTTACCATTAACAAGAGCCCCAGGGGGCACAACGCTCACCTGATACCCATGCACGCTCTAATTGACATACTGACATTGAATACTGATAGTGCCAGTACCAGGATTTTAGCCCACAACCTTTCTAAAAAGATTTTTGCCGGATGCAGAGAAGTGTTTTTTTCAGACAACCTTTAAAAGTACAAAAAAGAAAGAATAGTCACATTTCAAAACAATAACTTTTTTACTGATTTGAAAAGACGGATAAAGTGGTCCAACGTCATATGCCCAGCTAGTATACTTCAATTATGCAACATCAAAAATAAAATCATATTGTACATTAATGTGCAGCAGAAAAAGAATAAAACAATGAAATGATTTCATAAATTAAGTTTATCTAAAATTGAACACAAAACCTTTCATTATTGATAGCTAGCATGCCAGAAATTATAAAGCCTGTGTTTGTGAAACGAGAATGCCCCCGGCGGCATCTTTGTTAGTATAAAAGCCATTTTCTGTTAAGTATGTGAGAGGTCAGGGTCAGCGTAATATTGGTATCAATGGAAAGATCTTGTCACAAAGAATACACATGTAAAAATTGAAACCTCTATCACTAACCATTCAAAAGTTATGCCCAATGTTAAAGTTTTTGAGAAGTACGTCAAAGGTCAAGGTTATGGTCACGAGGTCAAAAATTTTGGTATCAATGGAAAGGTATTGTCACAAGGAATACACATGTGAAATATGAAACCTCTATCACCAGCTTCCATTTAAAAGTTATGCCCAATGTTAAAGTTTTTCGGAAAACAGACAGACAAACAGACAGACGGACAGGCCAAAAACTATATGCTCCCGAATCTTTTATTCCAGGGGCATAAAAAACAAAGATTTTTCGGTTTTGCCTTTATTCATATTAAAGTATACTGAAATCTATGATTGCTTTTGAATAGTATTGATTTCATCTCAAATACATGAAACGTACAGTTAAAATCGTTTTAATCCAATATTTATCAATTCAAGTGAGTTGAGCAGAAATTGGACCAGTTTGTTTTCCAAAAAGCAGTGTATGGTGTATCAAACCTCATGACCCAGTGAAGCCACTTGAACAAATAATTTTCAGTGAATATGCTGAAATGCGGCGCTTCTTGCCTATGCATATTTCAACAGGCGAGAAGGAGCGTCGCATTTCAGCATACGCTGTTCAACAACTCAAGTGGTGTCTCTAGGTTTCATAGTTTGAAACAAATTAAAAGGCCCATGAAATTGCTAAGCTTGTCCAACTAGCAGACCTACGACGTCGTTATTTACTGTTAACAAATTGTTTTACCTCATCAAAGGACTGTTACACGGACAAGTTGTTAGCGGAGAGAGTTCATGAAATGTATCGGATGCATAGGATTTGCCGACAAAAAGTTATTTGGTCCGATAAAAACTCATCATGTATCTATTATTTGAACAGATAAAAATTCCCAAATGTCTTATCACAGGAACCTGTCATTTTATGAGAGAAAATGTTTTATTATTCCCAACCTCAGGCCTCTGTGTTCCTCTTAGAAATATTATACATACAAGATGTCGAACAGAGTGGCTTATGGTTGTAAATAATAATTTATTTTCTCTATTTAAACAACAGCTTTCTGTGGTCCAACATTTCATAGGAAGATTTCAGGAACTCTGAACTGAATTATTTATTTCGAGAATTTCAGATATTAAATGTCCTATGCATTCTCAAAATCCAGAGGAAGAGATTACTCATTAGACGTTTCTTCAAGAAATCAGTCCATAAATTACTTCATCTAAGAGAGTCTAAGACAGAGGAAATTCGAGCAAACTTTATACATGATAACAAGTATATGCAAGTGTTCCAAGTACATGAATGAGGACCATTATGAAAGTGTTCCAAGTATAATGCACATTAAATAAAAATCTATTCCGTTTGCACTCTATCTCCTGAAATGTATCGCAGTACTAAAGGTATCACATTTCTACATGGGGAATCCCCTTTGGGTACACGGCAAAACATGGCCGCTTTTGAAATCTTGTTCCCGACTTTAAAAATAAAATTCTAAATAAGTATAAAGAATTTAAATAATTGAATCATATCACATAAAAGGTCAATCAATAAGACATTGAAGCATGTGTCACTTGTTGAATTATCAGCTGTAACTATGGATGAAAGGTCGATCTAAAAATGATTAATCATACAAGGAAGGTTTTTTTCCTGTAGTTGCACCTGAAACATTGGGCATGGAAAACATACATTATACCTACATGTATGTACAATCTTAAGAAATATTCCTTAAAAATCCAAAAGTGGATATCTTGAAAAAATTCTTTCATTTGTAGGGTACCATGCATGAGTACCTCATACCTACAAATTGTCATGACAATCTGAAGAGTGGTTATAGAAAAGAAGCAGAAAATGTATGAAAATCACCCCCCCCCCCCCCTTCCTTTTTACATAAGAAAAAAATTCATAAAAAATCAAAAAAATAAAATTTAAGCATAAAATACATATCAAAGCATTAAGTAAGTTAAATATGATAAATACATGTATGTAGTAAATGAGTGTGTAAAATCATACACTTATTGAGTTATTTAAAGAAATAGTGCAAAAATGTGCATTTCTGACTAAGTCCGAAAAGACGTCAAAAACGCGTCAAAAATTTGACTTCGAAGTGGAACCAAAAATAACAACACTTCTTAAGACATCTCTCTAGATCATCCTGATACTTTCAGTTTGTCGATACATGCTTCGGTTCTGAAGAAGAAGTTTGTCAAAGGAGGGTACCCCCCGTGACCTACTTTTGGCTGTGGTGGCGCCACCTGTTGACAGATTCGGACGAAAAACAACAACACTTGTAGGGGACTATGAGTACTTCATACCTACTAAGTTTCATCAAAATCCCTTCAGCCGTTCTGGAGAAGAAGTTTAAAATGTGAAAAGTTTACGACGCCGACGGACGACGACGACGACGGGCGACAGACGCAACACTATGACAATAGCTCACTTGAGCCTATGGCTCAGGTGAGCTAAAAACTGATCATCATTAACACAGACCTTGGTACTGCTCCTGACCAGCCTCGGCGTACACCGTAGCAAAGAAATCCAAACTCCGCTTTGTCACCTCATGGTTGTCTCCTAACACCTGCTGTCTGATCTTTGTTGCCTTGGTAACATATATAATGGTAATAAGTAAACAAACTCATCAATGATACAAAACAAAACTTCTATTTGAATAAAGAGAAAATTAAAGGAGGAGTCTACAATTTTTACCCTTAGCCGTGCAAAAAATACATGTAAATTGTTCTTGTACATTCTACTGCATAAAAACAGGTGTTTATGAACTGAATTACTTGTATTCTTTGAAATGAAGTGATGGTTTCATCTTTTACTTACTTTCCCTGCATACTCAAGTGCCATTCTAGGTCTGAAAGGAAAATCAAACTGTGATTAGCATAAACTTCTCCAAAACATTAAAGTAGCCTACATTTCTACAATTGAATTTTAATCTTGACAAAAGCTTTGTCCAATATTATTTACCCTTCCATAAAGCTTAACAAATGAGGTTATTTCATTTATGAATTCTGAAATGAACGAAAAATTCTTTTGTAGCATTAAAATACAAACAATCAAATGACGTAATTTGTCGGACTTTGTCGGAGGGTCAATTATTGGTAAATGTAGAGAGTGGCAACAGTAAGGATATTCCACTTACTGTTTTTTATCCAGCAGTGCTCTAGCCAACTCCTCAAACTCGTCAGCTTTGATTGTTTCCTCTGTCACCTCCGACGTCAAATTCTTCGTTTTCTTTATATCCTCTTGTTAAAGATAGAAACAAGGTGATTTAAGCACACCCTGAGTGAAATATAACTTAACAGAAATAATAATAATGTTGTTAAGGGAGTAAACATTATTATGATGTACTGGGAAATTTTAAATTATTGACATCCATGTTTGTCATATTGCTCTATAGGCTAAAAGGCAGTTGATCATAGAGAAAAAATACATACATGTCTCTCAATAAGTCTTTCTAATAACATACAGTAATAAGATTTTTCAGACATATTCTGGACAGCTTAAAAAGAAAATTTCAGAAGGTGGCCTCCAGCTCAAAGCTATCTTTACTAAAACAAAGTTGGCAGAAAGTACAGTCATGTACACTGTTATATTCTGTATATATATGTATTCATGTGACCACATACCTATTTTTTTCTGTATGCCTTCAGTGTCTATCAGTGCACTCTCATAGTAAACTTTCTCTGCTTGTACAAAATGGATAGCTTTATCGTCTGATACTAAGTCAAGGTTCAAACTTCAGAAAACAATAAATTATTCATTTCCTACCCTCTAGACCAGTTTTAATGTACATATAATATATGCATTTTCTTGTAGAACTGGTAACTTAAACAGGCTTTACAACAGGTACACGGGTTTTGTTTATCTCTTGATCTTGACACTTCTTTAGTTGTTAACAAATAAATTTGTTCATTTTATCGTAAAATTCGTCATGTATGGATATCGTAAAAAAAAATTGGCTTCTTACTTCCGTACAAAGTTAGGCTTAATACAAAAAAGGATACATTCCTCTTTTTGGTAAAATATATCTGCAATCTGAAACATAAAAGAATGATACTGTATCATTCGACACACTCAATCAGTAATCATGAAGCTAGAACTTAGTGGTATATGCTTCTCTCATCCCCCATTTGACCAGCAAAAAGATTTTTTACAACTCATGACCAGTGACACTAAGTCAAATAATTTCTACTTAAGTAAGCTATTGGCTGTACCTGCTTAACAAATGTTTGGAATCTAGAGTTCCTTTAATTATGATTTTGTAAATATA
This sequence comes from Pinctada imbricata, assembly GCA_033119305.1. NCBI lineage: Eukaryota > Metazoa > Mollusca > Bivalvia > Pterioida > Pteriidae > Pinctada > Pinctada imbricata. Next base: position 5,516,514 of record VSWD01000009.1, on the reverse strand, counting down.
TATGTTTTCGTACGAAGATGAGGTTTGCTGGTATGTACATGTATACATCACTGGGGAGTAAAAGCAGTCACAATGGCTAACACCAATAAACCTACATTTCTGAGGCATACAGGGAGTAGAGGGAATCTTGTATCGTGCTGTAAGCCTTGTAGACATCCCATGTAACACTTAAGTGCAGCATCCCTCTTCCCTTGTTTGTCGAAATTCACACCTCTCTCAAACAATTTATTTCTTCTGTCTTCCGTCATTTTATCAGTGGGACCAATATCTATCTCTTCATCTGAAACAATGTAGCAAAATAATCATATTCATTATTACATCTTCTTCATATCAAACAAAGTTTGTAAAATGACATTTTACATTTTCAAAAAGAATGCTTTGTATTTAATTACCTTCCACCAAACTTTTAACTTTTTTAAAACTTAAACTATCCTTGGATAATCAGTTTTATAATTATATCATGACTATGCATGTTTCTTCAGTAGTATAAAATACTGTATGTGTACTTATTTTAGCGCAAGCAAATTTTAGCAGAATTGGGTAAATTGACACATTAGCGTGATCATGAATTAGCGCTTTGACTTACTTTCCACACTGATCCACGTAAGAGATTCATGATTTAACTTATTCTTGAATTAGTGCAGTCTTGGCAGTGCTAACTCCCCTAAAATATGAATCCTGCTAAAATAGGTACATGTACAGTACAGTAACCCTTTCTGTGTTTTTTCTTTCATTGCATCTAATTCAATAGCATGGTTATATGGAGTTGTTTGCATATATATTTGTTATTTTCGTAAGTATAAACATTTAAAGTTTTGTTTTTGCTTAACAATCTTGTTCAAATTAGAAAATAGAACTTTACTTGTATTTGCACTCTCTACAGTCAAGACTCATTGTGTCAAAGAAACATACATGTATATTAAATCTCTAGGGAAATTTTCAACTCTATCAGACAAATTTGAGTCTTTGAATGTTTGATGGCAAATATCTAACATAAAGTCCACATCTTGGTATCTTTTATATGTTTTATTACTTGTCAGGTCAAGTACTATTTACCTATTAATGCCCGTTTGTGTGGGTACTATTCTATTATAGTGTTGCTTTTGGGGGAATATTTGTACTTTAATTCCCCCCACTTCACTTATTGCTAATTACATTCATCCATTGTTCATTATGCCATAATACTTGCTGAGGCACTGAACTCTTTTCAGCAAAATCAATATTGACCAATGAAATTCCGAGGATTTATCATGTGATGCACTAATGAAATATAATGGCTAGAAAAAAGTTTGATTCTTTCGATTTTGAGATCTCATGATAAAGCATCCTTAAGAATTTATCATGAGGCTCAATTACATGAGAGTTATGTCCCATGAAACATCAATGAAAAATACTGAAAGTGTCAGTACAATATATGACTATTTATGTGCTGTAACCTTGACCTTGCCTTGATAATCCATAGCACCTTTGTCTCTAGGGCAACAAGTTTAGTCTGAAACGTGGTTTGAAGAAGTGTAATTGACTGTGTCCTTGAATTATATTATATATATAGGAAATTTTGTGGCAGCTATGAAGATCAAAGGGCTTTAGTCTAGATCAAAGCTATGAGGGTAGACAGAAGGGCAAAAATAAACAGAAATAGAATGCATACAAAAATACCAGAAGTCTCTGACGAGACTATAGCTCTCCTGGTTGCTTTGTTTTAAATGATGAATTTTCATTTTTTTTAAACCAAAGACCATAGGAAGCATGCACTCTAACTGTAAGTAGCAATGCACAACAAAATAATATATCCATTAGACTGAAACTAAACTAGAATATCACTCATACAATTCATAATATCTGAGACAAGGTATTTCAAAAAAGAATGCCATACCCATTTTCTAAGATCCTAGGGGCCAGGGACTGATAGCTCAAATGAACTATCAATGACACAAAAAGACTACAAATCCATAATATTGCATGAAGAATCAATTCTACATAATTAATAGCTTTAAGAGTTGAGAGCACAATAATATAGGAGAAAATGACCACACCTATTTTCTAATACCCTAAGGAGTCAGGGACTTAAACAAAATATCAGGTGCACAACAAGACCATAGACCAATCATATTGCAAAAAGAATTGAGTCCCCATTATTTTTAGTGTCAGAGGAGTTGCAAGCGCAAAATTACAAAAAGTTATATAGGAGAAAATTACTACAACCATTTCTAAGACCTTGGAGGTCAGGGGCTCAAACAAAATATCAGGTGCATGACTAGACCACAGACCCATCATATTGCAAAAATTATTAAGCCTCCATCATTTATAGTGTCAGAGGAGTTTTGGCACAAAATTACATAGAGTTATATAGGTGAAAATGACCACACCCATTTTCTAAGACCCTGGGGGTCAGGGGCTCAAACAAAATATCAGGTGCACAACTAGACCACAGACCAATCATATTGCAAAAAGAATTAAGACTCCATTATTTATAGTGCAAGAGGAATTGCGAGCACAAGATTACACAGAGTTATGTAGGTGAAAATGACCACACCCATTTTCTAAGACCCTGGGGGTCAGGGGCTCAAACAAAATATCAGGTGCACAACTAGACCACAGACTCATCATATTGCAAAAATTATTAAGCCTCAATCATCTATAGTGTCAGAGGAGTTGTGATCACAAGATAACTTACTGTTATATAGGTGAAAATGACCACACCCATTTTCTAAGACCCTGGGGGTCAGGGGCTGAAACAAAATATCAGATACACAACTAGACCACAGACCCATCATATTGCAAAAAGAATTAAGTCTCAATTATTTATAGCGTCAAAGGAATACGAGCACAAGATTACATAGAGTTACATAGGTGAAAATTGACCACACCCATTTTCTGAGACCCTGGGGGTCAGGGGCTCAAACAAAATATCAGGTGCACAACTAGACCACAGACCCATCATATTGCAAAAAGAATTAAATCTCCATCATTTATAGTGTCAGAGGAGTTGGGAGCACAAGATTACATAGAGTTATATATAGATAAAAATGACCACACCAATTTTCTAAGACCCTGGGGGTCAGGGGCTGAAACAAAATATCAGGTACACAACTAGACCACAGACCCATAATATTGCAAAAAGAATTAAGCCTCCATCATTTATAGTGTCAGAGGAGTTGCAAGCACAAGATAACTTACTGTTATATAATTGAAAATGACAACACCCATTTTCTAAGACCCTGGGGGTCAGGGGCTCAAACAAAATATCAGATGCACAACAAGACCACAGACCCATCATATTGCAAAAAGAATTAAGTCTCCATCATTTATACTGTCAGAGGAGTTGCAAGCACAAGATTACATAGAGTTATACAGGTGAAAATGACAACACCCATTTTCTAAGACCCTGGGGGTCAGGGGCTCAAACAAAAGATCAGGTGCACAACTAGACCACAGACTCATCATATTGCAAAAAGAATTAAGTCTCCATCATTTATACAGTCAGAGAAGTTGCGAGCACAAGATTACATAGAGTTATATAGGTGAAAATGACCACACCCATTTTCTAAGACCCTGGGGGTCAGGGGCTCAAACAAAATATCAGGTACACAACAAGACCACAGACCTATCATATTGTAAAAAGAATTAAGTCTCCATCATTTATAGTGTAAGAGGAGTTGCGAGCACAAGGTTACATAGTTATATAGGTGAAAATGACCACACCCATTTTCTAAGACCCTGGAGGTCAAGGGCTCAAACAAAATATCAGGTGCACAACTAGACCACAGACTCATCATATTGCAAAAATAATTAAGCCTCCATCATTTATACTGTCAGAGGAGTTGCGAGCACAAGATTACATAGAGTTATATAGGTAAAAATGACCACACCCATTTTCTAAGACCCTGGGGGTCAGGGGCTCAAACAAAATATCAGGTACACAACTAGACCACAGACTCATCATATTGCAAAAAGAATTAAGTCTCAATCATTTATAGTGTCAGAGGAGTTGCAAGCACAAGATTACATAGAGTTATATAGGTGAAAATGACCACACCCATTTTCTAAGACCCTGGGGGTCAGGGGCTGAAACAAAATATCAGATACACAACTAGACCACAGACCCATCATATTGCAAAAAGAATTAAGTCTCAATTATTTATAGCGTCAAAGGAATACGAGCACAAGATTACATAGAGTTACATAGGTGAAAATTGACCACACCCATTTTCTGAGACCCTGGGGGTCAGGGGCTCAAACAAAATATCAGGTGCACAACTAGACCACAGACCCATCATATTGCAAAAAGAATTAAATCTCCATCATTTATAGTGTCAGAGGAATTGCGAGCGCAAGATTACATAGAGTTATATATAGATAAAAATGACCACACCAATTTTCTAAGACCCTGGGGGTCAGGGGCTGAAACAAAATATCAGGTACACAACTAGACCACAGACCCATAATATTGCAAAAAGAATTAAGCCTCCATCATTTATAGTGTCAGAGGAGTTGCAAGCACAAGATAACTTACTGTTATATAATTGAAAATGACAACACCCATTTTCTAAGACCCTGGGGGTCAGGGGCTCAAACAAAATATCAGATGCACAACAAGACCACAGACCCATCATATTGCAAAAAGAATTAAGTCTCCATCATTTATACTGTCAGAGGAGTTGCAAGCACAAGATTACATAGAGTTATATAGGTGAAAATGACAACACCCATTTTCTAAGACCCTGGGGGTCAGGGGCTCAAACAAAAGATCAGGTGCACAACTAGACCACAGACTCATCATATTGCAAAAAGAATTAAGTCTCCATCATTTATACTGTCAGAGGAGTTGCAAGCACAAGATTACATAGAGTTATATAGGTGAAAATGACCACACCCATTTTCTAAGACCCTGGGGGTCAGGGGCTCAAACAAAATATCAGGTACACAACAAGACCACAGACCTATCATATTGTAAAAAGAATTAAGTCTCCATCATTTATAGTGTAAGAGGAGTTGCGAGCACAAGGTTACATAGTTATATAGGTAAAAATGACCACACCCATTTTCTAAGACCCTGGAGGTCAAGGGCTCAAACAAAATATCAGGTGCACAACTAGACCACAGACTCATCATATTGCAAAAATTATTAAGCCTCCATCATTTATGCTGTCAGAGGAGTTGCGAGCACAAGATTACATAGAGTTATATAGGTGAAAATGACCACACCCATTTTCTAAGACCCTGGGGGTCAGGGGCTCAAACAAAATATCAGGTACACAACTAGACCACAGACCCATCATATTGCAAAAAGAATTAAGTCTCCATCATTTATAGTGTCAGAGGAGTTGCAAGCACAAGATTACATAGAGTTATATAGGTGAAAATGACCACACCCATTTTCTAAGACCCTGGGGGTCAAGGGCTCAAACAAAATATCAGGTGCACAACTAGACCACAGACCTATCATATTGCAAAAGGAATTAAGTCTCCATCATTTATAGTGTCAGAGGAGTTGCGAGCACAAGATTTCATAGATTTTCATAACCACGCCCATTTTTTAAGTCCCTGGGGGTCAGTGGCTGAAACCAAATGTCAGGTGCACAACTAGATCACATACCAAGTAGAATGCAAAAAGAATTAACTTTGTATCTCCTACAGTTTAAGAGGAGTTGCGAGCACAAGAATTGTTTACAGGCGGACGGACGGATGGACAGACGGGCGGATGCCGGATGACAGGGTATCGCATAAGCTCGACTGGTCAGAGACCAGTAGAGCTAATAATTAATTAGGTGAGACTCCAGCTAACATGCAGTAGTACATGTAGTACACATGATATGAAAATGAACGATTATATACAGAAATAATTCTTTAAGTTACCATTTCCATTATTTGATTCTCCTTTTTTAGTATCTTCTGTTTTGTTGTCAGTCGGACCTTTGGCTGCATCATCCCCGTTCATATTAGCTGATTGTGATTGGCTGTTTGAAGAATCCCCATTCATACTAGCAGAATGTGATTGGCTGTTTGTTGAATCCTGTTGCTTGGCACTAACAGGGATACCTGATTTAGGTTTCTTTTTCTTTGATTTAGATTCCTTGTCCTTACTGCCTGTTAGGGATTTGAAATTTGGGCGATTTTGTAAAACCTTGTTTATGAACTTTGATGCTGTGTCCATTTGTAGATCTGTCTATCACTGAAGAAAAAAGAATATTCAAATTAAGACTAAAATTTTGAGAATTTTACAGCACTATATTTGAATGAAAGTTACTAATTCACTATGTTGTTATTATACATGTAAGTAATAAATTGTTACCTGAATAATCAATAGACCATTTTCATTTTACCGGTAAGATTGCATCTTAGACACATGTAATGACATGATATCACCACTTTGCCTTTATTTTTTACTAATCGTGAAGACAGAAAAAAGTTGTTTCACTAGTTGTGATGTGGGTCTTGGGTATAAAATGTAAGTCTATACTGCTGTCTATTAACCACTGCACAGAATAGACTTATTTTCTTATTACCACTTGACTTACATTAATGACAAGCCATGATCTGACATGACAACTTTTGATATTATATCTATCTGTCAAGTCATAGATCTACATGTATTATGACTTCATAGTAAAACGTTATCATGGTTATGTCAAATATTGTGATTTTGGGTCTTGGAGTGTATAAGATGCAAGTTTAGTGCGGTCTAGTGCTGTAATATACAAATGTTCCAGAAGATAAGCAAAAGAAAAAAAATGTAATGGTAAGTTTCCAGCAGCTTAATCAAGATACGATACGTACATTGGCTCAAGCCCTCGGTTTTGGTTATTTTCAGTATGACAACAGGGATCACCCTAGCCCTGCAGAGTAATGAGATAAAAATCTCATTTGCTAAAAAACAATGAGATTTTCTCAATTTCAATGAGATTTTGAATGTATTTATTCGAAAAAATAGTGAAAATATAAAACTTCGGTAACACATTTTGAATGCGAGAATGGCTCTGGATTTTTTCTTTTTCCCTTGTTTTAATGACATTTTAAATGAAAAATGAGGTCAAATAAAATTTATAATTCTTTGTCTCTCAGACACCGCCGCATTGTATAAGTATAGCCAAAGAGAAGTCTTTCACAACTTCAGAAAAACAATATCCACTATGTCTCATTTCCACTCGCTGGTTAAATATGAAGTATCTATCCATCTAATGGAAATTACAGTGTCTTGTGAATGTCTTTTTAGAAATCATCGGTTCCAATGGTACACATTAAAAGTATTTCAGCGCGCTGTGACAAGTCATTTTACGGTAATGTCTAACCTGCGAGTATAGGGTGTACTGTAGAATGTCTCAGTCTAAGTCATGACTTTATTTACGCATTGAATTGAATAGCTATTGTTCATGTTGACCACAGGGATTTATCACGCTTATACCGGTTGCAGTATTTACTATACATATGTGTTAAAGGGATCTAACTCGACGTTTAACGAAAAATCGACAAGTCATCTTTAAGTCTTCAGAAATAGGCTAATAAATGTCAAAACCTATTTTCTGTGGTATATTTCGATAGATTAATTCATACTGAATCTTCATACGAAATTTGAAATCAGTACCTCCCTTACCAGCCGAGATATGTCCAATACCGCTCTCTTATGAGCGCCGCATTTCTAGGCTGGACAAAAAGGTGTCCGGTGATAAAATTAATCAAGCAGTATAGACAAAATTTGGTTACTGCTTGATCGTTTAAACGTCCGAACACTTCAAAGACATACAACTGCATGATTATCTACTCTTCACATGCTTTTTACATCTCAAAAATCGCTGGTATATGAAAGTCCTCCATATAGCTACCTCTTTGCATGCACGTATATGTCTTTCATAACTCTGCACATGTTGAATTTAATCTTGCTTAAACTGACTCTATTCTTATTTCAAAGTCGTCAAAAAAGACTTTATTTGAAATTGTACTAAGCATATATGGGACTATTTCATGCAATGTTATGTATTTGAGATGTTCGCATCATTGAATGGTCAAGCGGTGCCTCAAATTGATCACTGATGCCTGATTATCATCGGACACCTTTTTGTCCGACCTAGAAATGCGGCACTCATAAGAGAGCGGTATTGGGCATATCTCGGCTTGTAAGGGAGGTACTGATTTCAAATTTCGTATGAAGATTCAGTATGAATTAATCTATCGAAATATACCACAGAAAAAAGGTTTTGACATTGATTAGCCTATTTCTGAAGACTTAAAGATGACTTGTCGATTTTTCGTTAAACGCCGAGTTAGATCCCTTTAACACATATATATAGTAAATACAGCAACCGGTATTAGCGTGATAAATCCCTGTGATGTTGACGATTCCAAGAACTTGTTAACTGTTTATAAGTCCTTGAAAATTATTACTTAGTACTGGTCACGTTTCGACAACAAATACATGTAAAAAGCCGGTCTACTCGCGTGCGCAATACAACTTGTAAACTTTTGATGAACAGTGTTTGCATGTATACTACTAATATATACTTTTCTTTTCCAGTCTTTTTTCTATACAAACAATATCAAGACTGCATTGTAATATTTCATACTCTATTGATATTACAATGACAAAAGAGCATGACTACCGCTGACAACCGCTAGAGAAACGTAAAGCTAAATCCTTACATCGACGGATAAAAAAAATACCCGCTTGCAAACGTCAATACGACAGTCACACACGGGAATTTCAGGGAATAGATTGGGCACATGTATTTACAAGGTGTAAGTCCACAATACCCGCCGATTTCATAAATATATACGTGATGCCACACGCGGAAATTCGAATAATCAGCTGAAAATTTGAAGATTTAATTAAGACGAATCTCCTGTTCTGTCGCATTATATTAATTTAAATGCTATTTATTCAAAGGAGGTATGTGATCTTTTAGCGCGACAACGCTGCAAAAAAGCGATATTTAAGTAAAAAATGTGAGAATATCGCAAAATCGCGGCCTAGGGTGATCCCTGTGATAGTACACTTCAAATAAAGAAAAGAGAACTCTTTTTTTAAGTTTTTACTCTTCAGTAAGTTAATTGCTCTATGATAAAATATGATGATAGAATAAGGCCTCGCATCCTTTGCAAATAATATAGCTGTGTACTTTGATAAATACATTATGCAGCATGTCTTTTATTATGTAGATATTAGTTAGCCTTTAGTTATATTTCTTTACCTGTTATTTATATGCTGCATGTCTTTAGTATGTAGATATTATAGCTAGATGCATTTTAGTTCTATATTGACTGCATGAATCTTATAATTGATAATAGTTTGAATATTGTGATACTTGCTACGTAATGTTGGTAAATACTGTAGCTCTTGAAGAGCTAATGTTTGTTGTTCCACATGTGCAAACCAACTTTAAATAAATATTAGTTGAGTTGAGTTGAGAATGTCCTGAATATGATCGATAAGAGTTTGGAGGAAACTTAAAGACGCCAGACTTGTTTTAATTTGTGTGTTTTTATGTCGTATGATCTGTAACACCACTTGCACTGAAACTTGCGATCAAAGTCACACCACAGGCAAAACTCATGTGCTTTTGTTTTTTAAAAGTCATAAGTGGGTCGCTGTATTTGCTCATATTATTTCCTGTTTTATAGCTCAGTAGCATTAGTGACACACAATTTAGAAGGATCACATTACAGCTTCCATGACAGAAAACGAAATGAGGACATGGCATCTTAGTAACTTTTAAAAGTCCTTGCAAAATATGTTTACCAAAATAAAGTTGTTATGATATGTTTGATTGGTCAATGAAACGCTGTTCAAGCAATTATAACTGAGCCTTTTACGTGTGATCCTGCACCGTACCAAACCGCAAAATACAGCTGTGATGGCAACATAATTCACTGAATCAAAGGGATTTGACGCGGTTCACCATGGTGAATCGTTACAACCCTACCTTTTTCACAAACTGTGTGACTTGCATTTTGTGGACGGCAAGTAGTGACTCTTGTTACTTTACAGTTAAAACCAATTGTCCACGAGACAAGATTTATTTTAAGACCTTAACTTCATATTGCGGGAAAAGTATTTATTTTGTCGTGAAAAAACAGCTGGATCGCAGGTATGTGAAAAAGGCTAATGGGACATTTACGAATCATATACAGATATACCCCATTATCAGATTATATCATATATGGCCTATATCGTGTACTATACTTCATTGCATGTATAAACTTGATTAATCAAACTACATACACAGTGCTTGCAATGTAACAGAACATAAATGAATTATGAAAACCTCTTGGAAGAACAAGATGAGTACCAACATTCCTATGGAGAACAATTGGTCTAACTCTTTCAATCTTCAACAGATCGTCCAGCTCAGCTAATGTTATGGCGCCTGCGGAAAATGAAAGTAGACATTTTTGAGTTTAGACGGTATTTTGTATATCCGGTTTGACGGACAATGTCCGCTTGTCAACAACGCGCTGAAATCAAGTACAAAGGTAAAGTTTAAACTTTGTGGGGACAAACATTTTATTATTGTCAAACTTTCATGACATCCATTCACTTTTATCTGATACCATCTTCTGCATTTCTCTGTACAATCAAAGTTACTATTTCGGTTATAGAATGTGCATGGTGAAGTATTCTATTTTTATCACATGAGAAATCATGTGATTGACCTTTAGCGTTACGGTTGCTGTATAAATTGTATGTTACAAAGAAGGATGTAGATTATTAAAGTATCTGACTGTAACAAGGGTGAGGATAAGTACATATTGTACTTAAAGTTGTACTTGGTTACCATGAAAGGAAATAACATGTTGCTCTTTAATCTGTTCACAAAATCATTTGACATATCATAAGATTAGCCTGCAGATCAATATTTGCTATACTCAGAACAAAGAAGACAAAGATTTATATTGATACAGGTAAATTATTTTAAATTTTTAAAATGAAATAATGTACATTTAAGAGAGAAAAATAAAAACGATATTTAATGTTTATTCAATCTCTTTCAAGTTGATATCTGCATTACTTTCTATTAGATAATGATGGGAATATTAGATATTTATCAAATGCACTTATGGTAATTGTAGTTTGTATGGTGTTTTCTGTATTCCACGAAGTTGGATTATCATAATAAATTGAACTTGAACAATACAAAGTGGAACAGCTCATGCATTATTGTACAATGTAGCTAAAATTTGATCAAATAAAAGTAGTCACTTTTGAGATGCAATCCAATGTACACTTTCACTGGTTCCTTGGTTTGGTCATGGTACCTGTATACCCCTATAGATGCTTACCTTATATTACCTTTTCCTTTAAGTTCTACCTTTAATATTTAAGCTTACCAAAATATGTGAAGTTTTCATGTCATTTACTTGTGACACCACATAACTTTCTTCAGTTTAAACAGATTTGATCTTATAGTGATAAGTAACATTTAGATTAAACTTGTACTCTCATTTTGTACATAATGTGAGTTAATAGGAGTTCATACATAGGCCCTAAGTGTACGTGTGATAGATACATGTTTCTGAACTCAGATGCTAAAACAATAATAATATATTTAAAACTTTCAGCAGAATTTTCATCATTTTCCCCTAAGTTCTAATTTCTATATCCGAGGGGTAGACAGGTTGAAAGGGAGGTGGGAGGGAGGGGGCGGGAGGAGGGAGAGAGGGAGGAAAGGAGGAAAAATGGGAGGGAGGGGGAGGAAGGGATGGGAGGAGGGAGGAAGGGGGTGGGAGGGGCGAGGTAAGGGTAGGGTGAAAAGGATTCAGGGGAGGGAGGTGGCAGCGGGAGGGGGGAAGGTAAGGGGCTGGAAGGGGGAGAGAGGTACCCCCCTGTCCCCCCCCATATCCCAGTGTCACTTAGTTATTGTGTCTGTCTGTTGTCTGTCAATATTTACTTTCATGCCCATTCGTTTGTATAGAATTTACACTGTGATTATAGGAGTACAACTGCAGTGGCTCAAAATTTGAACTATGGCATCATATACAGATACTGTACATAGTAATGGCTCCTTAGCAATGGAATTTAAAATATATTTAATGTCCTTTATTAATATGATTAAGCCTGAAATTAATGAATGTTAATTTATATAATAACTGTCTATTTGGATTGTGGTTATACTGTGATACATGTAAGCTGCAATGGATCCAGGAATTATGTTTCTCATAATTCCTGGATCCATTGTAGGTTATCACTGTATAATCACATTCCAAAAGACAGTTATTGTATAAATAATTAACTTTTCATCATATATGTATGACCTTGACAGTGATCATTCAAAATTCTTCACAGTATAAAGCAGTAAGGTTTCCCATATACTCCATTTTCCCTTTCGTTATCAACCTTCAGACCCACATTGAACACAGCTTATCGGTACATAAACATCTACAATAGCTACTTAAAGCTAGTGCTGCTTTTGCCAGCTTTCTATTTTTTTTTTTTTCAAATTTCAGAACACATAATGAATTCAGACAAGGAGTATATAGTAAAGGATCCAGATTCTGTATTTGGTACACAGAGACCTAAGACAGTTAGCTGTAGAGCTGTGATTCTGATCATACTCGTCACATGTTTTGTTATATGTATAGCTGTAGGATTAACCACATACTTTGTGTTCTTCAACAAGTCAGATAACGGAAGCGATTCATCATCTCCACAACGCCAGTTGATGGGACCGTCTTGTAGCGACCCATGTGTGTAAGTTAATTCATCTATCAAGAAAAAATGTACACTATTCTGTATTTTCATTTCATAAAGATATTTCCCTGAGATTTTAACATGATTAAAAGATATTAAAAGTATCTGAAATACCTGGTAAAATTCCTACAGTAACGTCATGTTCCATACAGTTAATGAAATAAACAATAAAATTCAAGAGTATTTAATGTTGTAGTTCAAAATGTTTACATATTCTTTAAAGCAATGACTTTTTTTTACACGAAAGTAATAATTTCAGAAAAGCAGTTTCAATAGACTACATTTATTGTTATAATATGTATCAACATGTCACTTAGAATAGATTTACTTGAGACTTTCTTGATTCCTTTGATTTGTCTACACTTTATGTGATATGTCTAGTTAGGAACTTGTGTGAAAATTTGGGGAGGAGGCTGTGTAAGTTGACAGTCAAACAGAGAGAAGAGATATTCCTATTGTTTTCCTTCTGCCTGTCTGTATATTTGTGAAATAACTTTGTAATGTTTCCAAAGGAGTAGGTGCGGTAACCTGTCATTTTGGCCCTATTTTCAAAGTTGTTTACATGTATATATCCATAATATTCTAGTTTATAAAATGTCAAATGTATGGTTAGTCCAAATCATGAAAGCTTTTTTTTTTCACAGTCCTATACTGAATAATACATCGCTCAAAACATCTAAAAATGCTGAAATCATTGAAAATATCTATAAATGAGCAATATTTCGATACAAAACTATAAAATCAAGTGGTTATCCAGGCCTTGCCCATAAATATTTTTGTGTCAATCGATGGATTTCTGATCGGCCTTTTAATTTGCATAAAAAAATTCGTGGGCGAGGCCTGGAGCATAGATGAATTTTCAAGATTTGTGTGTAAAATGCGATGCTATTCCTGAGTTTTGCTTCATTCAGGGTAAATGATGTCAAAACATGACGTCATACATCACGCGCGTGACGTTACGAGGTCTCAAAATTATGACGTGGTATTTTCTCAAACATTCAACTTTGCAAAAAGTGATAATTAATAATTCGTTTATCAAAAATATTTTTCGTTCGAAATTATAGGGACGATATGAGGGGTTAGCGCACCTAGTCCTTTTTCAACCTTGACCCAAAATTTTAACATATGTTTTAGATAACAATTGTTTTACTGACAGAGATACCAATGATGTGATTCCTGATTCCTGCAATTAAAGAATGTTTTTTGTTTTAAAGTTTGTTGAATATAAAACTTGCAACGTGTTTGTACGAATAAGAAATACTTGGAAAATCAGGACTTTTGATAGACTTACTCAACCTAAGGTCAATTTGACTATTGGTAATCCTTCACAACTTTGTCAATTTAGCATTAATTTAATTCTTGTTTAATAATTACATGCACTTTTCAATTGTTTTTGGCAGACTTACACTAGTAGAGAGCATACCAGAGAATCTTACTTACACCCCTGGATCCCCCTCACATCCATCTACTTATGAGGGCCTAATGGATCTAATGAGTATAGCCCAGAACACTATAGAGATAGCGTCTTATTACTGGACACTGAATGGATCAGATATACCATACTCTGATGCCTCGTCCTGGCAGGTAATAAACCTTTATATAGCCCAGAACACTATAGAGATAGCGTCTTATTACTGGTCACTGAATGGATCAGATATACCATACTCTGATGCCTCGTCCTGGCAGGTAATAAACCTTTATATAGCCCAGAGCACTATATATTCAGGAGACATTTGTCTGTCCATCTGTCAGTCAGTCACAAAAACTTGAATCATCTTAAGTCTTTCACGCTATCAGATTTCACATTTTGGTCATAAATTTTTTGAAAATAGTGAATGATAGGACATTCATATTGCACATGTTTTTTCCTTGTAGACCACCTATTTATTGGTACAATAATTTTGACCTTGACCTTGGAGTTTTTCCAACTTTAAAAACTTTCATATTTCTCATGTATATTCCTTGTGACAAGACCTCTTTAACTTTGTGACCATGACCTTCTTTTGTAACAAATAACCAAAATTTGGGAATCATAAATCTTTCTGAAATTTTTGTGTGTGCTTAAAGGGTATATAGTAAAGCCAAGTCCTAGATCAGCATACTAGTATGAGAGGCTCCTTCAGATTCTATTGCTTCAAAATATGGTACTTTTCTCTCCATTTTACATGTTATAAGTATGCTTCCTGTAACTTTATGCTGTTGCGCAATCTATTTTTATGTTACTTACAAACACTCTGTCTGACTAGAAGTCACATTTTCACATATGAATGGCTATAACTTGATGCTCAGGCTTTGACTTGACTCAATATCTAATGAGGGTCAAGGTAACCTTCCAGGTCAAGGTCACATATGTGACAGGTGACATACTTGCTCTTGAGCAACTGTTCTTGAACATGGTCGCCTGTTCTCGATCACATCTACTTTGCTAGTGTAATGTTGTGATAAATTCTCTTTTCTTCTGTAAAGGGGGAGAGCATATTACAGACACTGGGAGATGCTGGAAATAAGCGGAAGCTCAAGATCAGGATAGCTCAGAATGAACCTGACAGTCGTAACAAAGATCCTAGAGTTCTTACAAAAATACGGTAAATTAAATATCTATCATTCTAAGTATTTGCTTACTCAGGAGTTTACAAACACATCTGTAAAAGGAAATTCTATTGATTTAGATGAAGATAATTGTTTTATAGCGAGCTGGGATGAATGTCCGTGGAGCTAATGTCATAGCCTTATCGTCAGCACTGTCAGCTTTCG
This sequence comes from Pinctada imbricata, assembly GCA_033119305.1. Lineage (NCBI taxonomy): Eukaryota > Metazoa > Mollusca > Bivalvia > Pterioida > Pteriidae > Pinctada > Pinctada imbricata. The sequence goes on along the minus strand of VSWD01000009.1, from coordinate 5,501,078 downwards.
CGGTTGCATTGACAAAACTTTAACTAGCTGGACTAAATCTCATGTGCTATGAGGGGTAGGGCTTTGATATTTCACATGTAGAATCCTCATGACCAGACCTTTGGGACCTTGACTTTTGATCTAGTGACCTTGACTTTGGAGTTTGAACTACTTTTAGAAAACTTTAACCTGGGCTATATCTCATGTACTATAAAGGGTATGGCTTTGATAATATACATGTGGATTTCTCATGACCAGACCTTAAATTTTGACCTAGTGATCTTGACCTTGAAGTTTGACCTACTTAAAAAAAAACTTTAACCTGGTTTTTATCTCATGTACTGTAAGAATATGGCTTTGATAATCCACTTGTAGATTCCTCATGACTAGACCTTTCATTTGAGACCTTGACTTTTGACCCAGTGACCTTGAAGTTTGATCTACTTTTAAAAACGTTTACCTGGTCATGTACTATAAAGAGTGTGGCTTTTGATATTTCACATGTAGAGTCCTCATGACCAGAGCTTTCTTTTGATAACATGACTTTTGACCTAGTAACTTTGACCTTGAACTTTGACCTACTTTTAAATTATAAGGGGTAGGGCTTCAATATTTCACATATAGATTCCTCATGACCAGAGCTTTCATTTCATACCATGACTTTTGACCAAGTGACTTTGACCTTTGACCTACTTTTGAATTGTAAGGGGTAAATCCTCATGACCAGAGTTTTCATTTGATACCATGACTTTTGACTTAGTGACCTTTACCTTTGACCTTCTATTAAACTATAAGGGGTAGGACTATGATATTCCAAATATAGATTCCTCTGGCCAGAGCTTACATTTTATACCATGACTTTTAAACTAGTGACCTTGATCTTCATTTTTTATGAAATTGCCATTTTACTATCGAAAACCTGCACAATGAGTGAGTCTTCTTACTAGTCTTATTTTTTAAATTGCTGTACTCGCTTTTTCCTATACATTGAAGAAGGAAAGGGCTTTACACAAATATACACAAATGAAGAATTTCCTAAAACATCTTTTTTTTTGAGCAGCAAACGCAGAAGTGAGAACATTGAACTTCACTAGATTAATGGGTGGTGGAATCCTTCATACAAAGATGTGGTTAATAGATCGTACACATTTCTATGTGGGCAGTGCCAATCTGGACTGGAGGTCACTTACTCAGGTATCATTAAATTCTTATTTCGTAATTATAAACCTGTAGAAGCTACATTGCAGTTTTGTCATCATGTTAAGGATTTGTATCTTCGTGTATAGAATGTTCGTTTGGCCAGAAATAATATTGGAATAATTTTTGGCTGGATTGCTTTTCTATGGATTGACAATGTACGTCCATCCGTCTGTCGTCTGTTGTCAACATTTTGGTTAAAGTTTCTAGTTTAAGCAAAATCCAAGGAATTGCATGCAGCAGATTCATAATATTATACGTGTAGGTTGCCCATTACAAGACTTTCAATTGATGCTGTAACATTTGACCTAATTACCTTGACCTTGACCTTGGATATTTGACCTAGTTAATGATTTTGGTAAAAGTTTCTGGTTTAGGCAAAATCTAAGGAACTGTATGCATTAGAATCATAATATTGTACATGTAGGTTGCCCATTACAAGACCTTTCAATTTTTGCCGTAATATTTGACCTAATCACCTCGACCTTAGAATTTGACGTAATTAAAGATTTTGGTTAAAGTTCTTGGTTTAAGCAAAATTTGAGGAACTGTATGAAGTAGAATCATAATATTATACATGTAGGTTGCCCATTACAAGACCTTTCAATTTATGCCGTAACATTTGACCTAATGACCTTGACCTTAGAATTTGACGTAATTAAAGTATAAAGTTTCTGGTTTAAGCAAAATCTTAGGAACTGAATGAAGTAGAATCGTAAGATTATACGTGTTAAGGTTGCCCATGACAAGATCTTTCAATATATGCCATAGCATTTGACCTCATTACTTTGACCTTTGACCTACTTAAAAGAATTCACTTTAGCTATATCTCTGTATCTGTTAGAGATAGTGCTTTGATATTTCACTAACATGTAGATTCCTTGTGATATGGGCTTTCATTTGATACTATAACCATTAACCTAGTGACCCTGACCTAGTTACCTTCAACAATTTATGTTAATTCTCGTCTCTATTATACCCAAATCAACAAACAACAATGTAATATTAGTCATGAAATATACAAGGCACACTTCACTCAAATACAAATTTGAGTAATATAGGTCCAAACATATTGGGCATTCTTTAACTTTTTACTGACAAAAACTCACTTTGCAAATCCGGCTATACCTTCTTTAGCGGTGTCTTATTGAAATTTGAACTACATGTAAAATATATTTTTCCTACAGGTGAAAGAGCTTGGAGCTGTATTATACAACTGTAGCTGCATGGCTAAGGACATGGGTAAGCTGTTTGATACGTACTGGTATTTAGGCACCCCCGAGGCAGTGGTCCCGCCATCCTGGCCATCTGACTATGACACTTCTATTAATGGTAACACCTCCATGCAGATAAAGTTCAATGGGACCGACGCTCTGACTTATCTCTCAGTAAGATATTTTTTTGTGTGTAAACATTAATTTGTTTTAGCTCAACTGGAATATATGCAAATGTTAGTTAAACAGAATTTATTGCATAAATGATCATGTACATGTAATATGGCATAACAGTTGCATGTTGGGTTAAATAACAAAATTAAGCTTTTTACTGAGCTCATTCCATAAGTGCAATTGCAAGAGTTATATGCATGATAACTACTGAGAATGCATTTTCATATTTAGCTGAGTCATATCATTGGTGCTCTATTATGCTTTCAGAGTTCTCCGCCACCTTTCTGTGCTAAGGGTCGTACTATTGACGTTGATGCCATAGTTAACATTATGCTTTCAGAGTTCTCCGCCACCTTTCTGTGCTAAGGGTCGTACTATTGACGTTGATGCCATAGTTAACATTATGCTTTCAGAGTTCTCCGCCACCTTTCTGTGCTAAGGGTCGTACTATTGACGTTGATGCCATAGTTAACATTATGCTTTCAGAGTTCTCCGCCACCTTTCTGTGCTAAGGGTCGTACTATTGACGTTGATGCCATAGTTAACATTATGCTTTCAGAGTTCTCCGCCACCTTTCTGTGCTAAGGGTCGTACTATTGACGTTGATGCCATAGTTAACGTTATGCTTTCAGAGTTCTCCGCCACCTTTCTGTGCTAAGGGTCGTACTATTGACGTTGATGCCATAGTTAACATTATGCTTTCAGAGTTCTCCGCCACCTTTCTGTGCTAAGGGTCGTACTATTGACGTTGATGCCATAGTTAACATTATAAATGATGCCGACAAATTTGTATACATTGCTGTGATGGACTACTTTCCCTCCACACAGTTCATCAAGCCAAGGAGGTAAACTTAAATTTATACATGTTCTGTCATTTACTTGATAATGAATAGCACCCTGAATGAGAATCCTTGGAATAGAACATTCTGGCCATTTTTGAAGAAAATACAAACCAAGTGGGAGATTTCCTAAGTTGTCTGTGTTTTCACAATTTTGTAAGTCAGTAAATTTAACAACTAATCCTTAAACTTTTACATTAATGTCATAAATTCCATTTGTTTGTAGGATCTCACATAATTATGGAATGTGGATTAACTCTGTCCATTCTCATGACTGGACCATAACTTTTGAACCCTTGTTGCCAGTCATTTTATTCCAAATTGAAATAGACCCTTTTGGAAAGTCTTTGTCATGACTTTATCCAAGGTTATAGGTCAAGGTAAGATGGACTGGTCCTTAGAAAAAGTCTTGGGTTTAGTTTTCATCAAAGGTCTATGATGTAATTAGAATTTTGACAATTTGACAATTTTTTGTGTAGGTATTGGCCTGTGATAGACGATGCCATCAGGAGGGCAGCTTTTGATCGTGGGGTGAATGTATCGTTACTGATCAGTTACTGGAAACACACATGGCAGGACATGCAGAAATACCTTAAATCACTGGCAGAAATGAGATTTCATAGCTACTACAAAAATGATGTCTCCATCAATATAAATGTGGTAAGTCGTACTGTCACCGCTGATTTCAACAATATTACTGGATGTAATGTGACAGAATAAATAAAACATAAAAGATTCATTAAAAGTTACTCTTAAAAGTTTAAAGGGTTCCTTTTGAATCTTTGGTAATTATGTCAAAGGTCAAGGTCACTGTTGTGAAAAAGACTTTAAAGATTTGTTTCATTATGATAATCTTTGATGCCTTTCAGAACGGAAGGTACATACTGATTTTTATGCCCTTGTAATTGGAAATGTGGGAGTATATAATTTTTGTCCTATCCGTTTGTCTGTCTGTTTTTCCACAAAAGGTTCGAGTTTTTTTTAAGTTATGATTAAATTTTGTATCAATTTATTTTTCAGAAAATGTTTGAAGTTCCAGCCTTCACAGAGGCCCAGAAGAAAATTCCTTACTCACGAGTTAACCACAATAAGTATATGGTCACAGACAAAGTGGCTTATATAGGTAAATTTTCTGAAGAGGGAAATTAAGGGCTTAAATAATGTTTTTATAACTTGTGCCAAATTCCCATTTCGTGTTTATGGAAATAAAATATGTTAAAACTAAAAATGTAAAGTTTGAGTTTGGTCATTGTTGGCCCACTTTGAAGGATGTATTGAAATGAGCACATTATAGTATGTGCTGTCACCCTGGTGAATTCCCTTGGTATCATTGTGGGCTGCATATATACTAAATCTTCAGCCCTTGGATTTTCAAACTTGTCACAAACTATTGAAAAAGATGAAAAAGCTACAGATAATAAAATGTCATATGTCAAAGGTCAAGGTCACCATCATTAAATCTTAGGCAGGATACAGACTTGAAGATGTAGGATCTTCATACTTGCCCAAAAGAATCACCATGACAAATTTGAAGAAGGCTATCTAATTGTCTTAGTCTAAGGTCAAGGTCACAGCTTTTATTGTGCCCTTACTAACGGTTTTAATGTCTTCAAATTTGATACTTAATTTCATTAAAATCACTTATGATGGACATACATACAGTGTATACTGTATTCTTTATTCTACATGCATCATATGAACTTGAAACTTAAATATGAAAATATATATGAAAAATAAAGCTAGGTAGCTTTGTACTTGTCCATTATTGTATCATGATGAAAGGTTGCTTTTGTTAGAACAAATTATTTTCTTGAAAACAGATGCTGGGAATATATCTCATAAGAATCATACTAATAACTATTCAATAATTATTTTTCAGGTACCTCCAATTGGTCAGGTGATTATTTCATTGATACAGGGGGAATAGGTCTTATAGTTAACCAGACCAGTCCTACCCCTGGAACTGTAGATGGAATGGTCCGTAAACAAGTAGAGGACATCTTCTTGAGAGACTGGTATTCAAACTACTCGACCTACATATGGGACTTTCCATTTAAATATAACATCCATGAAGAGTTGTAGAGGGGATGTAAAACTAATGTAAAAGATTACAGAATCTGTGCTGAGTGGCCAGTATGTACAGCTGTTCACCACTTGCAGGGGTTGTAGCAGAACAGATATTTCTGTGACAGAATGAGATTAGACAACAACATGTATGAATTCAGTATACCTCATACCGTATCCCTACTTATTTAATTGTGATTCATATTTTAACACAGTTTAAGTGCTGAAAATAGAGCACTTATTCTAGACTTTGGGGATTTTTTTTTTATTTTGAAAGATTATAATGAGAGTCAAATGCACTACTTTGTGATTACTGTATGAAGTCAGTTTGCACTAAAATAAGTACATGCACAATACCTTACATCCACAGCACTAACTGGTTGTCAGAAAATCATCAAAATAAAGTATTTTAACTACTAGAAATTATTGCTATTACTTACTACTGAAAAATAAGAAATATCATAAACTGAAATTAACACAGAGCAAAACTACATGTATTAAATCATTATAGGAATTCATCATCATAGAATCTGATAACTAAATTGTGTAAAGTTTATTATTGGCTTTTAAGGGAAATCTTTGTATATTTATATATTTGACTGTTCTTTGATCTATTGTTATATTTATATTCTGATCTCTTATTATTATTATATGAACACTTGACAGGCCATGCAATATGATATTATAAGTTAACATATATTTTCATGAAATTTTCATTTATTGAAAATTGTCTCCTTTTCAAATGAAGTCATCTAAATTGTTAACTATGCAATAATTGTGAATAATTAATATACAACAAACTTCTCAGGGCTTTGTGATTTTTGGACTTTTATACTTCCTTGAAATATTACTGAGGAATATGACTAACTTTGATACCTAGCTCACTGCAGCTGAAAGCAACATTTTTGTGTCACTTTGTCTGTAATCTGTATATTGCATGTGTGTCCATCTGTCACACTGGAACTTCATTTTGGCAGGTTTGTTATTGGACATCGATTTATGACATATAAAAATGTCTTACCTTCCTGATTTTGACCTAGATCTAGCTAATCTTGATGAAGTTTTTGAGCGTATGCCATTTCCCACCGTGTAGACCTACGTCCCCATCCATGTCTGTCGGGATCTCCATCAGATTAAAAAGTTTAGGTTGGCCCAGTATTTGACAAAGTACTAGTGATACAGTAATCAAACTTGCACAAGGGATTCTAAGATGGACCCAGGCATTGGATGCTGCATCTGACTTCTTCTTCTGTTGAGTGACTGATTTAAGAATAGGACATCTCCATATTAAACACAGGTCTAATGTCACAATCTTAAAACTAATGCAAGAGGTTAATCTCATGATGTTTAGATGGACCTATACATTTGACCCAGCATCTGACCTACTTTTCCCCTTGAGTCACTTGAGTGTCACTTGAATATGACTTTGGGTGTCACTTGAGTGTGATATTGATTTTGTCACTTGAGTGTTACATTCTTTTAAAGGCCAATTTTGAGCATATTATGAGTGGTACATGAATCAAAGTTGCATCTAGAATGCATCATTGATTAAAATTTCATACATTGACCTTGACCCATTTTTTCCATCTTGAGTGATTTTGCTTTTACTTGTTCCAATGGACTATTGGAATTTTTATGAAAACATGTTCAACCTTTGTTAAAGAAATGAAAGTCAATGGTCCATAAATCATACAACAGAGGAGAAAACACAATTTTGGAAAAAAAGGACTAAATAAAAGTTCCATGAATAGCTTTGTATGAGGCAAATATCTCCAGCAAAACCATGTGTCAATGACAGTGGAACAAACCACAAGATTATAACAAACTATCCACTTAATACAAAACAAATACATAAATGAACAACGAGAGATCACAGGACAAACAAGAAGAAAGCCATCTCATTTCCTTATTGTATATAGTGTGCTTTCTAGATTACATGGGTACAACTCTTTCACTTATCCAGTTCAACATGTGTCAATTAACCTCTTGTCCTTCTTGTTTGTTTAGTCATCGTAAAATAGTGTCAAACATTTCCGTATCATACAAACTTTCCAAAATTCTAAGAGAAGAGCAGATTGAGTAATTCCCTGTTAAATGTCTAAGGGTTTTACATGTTTATAATAATGAGTTCCTTGATCTAAATGTTTTTATTGACCATCACTAGCAAAATCAAAATCAGTTTCATTGAATTTCACAAAACTTATTCTTTTAACAAATTACTGAAATATTGGTCAGATATTCATGAGCTGTATGATGGGTGGATTTGTCCATCACTCAAAGAAACGTACAGAAATCAGTACAAGAATACTAATATGTCTGATAGACAAAACACAGCATTAAAGAAACAGGAAGGGCAACACTATCCGATAAACAATCTCCACAGTCCAGTACAATAATACTAATACGTCAGATAGACAATAATACAACACTACAGTAACAGGAAGGGTAACACTATGTGATAAACAATCTCCACAGGCCAGTACAAGAATACTAATACGTCAGATAGACAATAACACAGCTCTACAGAAACAGGAAGAGTAACAGTATCCGATAAACAATCTCCACAGTCCAGTACAAGAATACTAATACGTCAGATAGACAATAACACAGCACTACAGAAACAGGAAGGGCAAGACTATCTGATAAACAATCTCCACAGTCCAGTACAAGAATACTAATACGTCAGATAGACAATAACACAGCACTACAGAAACAGGAAGAGTAATACTATCTGATAAACAATCTCCACAGTCCAGTACAAGAATACTAATACGTCAGATAGACAATAACACAACACTACAGAAACAGGAAGAGTAATACTATCTGATAAACAATCTCCACAGTCCAGTACAAGAATACTAATACGTCAGATAGACAATAACACAACACTACAGAAACAGGAAGAGTAATACTATCTGATAAACAATCTCCACAGTCCAGTACAAGAATACTAATACGTCAGATAGACAATAACACAACACTACAGAAACAGGAAGGGCTACACTATCTGATAAACAAGCTCCACAGTCCAGTACAAGAATACTAATACGTCAGATAGACAATAACACAGCTCTACAGAAACAGGAAGAGTAATACTATCCGATAAACAATCTCCACAGTCCAGTACAAGAATACTAATACGTCAGATAGACAATAACACAGCACTACAGAAACAGGAAGGGCAAGACTATCTGATAAACAATCTCCACAGTCCAGTACAAGAATACTAATACGTCAGATAGACAATATCACGACACTACAGAAACAGGAAGGGTAACACTATCTGATAAACAATCTCCACAGGCCAGTACAAGAATACTAATACGTCAGATAGACAATAACACAGCTCTACAGAAACAGGAAGAGTAACACTATCCGATAAACAATCTCCACAGTCCAGTACAAGAATACTAATACGTCAGATAGACAATAACACAGCACTACAGAAACAGGAAGGGCAAGACTATCTGATAAATAATCTCCACAGTCCAGTACAAGAATACTAATACGTCAGATAGACATTAACACGACACTACAGTAATAGGAAGGGCAACACTATCCGATAAACAATCTCTACAGTCCAATACAAGAATACTAATACGTCAGATAGACAATAACACAACACTACAGTAATAGGAAGGGCAACACTATCTGATAAACAATCTCCACAGTCCAATACAAGAATACTAATACGTCAGATAGACAATAACACAACACTACAGTAATAGGAAGGGCAACACTATCTGATAAACAATCTCCACAGTCCAATACAATAATACTAATACGTCAGATAGACAATAACACAGCACTACAGAAACAGGAAGGGCTACACTATGTGATAAACAATCTCCACAGTCAAGTACAAGAATACTAATACGTCAGATAGACAATAACACGCACTACAGAAACAGGAAGGGCAACACTATCTGATAAACAATCTCCACAGTCCAGTACAAGAATACTAATACGTCAGATAGACAATAACACAGCACAACACTAACAGGAAGGGCAACACTATCTGATAAACAATCTCCACATTCCAGTACAAGAATACTAATACGTCAGATAGACAATAACACAGCACTACAGAAACAGGAAGGGTAACACTATCTGATAAACAAGCTCCACAGTCCAGTACAAGAATACTAATACGTCAGATAGACAATAACACAGCACTACAGAAACAGGAAGGGTAACAGTATCTGATAAACAATCTCTACAGTCCAGTACAAGAATACTAATACGTCAGATAGACAAAACACAGCATTAAAGAAACAGGAAGGGCAACACTATCTTATAAACACCCTCCACAGTCCAGTACAAGAATACTAATACGTCAGATAGACAATAACACAGCACTACAGAAACAGGAAGGGTAACACTATCTGATAAACAATTTCCATAGTCCAGTACAAGAATACTAATACGTCAGATAGACAAAACACAGCATTAAAGAAACAGGAAGGGCAACACTATCCGATAAACAATCTCCACAGTCCAATGCAAGAATACTAATACGTCAGATAGACAATAACACAACGCTACAGAAACAGGAAGGGCTACACTATCTGATAAACAATCTCCACAGTCCAATACAAGAATACTAATACGTCAGATAGACAATAACACAACGCTACAGAAACAGGAAGGGCAACACTATCTGATAAACAATCTCCACAGTCCAGTACAAGAATACTAATACGTCAGATAGACAATAACACAACGCTACAGAAACAGGAAGGGCAACACTATCTGATAAACAATCTCCACAGTCCAGTACAAGAATACTAATACGTCAAATAGACAATAACACAACACTACAGAAACAGGAAGGGCAACACTATCTGATAAACAACCTCCACAGTCCAGTACAAGAATACTAATACGTCAGATAGACAATAACACGACACTACAGTAATAGGAAGGGTAACACTATCTGATAAACAATCTCCGCTGTCCAGTGCAAGAATACTAATACGTCAGATAGACAATAACACAGCACTACAGAAACAGGAAAGGCAACACTATCTGATAAACAATCTCCACATTTCAGTACAAGAATACTAATACGTCTTCAAATTCATAACATCATTTAAGAACAGATCAGTGCTTGTCAGTGATCCTCAGTCTAAACAATGTTCTAATATGGCCAAAGTTGATCGGACTTGGTTACATGTGCCCTTGGGGACTCCTGGCCCACCAGCAGTGACACTCAGCAAGTGGTACAGATATTACATGTCTTCAAATTCATAGCATCATTTAAGAACAGATAATCTGCAGCATGGACCAGACACGCACGTTTTTGGGTAAATCACCTTCGTCAGTGATCCTCAATTCAAATCATATTGTCCTACGACAAATTTAATGAATCACATGAACTCATGTTACATATGCAATTTGAAAGCCATACATATTCAGAAAAAAAGTTAACCAACTCAAGGGGAGTGAGCTCAAGTACCCGGAGAGTGTTGCCATTTTGCTATGTCCTTCTGTATATTTAGGACATAATTTCACAGATTTTGGTCATATTACATTGTTTAGATTGAGGATCACTGACGAGGGTTAAATACCCGAAACATGCATGTCTGGTCCATGCTGTAAATTTATCTGCTCTATAATGATGCTTATGAATTTGAAGACGTTAACATTTGTTCCACTTAGTGAGTGTCACTGCTGGTGGACCAAGAGTCCCCGAGGGCACATGTAGCCAAGTTCGATCAATTTCGGTTGGTCGTTTCTTCAAACGCATTTGAAAATTTGTTTACAACAAATTCTCAAATTTCTGAAACCTTGGTCCTGTAGCATCATATCCCAGCCATTTTGCTACGTCCTTCTGTATATTTAGGACATAATTTCACAGATTTTGGTCATATTACATTGTTTGGATTGAGGATCACTGACGAGGGTTAAATACCCGAAACGTGCATGTCTGGTCCATGCTGTAAATTTATCTGCTCTAAAAAGATGCTTAATGAATTTGAAGACGTTAAACATTTGTTCCACTTGGTGAGTGTCACTGCTGGTGGACCAAGAGTCCCCGAGGGCACATGTAGCCAAGTTCGATCAATTTCGGTTGGTCGTTTCTTCAAACGCATTTGAAAATTTGTTTACAAAAATTTCTCAAATTTCTAAAACCTGGGTCCTGTAGCATCATATAAAATGACAGCTAATGAAAATCACATATTAGAAATCAGCATTAAGAGAACGGAGAAGTAAAATGTGAGTCATTTACTCAACGAAAGTTAGGAATTCTTAAAACTTTTCAATAATTTTAGTAACAATGAAAAAATATGTACATTATATGAGAAATACATTCGGTAAATTCATGAACTCAAATCATCATCATCTTTTTCTAGTTGAAATTAGTATCGTCTTTCTCCAATAATATAAGGAATCCCATTCATCGTTCATGGAGACCATTTATCAGTGTCCCAAATCAGTGGTTAAGCGGATAGAAGACACGTGCAACCAAGGGAATGTTCAAAAGTGCAAAAATAACTACTTGCAAAGTGTCAGCCATACGTACTTTATCATTTCGTTTAAAGGACATTCAACAAAACACCAGAAAATGAGCTGTACTGGTACATGTACATTCCTGACGTAAACGTTTCAACCCACACATGCTGCTTGGCTTTCACCTCTACTATGGCCGTACTGGCAGATGTGTCATATGAACGGTTGTCTGTATAACTTCTCGCTTTCCAGCTGCCGTTCACTTTGAGTCCAGTGTAGCCATGATTGGAACCGTAAGTGATAAACTGCCAGTGGAAGAGGTACATGCCGTCTACAGGAGCTATAAATACCCCGTCGTAAGGATAGTAATGTCCACCCACATTGGTCATAACGGTGTCAAATTTCAGGATAAATCCAGAGCTTATGCCCGATACAGAACCGCTCCTATAGGCATAGAACATAACCGGGGGATGTCCTCGATCCAGTAAACCTAAAAGCACAAGGACTTAGATATTATAATAATGCGAAGAATAGAATTTGGAAAAAAAAAACGAAAAAAGAAAAAGTAATCCCCAAAAAGAAAGAAATCTTACGGAGTGACCCAAAATTCTATTTATTTTGGGTTCAATATAGATTTTTGTTAAAGATAAAGGAACAAACGATTAATGATTTCAACAAGTGCGTCTGAAAACTGCCGTAAAAGACGAATCAGTAATATTTATTCTTTAATTCTTTTGATATTCAAAAAACAAAATCTCAGTGTAAGGTAACAATATTTAGTTCTCAAATGTTAGTCATGGTTATCAGTTTAACCTACCTGGAGCTATCTTAACCGATCCATTCAGTATTTTTGATAGATTACTGGTATTACTTCCGATGAGTACCTTACTCAGTACCTCCTCCACTATTTGCAGCCTTTGATTCAAGGTACCAACGGTTTGAACTGCATTTGTATGTGTAAATGCACATACTATAAGCAGTAAAAACATTGCTGTCATGCCCCCAAGGTTCGCCATACCCAGAGTTTCTGGTTGTTAGTCCTTGTTTTCAGAGTTTTTGTTTCAACGTACTTTGCTTCATAAAGGAGGAGAGGAGGGTATCTCTCAAATTAAAATAGCAGACAAAGTTTACACAATTTTTTTAATCTTGAAATTCGGATCCAGCATATGCAAATGTTCTTGAACTTACTTATACGGGAAGGAGACAGAGTACTCGATGCTTAACTTCCTGATGAGATTCATGCATTTACATGACCATTGGATGATTTTTACATCAGTACTAAGGAACTACTTACTAGATATACGATAATCGTGAGAACATCTAGTGATACTTTTTATTACAACTATAATATTATCAACGAAAAACAAGTTTGACATATAAGAATGAGATTCCCAACATGGTATTGTTACAGTGATCACAGCGGAACACACGAGGAAAAGGAACAAAAAGACGAAGACAACTAGAACAATAATAAAGCTGCCCGTCGTGTTTTTGTGGGGCTTGTGGCGTTGTCTCCGTCTGTTTGTCCGTCGTGTTTCTGTGGGGGTTGTGTTGTTGTCTCCGTCTGTTTGTCCGTCGTGTTTCTGTGGAACTAGTGGCGTTGTCTCCGTCTGTTTGTCCTATTTTGTTTTCGTGCGGGGAAGTTCTGTATTATACTTTTTCGATTGTGGTTTTTGGAACATGATTTCGGCTTTTGTTTTGACATTTGTTTTTATCTTTCATTCACTGATCAACATTATTGAAACAAAGGTCAACACTCAATATTTCCACCGCAGAAGAATCCCCATCTTAAGTGTCCGTTATGCAGAGGGATTCATATTCTATAATTCTGGTTGGCTACACTGACCTTTACATTTTACACAGCCAATTGTGTCTCACAGAACTTCCCTACACGAAAAGAAAATAGGACAAAAAGACGCAGACAACACCACTAGACTTACACAGAAATTCTAATGATTTTGTCTATGTGTTTGACTTACACTCAAATTCTAATGATTTTGTCTTTGTGTTTGATTTACACTGAAATTCTAATGAATTTGTCTTTTTTGTGTTTGACTTACACTGAAATTCTAATGATTTTGTCTTTGTGTTTGACTTACATTGAAATTCTAATTATTTTGTCTTTGTGTTTGACTTACACTGAAGTTCTAATGATTCTGTTTTTGTGTTTTACTTACAGTGAAATTCTAATAATTTTGTCTTTGTGTTTGACTAACACTGAAAGTCGAATGATTTTGACTTTGTGTATGAGTTACACTGAAATTCTAATAATTTTGTCTTTGTGTTTGACGTACACTGAAATTTGAATGATTCTGTCTATGTGTTTGACTTACACGGAAATTCTTATGATTATGTCTTTGTGTTTGACTTACACGGAAATTTGAATAATTTTGTCTTTGTGTTTGACTTAAACTGAAATTTGAATGATTTTGTCTTTGTGTTTGACTTACACTGAAATTTGAATGATTTTGTCTTTGTGTTTGACTTACACTGAAATTTGAATGATTTTGTCTGTGTGTTTGACTCACACTGAAATTCTAATAATTTTGTCTTTGTGTTTGACTTACACTGAAATTCTAATAATTTTGTCTTTGTGTTTGATTTACACTGAAATTCTAATGATTTTGTCTTTGTGTTTGACTTACACTGAAATTCTAATGATTTTGACTTTGTGTTTGACTTACACTGAAATTCAAATAATTTTGTCTTTGTGTTTGACTTACACTGAAATTCAAATAATTTTGTCTTTGTGTATGACTTACACTGAAATTCTAATGATTTTGACTTTGTGATTGACTTACACTGAAATTCTTATGATTTTGTCTTTGTGTTTGACTTACACTGAAATTTGAATGATTTTGTCTTTGTGTTTGACTTACACTGAAATTCTTATGATTTTGTCTTTGTGTTTGACTTAAACTGAAATTCTTATGATTTTGACTTTGTGTTTGACTTACACTGAAATTCTAATGATTCTGTTTTTGTGTTTGACTTACACTGAAATTTTAATGATTTTGTCTTTGTGTTTGACTTACACTGAAATTTGAATGATTTTGTCTTTGTGTTTGACTTACACTGAAATTCTAATGATTTTGTCTTTGTGTTTGCCTTACACTTAAATTCTAATGATTTTGTCTTTGTGTTTGACTTACACTGAAATTCTAATGATTTTGTCTTTGTGTTTGCCTTACACTTAAATTCTAATGATTTTGTCTTTGTGTTTGCCTTACACTGAAATTCTTATGATTTTGTCTTTGTGTATGACTTACACTGAAATTCTAATAATTTTGCCTTGCCTTCTCGACTTTGAGACTGATGGCTACTTCCTTAATTTACTGAATGATAGCACAGAATTTTTTTCTACATGAAGAATAACGCATAATTTGCTGGCTATTTATGTACAGATTTTCCTGTTTGATTTTTGGCCCAACTGTAAAGGTATCTTAATTGAAAGTTTTATCGTACAAATAAAGGGTGCTTGTTGAAACAGAAGTTGACTCGGAAAAGTAGAGGTTTTTTTTTTCTTTTTGTTGTTGTTGTTGTTTTTTGTGTGTGTGTGTGTGTTTTTTTTTTTTTTGCGCAAGTAATCTGGTATCGGATCACTACGCCATTCACTTTTCATATAATTGTATGATTATGTCTTTTAGTCATATACCGATTACCCTACTCTGTTTATATGTTCACTCATTTTCCCTTTTCCTTCTTCATCTCTAATACGTCAAATGACAAATGACCATATCCCAATACACAGCACAAAATCGATAATTCAGACAATCATAAACCGAAGATATACAAAATCAGGATAAAAAGGAACCAAAGCAAACAAAGAAAACCCTCCATCATATGAAAGAAGCGAACTCCCAACATGGGAGTGAGACTACGTGCCCAGGAAGAGTAAGCATCTCCTGCTTGCATGCCACACCTGTCGCTTCAATTCCGTAGTATTGTCACATCCCGGTTACCTCCATTTCGTAAGATACAAGTATATTCTGTGGTTGGATGGTTCAAATGGTCTAAGACAGAATATCATCCACCATTCTGGAGAGTGGCACGTCATAGTGTATGACGAGTTCCCCATATCGACCGTAGAACTTCCTCAGTGACGATGTTAGTCGGTCACAAACGTATCCAAAAGCTTTCAATTGTAACAAATACGGCAAGACACAAAGAAACATTTACAAATACAATTATAATATCATGATGATTTAAATGTACTACAATATAGAGTTTTGCGTTTGTTCTGGGACCGACATGAATAAGATAAAACTGTGTACATGTAGGTTATGCTCTCACTTTATTTTGAAACACATCAATTAAACATGCATCTTTCAATCAGTGATAAAGGTGACTTCATTTTTGTAAGTACACGTAACTTAATATTCTATCAAAATGGAAGTAGAGAATATTCAATCATTTGATTATTCAATTAAAAGGGTATCAATAATGTTCCGGCAAATGAGCTATAATCATTAATGCAGACAGAACTAGATGAGGTCTGTATCCAAACGTGCTGATGTTCTTTTACTTCAAGTATGACCATATTTGCCGTGGTGTCGTATAACTGGTCGTCGCTGTAGCTCTTACCCTTTGTCATGCCACTGACCCGGATTTCTGTGTAAACTCTGTTAGAGTCACACAAGATGATCTGCCAATGGAACAAGTAGACACCACGTACAGGTGCTATGAAAATACCATCAGCTGGATAGTAATGTCCGCCAATGTTTGTGACGATTGAATCGAACTTGACAATGAAACCGCTACTAAGGCCTGACACAGCGCCACTCCGGTGAGCAGAAAACACCACTGCCTCCCGAGGACTAATTTGTAGCAATTCTGCGCAAAAGAGACCCAAAACTTTATTGTGATAATTTTTTTTCTATTTGTGAAAATATTTTTTTTTTTTTGCAGATGACAAATGAGAGAATTCGACCTTTTTCTTTAAAATATCATCTCGATACTAGTAATAGAGATTAAGTGCTTGGTTATTTTTGTATCTCCTCATGTTTAAGATTCGAAAAAAGCGTTTTGATGTATTTAAGTGAAGAATCCTACACGTTCAGAAGATTCACAATACACATTGAGAAACATTTTGATTCACCAATAAATGTTAAGCAATATGAAAATGATAATACATACTTGATTTCTTGGCTATTGATGCGGCGGAGATGTTGGCCAAAGTATCATTCGTTGCAAACATTTCTCCAGTTAAAAGATGACCAACGATGTTCTCCAAAATCGTTAAACGTGTACTCACGTCCGATTGCATTTCAGCAAGCTTGATATATTGGCCAATAACGATAATTAGGAGAAACTTCATCGTTTGAATTCTGATGCTCATAGTATTTGCTCTTTTCTTCAAGATATATCTTTTCTTTCTGTGAACAAACGTTCTGACATTATAACTATTATTAAACTCACTTTTGTCATATATGTTTTCTTCTTCTGTCATTGGCTAACTTCAAGTGCCATCTATACTAGTGTGATAAAATTACATCTTGTACATTCCATACATCTTTAAATGATCAAATGTTGACATGCCAGTACTTGCAGTCGAACTTATGATTAAATTGAAAAATTTAATACTGCTGAAGTTTGTCAGTTCCGAGATAGTGATGTTTTAAATAGGTAGCACGCCATTTTAGAGTGTCCGGCGTTACGAAATAGCGTTGTACAAAAAAGAAAACCGGAGGTATCCTGTCATTTTTGGTGCGAAAATGAATAAAACTGGACAGTAGATGAAGCATCATAGATTCAGCATGACCTCATAGATGTTTCAAAACAAAAGCAGACGAGTAGAACAAATTATGTCCCGTCGAGAAAGTCATTTGTACAGCATTAAACAAGAAGTAACTGGAATGTAAATATAACCATTTTGGAACCGACATATTGTACATATTTGAAATAATTGATGTAAAGTGTGAAATTTCGGATTTTGGGCGTTGTATAGAGACCGTGACTGATTTGTGTCAAATGAAATGTCCCAAACACGAAAGCATTAATTTTTTTTAGCAATATAAGTAATTTTGGAGAAGGAAATATTTTTTTAACTTATGTACCATAATTTTCAAAAAAAAGTGCACATTTCTTAAGCTCTAAAATCATACCAGATTTTCATGAATTGTATAAGTGGATGTGAATTCTCGCGTGTCCAGTGAAATGTCCCGTATGCAAAAATGACGTCTTCGTCGTATTTCGGCGTCATGCCTAAACGTCATTTGAAGAAAAACTTTAATGTCAGTTTTTAAAAAAATTCACCCATAGTTTGAAACTTAATCATAATATTAGTGCTACGTTTACTACAGCGTTCGTGCGTCACGTCCTTTAGGCGAAGAATACAGTTACTATTTCAGGAAGGACAACTCGTGTTTTTATTTACAAACTTCCTTGTCCTTAAGGATACTATTGGTGTGCCTGATGACGATTGGATGATACTCATCGAGGACTCTACTTACAGAAAAACTTCTTCAAGGAACCACTTAGATATGAAAACTTCGAATTAAATATTAATTGAGACTTAGCACTTTTGTGGCTTCTTAATGCAATAAAATATTACATCAGTGAATAAAATTCATTAAGTTTAACACGTTCAAATATCACATGAATCATATGACATATATAATATATGTTACAGTATCTTAGGAAGAGGGATTGAAAGGGAAGCTTTAAGCTTACCCTTTCTCTCGCTGTATTATTTGGAAATAAGGGGACTCACAAACTGATCCTGGTATCAGAATTACATAAATTGATTACAAGTGGTGCTATCATATTAAATTAAGTAATAAAAAAGTAAGATGTACATGATAATCGATCCATGATCCCAAAGCCTGCCAAACATATTAATTTCTTGTGGAATCTGTTAATACAGCCTGCCAAACATAATAACATAATATATAATATAATACTTTCCAGAATGGTGGATGATATTCTGTCATAGACCATTTGAACCATCCAACTAAAGATTATACTCTATATCTTCCAAAATGGAAGTAACCGGATGTGACAGTTCTACCGAATTGAAGCAGGAGATGCTTACTCTTCCTGGGCACCTGGTCTCACTCTCATATCGGGAGTTCGCTTCTTTTCATATGTTGGAGGTTTTTGTTTGTTTGCTTTGGTTCCTGTTTTATCCTGATTTTGTATGCCTTCGGTTTCTGATTTTCTGGGTTATCGATTTTGTGCTGTAAACAGGGATATGGTCATTATCCATATTTGTCATTTTGTGCTGTAAACAGGGATATGGTCATTATCCATATTTGTCATCTTGTGCTGTAAACAGGGATATGGTCATTATCCATATTTGTCATCTTGTGCTGTAAACAGGGATATGGTCATTATCCATATTTGTCATCTTGTACTGTAAACAGGGATATGGTCATTATCCATATTTGTCATTTTGTGCTGTAAACAGGGATATGGTCATTATCCATATTTGTCATTTTGTGCTGTAAACAGGGATATGGTCATTATCCATATTTATCATTTTGTGCTGTAAACAGGGATATGGTCATTATCTATATTTGTCATCTTGTGCTGTAAACAGGGATATGGTCATTATCCATATTTGTCATCTTGTGCTGTAAACAGGGATATGGTCATTATCCATATTTGTCATCTTGTGCTGTAAACAGGGATATGGTCATTATCCATATTTGTCATCTTGTTGAATCTGTTAATACAAAATAGAAACACAGCTAACACTAAAGACAAACACACCAAACAAAGAGTAAGAAACTATTTCAACAACAATAAATTACAATGAACTTAATGGACTTCTTCGCCAATATGATAAAGAAATTGATAGTATCATAAAAAGATCAAAACAATTGTAATACATGTAAATCTGTCCCTCCTTCTTATCTATATTGCATGATTTCTGATTACATCAGCGCCTTCTCGCGTAACCGATGCAAAAACCCTATGTTCAGCGTTAGACAATGTTGGCAAACGTTTGTCACCTCTATCTTCCTAACGTCCTTCGTGTAATGTTAAAGTGGCCACAGCGCAACAATTTGTTTTGACGCTTTTCACCCTGGACTCTGATTACCAAAAGCAGGTGAATGACATTTATATAGCACAGATTATTACCCTTGATACACAGGACTAACTTTTCTCATCAATTCTTGATAACTAACTGTATATTTAATTGATGGATCAAAAGCATCATGCTCAAGCATTCTTTAAACTATAGTATTCTTTGACGACTTCTTTAAATTTCAAATTACAAATTACAATTTTCTCATTCCTGCATGGTAAAATTCATATGGTCCACTTTTAACTGATACGCTCTTTAGAAAAAGCTAAACCTTTAACGATTGCCATCTCGGGCCATTGGATTTGTTTTTATCATTGTGAAATTGTGACGAAACATATTTCCTAAAATTTCCGAAACCTGGGTCCTGTAGCATCATATCCCAGCCATCTTGCTAAATCTTTTGGTGTATTTAGGACATAATTTTCATGGATTTCGGCCTTATTTCAATGTTTATAGCGAGGATCACTGACGAGAGTTAAATATCTGAAACGTGCATGTCTGGTCCATGCTGTAAATTAATCTGCTTTTAAATGATGCTAATGAATTTGGAGACGTTTAACAGTTGTACCACTTGGTGAGTGTAACTGCTGGTGGACCAGGAGTCCCCGCGGGCATATGTAGCCAAGTTCGATCAATTTCGGTTGTTCGTTTCTTCAAACGCATTCGAAAATTTCTGTTTACAAAATTTCCTCAAATTTCCAAAACCTGGGGCTTGTAGCATCATATCCCAGCCATCTTGCTACGTCTTTTGGTATATTTCGGACATAATTTTCATAGATTTCGGCCTTATTTCAATGTTTAGATTGAGGATCACTGATAAGTGTTAAATACCCGAAACGTGCATGTCTGGTCCATGCTGTAAATTAATCTGATTTTAAATGATGCTAATGAATTTGGAGACGTTTAACATTCGGAGCGTTATTCGAACATTCCGAGGTTCGCAACCTTTCCAATGGAAATTCTAATGATTTTGCCTTGCCTTCTCAACGTTGAGACTGAGTATCTGATAGGTACCTCTTTGATATTTATTTTGGTTAGAACCATAAAAAAGAACTAAATTTGATATATCAACCCTTCTTGTACGACTTGTGTTGCTAGGAAGCACAAGAAACTTATTCTCCCGGACACCAGATGTAATCTCAATTGTGGATTAAATTTTGCATCTCGTTTTTGTGTTTCATTTTGTATTTTTCCTGGTGGGGTGGGTATGTCTCTTTGTTTTTGTGCTCGACTTTCGTACGATCGTGTCAGACTTAAACTTTTTACTTTAAGTTCCAAGATCCAGTCCTATATACGTCAAAGTCTTATGCAAGAAAATAAGTTAGGTTTTCTCCGTGTACTCAAATTTCATCGTCGTCTGAGCCACCGTGAGATATACATTCGTATTAAATATGTTTTGTAATTTGTTTGTTAAACGTTACAAAATAAATGAAGTTTGAATTTTAAACATTTACACAGATTGAAAGTAGCACTTGTTTCTCTTATGTCGCATATTTGTTTTCAATAAATATGAGTTGCTCTTTTGTACAATTTTGGCATCCAATGGTAGTGGAGAATAAGACACAATCTTAAAGATGTAGACCAGTGCTGATAACCGGGAAGTTCACAATAAAATTTGACATGCCAAGATGAAGGACGTCCTTCTTTAAAGATGACTCAAGTGCAATAACTGCTTAAAAGATCATGAAGATCTCAAGATGTTATCAAGATGTAATATAATTTAGAATACGTAGTAGAAAGTATATCTATATTAAATTTTTCCTTGTCAGATTGCCTTGGTACCTGACATAAAAAAGCAGTATAATACTAACAAGTCTCACACGCTGTAAAATGGCAACAAGAGCTCTCTTTACAGAAATTGTCTTTGTGTTTGTTGCATGTGCAGTTGTTTATACGGATGCAGTGCAAACTTTGGATGCATTAGATGATAGACTGCTGACAGTAGAGAAGATCTTGAATAAAGTGCTCATTGGTAGAAATACCGGTAACTTAACAGACCTGATAGATGGATCCGTCAAAATAGCTTCTGGTGAGTGAATCTTAAGATTGATCAAAATGAAATACTCACGATTATCTTGTCTCAATTATTTTATTGATATGATGGTTTTTCCCATAAGTCATCTGTTTCTATAACTTATATCGTTTTGGTCTAACATTCTTTTTCTTTAAATCTCTAGCTGTCAATGTAGAAAAAAAGGCATGTTTAAAAGATTAACAATAAATAAGCAATTCTCAAACATATCTAAAATATTCTTCAAAGCCTCGAAGTATAGGGATTTTGTTAAGTCTGATTTCTGGCACTGGTCCTCTTATATTTGTTTATTCTTATTTGTTTATGTTTGTTTTTATTCCATGTTCGTAAAATTTCTGGCCCATCCGTCCAACAAGCGCTCTGAGTGCCTGGTTCATTTCCGACTTCTCTCATTCCGCTGTATAGAATTATAGGAAACCTATCAAGGTGTTCTGTCATGTATTTGTAGCCGATCTGCTTGAACAAAAAAGGTTGAAAGCCTCTATTTTGCTCTCTCATTTTTGACATTTCAAGTGGAACCCTTGCATGAAATACCATGATCATGAATTCTTACTAGTCATCTACAAAACCGTGTTTTTCAACATCAAAGGTTCTGAGTAGCTCCTGATGTATTGTCGACTTTTTCTCCGCTACCGCTATACAGGTTTTAATTAAACCTTTTAGGACGCAAGTACTCAAGGTCTTCTATAGGATTTATGTTTTTCGAGTTTGTGACCGACTAACATCGTCACTGAGGATGTTCTACGGTCGATATGGGGAACTCGTCATACACTCTCCAGAATGGTGGATGATATTCTGTCTTAGACCATTTGAACCACCCAACCACAGAATATACTTGTATCTTACGAAATGGAAGTAACCGGATGTGACAATTAGACCGAATTGAAGCGACGGGTCATTATCCATATTTGTTATTCGATCTGTCAACAAACATGGCCGACAAAGGCTGCGATTGGCTTTCATATCACTTCTCAGCTGAAAGTGCTGCAAGGAACTTTCATGAACTCTACCGAAAATATGTTGTTAATTTCCTTGATATCTCACATGACTTCAATTATATCTATTCAATGCCAAACATAAAAATATTCACTGTCAGGTTTCCAGTATTCAAATGAGCAGTGCGACCCTATATATACCCCTCCATTTAGTTTGTTTGTTTTTGCTCGGATACTGTTTTGAAAATTTGTTTCGAAATATACTTAATTATTGTTGCTTTCAGGCCTCTTAGATCGGGGATACCCTCCAGTAATGTTCTATGCTGAGAGAAGCAGTGGTATATCAGGAATCAGTACTGGGTTCATCCTCAAATTCAACAATGTATTTACGAATGTTGGTGGACATTACTACCCTGCCGACGGTGTGTTTATAGCTCCTGTAGACGGCATGTACCTCTTCCACTGGCAGTTTATTACTGGAACCACGGCTCACGGTTACACTGGACTCAAAGTAAACGGCAGCTGGAAAGCCAGAAGTTATACTGACAATCGTTCTTTGGATGTATCTGCCAACATGGCGATAGTAGAGGTGAAAGCCAAGCAGCATGTGTGGGTTGAAACGTTTACGTCAGGAATGTATATGTACCAATATAGCTCATTTTCTGGCGTTTTGATAAATACAACCTAGAAAAGTACATGATATTTAAGAACGAAAGCCTGAGACTCAATGACAAATGATAAAGTCCATAAGGTTGTCGTTATAGAATCATTGTCGATTTAAAAGTCCTGCGGGTTTTTTTTTTTCGAAATAAATGTTAAAACATCGATTTTTTTATGTTCTTTTTCTCTTTTCTCTTTACGATACCGATATACCAATAAAAGCTCTACTATTTATCACACATTGAAACAATCGTACGTAACCATATGATGAACAACCGTGATGATTGGACTACATGACACATACTCAAATAAATTTGGCTGTGTCTGAAAAGGTTCCACTGACGAGGATTACTAACCGAAACAAGTGTCTGGTGCATTAAAATGGATTTGAAATGATCAGAAAGGTATCAAGTTGGAACTCTTCCATCTTATCATCTCATCAGAGACAACCGGACGCTGATCCTTTGTCCAATCTGAAAGTTGATCGAACTTCTTGGAACAATGATCTTGTTCGCTTCAGTACGAACAGTTTTCCATGTGTTTTATATGCCTTTACATAATTTTTGTAACTTAGAGTCCTTGCATTTTACTGTGTAGATTGTAGTAATCACTATTGAAATATATGTTCTATTGAACTCCAACAAAAGAAAGGAAGGGAACTTTAACAGTACTCGGTTGCAGAACCCACAGCATAGCTCCCGCACAACACAACTTCGAAAACACAGAGTGGACAAACACGGCAAGAATTATCAAAAAGACTAAAAAGATCAAACACCAAAGACGATATAAAAATACTAAACACATAAGACTACACATAAACCAACGACAACAATGGGCAGCCGGTACCGACTAAGTCAGCTGCCATGTTAGTAACAAATGGTGTAGTTATCCCGATTATGTGCTCACAACCTTCCCACTTACCCAAAAAACACAGAATTCTCCCGAGACGTACAGATGATGTATAAAAAAAGTTAGCATTACAAAACAGAAGAAATCATAATTTTACCTTAGCCATTTGAACATCTCACTGTATGACAAGCGTAATGATTTCACCTTCCACAAAACTTACTTCCCTTTCATCAGTAGCAACATTTCGTCTTCCCCTGCTTATAAATGGCGCTTTGTTTCTCGGTTAATTTGGGGCATGTTCACAGATATGACAAATTCATCGTTAGAGCCGCACGGCTTGCAGGTAAGCTACTCGTTCAGGGTTATATTACACAACGGCTGAAATCATCATTTAGGAAGTTCTTAGGAAGTTCTTCGGTCGCTACGGGGATCTTATAAAAGCATATGAGATCCCTCTTTCCAGAATGATCAGTGACATTCTGAACTGCGATTGAATGGCTGTCAAGATCACCAAAACAAGACATCTTTACCTGATATGTTGTACATCGAGACAATCACCGACTTTGACAAGTTTTCATTGAAATGTTGCGACGGGTGTTGCATGCAAACAGGAGACGCTGACTCTCCCCGGGCACCTGGTCTCACTTCGGAATGTTGTTTGTTACAGGGTTCGCAACTGTTCCAATTAAAATTTTATTGATTTTGTCTTACCTTCTCGATTTTGAGACTGAATAACTGATGGGTATTTCTTTGATGTTTATCATAGCCTTTTACTTCATCCGTGTTAAGTAAACTTTTCTATTTTGTAATAACTATGTTTGACAGGCTTTGAAATCAATGGAATTTCATTTTTGAAAGATAATGTACATCTAATTTCCTCCTTTAATTTATTCAAGTTGACGCCAGTTACAGTGATGGCATCATATTTATAAGTAACATGATTCAAGATGACGCCAGTTACAATGATGGCATCATAGTTATAAGTAACATGAGTCAAGATGACGCCAGTTACAATGATGGCATCATATTTATAAGTAACATGATTCAAGTTGACGCCAGTTACAGTGATGGCATCATATTTATAAGTAACATGATTCAAGTTGACGCCAGTTACAATGATGGCATCATATTTATAAGTAACATGATTCAAGATGACGCCAGTTACATTTGTCATACAAGGGTGTATGACAAAAGAGATGACTTTGGATTCAATATAGTAAATTTTCCCTGGCTTGACGGTGATGTTCCTAGATTACCGTCTTATGGTATCTACATTTCGCAGCTCATCCGGTATGCTAGAGCATGTACTGATGTTTTGGATTTTCATGATAGAAATTTACAAATAACAAAGAAACTTTTAGGTCAAGGTTTTCGCTTTCACAAACTTGTCAAGACATTCTGGAAATTTTACAAAAATTATTGTCAACTACTTTTGAAATTCGGACCCATACAAACAACAGAGTATATTACTTTGGGTATTTCGCAACCTGCATTTTATGGTGACATGATCAACAAAATTAGAAGGATCAAAGGTAGACAGAATTACTATCGAAAATGCGTCAGAATCATCAAACGCCTCTTATACCGTGGATATGATCCTAATGTCACCAGACGGACACTAGGCTTGGTACTTGACCAATCTACAGTCTTGTACCAGCGCATCCTTAATACTTGCACGCTGACTGACTGTGACGACGGGACTCCATGACGGGCCCTGTCCAAACCTCTTTAGAGAAGACAGGGCCCCGACCACCTGTCCTCTCTGAATGTCAGTCGGCCTTCTCGGGTGATAACATACATTAGCTCGCTACAGCCGGCAGAGCACAGGTCGTATTACGCATGCCCTCTTTTTATATCAATTTACATATTCATCTGTGTTGCTTGGGCCCCTGCGTCTTGCGGTCTTGTTTGTGTGTGGTCATCTGACAGTGAGGAGGTTGTTTTACACCACAATTGTACGTTCTTCGAGACCTCTGGGTAATCGGAATAGTGGGAGGGTTGTGCGCACGTAATCCAGGATAACCACACCGTCTGCTACTGACGAGGCAGATGGCCGTCCTAAGTCGGCACCGTTTGCCCATTGGTCTCGTTGGTTTATGTGTAGTCATTTATGTTTTATGTTTTTCTGTGATTTGACGTTCATTGTACTACTGCGTCTCTTTCTGTGCGTGTCATTTTTGTGTTTTACAGTGGGTGTTTTGGGAGGTTGCTGTTGATGCTGCAACTAGGTGTTGTTGGAGATCCCCTCCTTTCTTTTACAATGATGGCATCATATTTATAAGTAACATGATTCAAGATGACGCCAGTTACAATGATGGCATCATATTTATAAGTAACATGATTCAAGATGACGCCAGTTACAATGATGGCATCATATTTATAAGTAACATGATTCAAGATGACGCCAGTTACAATGATGGCATCATATTTATAAGTAACATGATTCAAGATGACGCCAGTTACAATGCTGGCATCATATTTATAAGTAACATGATTCAAGATGACGCCAGTAACAATGCAGGCATCATATCTATAAGTAACATGATTCAAGTTGACGCCAGTAACAATGATGGCATCATATTTATAAGTAACATGATTCAAGATGACGCCAGTTACAATGCTGGCATCATATTTATAAGTAACATGATTCAAGTTGACGCCAGTTACAATGATGGCATCATATTTATAAGTAACATGATTCAAGTTGACGCCAGTTACAATGATGGCATCATATTTATAAGTAACATGATTCAAGATGACGCCAGTTACAATGCTGGCATCATATTTATAAGTAACATGATTCAAGATGACACCAGTTACAATGATGGCATCATATTTATAAGTAACATGATTCAAGATGACACCAGTAACAATGATGGCATCATATTTATAAGTAACATGATTCAAGATGACGCCAGTTACAATGATGGCATCATATTTATAAGTAACATGATTCAAGTTGACGCCAGTTACAATGATGGCATCATATTTATAAGTAACATGATTCAAGATGACGCCAGTTACAATGATGGCATCATATTTATAAGTAACATGATTCAAGATGACGCCAGTTACAATGATGGCATCATATTTATAAGTAACATGATTCAAGATGACGCCAGTTACAATGATGGCATCATATTTATAAGTAACATGATTCAAGATGACGCCAGTTACAATGCTGGCATCATATTTATAAGTAACATGATTCAAGTTGACGCCAGTTACAATGATGGCATCATATTTATAAGTAACATGATTCAAGATGACGCCAGTTACAATGATGGTATTATATAAGTAACATGATTCAAGTGATATTTGAATATGTTTATACTGTGCTTTAGCACGGTATCGCTTTTAATAGCGCCACCTACAATACATTTCGTACTTTCACTTTACTCTGGAGATTGATCATTGGATAAACATAATAATTAAACTAACCTTCGTGTATATATGAAGCTGTGCGTACGTGTTACTGTCTCCGTCTGTTTGTCCCATTCTTTTCTCGTGAGAAAGTTCAGTCTTATATTTTTTTCAAGATCATCCTATTGATTGTTATTTTTGGAACCTGATTTCGAAATTTGTGTTTGACTTTCATTCGCTGAATTGAGTTTCAGTACCTCCATACCCCCTTTTGATAATAACGTGGTTGCGAGTCTTTACGGGGGAACTGTTCATAAACAAGGCCCTCATCCCCTGCATTATTTGAAAGTTGTTCGGACTTATATGATGATTTTATCATGAGTTTGCATTATCATTTTATATTCTGCACCGAATGTTTGTGTGACTGAGTATCAATTCAACTCATTGTCTCGTTTGAGTTGCCTTAGATTGAGAAAGAATGCAGCAGATCTTCAACAGGCCTATGTTACAGCATCCATAACTAAAAATATCAAGAAATTTTGTAACAGAAAATTTCAAATGCGTTGAAGAGACAGATAATCAATCGAAGTTGATCGAACTTGGCTGCATGTGCCTGACGAGGGTTTAATACCCGAAAAGTGCATGTCTGGTCCATGCAGTAATTTTATCAGGTCTTAAATTATGCTATTGAATTTAAAGACGTTTTACGTTTGAACTACTTTGTGAGTGTCACTGCTGGTGGACCATGAGTCCCCGAGAGCACATGTAGCCAAGTTCGATCAACTTCGGTTGATTGTCTGTCTCTTCAACGCATTTGAAATTTTCTGTTACAAACTTTCTTGAAATTTCTAAAACGACTGGATCCTGTAGCATCATATCCCACCCATTCTACTATTTCTTTTGGTACATTTTTGGACATGATTTTCATACTTTTTGGCCATATTACATTGTTTAGACTTAGGATCACTGACGAGGGTTTAATGCCCGAAACGTGCATGTCTGGTCCATGCAGTAATTTTATCAGGTCTTAAATTATGCTATTGAATTTAAAGACGTTTTACGTTTGAACTACTTGGTGAGTGTCACTGCTGGTGGACCAAGAGTCCCCGAGGGCACATGTAGCCAAGTTCGATCAATTTCGGTTGATTGTCTGTCTCTTCAACGCATTTGAAATTTTCTGTTACAAAATTTCTTGATATTTCTAAAACGTGGGTCCTGTAGCATCATATCCCACCCATTCTACTACGTCTTTTGGTACATTTTTGGACGTAATGATTTTCATACTTTTTGGCCATATTACATTGTTTGGACTTAGGATCACTGACAAGCTTTAAGGATTAATACCCGAAACGTGCATGTCTGGTCCATGCTGTAATTTTATCAGGTCTTAAATGATGCTATTGAATTTAAAGACGTTTTACATTTACAACCATCGCTAAAATAAAAAAAAACATGCATCAGATGACTATTTTTAAAAAAAGCATTAGGGCGTACGACAAACACTTCGTACTCCGCATTGCTGAAGCACATTTAATCACTCGAGGAGTCCGTCATATTATCTAACGAGGTTTGGACAAGGTACGTCATGGAGTTATGTTATCACAATCAGTTAGTATGCAATTGCAGGTTTAATTCCGAATTTTAAAAAAAGCTGATAGTACATATGGTAAAATTTCCAGAGAGTGTTACAGTAACTATTTTATGAAAGTGGAAACCTTGACACAAAAGTTTCTTGGTAATTTGTAAATTTCTACTGTAAATCAAACATATTGTACATGTCATAGCGTACCGGATGGGTTGAGATAATATGTAAATACATAAAGTATGTACATGTAGTCTAGGGTCATTATCGCCAAGCCAAGGAACGCGTACGCTTACCATGATAATCCCCAAATACTCCCTTTTGGCATACATACTGACCAGTACTGACCAGTATGAAATTTCCAGTTTACAGTTTTGATATCGAGGTCCAAAAATGGCGTATCTGTGTTAGTAATACTTAGTATAAGAATCATCGATCTCCTTTTACACAGTGAATATGATCCTGGTGTCACGAGAAGGACACCCTGTATGGCCCTTACGAAAAAAAATTGCAGCAAGCTTGCTGCTAGGTTGCAGCAACCTTGCTGCAAACATAAAAGCGTGCAGAAAGACGTGTGCAGGTATATGCCGCTACCCGCACACAGATTGCACACAAAATCTGAATACAAATTAGGTTGCAGGTAGCCGCACATAACTGCTGCTAGCCGCACATGGTTGCCGCTAGCTGCATCATTTCATTTCAAGCAAAAAGGGAGCATCGGGTAAAGTTTTCTGTGCAGCTAGCTGCAACTATAGAACAGAAACAAAAGAGTGTGTGCCAGAAGTTGCATATTCATGTATAAGTCACATGCACAAGTCACAGCCAATAGAATTTCAGGCTGCTGACATTCAAAGCTCTGGCTTTGAAACAGTCAAGTGGGAAGAGATGTGCCACCTTTATTTATTGAAAATACACCGATACTGAACAAAATCTGGATACTTCAAACGATGGTTTGGGAATTAACTAAATAACTGAAAAGCGAAAATGGAATACATACCATTTAATTTAGCTGATGATCGAATTTAATGGCTGTTCAAAATGTGTTAAAATGAGAAATGATTAAGCTGGATTGTGATTGAAAAAGGAGGTAAGCATTAAGATTATTGTAAGAAAATGCCACTAATTTGCTTGAACTTGCAGGAACTTTACACTGTAATACGTGCGACCTTCTGGACGTTGATATTTGCATGTACGTTAATAAAAAGTGTCTTCAGCATGCAACAATTGTATGCAGTTTGGGATATTCTCTTTCACATTGTAGTAGTCAGCATAAAAACTTCTGTTTCAAGTGGTCGAACCATTATTCCTACTCCATTTTATATACAAGTGTTTATAAACATGTATGTGTAAATCAAACGTATGTGGGGTAGTTGCTGCTAGCGGCACTATATGTGCAGGAGATGTGCAAGAAGGGTTGCAGCTAGCAGCACATATATGTGCAGAATGTATGCTGGAACAGATGCAGCTAGCGGCAACTATGTGCAGGAAGTGTGCCGAAACAGATGCCGCTAGCCGCACATACGTGCCAGAGGAGTGCAGGAAAATGTGTGCAGCAAGACCTCATTTGCATGCCAAGCTTGCGGCAACTAGTGCTGCAAACTTGCAGCAACTATGTGCAGGAGGGCCAAATTTTTCATAAGGGGGTACATGTACTTGACCCATATCCAGCCTGATACCTGCTCGTGCACAATGCATAATGCCGCGGCGGCTGTTTCAACCTGCAAACTGAACCAGTGGTGACCTGAATTTTAACATCACCTTTTTATCTATTAAATGAGATTTCAGAAAACGAGAATGAAAAAGACAACTGCTGTGAAATGTCCTCGAACATGTAATGTATGAGGCGCAGTTGTACTATTTATTCCCCTTTTTATATCAAAAAATAGAATTTGTGATATCATAAATTCTCATTTTTTTTATATCACAAATTCCATCATATTTTGTGATATCAAAAATTTGATTTTTTGATATCACAAAATCGATTTTTTGATGTCACAAATTCGAATTTGTGATATCACAAATTCAATTTTGTGATATCAAAAAAAAAAAAATGGAATTTGTGATATAAAAAGAATCGATTTTTTATATCACAAAATATGATGGAATTTATGATATCAATGGAATTTCATTTTTGAAATATAATGTACAATGTCAATGGAATTTGTGGTATAAAAAAATGGAATTTGTAATATCACAAATTCTACCTTTTGATATAAAAAATAGAGAATAAATAGCAAAACGGCGAATACAAATTGATTATTTGATATCACAAAATCCATTATATGATATCTAAAAATCGAATTTGTGATATCAAATAATAAAATTTGTGATACCAAAAATTCGACAAGATTTTGTGATATCAAAAATTACATTTGTGATATCACAAAATTGATTTTTTATTTCAAATAATCGATTTTTTGATATTACTAATTCGAATCTCTGATATCACAAATTCGATAAATCAATTTTGTGATATCAGAAATTAAAATTCTTAATATCACAAAATTTCATCGAATTTGTGATATCAAAAATTCGTTGCTTTTATATCAAATAATCGATTTTGTGATTTATATCAAAAATTCTTTTTTTTTAATATATCAAAAAATAAATTTGTTATATCAAAAAATAGTGAATAAATAGTAAAATTTTTTTTAGTAAAACCGCGTCTCATAGACCGCGTACCCGTAACAAAACACAAATTATACACTTATTTTTTGTATATAATGTGCAATACAAAATGTCTTTGTCCACAATGTTGAGAAATCCCGGGGGGGGGGGGGGGGGGTGAACATTTACAGGTTCATTTGGCCTTTTTATGCACAACTGAAAAGACGGGTGTTATTTTCTCCTCTGGCACTTCATCTCCCTTTTGGCATTTTATTTTTGCTCCTTTGCATAATATGAATAGTTGTTTTATTTGGTTTTACATTTTTCTTGTCTTTCACTTTACTGGGATTACAGTATGGGTATAATAAATTACTTCTGGTATTTAGCGAATTGTTCAAACAATAAATTATGAACTATTATATGGTTTAAATTTAAAAGCCCCGTCGTTTCCTTTAAGAATTCCACATTGAGGGATTTCCAAATTCTAAAAATAGCTTTAAAAGGATCGTGTGAATCTAATTCTTCCTCATGGAAACCCCTCCATTTTCTTTTTGTTAGGTTTTGATTAGCATTTGAAATGTCTGAACTTGATTATCGACCATCGTTAATTGGACAGAGGTCAGAGACGTTATCACGGACAGAAATGGCTGAATTATCATCGAGAGTATCAAAACGGACCTTGTCGATATCTTGTAAAATATCAATAGCCATAAACTTGTTACTATTGGTGACAATACTGGGCATTCAACTTTATATGAATGGTACATTCCACAATCATCATAGAGAGACAAATGAGGAAATACCAAGAACAAGAGATATCAGTGATTCTGACGTTTTGTGTATTCCCTGTGACGATCTGGGGTCGGGAGTAACGTATAACGACACGCTGTATGATGACATAGTAACGACGTCATGTGGTCATCGCGTTTGCTGCATCAAAGATCAGAAATACCTCATCAACTTGGTCAAAAAGGTGGGATTAACTAGATCTATAACAGACTATTCTAAACAGTATCTTAATATATACTCATAATTTATGATAAGCTATGTTATCCATTGTGATTATATCAAATCGAAAGAAGGAAAAAAATACCAATATTTGTCACAATTCTTAATTAAAGTCACCTTATAAAATATTGGCATACATTCAAATCATTACAAAATGTTTCAAGAGAATGTATGAGAAATTTACATTATATATTAAAATTTTAATGTCAATAAGATATATATGGGTATCCTTTAACGTATTGCAAAATTCGAAGAAATAATAAAAATAACTTTGACAAGCTTTTTTAGAATCCGTAACAACAAATCGAAAGTAGGAAAATTTATAGTCATGATGCTACTAGTTAATCGTGTTTTACTATCTATAATATATGAAAGGACATCCTTTAAAAAATGCACATTTTACAAAAAAATATCTAATAAACTATCATTGATAGATTGCAGTTTCATTGAAAGACGTCATTTATACTTGAAGTAAAGAACTGAATTAATCATAACTTTTATTGCCTAGTTATCCTATAAGGATTTCATTCATTTATGAATCAAAAATCACTTATCAATTTAAAAATTTATCTATCGATTCATTTGTAATATTTCATTATTCATCTATAATTTAGTATTATATTAATTATATAGTTTAATTGTTTACTTATTCTATTATTCATTTATTTAATTAAAGTGTATGATTCATATCTTTATTTCTAAATTTGTTTTTCTATGAATCACTATTCAATTGTTTCGTGTCTTTAATGGCGAAGTTTGTCATTTTAATTCAATATTATATATCGTGTTTTTACAGATGACATACGCTGGCACTCTAGACGCTAGAAATGGTTAGTACATCTTCTCTTAATATTTCTATTTCTTTCAAATATATTTTTTATTGATCACTGGGATATGCCTTTTTACTATTCTTGCCAGTACATTTTCCCACATAATAATTATTATTCTTTCCAGTACATTTTCCCACATAATAATCATTTTGATTAAGAATCAGAAATCTTGGTTTTTTTTCTTGTAACCGACAATTAGTATGGAAACACGAAAGAGTTTTTTTTTTTTTCTTTTCCAAACATCAAAATAATATTTATTTCACAATCTTTGACTGTGTAGTGTGCTATATAAATATTGGATTTCTTCTCATTTGTTTCACCCAGGCAATGAATTGTTATGGTGGAGACAGAGAGAAAACGCCGCCCACGTGTATTTAAAGACTCCAGTGGATAATCCACCAATCACGTGGACAGCCGAGGACGAAACGGGGACTGCGTTCTCAAAGTTGGCAATGACGTCATCAGGAGAAAGGCTGATCATCCCAAGAACTGGACTGTACTTCGTGTACGCAGTGTTTTCATTTGATTTTAGTGGTCACGTGGGCACAAGTGGGAGAATACCACAAATATACCACAATATCACCATGGAACATCCTCTGTTAAAGCGAACCGGACAGAGGGCGCTTCTTATGTCAAAATATGGTGGAATGAACAGTGACGATAAAACATACACAAGCTTTGTGTGTGGTGTATTTGACTTACAGAACGGATTTGAAATTGGCACGCATGCGTCGAATATTGACGTCATTGATTTTAGCTCAAAGTATAAGAACTTCTTTGGTATATTTCAGGTACATGTCTGATTCAATCTCATAATTACGTCTGGCAGGCTAAAGTATGAGAAAAATGTAGTCTGTCTGTATATGATTTATAGAACTAGATACTTTAAGCCAGTTGTTGACTAAAAACAATATTGGACGTTGGGTTTATTGAAAACATTCTGGTCACTTAAAGGACCTAAGAAAGAAACATAGAAGAGAAGCAATAGGCAAATCGAGATCCAATATATGATATTATGAAATATTAATCGATATTTGAAGAATTATCAAGAAAAGAGGCGATTTCAGAGCCCCACCAAGTACCGTGCATGGAAACTCCGAAACTACCATGTTTGGAGCACTAGCTTCATATTTATGGCCGCAAAATTAACATATTGCTAGGATACTTTAAAATATATTTTTGTTTTCTGCTTTCGTTGTTTTTGTTCTCTGAAATAATACTGCAAACTTTCAATATTTTATGTGCCCAAAGCTATGGATATTCCAAACTTTATCTGTTTTGTTTTGTTGTTGTATGTACACTAGTAATAAATGTTGTTTTTAGAAAACGAAAACTGCTGTTGTTGAATATTGTAAATCTTTATAAGTTACAAACGAAATATCGAGCGGATGTATTGTTGTGTCTGAACACAGACAAAATCAAAGTCATGGTAACTTACTGATTAAACCAAAGATTGACCACTCTCAGCAATTTTTCAGAAAAATATATATATGAATACTGGTTTCCTTATTCAAATGTAGACATAATATGCCAATGAATCTGAAAATTAAAAGTCTTGGTGGAAATTTCCGTATACATGTATTGTAATATTTTGCAATAAAGGATATCATTATTTTGCAATTACGATCCCAAAGGAACACTAATTTTGTCATCGGCCATTCTTATTTATCTGTTGCAGATTTATATTCAACATCGCATTGAAATAATCAAATGAAATACCAGAATTTCACGTCCAAAACCGTTGAAAATGCAAGTAAAAATGACCTGTCGAGATCGAGGTACTGTTTCTGAAAACTGCTTGCGAAAAAGGTCAGATCACTAGCTGTAATAGGGTAATTTTGTGCTTTGCGACACATTTAAGGGTGAAAAATATCAAACCACGGACTCATTTTCGAAAGGGTTGATGTTTGGGATGATTTTATCAAATTTAGATTTTCTGTTTGGTGACGTCATTTGAAGCAATTAGATGGATATGTAAATCGATATAAAAACCAACGTATACGAAATATGGTCCATGCTCTACCGGCTGTAGCGAGCTCATGCATGTAAGTCACCCAAGGAGTCCCACTGACATTCAGAGAGGACAGGTGGTCGGGGCCTTGTCTTCTCTAAAGAGGCTTTGGACAGGGCCCGTATGGAGTCCTGTCGTCACAGTCAGTCAGTGTGCAATTTTTAAGAAAACGCTGGTATACAAGGCTGTAGAATGGTCCAGTACCAAGCCAATTACGTGTCCGTCATTGTGACAGAAGGCGTTTGATGATTCTAACACAAATTCGATGGTAATTCTGTCCACTACCTTTGATCCTTCTTATCTTGTTAATTATGTCACAATAAAATACAGTTTGTAAAATACCCAATGTAATATACTCTGTTGCTTGTATGGATCAGTATTTCAAAAGATGTTGACGATGATTTTTGTAAAATTTCCAGAAGTCTTTACTGGTTTGTGAAAGCGAAACCTTGACCTAAAAGTTTCTTTGTAATTTGTAAATTTTACTATGAAAATCCAAAACATCAGTACATGCACTAACATAATGGATGATCTGTGAAATGTAGATACCGTATGACGGTAATCTAGGAACATAACCGTCAAGCCAGGGAACTTGCCTTTGGAAAAAAATTAAACATATTTTCTATACTATTTACCACATTTTACTTATTTGTTCGTGGCACATTCACCGACATAGCAAAAGTCATGGTTTATATGTCACTAGATTCAAGATTTAGGTGTAATTGGATTCCAGGTTTAGATATACCTGAACTCAAGGTTTAGGTGTAATAAGATTCAAGATTTAGATGTAACTAGATCCAAGGTTTAGGTGTAACTGGATTCAAGGTTTAGATGTTTAGATGTAACTGGATTCAAGATTTAGATGTAACGGAATTCAAAGCTTATATGTTGTTAAAATAAACTGGAGTTTGCAATGTTGCATCCATCGACGAACGTTCAAACATTATTCACTCAAAGTCAATAAAACAGTGCAAATGGTGTCCCCTACTGTTTACGATTCATAGACAACAGATACAAGGCATTTCTTTATGTCATGACTTAGGAGTACATAGGACCTCATTGGCCATATATGGAAAAATATATTTGTCACTATCATCCTGTCTGCAGACCAGCTCAAACCCCCATTTTTGTAACATATGTGATTGTCTCCATTTAATTTTTTTTACATTCAAGGAAACTTTATTTTCTCATTTTAGGGGGATATGTTTTACATCTTTTCAGATTAATGAATTTTCCAATGAAACCTTATTAGTTTGATTTCCATCACATTGAAAAAAGTAGCCAATTTTCGCCTTTTCAACGTAATGAATATATTATAAAGTTATACTATGTTGCTAAAATGATAGTTATAAATGATTAAACGACTGTATGATTACGAGAAAAGGTCTAATTTAACATGCATTGAACATTTTTTTTTTGAATTAACAGGAGTATGTTAGAAAAAAGTCAAGTTTTTCATAAAAAAAATTGATTGTTCATATAAGAATGTAACATTCGATACCTATCATAATATTCCTCATGAACATCACAGATGGTGCCTACACTCTTTTTTCACTTCCTTGCTAACGCAAGATGATTTTATCAAATGCAACGAGAAAAGTATAAAGTATGAGATGAAAGTTAATTTTTAGCATACGTGATGTAACATACGTGATGTAACATACGTTGTCTGTCACTATAATTCATTGGTATAAAATCATTTCTCTGATGATCAGGGATCATGTGTTAGGTCACATGGTTTGGGGAGATGTTGTTCGTTCATAATAAGCAAAAATAATACTGCTATATACATTTTGTCTGAGAAAAATTTGTAAAATTACTTTTATCCCAGATTTTACCCAATTTTAAATAGTGTCGGAGATTTTATGTAAAATTTTCATATATTAAGTATCACACGTATAAAATAATTCAATGCTATTTTCAAAACACATAACTGTGCATGAAAAGCTCAAATTTCTCTGTTGTACATATTATTGTGTATTTTAAGTTACAATTACAATATATGTCTAGTCGGTAAATAACTCATAAGAGCTATTGTTTGTGTTGTTGACATGTCCGACTTAAAAATAAATGTTATTTGATTTGATTTATTTTATTTGATTAAATACTCCGATGTTTGAAATGATCTTATGGAAGTTTTCCAACTCTACCTTAGAAAGAAAATTTTGAACAATCACACTTTTTAAAATGCACCAGACACGTGTTTCGGATATAAAATCCTCAATAGTGGTACTTAATTAAATGCCGAAGTGATTTTCAGAAGCCACAAAATATATTTTAGTAGCGCCCTCTGGTTTTATTTTTTGAATCAAGTTGTGTATTTAGTTTGCAAGGAGTGCACTGCTCCAAATTTCCTGTAAGTCAAGTCAGTAGCATATTTAAATCAAATCTATAACCAAAATAGCATTGGAAGGATGGTGCTAGGATGTTAACAAACTGATTAGAGAAGGTCTCAGAATAATAATTATTTA
Source organism: Pinctada imbricata (assembly GCA_033119305.1). Taxonomy (NCBI): domain Eukaryota; kingdom Metazoa; phylum Mollusca; class Bivalvia; order Pterioida; family Pteriidae; genus Pinctada; species Pinctada imbricata. Next base: position 5,462,778 of record VSWD01000009.1, on the reverse strand, counting down.
CACGTAAATAAATCGCCTTCAGAACTTTGATCATTTTCATGTTGAAAACATGTTGCACATCAATGTTTTATTTTAGGATAATATCCCAGCCTAAGGGAATCAAGGATCCGTGTCTGATGGTTTTGGTGACTTGTTGTCCTATTGTCCTATGACACATTGAAATTGAAAATTAAATATGTAGTAAAGTCGCCATTACTGAATATTTAAATTTTAATTTGACTGTGCCATAGGACACTATCCCTTTTCAATAATGTCTTCTTGAATATTGATGAAACATACCGGTATAACTTGCTGAAACTAGAGTATCATAGTCAAGACGGGTTTTTCTTCTTGTTCAAATCACATTTGATTTTAGGTTTTATTTTTAAATCTTTTTTTTTTTTTTTTTTTTGTATCGCCTCGTGATAAAAAGCTATGATAATTTTTTATCCTATCGGCCGACAGGAAACCAACGTGATCACGATACTAACGTAACCAATGCAGGACAACCAATGGACGGAGCATACCTGCTTTATTATTATATGTAACAACGTCATTGATATGGGAAGACAGTGGTAGAGCGAACATTTTTTGTAATTATGATATAACGGTCGATAATGATAAATGATCGATTTATGTCCCTTTGTGACGTGTAGGTGTAATATACGTCAAATATAACGTGTAAATAGACGCTCGGAAAGACCAAGGGCTCTCAGACGGAAATATACATCTCACAGTGAAAACTTCTGTAAGCTAAGTTTACTTATTTTCTTTTATTCAGAAAAATTATTTGCGGTATAAAATTTGGTCATGGTACTGTTTCTCCTCCTATCATTCCATATAACACGAAATAGACTTGCTTGATAGAACTTTCTAAAAAGCGACACGACATTTTGTGAGTAACGTTAACGTTGATGCGATATTTACATTTTGGTTTTAGGTTCCCTACAAGTGTACAAAAGTTATGCTGTTTCAGCCTCATGTATTATGGACGTGCGTCTGCTTTATATTCTTTAAAGGTAAGTTTAATTTCAGAAAGAAATCATTTGAAATGCTGTTCTTCGCCATAACAACACTATATCTACGCGATGCAAATGTCACTTTCAATTTGAATTTGAAGTCCTTGCTCACTGATCAGAGACGTTGTGTATTGCATCTTAGCTCATTTGCTGACTGAAGAAGCTTATTTTGACCTTGCTCACGAGTGGTTTGTCATAAATAGAACCTTTAGCGATAAAATGAATATTCATTACACATATACAAGTATGTAAAATAGCTCATGTACATGAAATTTGCCCAAGGGCTCTGGTTCATTACACGTTTTTCTCGTGTAATATCATAACTTAATTTTTTTATATATTTTCATAGGTTCTTCAGCTCAATTTGGCAGATTTTCCTCAGCACGGTTTCCATGGCGCCGTAATTTCCCTGCTCAGGCTGTGGGACCAGGCTTTCAGCCACGTGGTCCCCGGATACAGGGTGGTCCCACGGGCACGCCCCCTCTCACAATGAGGGAAGTGGCCTTACGCCAACAAATGGAAGTCCTTCGTAGACAACTCGACCAAGTACAAAGTCGAGAGATCGGTGTGACAAGGGGTGCGGGTAGTGTTATTGACAATCCCCGAGGACTACGAAATCGTTTTAACAGGGGATTTCAGCCCGAGCAACTTATACCACCGTCACCGGATATTCAGCCATTTCCTTTCAATAACGTGGATGAAAGTAACGTTGTTGTGTTAGAGCCACCTCCGGGAACAGTTCCCGTGAATAGACCGTCCATATCAGAAATCAGTCCTAACGGCAGGACACGCCCTAACGATAGGACACGCCCTCTTCCTGATTTTAATTTACCGGGTAATACTTTCCCAGGTACTCCTGTAGATCCACGTGACGTCACAGTTGTCACGGATACAGGTATCCTTCCCGGATCTGTGGATACAGTTGGTGTGGTGGATCCAGCTATAGGCGTTGTGGATCCATCTGTAGTGATAAAAGACCGTTCAGATCCAACACTAATCGTTCCTGGTGGTAGTGGTTACGAGGGAGCAGGTGTTGTACCTGTTGATCCTGTGATACCTGTACTACCTGTACAAGACAAGTTACCTGGGGATCCACTTATTGTACCTGTTGATCCCTTCATTCCGGGACAGGATCAGTCTCCGGTTGACCCAATGGTCGTTCCTGTAGATCCATCTCTAATAGGTACTGGACCAGTACCCGTGGATCCATCTCTGATAGGTACGGGACCATTACCCGTAGGTCCCGATGAACTAATACCAGGTGGTCGCGGATTGGAATGGGAAAAGGAGCGCATGGCGAGACGAAAGAATAGAATGTTACGTCGACAACTTAGAAAACAGAGAAGAAAAATGATGAGAAAAGCATTACGTAATAAAGAAAAAGTAGATAAACCATTTGTAAAAGTGATAGTCCCAACAACACCTAAACCTGCACCCCCGCCACCTCCGCCAAAGAAAAAGAAACCCAATAACTTACTGGCTAACATTGGATTAGGACTTGCATTATTCGGATTATTCGGTTAATTTGATACACTCAATCTAATTCTCATCAAATGTGTGCTAGTGATGAATGTTTGAGTGGAATGTTTTTATAGTTAATTCAGCATGATCTGTGTAATAGTCGCCATTTTCTATGTTTTCATCGTGAATCAATGTATATTTCATTAAAATATTCTATGACCATTGTATTTTATATTTTTGTATTCTTATATTCTAATGACAATTTTTCTGATAAAAAAAATCAAAGTTGTGTTTTTCTTTATTGGTGCATAAACATGACAACATTTGAAATAAAATTAATCTTTATTTTTGTTTCATTTTGATTTTGATATTAAAGGCATTGATCAGTTATATTTTACGATCGTTGAATAAAGGACATGTCGGAAACCCAACAATTTCTGTGCCACTCTAAATACAGGTTGTCGACATTCTCTCGAAGTATTTTGCAATTGCCAACACGCGCTATGGACAGCCTCTGCGTGAAACATTTTCCTTGTTTTTCCGCTTCATTATTACGAACTCGTCATGCACTATGATGTCCCACTATCCAGAATGGTGGATGATATTCTGTCATAGACCATTTGAACCATCCAACCAAAGATTGTACTCTATATCTTCCAAAATGGAAGTAACCGGATGTGACAGTTCTACCGAATTGAAGCGACGGGCGTTGCATGCAAGCAGGAGATGCTTACTCTTCCTGGGCACCTGGTCTCACTCTCATATCGGGAGTTCGCTTCTTTTCATATGGTGGAGGTTTTTGTTTTTGGTTGCTTGGTTCCTGCTTTATCCTGATTTTGTATGCCTTCGGTTTCTGATTTTCTGAATTATCGATTTTGTACTGTAGACAGGGATATGGTCATTATCCATATTTGTCATTCCAATCTATTTATAGTGATTTCCAGTCAAAGCCAGTTCACTGCGTGTTGATACTTTGGAATGAAAAGATCTCCAACGCGGTCACGATACACTTGCCACTACGGAATACACCCGCACGGCATGTTCCAATTTTGTTATGAGAACCAAGCTATAAGCTAATTTGTTGAGGTCTAAATGAAAATGTCAAATTAGAAAGTTCTACGGTAAGGAAAGTATAGCACTGTACCAATGGTATATCAATATCCAGAAGAGTCATATTCTAGTGAAGAAATATCGCCATCATTAAAAAACCAAATGACGTTTATTTCCTTTTATTGTATTTTCTCGACTGCATCCTGTAAATGAAAGTGATTAAACTAACATTACAATCAAGCTGGAGATGCTTACATGTACCAGACAACAATCTCAGATAGTGATTATTATTAATATAACAGACTTTTCTATTAATGTTATTATCACGAAGATAAGGAGACAGAGATTGTTTAATTGCCTGGAGAGTTGTGCCCAAGTCACGTTGTATGTGTCAATTGTTTGGGTGTCGCCTGACTGGTGTTTATTGCATCTTTCCGTTTCTTTGATTGGTTTAACATGGTTTCCATGCTTTTTACACAACAACTTGTTAAGAAATTTAGGAATATGCGAGTCCTCTTTGTGATAAATGTGAGACAGAAAAATAACACATGCTGTGATTAGAGCGCTTTCCACCACTTGAATTAGTAAAAACACATTAAAAACACATAATCTGTGACTGCTGTTTGGTAGTTCATCAAACATGAAGGAAATAAAGACAACGAAGGACAATAGGATCGTCATACTGAATGAAGTACGCTCTCCAGATTCCTGTGGCAGACAGAACACGAATATATTCAAAATGGCCAAGATTAGGACAGGCGATACTAAGTTCATTAACAGGAATAACGACTTCCGTTTCAAGTTCATTTTATAGACTATCTGTCGCTGTCTGTTCATGACGTCGGCGGATGTGACGTTCCACAGGGAATGAGACCGCAAACTTTTAAGGTTCATATTCGATCGGGATGTTATTTCAAACATTGAATCTCCGTTTATTACTTCAATAACTATTTCGCAGACATGCTCGTCGAAAGGATATTTAGATATATCCGGGTCACACAACACGTCGAATACGAATGGTGTGTCGTAATATGCGTTGCCATCGTAAGTCACCGAGATAGCTTTGGCTCCAGCTATTGGTCGGATACCTTTTCCCGTGTTTTGTATATACAGTGGCGGCATCCATACCGTGTCACGTGGGAGTCTTATAAATACTGCGTCATTCTCCGCCCTGGTCCATGTTAAATCATCATCTTTCCATGACATAGAGAAAATTCCAAGAAGCGTCAAGCTGCCCGTGGATACCTCAAAATCCAGAATGTTTTTAACCACCAGGTTGACGTCAACAATCGTGGTGTATGAGAAGTTCCTTATTGTTGGTTCATTAAATCTGTTCCTTTCATGGGTAAGTCGATCTGTTAATTCTCGCAGACTGATTCCCGTCCTAACTGAGGGCAATACGTACAAAACGCAGGCACATCGACAAATCCATACCAATTGCATCTTTCAGTTCTGAAGTGTATCTCTCCTTTATTTTTGTCAGTCTGAAAATTAATATGACCAAATCGCTTTCCAAGAGAACTTGATTGTAATGACATTTCCCAACTTTTGGAATCGATGAGTCATAAAATCTCCATGGGATTCTACTTCATACTTACGGCATGAATAATTCAGTATCTATCTAGATTTTAATCTACTGGTCATTCCGATACTTAAACTTGACATAATAAAGGCTTTCAGATAAATTCAAGTTAATATAATTGATCGATATGTAGAATTCGGCACAATCATCGTATTCCTATGGTTATAAATACGAAAAAGATCTGTACACAAGCCGATGTCAAAATTTACGATATAAATGTGTTTTAATAAACATGACAAGCAAGATTATTAAAAATTGAACATCAAATTGCATTATGAGAAGGAGAGTGAAAGGGTTTTATTACACGCTCAATTAAGTATCATTGCAAAACTTAGCTTAAAGCTGCATTATTTCATTTTTTGAAAGTTCTTGAATAGATCTCTACTGTCCATGGCGTTGTTAGAAAGAAGATGCTTACGCACAAAGGGGAACCTCTCACTTCACTCGCTGGGGTAACTTACTCACAGCGGTACCTCTCACTTCACTCGCTGGGGTAACTTACTCACAGCGGGTACCTCTCACTTCACTCGCTGGGGTAACTTACTCACAGCGGTACCTCTCACTTCACTCGCTGGGGTAACTTACTCACAGCGGGTACCTCTCACTTCACTCGCAGGGGTAACTTACTCACAGCGGTACCTCTCACTTCACTCGCTGGGGTAACTTACTCACAAAGGGGAACCTCTCACTTCACTCGCTGGGGTAATTTACTCACAGCGGTAACACTCACTTCACTCGCTGGGGTAACTTACTCACAGCGGGTACCTCTCACTTCACTCGCAGGGGTAACTTATCACAGCGGTACCTCTCACTTCACTCGCTGGGGTAACTTACCCACAAAGGGGAACTTCTCACTTCACTCGCTGGGGTAACTTACTCACAGCGGTAACTCTCACTTCACTCGCTGGGGTAACTTACTCACAGCGGGTACCTCTCACTTCACTCGCAGGGGTAACTTACTCACAGCGGTACCTCTCACTTCACTCGCTGGGGTAACTTACTCACAGAGGGTACCTCTCACTTCACTCGCTGGGGTAACTTACTCACAAAGGGGAACCTCTCACTTCACTCGCTGGGGTAACTTACTCACAGCGGTTCCTCTCACTTCACTCGCTGGGGTAACTTACTCACAGCGGGTACCTCTCACTTCACTCGCTGGGGTAACTTACTCACAGCGGTACCTCTCACTTCACTCGCTGGGATAACTTACTCACAGCGGGTACCTCTCACTTCACTCGCTGGGGTAACTTGCTTCACTCGCTGGGGTAACTTACTCACAGAGGGTACCTCTCACTTCACTCGCTGGGGTAACTTACTAACAGAGGGTACCTCTCACTTCACTCGCTTGGGTAACTTACTCACAGCGGTACCTCTCACTTCACTCGCGGGGGTAACTAACTCATAGCGGGTACCTCTCACTTCACTCGCTGGGGTAACTCACTTCACTCGCTGGGTTAACTTACAGCGGGCACCTGACTTTCACTTCACTCGTTGGAGGTTACTTCTGTTCTCAGAATATTAATGGCATATCAACACATCAAATGAGATTTGGGCATGCCTGTATCCTGGCTTCGACGAAGGGATTAAAATCACACGGATTTCAAAAACTAATGTTTGAAATCGAAACATCAGTATTTGTTCAATCAATTCGATCGCCCTATATACCGTGGATATGATCCTGAAGTCTCCAGAGGGACCTGACCCATCTACAACCTCCTACAAGCGTATTCTAAGAATTGCACACTGACATTACTGTGACGAAAGAACTCCATGACGGGTTCTGTCCAAACCTCTGTTAGAGGACACAGTGCACTTACCACCTTCTTTTCCTTATGTTGGTCGATCTCCGCGGATGATTCCATGCATGAGCTCGCTCATGCTGGCAGAGCAAAGACTGTTTTTTGCTGTCTATTTGAGGCGTCATTTTAAAGTGTGGAGGACATTGTGTACAACTATTGTTTGTTCTTTGAGACAGCTTGATAGCTGGACAAGTAAGAGAAGCCAAATAATTGCATCATTTGCTACTGACGTGGCAGATGGTCGTCCTTAGTCGGCAACTGATTGATCTTGTTGGTTTATACATGATATAATAGTTGATAAAATAATGTAACAGGGAACATCATTTGTTAGAATTATATTCAAAATAATACTATACCATATACTAGATGTATGTCAAAGAACATCTAAAAAATAAAAATAATATACATATAAATAATGAAAACAATGTTATAATAAATAATGATCAAACAGATAACTTTCTAGGTCGGAAGGTACATCAATATATTATTTTCTGCCCTCTACACACTGACAGTTTCTTCTGGTACACAAAGGAATACATGCCTGAACAACAACTGTCAACAAAAACAACACGCCGGCACAAACGGTAGGTGAACTGTAGTTGTTAGTCAGCTCCAGCAAACCACCTTAAATTAAAAGAACCGGTTTTAATATTGTAATACATGTATTTCAGACATCACACCAGGATAACATGGGTTTCAATCAATGAGCGAAAGTCAAATACACAACACAAAATCAGAATCTGAATAAATATGTATACAATTTTTATAGCTATCATGATCTTAGTAATTCTCATTCAAAATCAGTTAAGTTGCGCCAATTTCAACTTCAAAACGGCCGCAAACTTTAAGATCAGGAATATTTCAAAACCATGTCGATTTTTAAGCTTGGTATATATGTGTTTTGGAAAAGGCTATAGAAAAATTTTTCACCAGCATTTTAACCAGAAATTTGATTAGATGTAGAGTGATGTGTTATTGTATGTGAATTACGTTACATATGAGGGCATATGTAAATAATAACATTTTCTGACAACGAAAGACGTCGTAAGTGTTAAATAGTTTGGTAACTGTAGTCATTATGGTGGTCAACGTATGCATTTAGTATAGATTTTCATATATTCGTGAAGGAGAGCAGCTAATTTATAGTACCTCAAACTTAATCACAAAATTTAAGTTAATGATGTTTTAGAATTATGATAGTTTGATTTTAAGGGAGAACAGAGTAAAACAGATTCTCCATATTTTGCTTTTAGTTGATAGTGAAAACATATAAACTGCAAAATCTACAATAACTCGGAGGGAATGGCTGTAAGATAAAGACATACATTGAAAGTACCTCGTAACGTAATTCACGAATCGAGAAATTCCGTCACCTTTTAAGCAAGATTAACTTGTTTTATAATCTCTGATAGCATTTTATATTAAGAGGACACGATCATAGAACAGTAAATCGTACTTGAAGAAATAAAGAATATGAATTTTACAGCCAAATGGCATCAAATATTGTCATGCAATGTTTTATGATTAAGAGTATTCACATATATTTAGCTTTTCAAATTAGTTTTTACACAGACATATTTCTACAACCACCGCCCCAATTCATTTCAAATTATGATTTGAATTGATATAATACAAACTTTAACAGAAGACCCCAAAATTATCATGTTTAGTTTCCAAAGAGAGTTTTCATACCCCAAAGTGCCGTAACGTAATTCACAAAAATTCTTTTAAAGTGTTATTGTCCATGAAATAATAATGTTTAACTTAATAATTCCTTGCCGATCCATTGCTCTGTAGACCTTCAAACAGGATATGAATATATGCTAGATCAAAATATATCACAAACTTGAATCATCTTCAATGTTTTAACATACTTGAAATAGAACATCTTACAGACAAGAAAAGCAAAGTGTTTTTGTACTTATAAATACTTTATATTAGTGTATTTCTTTCTTATTTTTAAGCTGATTCTATCTTCCATATCATATTTTGTATACATCTGTGTGATTCAGTATTACTCTGTGCAATCATTGTCCTGTGTAATCAATAAAGATACACAAAAGTGAATTACGTTACACAGTGTGAATTACGTTATGGCATGAATTCTCGCCTGTTTTGGAAACATCAGCATAACCTGATGACTATTTTTCTCAATACACATACGTATGAGATACATTCAAATGTTTCAAATACAAACTTTATCAAATAACCTGCAAAATTAAGAATATTGTGATTAAAAAGAATGCCTACTAGCTAAAACATGGTAAATTGTATATATTTGACGTTTTAAATAGTGTTTCTGCCCACAAACTAGGTATTATCACTAGCTAGCATGTTTGAAAGAAAAATAATTACGAAAAATCCCATCTAGACCAATCAGGAATGGATATTTTTCTGAATTTAGTATCCACTACGTAACGTAATTCACCGTCACGTAATTCACGGTCATGTTTTTTTTTTTCTGTGTTTATTGTCTGTCTCTCCATACGCAAGGGAGCTTTAATCAAATTGTGATTGTCTTTATATAAAGGCATAAACACCCGATTACAACATAACCAAAGTAATGCACTCTGCGATTCTTTTCACAGTAAAAGCTGCGTAACGTAATTCACGAAATGAGTGAATATTTCAGAAAATAAGAAATGAAACTTAAGGATTTTTTTCCTAATATGAAACGTATGTAAAATATACAATGAAAACCTATTAAAGTATGGTCTATTACAAGTTAGAAAAGTATTGTTATGATATTATATAGTTCTAATTTTAACTCATCCTAGATCTCCAAAGATGGTAACGTAATTCACCGTAAATCTAGTGACAATAGAGTTTAGTATAATTCAGAGTAAAATACTATAAAGCGTATGAACTGAACTCGATTTTTTAAAATACTGATATTCCTTTTATTAAAATATGTGCTCAATATTTGCACAAGAGCATCCCCAATGTGAATGAAATCAGATACATAGGAAGAGTAAGTGTTTCCTGCTTCAAAGCAACACATGTCACTTACTGTCCTGTTCACTAAATCCAGAGCACCCTGTTTTGGCGATTTATTCTGTCGTCTGAAGAATTTTGCTATAAATTATTGTTTCCGAGCATTGACCTCCTTTAGTCGTAACTGGAAATTAACTTCAACTTACCCTATCAGCTGCCTTCAAACCGCAATATGAAAAATAAAATGTCTACGGGAAATTCCCATGTTAATTTCAAGCCGCCGCCATCTTGTTCTCCGTGTCAACAATAGTAAACAGTGACGTCAAAGCTCCCGACGTCACACATTTTCAGCGATTTTACTATAGAAAATCCCCGTAGACTTTTTATTTTCCGTCCTATTTCTAACTTAACTGACGCACAGCCAAAACAATGGTATTTTCTGTTGCGACTAAAGGAGTACAATAAAATTGATATCTTTTTGGAAGATGACATTATCATATTTTAGAGAAAACCGGGAAAACAGGGTGCTCTGGAATTAGTGAACAGGACAGTAAGCCGTTTATCAGAATATTCATAAAACATAATTCAAAAACTTATTAACTTATCAAGTATTCTCTTGAAGAAGTTGACTGACCAAGGTATAAAAAAGCGCGCATATAGAGCTCTATCATGATCTAAGTAATTCTATCGACTTTAGATTGTACTTCACATTCCGCATTACTTCAAAGTCTAAAATCATTTAACTTTTCAAAGAGCGAATATTTGTATACACGAACCTGCCATCGGTGGTCCTATAATGGCGGCTGGTCCCTTCATCATTGTCAGAGCACCAAACGCTGATGTTATCTTGTCGATACCAACGTAATGTATAGCAATTAGTGGCTGCATAGGAGGAAAATAACCTGTAAATATAAACCAAGAAAAATGGAATGAGTGGCTGCATAGGTAGAAATAACCTGTAAATATGGAATGAGTGAGCGAATGTCGATCATAAAACCCACATCAGAATTCAAAAACCACAGTGGTCAAACAACCGCAGGAAAATACAAAACAAACGTCAACTAAAACCACAACGGGCAAACAACAGCAGGAAAATACAAAACAAACGTCAACCAAAACCACAGTGGGCAAACAACAGCAGGAAAATACAAAACAAACGTCAACCAAAACCACAACGGGCAAACAACAGCAGGAAAATACAAAACAAACGTCAACCAAAACCACAGTGGGCAAACAACAGCAAGAAATATAAAACAAACGTCAACCAAAACCACAACGGGCAAACAACAGCAGGAAAATACAAAACAAACGTCCACCAAAACCACAGTGGGCAAACAACAGCAGGAAAATACAAAACAAACGTCCACCAAAACCACAACGGGCAAACAACAGCAGGAAAATACAAAACAAACGTCAACAAAACCACAGTGGGCAAACAACAGCAGGAAAATACAAAACAAACGTCAACCAAAACCACAACGGGCAAACAACAGCAGGAAAATACAAAACAAACGTCAACCAAAACCACAGTGGGCAAACAACAGCAGGAAAATACAAAAAAAAACGTCAACCAAAACCACAGTGGGCAAACAACAGCAGGAAAATACAAAACAAACGTCAACCAAAACCACAATGGGCAAACAACAGCAGGAAAATACAAAACAAACGTCAACCAAAACCACAACGGGCAAACAACAGCAAGAAAAAACCAAATCAAACGTCAACCAAAACCACAACGGGCAAACAACAGCAGGAAAATAAAAAACAAACGTCAACCAAAACCACAACGGGCAAACAACAGCAGGAAAATACAAAACAAACGTCAACCAAAACCACAGTGGGCAAACAACAGCAGGAAAATACAAAACAAACGTCAACCAAAACCACAACGGGCAAACAACAGCAGGAAAATACAAAACAAACGTCAACCAAAACCACAACGGGCAAACAACAGCAGGAAAATACAAAACAAACGTCAACCAAAACCACAGGGGGCAAACAACAGCAGTAAAATACAAAACAAACGTCAACCAAAACCACAATGGGCAAACAACAGCAGGAAAATACAAAACAAACGTCAACAAAAACCACAGTGGGCAAACAATGGCAGGAAAATACAAAACAAACGTCAACCAAAACCACAGTGGCTAACAACAGCAGGAAAATACAAAACAAACGTCAACCAAAACCACAGTGGGCAAACAACAGCAGGAAAATACAAAACAAACGTCAACCAAAACCACAGTGGGCAAACAACAGCAGGAAAATACAAAACAAACGTCAACCAAAACCACAGTGGGCAAACAATAGCAGGAAAATACAAAACAAACGTCAACCAAAACCACAGTGGGCAAACAACAGCAGGAAAATACAAAACAAACGTCAACCAAAACCACAGTGGGCAAACAACAGCAGGAAAATACAAAACAAACGTCAACCAAAACCACAGTGGGCAAACAACAGCAGGAAAATACAAAACAAAAGTCAACCAAAACCACAACGGGCAAACAACAGCAGGAAAATACAAAACAAACGTCAACCAAAACTTTCTAAAAAATCTAGGTCGAATCCCAAATTAAGATGAAATCAGACGCACATGAAAAATGGCATGCAAAAACGGTTTTAGTATCACTTTTGGATGATTCCTGTTACTAATAATCTTTAATATCTTTCAACACTGAATACCGTTTTATTGTCCAAATAAAAAATATGCACCGACAAGGTGAATAGCTCTCAAATGTACCCTTGGTTGTATACTTTCTTTGTGAGTGGTCTTGTCTACAGCTAGGTGGTTAGAGCCCTTTTGCTTCCTCTTGAATATCGTTTCATTTGCGATATGAATAAACTAAAGACCAAGGAACATAACTACTTAGGAATAAGAAAGTTGTGATTCAAAAGTTGAAATCGTCACGTTTGTCATCAAGGCAACAATTGCTCTTCAAAGATAAATATGAAGCAGAAATAACGTTTTCGGTGGTTTCTTTCACTTCTAGTTCATATGGACAGACTGTGCTTAGATTATCTGTAGCAGTTGGATTATCAATTGAGGTGACGTCATCAATGTATATGTATGTAAAATTGAGTTGAAGGGCCTGATGGGTTTTTTTTTTCTAGTATATTATTAAAGACGAAGGACAGAATCGGGATCATATGAATATAGAAAAATATCAGCAAGAAATGGGGCATATTTGGTTCCCATTGGAATTCCCACAATTTGCTGAAAAACAAATTCCTCAAAACACTATGTACACAGATCAGAAAGCCCAACGTTCTGATTACATCTTCCCTGTTTATTTATTATTATAATAACAATTTTCCCTCACAAAATAAGTTTTATCGGAATAAACAACAAGGTATATGTACATAAATTTGCGGTATTTTAATGAGTTTGTCCTAATTTTGTTGAATTTGTTACTGTTTAAGGTAAATCCATTATATATGCTGTCTTTAGTTTGATGTTTCCATGGTTTTTTTTTGGTTTTTTTTGCGAGTCCTTAAGTGTCGCTTTCCTTCCATGGTAAATACCGTCTATTATATTGTTTTCCATCGTGATGGAAACTTTGTTTCCTCCTTGTTTTCAATTTATTGTCTTACTTCCTTACCTATGAAGAATCCCAGAGTGATGGCAAACAGCATGATTGACCAGAACTGTGTACAAAGGGGGAGTAACCCACAAGCAAGGGCACACAGTCCTATCCCTATGTTACATATACATAGAGGGGATACTATCTTGGTATAAGCTAGAAGTCCCGCCGACAACCGTCCAAGGGTATTGACTATTCCTGAAAATAAAGGGAATATGATCATACAATCTTGGCTAAAATCTTTAAAAATTTCAACATTCATGAAGCTTAAATCTTATTACCTATGTAATAAAATTGCTTCTAGTTCAATCAATCAAACAATCATTTATTTCAAGAGGTTATATTTCATTGATAGAGCAGGCACAAACTTTTTGTAGGGTCTGACCAGAAGTGTATGCTAGGTCTAGTACTATGTTTATTAAGGGACGAAAAAAAGGCATGACTTCTTAGACATACCAAAAACAGCTAATACGACAGAGATTTGATGCCTACTGACGCCGACACTCTCTCCGTATTCTGCCAGGAACACCATTGGTATATTCTGAGCCATCTGGGTCAATACGGCGCCTACACCTAGCAATATGAACGCTTTGTTCCTCCATAGAGGAGGCATAACATCTGAATCAACAGAAATATCGTCAGATGAGTTGCTTTGATGATCAAAATCAGAGGGTAAAGCTCCGTTTGCTTTTTCTGACAGATGACTATACCCTGAATGTGTGAAGACTTCTTTCAGAGATCGTATGCTAGATTTGGAAAAAGGTTCTTCTGATATTTTAGACTTTGCTTTAACATCCATTCGACCATAGGAAAACTCATCGTGGTTTGAGTGTGTAATAATACAGTGTAAGGAATGATACGATGAGGCGGCTTCCAATGGTAATGCTGATTTACCTATGACGAGAGGGAGACTCGTGTGGCTGGAAGAATTAGCTGTGTGAATGAGGGGGAAATTTAAGGTTGTTCCCTTGTCTTTCGATTTGTCGATGGTATCATATTTGGTCAGATCATCGCAATGTTCTTGAGATGTATTATGGGTAACGACTGGTTTCATCAGCGCAATAGGAACACATAGTTGTATCATGACGGCGGCAGATATCAGCATTGTTCCTCTCCAGCCATACTCGTCCAGTGAGTACTCCGTCAGTAGTGCGATCGCCATGATTCCAACACCGGATCCAGAACATATGATACCTTGTGCAATACTTAACTTCCGCTTAAAATAAGAGCATACGATGACATTTGCTGGCAAGTACAGAAGACCGACACCAACGCCTATTGATAATGATAAAAATATGATGAAAATCAGCAGGGTCAGTCATCAATGCAAAAATGGTAAAAGTGCAACGCCTCAGAAGTTACTACTATACGGTATCGTCGTATAAACTTTAACTTATTTCGACTGACATTATTATACCAAAAAGATCTCGTTTAAGTTATTTTTTTAATATACATGTGAAATTAGTCATACCTGCAATCATACCGTATGTGACCAACATTGACCAAACATCTGTAGCAAAGAAGCTGAGAACAAACCCAATAGTAGCCAGACAAGAACCAGTGAATGCTACGGGGCGACATCCAAACTTCAGTATGAGGACACTGGTGGCAATACCTAAGATTTAAATTGAAATATTGAATTAAACATACAGAGAGCTTTCCTATGCGAAAATCTTGTCTGAAAACCGAGCTTCACAGGCTTGAAATCATCTTTCCTCAATGATGATTTAATCGCCACTAACTTTTTAAATTTTGATTGAAAAGATTTTAAACTTACCCATTAGTAGAAAACAGCCAATGAGAGCTGACCCTATCATTGACGTCAGCGCTGGTGGTGATTCCAGGGAATCAATGAGGCTTGGATATATTAAACCAAAAGATCCTACTAGACCGTCAATCACAAAGGCACAGAGGAAAGAGCATAGTACAATTACCCATCCATAACCTCCGTCTGGAACTCTGGGTAATTCTTGAATTTCGGCTGATTCTGGAACTCTGGGTGATTCTTGAGTTGCGCGGGAATCCGACTCCATAATTCAAACAGCTCTAGTGGGTACTGCAATAATTTGACGTGAAAAGAATCTGCTCAAATCATGCCGAAATCTGAAATAGTGAGGATATCTAACTTAGCCAAAACCTCTTCAAAAACACGATTAAAAGATTCGAAATTTTATTAATCAAATACTTCTGATTTAACATATTTAATTTACATTAGACTTGAGAGTAGAGTGTTCAAGTATTTGAATTTGATTATGATCACGTTGTCTTTTCTCTAGTCCTTGTACAAATAGGTCATACTAAGTTCAAGATCAAAATTCAATGAGCATCCTTAGTCATACTGCTCATCTCCATGAGCTGTCATTGAGGATAACTTTCACTATGAATATTGCATATATATCTCGTGAATATCAATAAACAGTCAATAAGTCTCTCCACAAGTTTCAATACTAGTATATTGAAAAAATAACAAACGCCGAATTAAAACTCAACCGGTTGAGTTTTAATTCGGCGTTTGTTATTTTTTCAATATCTCGTGAATATATATATATTTAAAGAATTTTCGCTCAGAAAGTGGACATTTGAGCTATCTTCGTGTTTAAATGCGATAATGTGTACCTAAGTGTTGTGTAAGGATAGATTTCTAATTCTACACCAATTCAAAATGTGAACGACCATAATAAATTTGTGCATTCCCCAAAAGTGACACCTGAATAACTATTGTTACCCTACATTTCAATACAATGAAGAAAACGAATTAATCGAAATAAATCATGTCAATTAAGCATATAGACCTACTGTCCTTTCCGAATTATCACTCGATAAATAGTATAAAAGTCAAAAAGGGATAATATACAGTTAAAACCATACAAAATTTTACCTCAACTTTCTCAGTTTCTTATTCGTGAAATCCACTTTACACACTTCATATCTTACCCTGTATGCATCTATAATCAACGTTGTACTTTATGATAGATAATGCTAACTAAATGCATGCTAGTAAGCATGTTCGATTCTTCCAACACGGGGATACCATAGTGATAGACACAGCATATACACGTTTAAGAGGCAATATACATTTTTACAATTATCTTTACGCACATATACATCATATGGGCTACATTCCCTTTAACATGTTCTAGATCGATAAAAGCTATCATTGATTTTCCACATCTTAACAAACAATTTCACTTTGAAAGTTTGAGTTGTAAAGATTAATAGTAAGAACTACATGAAATCTTATCTTAAAATTTGTACAGTAAATTTTAACGTCTTTCAGACTTTAACTTCTACCCAATGAAAACCGACCTCCCAATGAAAAAAGTCTTCATGCTTCCTTCATGACAGCATCTAGACTACACCCTTAAATCATTTAAGGAATCGAGGGTAGGGAATCTGAATACACTATAGGTAGTGTCATCTTGGAATGTCTACCTCTATATATATACATTCCCTTGAACTACCCGCACAATACTTACCTTTAATGAATAATCAATAACACTAATTGGGTATCCCCATCTGTCCGTTACCTTAACCGGTAACCTTCAACCCGCTTGTCCATGTGATTTAAACATGCAAATTGAAGTAAATGGCCATATCATATAATGTGCAAATGAATGTGTTTTAACATGCACTTTATTTGACATGTAGTCATCGATGTAAATCCGGAAATGCAGAAGTGCGTGCAATCGTTACGGTCTGATCTTTCGCACAAAAGCGAACAAATTCGTCTGGGTAAAAGGAAGAAAGGAATAAGGGAGGTAAGGGGGGGGGGAGAGGGTACGGAAATATCCAATATAGCCGCATGTCCGACTCTGTGCCTATCTGATGAGGCCGGGGGGGGGGGGGATAAGTAATACTAAAGCTTCAGTATTAGTTGAGATAGGAATGGGCCGACTCGTGTCCATCTAGGCAAGGTTCAGATGAGCTACATCTTGTATCATTAAGCCGTCAGATTTGTCGTTAATTTGTCTGAAATTTACATTTTTCGATTTCTAATTGATTTTAATATATAACTGAGATTAACTTAAAAGGAACGAAATAAGTAAGTTTTTTTTAATACCACACGGGCTTCTGACGGAAGTAAACGCTGTACAGGGAAATGTTAAGAAGTAACTGTTAATAAATACAACCAATGGGGTTTTCCCCTTTGATGTTGATCCATCGTGGGTAATATCAATAATAAGACATTAGTGTTTTCCTATTATCATGGTGATCCTTTTTTAAGTTCTGAGATCTTATAAAATGTTCAATTATCAAAATAATCTCTCTAAATTTCTGGATAAATACTACACAATTTCAGACCTGCATTTTTTCCTATTATAGTGATATGAAATAAATTTTGCTTAGTGGGAAGAAATAAAATACAGACATAATATAACTAGAAAGGTTTAACATGTTACATGTCCTAAATACGCCAAGATAGAGAATAGTAAAAATAAAAGGAACTCTTGCTTGATGATGCCGAAGAGAATTTTATCATAATTAACTCTTGTAGATGTTCCATACAAATTACAAATGGTATGAAGTAATGTCACCTTGTAAATCACCTTGATTTTAAAGATAAAACCTAAGCAACGCAAAGCGTAGCATCCCCTCGCACGGAAGGCAAATCAATGTGCTTTCTAGGCTGTATACAAAGAACATAAATAATGTCCATCCTCAGATCTAGTCATTAGCAATAAGTGTATGAAGTTTGGTTAAGACCTGATTAAATCTGTGCCCTCTAGGCAAGGATTTTGACTGTTTTAAATCCTTGACCTTTCACCTATGACTTTAAAAATCGATAGGATTCTTCCTCTTGTCATAAAATATTAGTGTATGAAGTTTAGTTAAGATCCAATCAAAACTGTACCTTCAAGGCTACATACAAGGATTTTGACCTTTTCCAATCTATGACCTTGACCTATGACCTTGAAAATTGATAGGATTCTTTCTCTTGTCATAAGCAATCAGTGTATGGAGTTTGGTGAAGATCCAATCAAAACTTACCTCACGGCTGTATAAAAGAATTTTGACCATTTCCAATCTTTACCTACGACCTTGAACATCAATAGAGTTCTTCCTCTTGACATGAGCAATCAGTGTACGAAGTTTGGTTAAGATTCAATTAAAACTGCACCCTCTAGGCTGTCCACAAGTATTTTGATCTTTTCCAACCTGTGACCTTGGTCTTTGACCTATGACCTTGAAAATCAATAGGATTCTTCCTCGTCATAAACAATCAGTGAACGGCTGCGTTACTATATCCCCCTGCAACTATGGTGCAAGGGGATAAAAAGATGACGGAAGTGTGCCAAGCTGCAAAATTTTATTCATAAAGAACAAATCCATGAATTTTCATAATAGATGGAATAAACACTCTGATATCACATTCAATCCAAAATAAACAGGGCACATCTTTGACTGATGGGAAACAAATCTCTGCAGTTTATGACGATGATAGGTGCAATACATAATTTGTTTTAATCTGGAAACCATTTACAAACAACAATGTCTGGTGACCTTGGCTTCTGACACTAAAGTCATATCTTTGTATATATGATCCACATGGAGCAAAATGACATTTCAGGATAACTGCTTCACATTATGATCCGAAAAACATTTTCAAACAATATCTAGTGACCTTGAAACCTAAAATGATTAAGGCTTATAGGGAATAAGATCAACATATCTCTAATGACCTTTAACTTACAGGCTGGACACATTGTTGAAGCTGACCAGATGCCCATCAACATCAAAAGCAGAGTTTTGCAACTTTATCAGCTAAAAATTATCAGTCTGAATTTGTCTAAATAGGTTGTAAATGTAAAGGTAAAGGTAGGGTTTATAGTCTCGTTCGCCTGAGCCTCACGCGACTTCTACAATCACCTCCGTGGCGAGACCTGTACAATCAAGTGCATTCTCAACTCCCTTGGGAGTATACAAGCAGAGCTGCCGTTTAGGCGCTAAGGCTTTTCATTCACATTACAAGCTCGTCTCGTGTGCCAGGTACCCGGTTTGCTCCTGGGTGGAGAGAGTGCAACGTAGTGTGAAGTAACTTGCCCAAGGTTACAATGGTTTGCAATTATCGGCGACGGTGAGATTCGAAACCAGGACCTATGGATTCGCAGTCCACCGCGCTAACCACTACGCTACCAGCACTACAAGGTATTACAAATAAGACAGAAAGACAGACTGACAAACCATAGGATGACTTAGTTCTAGTACATCTTTGTTGAGAAGAAGATTAAGAAATTCTTCAATCAGGAAACATCTGTAGATAATGATGTTAGTGTCTACTACATGTACAGAACACTTTCGTATTATTATTACAAATGTATGTGCATCTTGAAGATATGATTAAGTATTATATATAACAAATGAGTTATGGTAAGCATATTTTTTATTATAGTTTTAAATATTTTCTGGATGTAAGCCATAAACATATGACTTGCTAAGAGGAGAAAACCATTCTTATTCATAAGAGCACGATTTGACATTACCATAAATAAATCCTTCCAAGAGGAAGTACCTCTTCAAAGTCATTGTAACAAAGTTTGATATTGTTGCCACCTATAGGTCATCAAATATATGACTTTCCAAGAGGGGGTAACTCTTGATAATCATTAGAGCACAGTTAGATATTCATATTAGCACAAATTAACTTTGTGTCACTTATAAATCATCTATGACTTCTTTACAGCGTAGGTTGATATCGATGCACATGCAAGCCTTTTCAAGAAAGTAAAGTAACTCCTTAAATTAATTCCATCACAGTTAAGTATCACTGCCACCTAGGCCATCAATATATGACTTTCTAAGAGGAGGTAACTCTTCATACAGCTCCATTCCAAAGTCCAAATCTTTGTTGTAAAGTTTATAAAACAATAGATGCCTCCTTAGCTCCTGGAAAATACAAAGTCTGACAATAAAGCAACGTCCTTTAACTTTCTGATAAGTATCTAATACAAAACATAGTATGAAATTATCAGCAAACTTGAAACATATACCTACATGAATAACTGACCTTCTACATGTATATGTATGCGTGGTATGATTTACAACAAATTTATTTGCCAGTATGTATGGTGTATTATAGGAAATTAAAAAAAAATATGAATAAAGCTTGTTTTCAAGTCAAAGTAAAACCAGTTAAAGTAGATGTAGCAAATTTTTAAAGTGATGATATGATACAGAACTTTGGGCATGCTCATTTGAGAAACTGAATCCTTAGAGGAGACAAATAGATCAAATCTGATACTGTAAATGTTGTTATTTTCCCAGGGAACATTTCAGCTTCCAAAAAAATTGTTAACATCTGACAAGATCAAACAGAGAGATCATACAAATACAATCTTACAGAAAGACATGACATAGAGCTACAATGATCTGTAAATAATAAACAATCAAGTCCATAAATTTTACATGTACTACATACCTGATGAGGACACTTGATGGATTGTTTGACCATAAGCCGTCTTAGTCTACCATTCCTCTGATCCTGGTTGTACATGAAGCGGTTAACGTGATGTACGGCTATGAGGTACATTAATGGACTCCACATAGATCTGACGGTCTGGGATAGTAAACCTTGGAAGTATAACCTGACAAGCTCTACGTCTGTCTCCTCTGGCTCAAGGTAGGCCTGGATCGGTATCAGAGACTGAAATATGTATGTAATATGAATATTATTCTTGTATTCATACTCTTGGTTAATTTCACATTTCTTCTGTATCAAGTTAAAGTATAATTCTTATATTATAGGTTTTAATATTGAGTAATAAGAGAGATAATACATAAAATTGTTTCAGTTTTACATTTTCTGCTATTATACCATGCAAAGTTAAAAAAATTTGACTGATTTTGTTCTGAGAGGAAAATGCTTAAACACGTAAAGGAATTGAGCAAAATTGGATGTATTTTTACCTCTTTCAGGGGCAGATGTAGAATTCTTAGTATCCCATAATGCTCTGTCCAGATGGCTTTACGTAGCTGAAGGTTATGCCTCTGTTGTAACGGAATCATGACATAACAACCGAACAGAGAATCTCCGAACGACACAGCCTCGTACTGCTGGAGAAAAGCTACATATCTGTCAATAGAAAATATTGTTGCAAGCTGTAAAATGTACACATATATTAGTTATATTTTTTGTTGAAAATTGTGTGCTTAAGATTGATCTTTGTTCTTGACAATCACGTGTGTTTTCTTACTAAGTTGACGCGATGCATAGAAATTTTTTTTTTTAATTTTATCAAGATTGTTTAAAAAGCTAGAGATCAATTTTGTATAACAATGAAACTTCTATATACATCGCTCCACAAGATTTAACAAGTTCAACTGCAGAGCTTGTAATGAAAGTTTATAATAAAACAAAGTTATTCACAAGTCATAGAATGATATTTACAAGTCATAGAATGAGACGAGTCCAGGGATTTCCTCTTCAAAGTCCATCTTGTCCAGGAGCTTCATTGATGTGTATTCCCTCAGCAAAGCTGCCAGGTAACAGTATACAGTACGGTCCAAAAACAGGTCATTCCCTGTAATAGTCATTACAACAAACCTACAGTACAGTCCAAAAAACAAGTCATTACCTACAGTATATAAACTTAAATAAAGGGGTTGAGATTTCATAAGTGCAACTTGTATATATGTGTAATTGTATTCTGAAACCCTAATGTGACGTCATCATTCACTGTGTTTGAGACCATTTGTGCTACAAGATACACATGGGCAGTGAACTAGTAAAGTTTACATTGCCAGATTACATTTCAGATGCAACTTCAAGATATTTCATCCACATTATACTTTTAATTAGAAAAAAAGTGTGTAATCAATTCAAAAGTTTCCATTTCAAAATAAAGGACTAGGTGCGCTTACCCCTTAAATCGGCCCTATAATTTCGACGAAAAATGCTTTTGATGAAAGAACTATTAATTATAACTTTTTGCAATGTTGAATGTTTGAGAAAATACTGCGTCATATTTTTTAGCCCTCGTAACGTCACGCGCGTGATGTATGACGTCATGTTCTGACGTCATTTGCCCTGAATGATGCGAAACAAAGGAAAATTATCGTATTTTACATACAAATCTTCAAAATTCATCTGTGATCCAGGCCTCGCCCACAGTATTTTTTATGCAAATTAAAAGGCCATTTAGAAATCCATTGAATTGGTACAAAAATTATCATGGGCAAGGCCTGGATCGATAGTTAATTTCATAAATTTCTATCGAAATTTCGCTCATTTATTGATATTTTCAATGATTTCAACGTTTTTAGCGACGTACGTATTATTCAGTATAGGACTGTGAAGTCAAAGTAAGCTTTCCTGATATGGATTCACCATACATTTGACATTTTAAAAACTAGATTATTATGGATATATGAACAACTTTGAAAATAGGGCCGATATGGCAGGTTACCGCACCTACTTTTTTACTGAACTTTTACTCCTTTTGAATTTAACCTATTCAAATCGTATATTTTTTACAAGCACACATATCGGGCCTCAAAAGAAATGTCAACAACAGTTACATGTGGTTAAACTTATAATTTGAAGTACTTGTACAAGTTACATGTAGGGAATCTCAACCTCTCTATAAAGAAAATGCTAATGAAGTCAAATTTAAGATGCTTTTCTGCAGTGATTGTAAACCAACATTGAACAACTGTCTAGAAATTTTTATTTCAGCATTATTTCCCTTAAGTTTTTAAGAATAATTTAATGAAATAAAAACCTGTGAGGAAGGTACACATAATCCTGGAGATTTTGAGAGTAGGTGATATACTGGACATGTACTGAGACTGGCTCCTCTCTAACAGGTATATCCACTTCAGTACACTGGTCACTGTACCTAACTCTGATGTAGATAAGGCACTCTGTATGTCAGCTCCTCTGAAAATAATCAAATTCTGTATTGAATGAGTGATGTACTGGACATGTACTGGTGCTGGCTCCTCTCTAACAGGTATATCCACTTCAGTACACTGGTCACTGTACCTAACTCTGATTTAGATAAGGCACTCTGTACGTCAGCTCCTTTGAAAATATCAAACTCTGTACTGAATAAGTGATATACTGAACATGTACTGAATAAGTGATGTACTGGACATGTACTGAATAAATGATGAACTTGACATGTACTGAGGCTTGCTCCTCTCTAATAGGTATATCCACTAAAGTACGTTGGTCACTTAAACTAACTCTAATGTAGATAAACAAGAGGTCAACAGGGGCCAGAATGCTCACCTGGTTTGCAGACAAAAATGATAGTGGACTACTGTGAAATCATTATATTTCATGGGGGCTCAATTTTTGTGGTTTTTGTAGATAGCTGCATCCATGAATTTACATCCCAAGAAATTGAAAGAACTTTTAACAACAAAACAAGATGCATATTTTACAGGCAATTGACGTATGATTAACATCTACCGTGGACACATTCATTACTTTTAATTGGGCCCCCACGAAAATAAATGATTTCACAGTATTTGGTCAAGCCCTTGAGTACTTGCTTCCTGTAAGATTTTGAGAAATTCTGTGCATCAGTTTTGGAGATGTGCAGCGGTTGCAGAGGAGAAGTCAAAAATGCCTCAGCCAATCAGAGCCCTTGGCAGACATTTGTTGAATGATTGGCACAAGAAACACAAACTTGTTAGAGGACATTCAGTGCTTGTTTCTGGTAAAGTTACTTGAAATTCTGTGTGGTGGATTCAGAGAAGACTAAAACGTGTCAGCTAATCAGAGCCCTTGGCAGTCATATTTGTTGTCCAATTGGCAAAAAAAAAACACAAACTTGGTAGACCTTGAGTACTTGCTTACTGTAAGGTTTTGTGAAATTCTGTGCAGCAGTTGCAGAAGAGAAGTCGAAAATGTATCATAAAATTGGAGCCTTTGGCGGCCATATTTGTTGACAAATCAGCACGCAAAAACACCACTTCAGACCTTGAGTACTTGCTTCCTGTAAGGTTTCGTGAAATTCTGTGCAGCAATTGCAGGGTAGAAGTCATCAGCCAATCAGAATCCTCAGCGGCCATATTTGTTGACTAATCGGCAATAAAAACACAAACTTGGTAGAGGACCTCGAGTACTTGCTTCCTGTAAAGTTTGATGAAATTCTGTGCAGTGGTTCTGAAGAAGAAGTCAACGCCAACGGATGGGCTACAGACAATGACAATAGCTCACTTCAGCTTTGCTCAGATACTATTACATCACAACATTGTCAGGGGAACGAATCATTTTAAAGAAGAAATATGATAATATTAATACTTACACCAAACTAAATCGGTTATATAAATCTATAAGAGGCATGAAGATCCAGTCCTGGGGCAGCAGGTTCTCCTCTGTATAGGGTGTGGTCAAACTCTCTGTGTCAAAAGGATGGAGCAAGATCCTCTGTCTTAAATTCAAAATTATCGCTAAAATAAAAATAATGAAATTTCCCTCGTTCTTCTTTAGTTGAGGGTAAATATATCAACATGCAACATAAAACTTTTCTGTCAATTTCATTTTATACATAATTTGATCAAGAGTCATTTTTTAAAATAATGAACCTGTAAATATATGTTAGACATTATTGTAGAAAATTCAATATATATTTTTCAAATTAAAATGAAAACTTATACTTTTTCATTGAAAGTTGACTATCATTAGAAGTTCTTTTCTTCCTTACCTGGAGTGTATTGCCACCTTCTCTCTGACACTCATAGACCTTATGTAGGTGGCCCTGACCTCTGCTAGTGATGACCTTGACATGGTTACAAGCTGACCTTGGGTGAAGGTCACCTCCTCCTGAGTGGCACTCCTCAGTTTGGTGGCGTCAGATAATGTCAGCTCTTCCAGAGCCGAGCTCATGTCCTCAGGGTGAGACCTGCATTTTGGTAAAATCTGTATCTCAAATCATCTTTACCTTACTACAGAGTTAATGAATGTTGTCACATTTGCATTGATATCCTTTTAACAGATTTGATTACTAGATGGATCAGAAATTATTTGTTTCATACTGTATCTATAAATCAAGTGTGATTTTTACATCCCTGAGCCTTAGGCAACACATAAAAACATCATTTGAGATTCTTTGGACATTTTTATTGATCTCGAGTAATATGTCCGTTATGATCCAAAATGGAGCATTAATTATGTCCAATATGATCCAAAATGATCCTAAGTTTTATGTAACATGTGTCACAACATAAAAACCAGAAGTCTCTAACAAGACTGTATCTCTCCTGGTTGTTTTTTCTTTAAAACATCAATTTCCTTTCTTTTTTTTAACCAAAGACCATAGGGAGCAGGTGCTCTAACAAATTATAAGTAGCACAACAAAACAACATATCCATTAGACTGCAACTAGAATATAACTCATATAATTTATAATATCCGATATATAGTATTTCAAAAAAGAATGCCACACCCATTTTTCGAGATCCTAGGGGCCAGGGGCTTCTAGCTTAAATGAACTATCAATGACACAACTAGACCACAGACTCATCATATTGCAAAAAGAATTAAGTCTCCATCATTTATAGTGTCAGAGGAGTTGGGAGCACACTATTACATGGAGTTACATGTATATAGGAGAAAATGACCACACCCATTTTCTAAGACCCTGGGGGTACAGGGGCTCAAACAAAATAACAGGTGCACAACAAGACCACAGACCCATCATATTGCAAAAAGAATTAAGTCTCCATCATTTATAGCATCAGCGGAGTTACAATCACAAGATTACATAGTTATTTAATATAGGAGAAAATGACCACACCCATTTCTAAGACCCTGGGGGTCAGGGACGCAAACCAGATATCAGGTGCACAACTACACCACAGACCCATCATATTGCAGAAAGAATTAAGTATCCTTCATTTATAGTGTCAGCGGAGTTGCGAGCACAAGATTACATAGAGTTATATAGGATGAAAATGACCACACCCATTTTCTAAGACCCTGGGGGTCAGGGGCTCAAACAAATTATCAGGTGCACAACAAGACCACAGACCCATCATATTGCAAAAAGAATTAAGTCTCCACCATTTATAGTGTCAGAGGAGTTGCAAGCACAAGATTACATAGAGTTATATAGGAGAAAATGACCACACCCATTTTCTAAGACCCTGGGGGTCAGGGGCTCAAACAAAATATCAGGTGCACAACTACACCACAGACCCATCATATTGCAAAAAGAATTATGTCTCCATCATTTATAGTGTCAGAGGAGTTGCAAGCACAAGATTACATAGAGTTATATAGAGAAAATGACCACACCCATTTTCTAAGACCCTGGGGGTCAGGGGCTCAAACGAAATATCAGGTGCACAACTAGACCACAGACCCATCATATTGCAAAAAGAATTAAGTCTCCATCATTTATAGTGTCAGAGGAGTTGCGAGCACAAGATTACATAGATAATTTTCATAACCACGCCCACTTTCTAAGACCCTGGGGGTCAGGGGCTGAAACCGAATGTCAGGTGCACAACTAGACCACATACCAAGTAGGACGCAAAAAGAATAACTTTCTATCACCTATGGTTTGAGAGGAGTTGCGAGCACGAGAATTGTTTACGGACGGACGGACGCTGGACGAAGGGTGATGACATAGAGACAATGATGAAATGGATATCTTGTGATTGATCGATAATAATACATTTGAATAATGTCATCGGCAAAAACTGGTGTTTTTTTTACCTCCATAAATTTACGTTGAACAGGACTGTTGACAGTATGTCATGAACTATGAACTCGTTGCCATGGTGAATACGGGTCAATAAATTCAAGGTCAAGGTCTGTAACATGGTAACAGTCAGCTTTCTTTCCTCACCAATGGAGTCTGTCTGTATATTAATAGAGGTAAGCTGTGGATCATATTTTATTTTATACACATGAACATCAAACATACTAATATGGGTTCGACAGCTTATTAGCCAGTGACCTAGTCAGACATTCAGACTTAAAAAAATTCGGAGATATTTTCATCTGGGTAAATCAGGACAGTGTGATTTTAAAAATATGACATCAAAATGAAGAATTTGCCAATTACATAATGTCTTGTGTCTATGCATCTTAGGTTTAGAATAGTCATAACTCTTAATGGAATATGGACAATTGGGGGATAACATGTTTCTGTTTGAACTATTTGCAGGCATGTATTCATGTTATTTTACAGTCGCAAATTTAGTTCAGTTAGAACAGAATTTGCGACTGTAAAATCACACAATTGATGCCTGCAAACCATTAATACAAAAGACAAGTTATCCTAATTCTAGCTCAAAAACAATGAAGAAAGATTCCTTACTTACGCAACTTTAAATGATTTTAATGTTTATTTCAAGGCAAAAATGCTATGGTTTGTACAGTAGGGAATCTTTGAGTTTAATATATTAAAATGAATTAAATACTGATTAATCTGTTCATATTTTTAATCATGTGTACAATTTTTGGTTTTCATTTCCATCTAACACTTTTATCGTTTCAAGGTAGAAATAGATCATAACCTTTATATTCAGACTTACGTCTAAAGTCAAAATCTTCAAGTAGAAATACTGTAGTAAATTCTCAAACATGGTGAAGTGATTATTACGTAGACCATTGTTCCTGTACTGTGTGGCCATCTTCCTGTGATAACTACACAGATTCTCCTCTCCTACAACACACTGGACAATCTGTAATAGTTAGAGATAAAAATGTGCCATGAAATGAACTAGTCTTTATCTAAAGTAAAATATCTCAAAATGAACAAAGCAAAGAAAGCAACAATAGAATTACCTCTCTTTGTAGACCTTTATGGATATGACATATAGAATTTGCTAATCTCAGTATGGACACTGTAAACCCGATAGGTGACAATTTTTGTACGACTGGTACACAGTTATCTCCCTGTATTTGTCCTGTACCTAGGTCCGGGAGAGCAGCACTCCGCTCGTTTTTAATTTCACTTTGATCCAATAGA
Source organism: Pinctada imbricata (assembly GCA_033119305.1). Lineage (NCBI taxonomy): Eukaryota > Metazoa > Mollusca > Bivalvia > Pterioida > Pteriidae > Pinctada > Pinctada imbricata. The sequence goes on along the minus strand of VSWD01000009.1, from coordinate 5,434,440 downwards.
TTTGAATGTTGACTGAAAATAATTACACATATAAGTAAATAAAATACCAGAAGTTTCTGACATGACTGTAGCTCTTCTGGCTGTTTTGTTTTGTTCACTTAACGACAAGATTACATAGAGTTACATAAAATCACAGACCAATTATAATGCAAAAAGAATTAAGTCTCAATCATTCAAGATTACATAGAGTGATATAGGAAAAAATGACTGCACCCATTTTCTAAGACCCTGGGCATAAGGGACTCAAAACAAAATAACAGGTGCACAACTAGATCACAGACCCATCATATTGCAAAAGGAATTAAGTCTCCATCTTTTATAGAGTCAAAGGAATTGCGAGCACAAGATTACATAGAGTTATGTAGGAGGAAATGACAGGAGAAAATGACCACACCCATTTTCTAAGACCCTGAGGGTCAGGGGCTCACACAAAATATCAGGTGCACAACTAGACCACAGAGCCATCATTTTGCAAAAAAGAATTAAGTCTCAATCATTTATAGTGTCAAAGGAATTGCGAGCACAAGATTACATAGAGTTATGTCGGAGGAAATGACAGGAGAAAATGACCACGCCAATTTTCTAAGACCCTGGAGGTCAGGGGCTGAAACCAAACGTCAGGTGCACAACTAGACCACATATCAAGTATGATGCAAAAAGAGTTAACTTCCTATCTCCTGTGGTTTCAGAGGAGCACATGAACTGTTTATGGACGGACAGACGGACGGACACAGGACAACAGGGTATTGCATAAGCTCGACTGGTCTGAGACAAGTAGAGCTAATGATGACACATGTCGGTAAATAAAATATAATAACACATATTGGTAAATTAATATAATGACACATATTGGTAAATAAAATAATAAAGCCTGTGCTTGTGAAACACGAATGCCCCCGGTAGCATCTTTTTTAGTATAAACACTATTTTCAGTTAAGTACATGTTAAAGGTCAAGATCAGGGTCACTTGGTTAAAAATGTCTGGTATCGATGACAAAATCTTGTTAAAAGGAATACACATGTGAAATATCAAAGCCCTATCACTTACCATTCAAACGTTATTCCAAATGTTAAAGTTTTTGTAAAGGAGGTCAAAGGTCCAGGTCCAGGTCACGAGGTCAAAAAATTTGGTACCATTGGAAAGGTCTTGTCACAAGGAATACATATGTGCAATATGAAGGTCCTATCACTTACCATTCAAAAGTTATGCCCAATGTTAAAGTGTTTGAAAAGTAGGTCAAAGGTCGAGGTCAAGGTCACGAGGTCAAAACTTTTGGTATCAATGGAAAGGTCTTGTCAAAAGGAATACACATGTGAATTATGAAAACCTTATCACCTCCCATTCAAAAGTTATGTCCAATGTTACAGTTTTTCGGACAAACAGACAGACAAACAGACGGACAGGCCAAAAACTATATGCCCCCGAATCTTTGAATCCGGGGGCATAAAAAGGCCATACACAAAATGTAATCTCAGTTTCCATCAATTCTGGAATACTATTTTTTAAATCATACAATTAGGAGTTTCAGCTGATGGACATATTCCTAAATAATCCTCACCCTTAAACTTTGGAAGGGATAATAAACATTATATGCATAGAGTAATTTGAATTGATGGACAGATTCCTAATTACCACTCCCCCCAAACTTTGTTTCATGGAGGATATAATGAACATCTAAAGAGGACTTTTCTTCATCTGATATCTGATACTACTTTTAATCTGATATGATTTCAAACATCAAACCATTTGCTATATAACATAACATAACATAACATCTATTAATCAGAAATCTTATGACCTATCAAGTATCAAGATACATTTCAGAGTAAGAAGAGGGAATATTACATGATCTTTATTGTAATTTCAAACTGCTAATAATCTGATACTACTGATAATCTGATACTCCTCTTTATCGGATAATGTTCTTAAAAGGAGTCCTCTGTACTACAAACACTTCTTCATGTACCTTACCAGACATACATATACCTTACCTGACATACATATACCTTACCTGACATACATATACCTTACCTGACCTCACCTGACATACATATACCTTACCTGACATACATAAACCTTACCTGACATACATATACCTTACCTGACATACATACACCTTACCTGACATACATATACCTTACCTGACATACATGCACCTTAACTGACATACATATACCTTACCTGACATACATACACCTTACCTGGCATACATATACCTTACCTGACATATATATACCTTACCTGACATACATGTACCTTACCTGACATGCATGTACCTTACCTGACATACATATACATTACCTGACATACATACACCTTAACTGACATACATATACCTTTCCTGACATACATATACCTTACCTGACATACATATACCTTACCTGACATACATATACCTTTCCTGACATACATATACCTTACCTGACATACATATACCTTACCTGACATACATATACCTTACCTGACATACATACACCTTACCTGACATACATATACCTTTCCTGACATACATATACCTTACCTGACATACATATACCTTACCTGACATACATATACCTTACCTGACATACATAAACCTTACCTGACATACATACATCTTAACTGACATACATACACCTTAACTGACATACATATACCTTTCCTGACATACATATACCTTACCTGACATATATATATACCTTACCTGACAAACATATACCTTACCTGACATACATATACCTTACCTGACATACATGTACCTTACCTGACATTTACATGACAGACATACATCTTAACTGACATACATACACCTTACCTGACATTCATACACCTTAGCTGACATACATATACCTTTCCTGACATACATATACCTTACCTGACATACATATACCTTACCTGACATACATATACCTTACCTGACATACATGTACCTTACCTGACATTTACCTGACATATATATACCTTACCTGACATACATACACCTTAACTGACATACATACACCTTAACTGACATACATATACCTTTCCTGACATACATATACCTTAACTGACATACATATACCTTACCTGACATACATACACCTTACCTGACAAACATATACCTTACCTGACATACATATACCTTACCTGACATACATATACCTTACCTGACATACATGTACCTTACCTGACATTTACCTGACATACATATACCTTACCTGACATATATACATCTTAGCTGACATACATATACCTTTCCTGACATACATATACCTTACCTGACATACATATACCTTACCTGACATACATATACCTTACCTGACATACATGTACCTTACCTGACATTTACCTGACATACATATACCTTACCTGACATACATACACCTTACCTGACATACATATACCTTACCTGACATACATGTACATATACCTTACCTGACATACATATACCTTACCTGACATACATACACCTTACCTGACATACATACACCTCACCTGACATACATATACCTTATCTGACATACATATACCTTACCTGACATACATGTACCTTACCTGACATACATACACCTTACCTGACATACATATACCTTACCTGACATACATATACCTTACCTGACATACATATACCTTACCTGACATACATATACCTTACCTGACATACATATACCTTACCTGACATACATGTACCTTACCTGACATACATATACCTTACCTGACATACATATACCTTACCTGACATACATATACCTTACCTGACATACATATACCTTACCTGACATACATATACCTTACCTGACATACAAGTACCTTACCTGACATACATATACCTTACCTGACATACATATACCTTACCTGACATACATATACCTTACCTGATATACATATACCTTACCTGACATACATATAGTTATTACCTTACCTGACATACATATACCTTACCTGACATACATACACCTTACCTGACATACATACACCTTACCTGACATACATATACCTTACCTGACATACATATACCTTACCTGACATACATATACCTTACCTGACATACATAAACCTTACCTGACATACATATACTTATTACCTTAACTGACATACATGTACCTTACCTGACATACATATACCTTACCTGACATACATATACCTTACCTGACATACATATACCTTACCTGACATACATATACTTATTACCTTACCTGACATACTGGAACGTTGTCTGTATTCCCATTGTCTTTAAACTAGGAAATAGAATATTCCTTGTAAAGGCCTTTATTATAGGTAATATGGATACTGGATTGAGGGATTTCTATCAAAGAAAAGATAAAATAAAAGTAAACTAACATCTCAATAAACTAACATAGCTAGGTCTTCTTCGAAGAATAAAACAGAATATAACCAACTTTACCTTCATTATTTTCCTGTATCTTTGATGTGACAGGGAAGGAGAAGGATGTTGAACCAAAACATACATAAGCTTACAACCAAAACATTAATAATAAAATCTTTAATACATGAAGGTAACTCATTTATCTATGGGCTATTCTTCCATAACATTCACATTTTTAATCATCAGAATAATAGATTTTTTCTTCATAATTTTCATAATTAAGCAATAATATTTTTTTCATAATTAAACAAAGAATAATCAAAATATACAAACAGAAAAAACTAATGAATTAATATACAAACAGACCTGGGAGGATAAAGCTGTGAAGTAGGATGACATGAAATTTACACAGGCAACCACAAGGTCAAGGTCATACCTCTGTAAATAAGAACATAATAATGATTATATATATATATATATATGACATGAAATTTACACAGGCAACCACAAGGTCAAGGTCATACCTCTGTAAATAAAAACATAATAATGATTATATATATATGACATGAAATTTACACAGGCAACCACAAGGTCAAGGTCATACCTCTGTAAATAAAAACATAATAACATATATATATATATGACATGACATTTACACAGGCAACAACAAGGTCAAGGTCATACCTGTGTAAATAAGAACATAACAGATTGAAAGTATAGCAGAAGAATAGAATTAAGTATCCCTGCAATTTTAGAGAAAGGAAGCATTGAAAGAAAATGGCAAAACCGGTGATTAACGAAAATTATAAATTACATGTACCTTAAATTGATAATTCTGTCCAGTAAACTGCAAAAGTGTCTCTGTCACCTTTGACATAAGCTGACCTAATTCTGCAACATGACCCCAATTCAAAGTTGAACTTCTTATTTCCTCTTCTGATACTGAACTATCTGTACTTCTGAAAAGATTTACATGGAAAAGTAAATTACATGTATCAATCAAATCGTAATAGAACTTGCATATATATATGTAACTACAGAAACAGATGTCCAAATGGAATAAGGGATGTACTGTCCCTTCAACTGGATCTAAACATGTTTTGGTGTCGTAGCTGCTAGTACCTTTTTTGTGCTATCTGTAACTACAGATACATGTATACTTGAAAGAGAGAAGTATTTATTCACTAACCTGTCCATATTAAATGTACCCATTCTTCTGTTGCTTGTTGAGCTTGCTACCATGACAACCATCTCTATGGCGCCCACCATAGCAACAAGGTTATGAATGACAACATCTGTAGGATCGTGGGATATAATATGTTGAATGTTGTTAATTTTGGAGAGGACAGAAGTGAACATATCACTGAAAATAGAATAAAGAGTATGACCTTGAATGTGTGATAGGAAAATCATAATTCACTATTTCAAAAGACATGATTTTACAAAAACTGATACATAAATTAACATAAAATGACACCATGTTGTGATGAGTAAGCATTTCCCTCTTTAATTTCCATGTGAGCACATAATGTCATTGTGGAACATACAAAGAAAAATATTTCCAACTACAATACAATACAATACAAATTTATTTATTCCAAATTAGGGCCCATCTAAGCATAACACATAACAATTATGATTGGATACATTTACATATACAATACACAAATATTACGAAAAAAGACAAATGCATATATATAATGTCAGTTATACCGTACACATCAAGAAAAATGTTGATTATACATTTGTTACATATTTATCATTTAATGATGCAAGCTAAAGTAATTTGTGGAACATTTGCTATTTGCTATTTATATGAGACTAGTAAACATTACAACAATTGTTGGACACAATGCAAGGGACACCAATTAGTAACAAAATACTTTACATGTGTCCCATGCAAAGTGTCCAACATTAGTGTATTCATTCTATATTATGCAAAATCAAGGTTCCAATATACAGTTTTAGTTTCGTATTCGAAGAAATGGCCAGGGACGATTTTTTTATTTCTAAGTGTTGAGACTTGAATTTTTTGTAGTAGGCACAGTTAATGAAAAAACTTGGAATTTTGGGGTTTATATGAGTTTGGAAGGATGAAAAAAAGAGAACTGGACATCAATTTTAGCCATTGGTCAATATAGTAAACAGCGATAGGAGACAAAGGCGAAGCAAGTACCGCGCCTCCTTGGCTCCTGATGCCGGTAGTGCTGGAGGGGTGTTTGGCACTCTTCCGGATATATCTGAAAATCCAGATATTGAGAATTCAAATAATTTTTCATGATAAAAGCTACTGATGTTCTCTTTCAATTCAGCATTAAATGATGTAGATAATATTTTGAGAACAATGCTGTATTGACCTCACTATTTGGGCTACTGCATTCATTGAACGCATGCGCTCGACTCCCATTTTCACATCGTTCGATACTGATTAAGGATTAAACGGTAAATCTGGATGCAATGATTTTCACATGTTTTGTAGGTCTAGATGTATTGATTGTACTAAGGTCTGGTTCATAAAGTTATGTAGACTACTTTAAAAGTCTAATGACTCCAACTTTAGCATGACACGCATACTTTTTGCGCTTTCAGAGCAGTGTGCGAAAACTGTATATTGGAACCCAATTACATGTATATATTAGTTAGATCAAGATTCATTTCAGAGACTGACCACAGTGCAGGGGACACCTAGGGACATTGCCCAAGTAACATTGTACATAATTCCCACGCAAGGTGGTCAGTGTTTTTAGGTGGTAAATAATCAATATAATTACTTAATCTTCAGAAAGAAATTCACATAGTAGTCGCAAAACTACAGCATCAAGAGAATGTGACGTTCAGATGCCTTAGAATAGAATGCATGTACCTATTAGATTATGTTGTAGATCTTTACACTACAGTTTGATAAACATGTGTATACAATGTACTTTACATATACTGAAAAACAGAAAATTATCAAATCATTGCAAGGAATGCATGTGTTGCCTGCAAAACATAGTGACACTTAGGAATCACTTTTATATAGGGTGTGACATCCAAGTGTGACAGACAGACGGAAAATGAACAAAGTGATCCCTAAGTGTCGCTATGCTTCGCAGACGACACAAAAACTAGGCTTTTCATAAAGACATACTTTCATATAGAATACAACTTTATAAAGTAGCAAAGGCTCAGAATTTAAACCACATACATGTTTATAAATGATACTAACATAAATAGTGTGTCGCATAGTCCATAGCTCAGAAACACTCTCCACGCCCTAAAACTCTCTGTCTGTAACTGATAGGCCTCTCCCTCAGGTAACTGTAGATCTCTGTAATACAAATAATACCAACATAAACAGTGTGTCACACAGTCCATAGCTCAGAAACAACCTCCACGCCCTAAAACTCTCTGTATGTAACCGATAGGCCTCTCCCTCAGGTAACTGTAGATCTCTGTATAATGTATAACAGGTAAATACAAATGTAATTCAATAACAGATAAATGAAAAACATGAACTTTCCTAAATAATATCATCAATCATTTAAAAGAACAACTAGATACTTAAACTGCAAAAAAAATAAGGATAACCTGAGCTGCGGACAAAGGGCAAAAAGTAGACAATTTGATAGAGGACCTTGACAGCTTGAGTACTAGCTTCCAGTAAAGTTTCGTGAAATTCTATGCAGCAGATTCAGAGAAGTTGAAAATGCTTTAGCCAACCAGAGCCCTCAGCAACAATATTGTAGACCAATTGGCACAAAAAACACAAGTTTTGTCGAGGACAATGAGTTCTTACCTCCTAAAAAGGCAAACTTGGTAGAGGACCTTGAGTACTTGCTTCCAGTAAGGTTTCGTGAAATTCTTTGCAGCAGTTGCAGAGATGTTGAAAATGCATCAGCCAATCAAAGCCAATATTTGTTGACTGATCGGCACAAAAAAACACAAACTTGGTAGAGGACCTTGATTACATGCTTTCTGTAGGGTCTCATGAAATTCTGTGCAGCAGTTGCAGGGGAGATGTAAAAAATGTTAAAAGTTAACGACAGACAATGGATTGAAAGACGATGGCTTCCCTCAGGTGAGCTAAAAAAAAGTCAAATTTGTAACATCCGAAAGCGATTTCTAATATACATGTACAATTATGGACTTTTCACTCAGTGTTTATGATGTGATATTGACTTACTTATAATGAAAATATTGACTGAGGCGAAGGTCAATATTTTAATAGCAAGTCAATATCAAATCATATACAGTATACTGAGTTAATATCATATATGATTCACTATAAATAATGACGCCATTTGCAGAAGTTATTGGGACTTATCCCGGTCTATTTATAAGCTGTGGTATACAGTGACTTATTCAGGAGCGTCGATGACATTATCAGCCAATCAAAGAGTCGCTATTTATACTTTATAGAATAATAATAATTATAGACATCCATTGACCAATAAGCATGTATCTAGGTGGCTATTAAAACTTGACAAGAGTAGATTTCTTTTTTTTTTTTTTTCAGATTTCAATGACTATGTGGTAGAGTGATAAATTTCACTCCGTATGCCATTATATATTATTGTCATATTTATTGTTTGTATATAAATCATTATCATGTGAATTAAATCATTTCATAATATTATAGATCGTATATTGCGCGCCGATTTTAAGTTCCGGAAACCAATTAAATCCGTACGTACGTATTCCTGCCGTACTCTTTTTATCCAATTCTACCCCTAGGCCAAGTTTAAACAAAGTTGGTTGAAAGGTTTTCTTTTATTGTTTCGTTTGAATTTCCCTTTTCTTTCTTTTTTGTGTCCTAAATGACCATTGGTCTTTCTCAGCTTTTCGCGCTGGAAAGCGCATACCCCCGACCACACAAAGGCAATTATCACATAGCACTCATAGAGTTCAGACATGTCAAACCAGATTTCATATATTATACTTACCTGAACATACAACTTATTCATGATGACTTGACCAGGACTGTAAGTTTACCTTACTTACTTTCTTCCTAATTTTATTCATTCTAATTAATCGTTTCTATAACTTACATTTTGCGTAATTTTCTCATTCTTACGATTGAGTCAGAGAGAAAGAGTATTTGTCTATTTCGGTTATCGCATTGTAAATATTTCATTCATCGAGTACATTTTCTGTTTAACGTACTCAACCTTGTATATTTTGTATAATTTTGTGTTACGCACAGAATAGTGAAAATCATATTTTATTTCTTAAAGGTACGCTAATACATTGTGCCAGTTATATAACGCCGATTGGTTGGACCTTGATCCACAATCAGGTATTGCTTACTTCACAAGTATCAATTATGAATTCTTAATATATTTGTGTGAATTTTCATAATGTCACATCCTTGAAATATTGTTTTTATCAAACTCCCTAAATGTACTTTGTCAACAAGAGAGATAACTCTTTCATGTAACATTTTGTTTTATTGGCGACGTAATAATGTATAAATTCATATTCTAATGTTTCCATTTAAATTTCATTTCAAGTTCCTTATACTATTGTTATCATATTTCAGGGTCATCGATATTTGTCATCTTTAGATACTTAATGTCTTATTGGATCACGATGCATATATTACTGAATAAATGATATTTGGACCCAAGCCGCAGTTTCTATTGTACATACATACAGAGAAAACTGTTACAACTACATGAACCGAAAATTATTTCTGATGCTACTGTCATGTGTAGAGGCAACAAGAATGATTAATCATTATCAACAAAATTTGATTTTTAGATGTTGAATAAGCCAATTGATCATCAATCTACCCATATATCTATTATAAGATGAAGCTTAATTTACCTGGGATTTACTTCCACTAAATATCTCAGAAATCTTGCTGTAATATGATACTTTGATACCTGCATAAAAAAGAATGAAAAACTGTTCGAAAACAACAGATAACACAGTAAAGCAGTGATTTGTGAAGAAAAATACATGTCTTCAATATAAAATTACACTAGCCTAAAATCCATTGTGATACTTTTTTGTGCTTTCATTTGTAAGACTTCACTTCATACCAACAAAGACGCCAGATGTCTACCAGATTGGGCAAGGATTCTTATCATTCTCATGGCAGCCGGTACAGGAATACCATATACATCAGAGATAGGCTGCTTACAGTCTGTAATAGAAAGTACATGATGTAACAAATCCTAAGGAAACTACACTTTTCCTGATCATAGAAAACAAGAATCAAAACCAAGACCCTCTAGTATCTACATGTATCTGTCTGAACCATAATTCTAAGGTAAGGCTCGGATGTTTACCAACATCATTAAACATTTGAACGGAAAGTATTCATTTGTATTAACCAAAACAGTGCCGTTTAATCGACTCACAACAACAGAGAATTTAATCATACATACCAAGAGTCCGCCAGCTGGTTGGTAAGAACTCTTCAATTATAAACTCAAGTAGCCCTGAAAAGCGGTCTATCTGCAAAGTACATCAAAAGTTTCTCAGAATTTGTGTTTTCCATGTCAAATTGAAAAAAAAACCCCAAAAAGTCTAATTTTACCCTACGGAGAATTTTACTTCATTCTTCAAAAAGTCAAATCTTCTTCAGCAATGTAGGCTACATGATAACATCATAATAATGACCAAGTCAGCTGACATCCCTATTTTTGTTGTACTTTTATGATATGCAATAGTGTACATAATTTTTCAATGTAACATGTGTATCCAGCCAAACTGCATCATATAAATTGCTATCAATATAGAACAAATTTGCAACATTACTTCATATGCCAGGTTAGGTGAGTGATGAGCTATTCTGGTCAGTATAGAAATGATCTGTATAATGGTGGGGGCCTGGGGTCGGGACTTGGTCAGGATGTACTTGAGGCGTGGCAAGATATTCATCCTGGTCACCAAACACTGAAAAATTATTTTAAAAAATATGATTCAAATATAGATAATGAAAGGAAATAGAAATTCAAAAATGCAAAAATAAAGCCTGTGTTTGTGAAACACGAATGCCCCCGGTGGCATCTTTGTTAGTATGAACACTATTTTCTGTTAAGTACATGTATGTGAGGTCACTGGGTTAAAAGGTCAAAGGTCAAGGTCACGAGGTCAAAAATTTTGGTATCAATGGAAAGGTCTTGTCACAAGGAATACACATATGAAAAATGAAAGCCCTATCACTTACCATTCAAAAGTTATGCCAAATGTTAAAGTTTTTGAAAAGTAGGTCAAAGGTCAAGGTCAGGGTCACGAGGTCAAAAATTTTGGTATCAATGGAAAGGTCTTGTCACAAGGAATACACATGTGAAATATGAAAGCCCTATCACTTCCCATTCAAAAGTTATGCCCAATGTTAAAGTTTTTGAAAAGTAGGTCAAAGGTCAAGGTCAAGGTCACGAGGTCAAAAATTTTGGTATCAATGGAAAGGTCTTGTCACAAGGAATACACATGTGAAATATGAAAGCCCTATCACTTCCCATTCAAAAGTTATGCCCAATGTTAAAGTTTTTGAAAAGTAGGTCAAAGGTCAAGGTCAAGGTCACGAGGTCAAAAATTTTGGTATCAATGGAAAGGTCTTGTCACAGGGAATACACATGTGAAATATGAAAGCCCTATCACTTCCCATTCAAAAGTTATGCCCAATAAAGTTTTTGAAAAGTAGGTCAAAGGTCAAGGTCACGAGGTCAAAAATTTTGGTATCAATGGAAAGGTCTTGTCACAAGGAATACACATGTGAAATATGAAAGCCCTATCACTTCCCATTCAAAAGTTATGCCCAATGTTAAAGTTTTTGAAAAGTAGGTCAAAGGTCAAGGTCAAGGTCACGAGGTCAAAAATTTTGGTATCAATGGAAAGGTCTTGTCACAAGGAATACACATGTGAAATATGAAAGCCCTATCACTTCCCATTCAAAAGTTATGCCCAATGTTAAAGTTTTTGAAAAGTAGGTCAAAGGTCAAGGTCAAGGTCACGAGGTCAAAAATTTTGGTATCAATGGAAAGGTCTTGTCACAAGGAATACACATGTGAAATATGAAAGCCCTATCACTTCCCATTCAAAAGTTATGTCCAATGTTAAAGTTTTTCGGACAAACAGACAAACAGACAAACAGACAAACAGACAAACAGACAAACAGATAAACAGACAAACAGACGGACAGGCCAAAAACTATATGCCCCCGAATCTTTGATTCCGCGGGCATAAAAAAAACAGATATTACATTTTCATATTTGATAATTAATGTAAAAGTCTTTCTGATGATATTCAAAATGTCAGCACCTCTTCCTAAATGAGCATTCTGTTTATACTGTAATTGACAAAATCTCCTATCAACTAAGAAAATTGTGCAAGTCATTGCGGGGCACAACCGTTGCCCATAACATCCAAAACATACTTGTACTGTAACTATCCAAGAGTGAAGACCAAACTACATATAAAAATTAATTTCAACAATTCTATTAACTGCAAAAAAAAAAAGGAAATTCTCTTGATATGACAGAAATATGTATGGACGGACAGACCAATACAGATTGATAAATCTTGAAGCTAAATAATAGTCCTTTTCAGGTTTAGTAGAAGGAAACTAATAAGTAACATACCAAGATGACGTCTTTTTTAAAAACATCTGCATCTGTTTCCTGTGGTTTATCTTCATCAATGTTTTGTGGTGATGTCATTTCCTGTGACTCTTCTACAGGCTTATGGGAAGGTCTTACATGACCCTGAAACCATGGAAACGTTCTGTCTAAGGCCTCCTGAAAATAATCAACAATCAAAATTTTAATCAAAGAACCATGAAAATACAGTAAATGTGCTTATTTTCGCTGGGGGAAATTTTCATGAAATGAGTCCACCATTACAACAGTACGCATGGGAGTAACTTTGGTGAAATCATGAGTATATCCCTTAAGTCTATTATACTGATTATAAATTTCACTTGGAGGTTATTTTCACTTGGAGGTTTTTTTCACTTGGAGGTTATTTTTCACGATAATATTACAATCGCAAATAGTAAGAAAATTACCCCCACCCATAAATTTGTACATATACAGTAATCATCCTATATTCTAATACAACGTCGCTATAACGTCGATTTTCATTGGTTGTTTGCTCCTTAGTTACTATAGTAAAACGAGAACACACAACGCTTTGATGTTGCTAACGTCACATTTCACCTTATATTCACAAAAGTAAAGATTGCATTAGAATGGAAATAACTAGATAATGATGTTATGTTTGCAGACGGTAAATGCTGATTTTACGGTGCAAACTCCCGTTTTTCTGGAGACGCATCGCCAGAAAAACTCAGTTTGCGACCGTAAAATCAGCATTTACCGTCTGCAAACATAACGTCAGAAACTAGTTATTCCCTAACTAACATGTTGTTCTTTAATGCTGATGGAAAAACCCTTCAGCTTAACAATATCTGAGCAGTTTGCGTACTGTTGATAGCTAGCTAGCTTCTGTGAATGTAGATGTGATGTCTTATCAGTGGTGGAGTGGTGGATTCAAGAGGGGGGAGGGGGGTTAAGGAGGTTTACCAGTACTAGGGGGTGAAAGGATACGCCAAAAGTGAACCGTGATATATTGTGGCATTTCATCAGCCATATTGTGATATACTGCAATATATTGTTTCTTTACATTTTTATCATTTCTCATGTAAAATCAGGTTCCTCTTTGTATGACTGTCCATACTGTTCATATTTTCTGACTGAATTTCACATTAATAATTAAAATCAAAGTGATTATCTATTCATATAATCTATGAGATCACAATATATTTCTTTGTTATATATGACAAATTCTAATGCGCAATAGATTTTGGTACATTTGCACTGGGAGCCGTATACTTTAGATAGTAAACGGGTCGAATGCATGCATGTATATTGTTCTGCTCATAATAATTTACCTCTTCGTAAGTTGGGCTTATGCATGCATTGCATGACGTCATTGTGAGATAAAATGATGTCATGATATATTGTCACTCTACGCAAGTAAAGAGACGCATCTTCTTACTCATTAGTGTTCATTGTGAATGAAATCAAGTATTTTTACCTCTTATTCTATGTTTCAAGGTCCAAGGGTGATTAAAAGTGCCCAGTTATGATGGAAATGTACTGTAGAATTCTAGTAACTCATATACGCATGCGCCAGATTTAATGCGAATTAGATTCGCTTTGTGTTCACACGACAAAATCTAATGCGCATTAAATCTATTGCGAATTAAACTAATGTGCATTAGATTCTCCGTGTGACCGCAGCTAAAATCTAATGCGCATTAAATTCGATTTAATGCGCATTAAACCTGTCGTGTAAATATATCAATATATTATCACACCCCTAGCCAGTACATGTACATTATCATTTGTTTGACTACGCTATAATAAAGAAGGAATCTTCCCAGGTCTGATATTATAAGACAGTAAAATTTTCACAATTCTTGTCAACTCCTAAAATAAATTTACAGAATCTCATATGCAATTTTTTCACAAATATAAATATTAACTACCTTTTGCTTAATATAATTGTCAAATGCATCAATTTCCAGTCTTTAATCAATTAAACACTTTTACTTATTTTGAAGTCACAAAAATGGGTCCTAAAAATGCAGGAGCTTCTGGAAAGCTTAATCCCCCTGGTCCCCAAAACCAGGACTTCTCCCTGGACCTGTTAGGACCTAGGCAGTCCAAATACCCCATCTCCAATTTTACACCCCCATCCAACTCAAAAGTTGGATCTGCCACTGCTTACCTCATCAGCCTGGCAGATCAATAGAGAATGTAGAGTGGATATTGCTGAAAACACCACAGCATCAACCTGATCATCAAGGGACCATCTCAAAAGAAACATTATGCCAGCATCCAGTACAGCAGGGAGTAAGGGGGATTGTATCAGCTTCTCTAACTCTCTGTTCCTTGCCTGTCATGGAATAAAATACATGTATGTGTATACATTGCACTCAAAGAGCTTAAATGAAATCAAATCTGGAACTCCTGATTTTTTTTCTAAATAGGATTGGATTGTATTGTGTAAGAGTTTCCTATTTTACAAAGAGTACTAATTTAAAGACTGAGACAAAAAATATTTGATCCATGTCTTATTTTCATATTTTACTTAACAGAGCATGTATTTAAACAATAAAGCATACTTGTCTCAGTTGCAATGTAAATGAAAGACAAAACATAGATAATCATAGATTAGAGAGGCAGCAAAATTCAATATTACCATATTTCTAAGTACATGTATAATGGATTTTGAAAGAAAAATTACTCACTACATTCAATATGCAAGTTTGGTACATGTAGCACTTATACTTTGCTCAATATTGGCTTTTAAAGGCAAATCACTCAAGCAGAAAAAGTAGCTCAAAGTCAGTTTTTGAAGTTTAATCGAACATACAAGTACATACATGTAGCAATCACACAACCAGAAAAAGTAGGTCAGATGCTGCATCTGATGCATGGGTCTATCTCAGAATCTTAAGATGAATCACTTGTGCAAGTTTGGTTACTGTATCATCAGTACCTTATCAAAAACTGAGCTACTCCTAACTTCTTAACCAAGTCACACTGAGCTACCCGAAACTTCTTGACCAAAAGAAAGGAGGGGATCTCCAACAACACTAGGTTGCAGCACCCACAGTAAAATCCCAAAACACCCATGCAAAAAAAAACAGAACAGACACCCACAGAAAGAGACGCAAAAGGGACAAGGAACACCAACTCAAACCATAGAAACATTAAACATAAAAGACTACACATAAACCAACGAGACCAATGGGCAACCGGTGCCAACTTAGGACGGCCATCTGCCACGTAAATAGCAGACGGTGTGGTTATCCTGGATTACGTGCGCAAGTCTTGACCAAGTCACTCAAATGCAAAATGTAGGTCAGATGCAGCATCCGATGTACGGGTTCACCTCAGCATCGTAAGATGAATCGCTTGTGCATCAGTACTTTGTCAAATACTGAGCTAGCCCAAACTTCTTAACTGAACACGGATACAGAGGCGGACGTGTGGGGGTATAGCATAAGCACAATCAACTTCGTCAAGGTAAGCTAAAAATGGAGTGGTAGTCAATAACTTGTGAAAATACTTTGGCCAATACTTATACAAGCTTTTGTTAAATGAAAGCCAGTATTTTAAGGCTACTTCTATAATACATTGGCAAGTGTTTTGTGGTACTACTTGTACGTTTTTTGACACATAGGCAAGTGGGTTTTTTTATTATAGGTAATTATTTGAACCCACCTTTTGTAAAATATGAGCTAGTGTTTTGAGTGCTAGACATCGCTGCTGGATATTTGTACTCCGTGATAAATGGAATAATTCTTCCAATGTGTAACCAGCTCTCTACAAAATGATACATTATTGATATGTCATTTAAATATCTCAAACTGATGATGGATCAATAATATCTCATAATACTTTGAATAAACAAGGAAAGAAATACAAATTCAGTGAAGTTTCATAGAATTATCCATAAAATACAAAATCAGTGAAGTTTCATAGAATTATCCATAAAATACAAATTCTTTCCCTAGGATATATAATGTACATGTACAAACCTAACTACAATACAACTTTACCTCTGGTTCATCGCCATGGTGATGTAGTCCTATATTTACAGGTATATCAGCTTTAGTAGGTACCAAGTTACCATGGAAATCAAATCTAGCTTGCTGACCTGTCTACAACATAACATCAGTTCATCTTAATAAAGTTGTTATCATAACCAATCACATAAAGTGCCAAGGTCAAGGTCACTTTTGAAACAATCAAAAATTCCTATTACTAGTATCTCAGACTACAAGTATATTTATTTGAAGTTTCAATCTGGCTTCAATTTAACATTCATGATATTTCATAGCTCAAACAAAGCATTCACTACATTGTCGATGCACATAGTGACACAGGGAGGTCTTTCATCCATGACATATTGTCATGCTCCACTTGGTTCATGTGTACCCACTCTGATGTCTATATGTTATTATGTAAGTTTACCTTAGAGTCACCAGCCTGTGGAGGGGGAAGGTCTTTCATCCACAACATATTGTCATGCTCCACTTGGTTCATGTGTACCCACTCTGATGTTTATATGTTATTACATGTATGTAAGTTTACCTTAGAGTCACCAGCCTGTGGAGGGGGAAGGTCTTTCATCCATGACAGTTTGTCATGCTCCACTTGGTCCATGTGTACCCAATCTCTACTTGGTTGTACAGGTATTTCTGATTCATCTAGCAATGTTAATATTTAACATGATTTGCTGGTTTTAATGAATGACACTTGTGATGGAACACTCAGATACACTTGAATGAACTTGCATATATACATGTATCAAATATTTGAAAGAGCAATGCCACTTTGTACTTCTTTTTAAAAATACAGAAAATACTTCAGAATATATCAAATCAATAATGTGCAGAATTTTGTCACATAATTATAATTCAATGTTAATACCTATGATAACCTCTGGTTTCTTTGAGGAGTGACTGTGAGACATTTCCTCTGGTTCTTCAATTGATTCTTCTTTCTTTTCTTCAATATTAGAACTCTTCTTTGACTTCAAGAAAGAAACCAATTTCGGGTCTGAAAAATACATGTAGGTACACGTTAAATGACATTTTTACATATAAACGTAACATGAATATCAAGAAGTGTTGTCTGACAAAAATATACACAAATGAAATTAATCTCATTATATGAAAGTTAATATTATTATCCTCTATATTACTGTTGTCTTTTTATGTAATATTCTTAGCAGTGCATGCTTTGGTTTGGAAAGAGGTAATTTGCTGGTGGGCTACAGACCCATTGATTTTTTGACAATGTATCATTATACATAGTGGTCACTATTTTTTCTTTTTTATCAAGAGGACACCACACATCCAAGAGGGCCAAAAACGGCATAATATTCACCATTCATAAACTTTTTGGTACTCTGACCTTGATTTTTGACCTTATTTATTATGCGGGCAAGTTCATACTCCAACCTTGATTTTTGACCTTATTTATTATGAGGGCAAGTTCATACTCCAACCTTGATTTTTGACCTTATTAATTATGAGGGCACGTTTATACCCCGACCTTGATTTTTGACCTTATTAATTATGAGGGCACGTTAATACTCTGACCTTGATTTTTGACCTTATTAATTATGAGGGCACATTTATACCCCGACCTTGATTTCTGACCTTATTTATTATGAGGGCACGTTCATACCCCAAACTTGATTTTTGACCTTATTAATTATGAGGGCACATTTATACCCCGACCTTGATTTTTGACCTTATTTATCATGAGGGTGCGTTGATACTCTGACCTTGATTTTTGACCTTATTTATCATGAGGGCACATTCATACTCCAACCTTAATTTTTGACCTTATTATTTTGAGGACATGTTCATACACTGACCTTGATTTCTGACCTTATTAATTATGAGGACACGTTTATACCCCGACCTTGATTTTTGACCTTAATTTTTATGAGGGCACGTTTATACCCCGACCTTGATTTTTGACCTTATTTATTATGAGGGCATGTACATACTCTGACCTTGATTTCTGACCTTATTTATGAGGGCACGTTTATACCCCGACCTTGATTTTTGACCTTATTTATTATGAGGGCACGTTCAAATATCTCAGGTGGAAATATCATACATATCTGAGAATCATTTATAATAATTTAGTTAAGTATACAGAAATTAATGTATTTTATAGAATAGAAGCAAAAGCCCCTTTCAGCCCCATAAAGTACAGACACAAATGCCCCATTTCAAGAGGCTTTCCTAAAAATAAATGTAAAAGGGGTTCGGAAATAAAAATGTTAAAAAAAAAAAAATCAATTTTGCTTGAATCTGAAAACCTTCATTTTTACCTCTAAAGCCATTCAGCTGTAACTAAATATCCTTTTAAGGTACCAGAAGGGTAGGGCCACGAGACCCCTAAATCGGCCCTTGATTTTTCTCTGGAAATAAATTTCATTGGGAATACTTGATATCTCTCTTGAAAATACACAAATGTTCACCGCTTTTAATGAAAAGAAAATATCACCAAACAAAGTACCATTTAACTGTAATGACGTTATGAAGTTACGTCATTTTGATGTTATTGACACAATATGGCGAAAATTGCTTGGAATTTTGTCTTTTGCGGAAGAATTCAATGTGGCAGCATGCGTTAAGAGAGACAAAACGTTTATGACAAAAGGATATAATGATAATCTTTCACATATAACTTTTTCATCCTAATTAATGCATGCGGCCATGCTAATTTTATAGAAATATGTAGTTTTTGCATCAATTTTGCGGAATATGACTAATTTTGGTGTTTTCAAAGAGCTAAAAGCTATTGATAAACGCAATGTTGATAAAAGATAGATTCGTGATTCAGAAGAGAACGTTTCAAAATGTCAAATCACAGTCAGAAATTCTATGAAGTACAATGTTCAAAATTAGGGCCAATATCGGGCTTCGTGGCCCTACCCCTTTAATGTACATTTACATGCGTTTGTAAAGGCCCATACCAAACATTTGTTCTTGTGACCCTAAAATTTGTAAAAGATCTGAGTTTAACAAAGTAAGACATCTTACCCAACATTTGTAACAGTTTCTGTTGTTCCTCAAGTATTTCTTCTTCTCCCATTTGCTGAAGTTTTTGTAAATTCTCATGATGAATTTTCTGAGCCTCCTCTTTACCAAAAGTAGCACTGATTCCTGTACCCTCTATCACATGTGAGTACTCTTTAACTTCAGGTTTACCTATGTCACAAAACAGATAAAAATATTTATATATTTATACAATTTCATAGATTGCATTTCAATTTTTGGACTGTAAGACGAAATCACTTTTTTTTTTGTTTTCTCATGAAAGAAAAATCACTAAGAAAGAATAACGGTAACTTAAACCTTAAAGCATGTCATTTCTGTATTAAAGAATTCCAACAATTTTTATGAAAACCATATTAAATCATAGGATTTATGCCAATTTATCATTTTACGAAGAAAAACTAATAGGTCCATGATGAAAATCAAGACTTTTGCTTATTTGAAAAACAGGGTAAAAAATGCTGGAAATTTGTTTCTAAAAAAATCACATTTGTAACGAAAATGCAAAAAGTGCTAAAATGCACTCATTTGATCTTAATTTTAGTTTCTTTGTTCACATACAATAAAGTAGGTTAGCAACTTTGTATAAAACTTTATTTTGATAAAGTTTGACAGTAGGTACCAAATTCACAGATCATTTAAAATTTTCTCGATTTTATACAAAAATTACAAAAATCGACTAAGTTTAGGTCAAAATATCAGAGATACTGAAAGTGAATATCTTCGATTTTTTCAAACACACAGTAAAATAAGCTCCTGAAGAAGACTGTTCATAATATTGAAAAAAGTATATGTCCGTGTTGAAATTAGAGAGAACAAACGCTCAGGAATAGTGCCATTTTGTGGCTTTCTTGAAAAAATATCAGTGCGGTAATCTTTGCCTTAATTTTTCCGGATCCATCAGCTGTACCTTATAACAGTTTAAGTCAATAAAATTCCACACGTAAAACGAAATTCAGGGGTTATTATTGACGTAAGAGAAATCCGAAGAGTACCTCCAGTTCAATTTTTACAGAAATTAACACGAAGCATTTTCTTACAGATACTTCTTTCTTTAGATCATAATTTCAAACTTATCTGCTTTTAGGTATGTAATGAATTTAAATCTTCAATAGAGTCAGAAATGATATATTTTCCATTATAAATTTAAATATCTACATGTATATAATTCAAGCTCAATGAGTGCTAAATCGGGAGATGCGCAAGAATGGTGTAAATCGTGACAAATGACGCACCTTGAAGTTCATAAACATTGATTTAATTGCAAAATATCTTTCTTCAGATTTTTTTTTTCAAAATCTGATACTTTTAGGAGTAAAACATTTACATATACATGTACTGATTTCCATTATTTGTTTTAAATATTACATCTCAATATTCCATCTTTGTTCTAGTTTACCTTTTTGTACTTTACTTGTCCCTGATGTTGGTGTAAACACTTCCTGATCTATTATTAGTCCCAGATCTGGGGGAGACATATTTGAAATCTGTTGTGCAAAAAGACTCTTCTTGCCAGAGTTACTACTAACACTCTGAAATATATAACTAATCAATAAGGATTAGTCCATTTTGTTTGCAAGAAGATATTCATAAAAAGTTCAAGCGAAAGTCCTAAGTCACCGGTAAAACAAATGTGAATTCATAAATCCATACTAAAATCTGAACTATTATCATTCATTATCAATCTCAATATATGATACAATATATGATACAAAGAGATAGAAATTCTGGTCTTTCTTTTTTACATTTTGATTTCTTTAACAAATTCTGCTTTCATACTTTTTCTCATACATGTATGTACTTCTATTTAATATAAAATCAATATGGTTTGATAAAAAATAAATAAACATTACTTACATGTTTATGTTCTGCATGAAACACAGAAGGAAATCCTTTTGCACATCTGACAGGCATATTGACTTGTGCATTCTGGGTATCTCTTTCCTTTAATACAATATAAGCATTAATTATAAACAAGAAGTCTCTGACGAGACTGAAGCTCTCCTGGTTGTTTACCATCTAAGTGGCACACCCATTTTACAAGAGCCAAGGGTCAGGAGCTCAAACAAACTATCACTTAAACAACTTTACCTGAGCCTAATATTATAATGCAAATAGAGAATAAGTGTCTTAATTTGTGTACAACACACAGCAAGTGCATTTATCGTACATGTAATGCGTGTTAGCGCATTTCATGCGATAAATGCACTTGCTGTGTGATGTATACCCGTAACAAAACACAAATTATGACATTTATTCTATATATATGCACAATAGTTGTCTATTTCATTCTTGTTTTCTGAAATCGCGTTTTCTAGGTAAAGGGTGACGTTAAAATTCAGGTCACCGAGGGCTCAGTTTGCAGGTTAGAACAGCCGTCGCGGCATGTTTCTTTAGATCTTATGCATTTCGACATCACGAGTGTTAATACACGAATTGCAGCACGTTTCTTTCAATAGTAACATCTCAGGGAATTACATTGGTTGTGCATATATAAAGGATTAACTCAGTCTATCAGTTATACTTTCTGAGAATCAGTGTTCCAAAGATAAAATAGTTATACAGGATAAAATTACCTGTAAATAACCACACCCATTTTCCAAGACCCTGGGGCTAAAAAAATATCAGATGCACAACTAGACCACAGACCCATTATAATGATTCTTTTTGCATTATCTGTCCATCAATAATGCTTTTTTGAATTGGTGTATTTCACTTATTTTATTGACGTCAAAAGAATGGAAGAATTTCCTCCATTACGAAGCTGCCAAGGTTTGTTCTGCTGCTTTGTCATTTAAAGAAATCAAGTCATTTTTAACCTGTATCTGCGGCCCTGTTGCCATACTTTTTTAGCTCTAAGTATGTACCTTTCGTTTGTGCATTTTCCCATACTGACGTATATGCGTTACAATAAATGCGAGCTTCGCTATAAAAAGAATTAGCTCTCTATCAACATGATCAATTATACTTTCTGAGAATTGCGCTTCCCAAGATTACATAGAGTAATGTAGGAGAAAATGACCACACCCATTTTCCAGGACCCTGGGGGGTCAAGGGCAAAAACAAAATATCAGGTGAACAACTAAACCACATACCCATTATAATGCAAAAAGAATCAACTCTCTATCAATTTTACTTTCTGACATTTGGTGTTCACAAGATTACTTAGAGTTATATAGGAGAAAATGACCACATCCATTTTTCAAGACCCTGGGGGTGAGGGGCTCAAACAAATTGTCAGGTACACAACTAGACCAAAGGCCCATGAATACAAAAAGAATTAATTTCTTATCATTCACTTATTCAAAGGATTTGTGTTCAAAATAAAAGTTTAATGGACGGACAGATGGACAGCCGGACGCAAGGCGATCGTATAAGCTCGACTGGTCTTTAACCAGCAGAGCTAACAAACAACTACTGTTCCTTTACATTTGTACATATCACACTATCACAATGAAATCCATAAAATATGAAAAGTAAAGGACCTATATACATGTAAAATTAGTGTCTTATTTTGTGTTTTGTTACAGGTATGCAACACACAGCAAGTGCATTTATCGTAAATGTAATGCGTGTTAGCATATTTCATGTAATAATTGCACTTGTAAAACACAAATTATAACATTTATTCTATACATATGCACCACAATTGTCAGTATCATTCTTGTTTTCTGAAAGTGTTTTTCCAGATATAAAGGTGACGATAAGATTAAAGGTTCAGTTTGCAGGTTATAACAGCCGTCGAGTTTTTGTTGAGTTTATACATTGTGATGTCCTGAGTGTTTACATGCTGAAATACAACACTCTCCCTTCAATGGTTGTGCATATACATGTACGTAAATTGCATTACACACAGACTTACTATTATCTTGGACAATACAGCAGCCATATGGGTGTCGTGCTCTGAAATAAAAATAGTTGCCAGAGTCACCTAATGCTCGACTGCATAGCATAATATCTCTCATGACAGCCAATTTATTTAAACTCCCTTTCTCAGGCAACAACATATATCTCATCATAAATCACTGAAGCAGAAAAAGTAGGTCAAGGTCAGATTTCAATAGTCAAACCCAAGATGCATCCAATATGCAAGTCTGGTGCATGTAGCACTTATAGTTAGCTCAATATTGCCAATTTAAAGCAAAATCACTGAAGCGGAAAAAGTAGGTCAAGGTCATATTTCAATAGTCTAACCCAAGATGCATCCAATATGCAAGTCTGGTGCATGTAGCACTTATACTTTTCTCAATATTGGCTTTTAAAGGTAAAATAATTCAAGCGGAAAAAGTAGGTCAAGGTCATTTTATGAAAGTTTGATCAGAGATACATCCAATATGCAAGTTTGGTACATGTAGCACTTATACTTTGCTCAATATTGGCTTTTAAAGGCAAAATCATTCAAGCGGAAAAAAGTAGGTCAAGGTCATTTTTTGAAAGTTTGATCAAAGATACATCAAATATGTAAGTTTGGTTCATGTAGCACTTATACTATGCTCAATATTGGCTTTTAAAGGCAAAATCATTCATGCGGAAAAAAGTAGGTCAAGGTCATTTTATGAAAGTATGATCAAAGATACATCCAATATGCAAGTTTGGTACATGTAGCACTTATACTTTGCTCAATATTGGCTTTTAAAGGCAAAATCATTCAAGCGGAAAAAAGTAGGTCAAGGTCATTTTTTGAAAGTTTGATCAAAGATACATCAAATATGTAAGTTTGGTTCATGTAGCACTTATACTTTGCTCAATATTGGCTTTTAAAGGCAAAATCATTCAGCAGAAAAAAGTAGGTCAAGGTCATTTTATGAAAGTTTGATCAAAGATACATCCAATATGCAAGTTTGGTACATGTAGCACTTATACTTTGCTCAATATTGGCTTTTAAAGGTAAAATCATTCAAGCGGAAAAAAGTAGGTCAAGGTCATTTTATGAAAGTTTGATCAAAGATACATCCAATATGCAAGTTTGGTACATGTAGCACTTATACTTTGCTCAATATTGGCTTTTAAAGGCAAAATCATTCAAGCGGAAAAAAGTAGGTCAAGGTCATTTTTTGAAAGTTTGATCAAAGATACATCAAATATGTAAGTTTGGTACATGTAGCACTTATACTTTGCTCAATATTGGCTTTTAAAGACTTTATTGCTATCTTAACATTTACCTTATCATCTCAACATTTGCCTTATCATTTGAAATAATTTTAAAAATCCCAACCCCAGGGGCTATATCCTCATCTGGATATATTAAATGATGTATAATTAAACATTTGCAACAAAAAAACCCAACAGAATATGAATATAGGAAAGGTAAATGTGTAATCTTAACATTTACCTTATCATCTAGTTCGGACGACGCCGACGCCGACGCCGACGCCGACGCCGGGGGTATTGCAATAGCTCTTTTGCACTAAAGTGCAGTCGAGCTAAAAATCAATAAGAGTAACAACATCAGATTCTACAATTGTAAATGCAATATAAGGTATAGTAAACGCTGCGTCAAAGAATGAAGTATGAGATTACCAATTCAAATATTTCATAAATTCTTACTGTCCAATCTCTCCTCTGGGTCATCTGTTTCCATGGTAACCTGTTTTGTTTCTTCCTGTCTACTCCTAAATTTGGATTTTTTACTAGGAGGACTTGGCTCCAGTTTGGGGGCCTCAGAGGGGAAACCTGTTTTAAAATCATTTAATATTGAGAAAATGGAACACTTTTTACTTCGTATGTCAGATACGCATTACTAATAAACTGCTACATTGTCTCAGCTTCACTTCATTTTTTAGTAAAATAAATTCAGTATTTTAAGCAATTTACTACTTTTACAATTGAACATTAGAGTACATACCCCCTATCTGAACAACATCCCTGTCTGTCTTTCCGTCTGTATTACTCTCATCTGACTTGCGTTTGTCTGGTCGTTTGACGATACTGGCAGAGGAAGACTTCTGACTGGCCAGGAATTCCTGCTGAAATCTCAGTAAGTCCTCCTCAGACTCTCCAGGTTTGGGCCGAGGTATCATCTTGTTATCACTAATTGTAGTCCTATCAGAAAAGGAAACCTTAATGTGGTTATGATACTAGAGTGAAACAAATGTCACTGTTATATATTTAAACTAAAAGTCACACTGAGGTTTAGTTACAATGTAAGCAACAATGAGTTCTAAAAACAAATGGGGGATAAACTTTGGGTATAACTGTAAAAGGAGAAATACATTTGGTACGAAGGAAATTTTAATTGTTTTGAATCAATCATTTTTAAAATCAATTTACATTTTATAATTGATAATCAGCAAAATGTTTCATTAGAGTATTGGTACTGACTCAAATCAATGATATCAAGGCAGTGTTTATTAGAGTATGCATATTGGTACTGACCCAAATCAATGATATCAAGGCAGAGAGCATGCATATTGGTACTGACCCAAATCAATGATATCAAGGCAGAGAGCATGCATATTGGTACTGACCCAAATCAATGATATCAAGCGGAGAGTATGCATATTGGTACTGACCCAAATCAATGATATCAAGGCAGAGAGGGTCTCAAATCTTTACAGGACATATTGGTACTGACCCAAATCAATGATATCAAGGCAGAGAGCATGCATATTGGTACTGACCCAAATCAATGATATCAAGGCAGAGAGGGTCTCAAATCTTTACAGGACATATTGGTACTGACCCAAATCAATGATATCAAGGCAGAGAGCATGCATATTGGTACTGACCCAAATCAATGATATCAAGGCAGAGAGCATGCATATTGGTACTGACCCAAATCAATGATATCAAGGCAGAGAGCATGCATATTGGTACTGACCCAAATCAATGATATCAAGGCAGAGAGTATGCATATTGGTACTGACCCAAATCAATGATATCAAGGCAGAGAGCATGCATATTGGTACTGACCCAAATCAATGATATCAAGGCAGAGAGCATGCATATTGGTACTGACCCAAATCAATGATATCAAGGCAGAGAGCATGCATATTGGTACTGACCCAAATCAATTATGTCAAGGCAGAGAGGGTCTCAAACCTTTAGAGGACATATTGGTACTGACCCAAATCAATGATATCAAGGCAGAGAGGGTCTCAAATCTTTACAGGACATTCAGTTCTGTGAAACTCAAAGCTTTACCAGACCAAACAATAACTTACCAGACCGAAAATTATATGACGAAAAAAAAAAAAATAAAAAAATAAATAACTCACGTCCCCAAACCTAAATTGGGTAGTGGGTCTGGAAGAAGGTGTCAAGAAAATGAAAATGATAATGTTCCTTAGTCAGTTTGACTTACTGGTTGAATTGATAAGCTCAGAGCCGAAATAGAGTGTTTAAGGTAAAGAAAATTATTAAATAAAGCAACAATTTACTTTACGAAACAATGTGTTGCAATCTCCAAGTCCCTCCTCCACATTTGCTTTATCAGATATTTTGATCTAGCACAGTTGGGACATTAATCAGACCAACATAATTTTTACCTGGAAATGTCTGATGTTAAACAAACCTTTGTTAACATTGATATTAGTCAACTGTGAAGTTAGGTTATTAATCTATAAGAAGTTAACATTGATATTAGCCAACTGTGAAGTCAGGTTATTAGAGCAGTTGCATTTATTTTACTTTACCACTACTTTTACAACAACTCTAGGCCTCAGTGGTCACTGCGGTTAGGGGTTACATAATCTTGTTTTCGAGTATTGACTACTACAGTTAACTTTTAAAGCTGACCTACCCTGACATTTTACAGGTAAATTTCATATCTTAGACATAAAACTTACGGGTACATTTTATGTAAATTTCCCCCTTTCAGACGAAGAAACATTAAGCATTGTAATTTTTGCTACATAAATAAATGATCTTTCCGTCTGCATGTCCGTCCGTCTGATGATTATACTTTCACGTTTAAATGGTCAAAAAGTGACAGGTCAGCTTTAAAAGGTAACAGTAGTTGGATCGCCTCAGGACAGGATTGTGTATTGAACAATGTAAAGCCATGGCTGTGAAATATTCTGTTTAGCGTGTGCGAGCTGGTACCTTTTGAGAGAAAATACCAGATAAAAAGCATAAACTCTCACACAATTCGAGATAAACAAAGGTATCCTGGCTAACCGAAAAGAAAAGTTCCACTACGGCTTTATTACTCGAATCAAAATACTGCTCAAATGGATCTATTTAAACCCCGCCATAGCTTAAAAAGCTCACATTTTCTTCCCCTGACCTGTGCAGGGGATATGTGTCTTAAATACCATGTCAGAATAATACATCTTATAGACAACAATACACCAAATTGTATATGTTTGTTTGTTTTTGCCTAGCTGGAGGGTGCCTTTTTTTAAACACAGGGTGGAAAACAAATATTAAATACCACGGCCTAATCCCTAATCACAGTGACCACTGAAGCGTAGAGTTGTGGTAAAAGTAGAGGTAAAGTAAAATAAATGCTACTGCTCTATTGATCTGAAAGAATGTTCAACTGTTTCTCTATGTTGTTGTTGTTCTCTCTGACGCATATATTATCATTTTCATAAAATTTGACATTAAAGGAGTATAATCGATTATCAAATCTTTATCAAGGGTTTACTAAACATCAAATTAATGAGTTTTCAAATCATATATGTAGAACACTGTGAAAACATGCTTAAACATAAAATATGTTTATTTACCTTCCCTAGGAGTTACCCATGAGAAAGTCATGCTTATTCAGTAAGACTGAAATGTCTGAAGATTTTCTAAAGATTTTTGTAATAGTATTGTTTTTTATTTGTACCGTGGATTATTTTTTACCCTGTAAAATCATTATGTCAACTTTAAGGGACCTAGACTGATTAAATGACAAAATAGATAAAATTCCTGAACATACCTCTGAAATTACTCATGTGAGCCTCAAGTGAGGAAATATTTTTAGAACCGTAATTAGGCCACTTTTTTTAAATTGGATTACGGATTTTTTTTCAAAAAATTTGGGTCCCTAGGCTGAAAAAAAAAAAAATAAAAATTCAATCCGCCTTTAATGACATGTACAGTGAACAGATATAGATTATGCTCAGAATGGCTTTAACCGTTCATTTTCTGTTAATTTGAAACTTGACAGTGACCTTCCTTTAAATCCTACACTATTGTTGATATGTAATATTAACTTGAACAGTATTTTTTATCTTTACATGTCATCACAGTGACGAGGAATACACATGTGAAAGCCCTATCACTTACTATTCAAAAGTTATGCCCAATGTAACAATGTTAAAGTTTTTGAAAAGTAAAGGTCCAAGGTCAAGGTCACGTGGTCAAAAATTTGGTATCAATGGAAAGGTCTTGTCACAAGGAGTACACATGTAAAATATGAAAGCTCTATCACCTTCCATTCAAAAGTTATGCCCAATTTTAAAGTTTTTCGGACAAACAGACAAACAGGCCAAAAGCTGTATCCCCCATCCCCCTGATTCTTTCATTCCAGGCCGGGGGCATAAAAAGCAGAAAATGTTATCTTTGGAAATTTTAGGGGGGGGGGAAGGGGCTTTAATCTGTGTATGATTGTTATACTTAAACCAGACTTGTCAGAATGACAACATAGCTCGCCGGTGGCAACCATATGTAAATTGCAACAACAACAATAAAAAAGGTCTTATCACAAGGAATGCACATGTGAAATATCAAAGCCCTATCACTAACCATTCAAAAAATATGGCCAAGGTTAAAGTTTTTCAAAAGTAGGTCAATCATCTCCAAGGTCAAGGTCACAAGGTCAAAAATTTTGGTATCCATGGAAAGGTCTTGTCACAAGGAATACACATGTGAAATATCAAAGCCCTATCACTTGCTATTCCAAAAATATGGCCATGGTTAAAGTTTTTCAAAAGTAGGTCAATCATCTCCAAGGTCAAGGTCACAAGGTCAAAAATTTTGGTATCCATGGAAACGTCTTGTCACAAGGAATACACATGTGAAATATCAAAGCCCTATCACTTACCATTCCAAAAATATGACCAAGGTTAAAGTTTTTCAAAAGTAGGTCAATCTCCAAGGTCGAGGTCACAAGGTCAAAAATTTTGGTATCCATGGAAACGTCTTGTCACAAGGAATACACATGTGAAATATCAAAGCCCTATCACTTACCATTCCAAAAATATGGCCAAGGTTAAAGTTTTTCAAAAGTAGGTCAATCTCCAAGGTCAAGGTCACAAGGTCAAAAATTTTGGTATCCATGGAAAGGTCTTGTCACAAGGAATACACATGTGAAATATCAAAGCCCTATCACTTACCATTCCAAAAATATGGCCAAGGTTAAAGTTTTTCAAAAGTAGGTCAATCTCCAAGGTCAAGGTCACAAGGTCAAAAATTTTGGTATCCATGGAAAGGTCTTGTCACAAGGAATACACATGTGAAATATCAAAGCCCTATCACTTACCATTCCAAAAATATGGCCAAGGTTAAAGTTTTTCAAAAGAAGGTCAATCTCCAAGGTCAAGGTCACAAGGTCAAAAATTTTGGTATCCATGGAAAGGTCTTGTCACAAGGAATGCACATGTGAAATATGAAAGCCCAATCTGTATTGGTTTAAAAGTTATAAGCAAGGTTAAAGTTTTTGTGCACGCGCACGCAGACGCAGACGCCGACGCCGGGGGTATGACAATAGCTCTCCGGACATTCGTCCCGGCGAGCTAAAAAAACAACCTGTAATTGAGTTTTATTGTTGATTGAAAGGGGGGGTTGAGATTCTGGCCCTCCACTCTTATGTCCAATTCAGCTCTCATAATGTTATGCCAGAATTCATTCTATTCGTGCTTTCTGAATACATTGCCTCTACTGTAGCCCTACTGCCCGAGTGATTGGTAACGTCATTTGTCTGGCCTTGACTTTATTTCATGGTACATGTACCTCCGGCCCTGACATTCATCTACCTATTAAAATGTACCCTATACCATGTCCCCGAAACTCTCATGACCTTAGACATGTTAGAACCGTCTTTTAAAAACTATAAATTTGAGCTAGGATTGTCAGAACATGATGATTCCATCCCCATCACGACCAAAGTTTTACTTTCGTTTTCCATATACAATACATGATTAATCTCGATCTCGTTTAATAAAACTTGGCGATCGGTCCCTCGGTGTTTATCAGTGAGACACACAGCTATTTGAAATCGTTTCAAAATAATCAGTTTTGATTTTTCTTTTCTTTTTTTTTGTGATCATAAATTCCTAGGACAGGAAAATTTTTAAAAAATCCAAAAAAAAATTATATGATTCTATTTTTTTTCTAGATTAGCAAAAAATATGGTCGCTGGATCTGTAATCCAATTTAAAAAAAAATCTGGCCTTAATTCCTTACGCCAGTCCCTTCCTTTTACGATGATTGATTATGATTTTGATAATTGATTATAATCGGACATTATAAGAACAAAATATTTTCATTATTAAACCGTATTTTTACTAGAGAAACAGTTTATACATCGTACTAATAATTTAAATCAACTGATATATCTTTGACTTAGGTCAGTATGCATACTCGTATGAATTGTTTTGTTGAGTTTCCATAAAATTTGCTGTCAATAAAAATTAAGTTAGGGAAAAATCATAAAATATTTACAGTTTTGCAGTGTATTATAAGAATCCCATTATAATCGATAATCAATCAAAAGGTTTATCCAATTAATCGATTGATTACGGTGTAGGAGGTTTTTGAATTAACGAAATTGGATAAAATTAAGGAAAAGTGTAAATTTTCAATAGAAATCAACATTAGTGTCAACATTTTTATAAAAGGGTGACTTGGTGAAAAAGTATTTAGCCATCTATTTAAAGCAAAATTGATAGCTTCAGATGAGACATTGGAGATCAAGGTTTTAATGTTTTACAAAATTTATGGCGTCTTTTTTCTCCAGCCTTTTCTCAGCTCGCACATAAGCTTGGCTTTGCCTCGATTCATATTATTATTAAACTTAACAAAGGCCTTTTTGGAATGGGCTTTTAAATCAAGTGCGACTATACTCGGAATCGAGGGATGCATTCAACGCAGAAGAAGAAGAATCATTTGAATCATTTAGTCAGAACAAACGCAGGCTGATTCTGCAGTGCCTCTAACAGTAACGAAAATATCACATAAACAGTATTTAATCCGTAATGGATAATAAAAAAATCAAATAGTTGTATCATGAAAAATACCAGAGATAACATGCAAACAATCAGAGCAGAATCATATGATTGTGATGGGCGCATCCATCTTTAAAATGCCCGTATTAGACTTGGACGGTGGTACCTATTTCTAGTACTCCGACGCGGACTCCGACTTCAAAATGTCCGACTTCAAACATGTTTTTGCATAATTCTTAGTTGCTTTATTTCATTGACTGTAATTACCTGGTTGATTTTATTGCCACATATATTATGACGATTCTCATATATGACAATTGCTGATAAAATATTTATTCTGTTATAAATTAGCCGACCGACTTCCCCTAGCACCCTAAAACTAGTACTTGACCGACGCCGACGCGGACTTCCAAGTAAGCTGTACTGTACAATATACGTTTTTATATATCTTTTTTTTAAACCAATATCAGCTGATTCCGACAAATACTAGTGATTAATCTTTCTTCAAATTCTTCCATATTTGACACGTACATCTTGAAATCGTTGTGATAATTCCCAATATGGTGACCGACATTGTCTAGATTCAGTAATTTACTTGACCGACGCGGACTCGGACTTCTAAACAGGCTGATCGAGTCGGACACCTAATTTTAATTAAGTAGTACTTGACCGACGCGGACTTCAATACTGACCGATTCGAATGTTGACTTCAAAACTGATTTTAATTGTATGCATGTGTATAATCTTCTTTCAAGAACGCGGACCTCTGAATATAAAGTTTGAATACTTGACCGACTCCAACACCTACTTCAGATTTATACATGTACCGACTTGGACAGGCCGACTTCAGATTTATACCGACTCGGGCACGCCGATTTCA
Organism: Pinctada imbricata; assembly: GCA_033119305.1. Taxonomy (NCBI): domain Eukaryota; kingdom Metazoa; phylum Mollusca; class Bivalvia; order Pterioida; family Pteriidae; genus Pinctada; species Pinctada imbricata. The sequence goes on along the minus strand of VSWD01000009.1, from coordinate 5,401,587 downwards.
GAGTTAGACCGACTCGGGTTCACCGACTTCAGAGTTAGACCGACTCGGGCATGCCGACTTCAGAGTAAGACCGACTCGGGCACGCCGACTTCAGAGTTAGACCGACTCGGGCACGCCGACTTTGACAGAGTTAGACCGACTCCGGCACGCCCACTTGAGAGTTAGACCGACTCGGGCATGCCGACTGCAGAGTTAGACCGACTCGGACACGCCGACTTCAGAGTTGGACCGACTCGGACACCGACTTCAGAGTTAGATCGACTCGAACACGCCGACTTCAGAGTTAGACCGACTCTGACACGCCGACTTCAGAAGTAGACCGACTCGGACGCTGACTTCAGAGGTAGACCGACTCGGACGCCGACTTGAGTATTAGACCGACTTCAGGGATGCCGAGTTCAAAATAGAACTTGACTACCTCCGACGCCGACTTGAATGATTAGGAAATGTTATCATGAGCACTTAATAATGATTTGACCCACTTGGACACCCACTTTGAACAAGCTACTCTGATGGAGAATAAACAATACGAGTCGGATACAGACTCTGAGCAAAATCAAAGCTATCTAGTGAACTGTAGTTGATCTTGACCTTTACTGTTTTCAAGTTCATTTCTGTGTATTTTTTATATTGTTCTTTGTTTATCTTTTAACGAAGGACTTATGAATACTAATATCTAGCTAAAAGGATAGGACATTTTCTGGATGAAAGAAAATTATTCACTCTGATAATCATTCAAGTAGTGATATTTCGTACATGGGACATATATTCTCTCTTAAAAATTGATTTATTTAGTCAAAATTAACATAAGATTAAATTAAACCAACGGAAAATGGGAAATTTAAGTACCCTTCCCCATCTTGCTACAGAGATATTAGGTCTGATTTATCTAGCAAATTATTATACAGGCGCGTACTGCCCACACGCAAGTACGCAACCGCGTACACATCATTTTGCCAAAAATATAAATGAAGAAATAAACAAATGAAAATAATTTGTTAAGAAAATAATAAAAGTAGAAAGCAATCTCATTAAGACTCGTTCAATCACACTCCTATTTTAGTTTTGTCGCAACGAAACCAAAATAGGAGTTTTAAATAGAGTGAGTAGAAAGAAAGAAGGAAAAACAGAGGAAATTTTGCATTGTGAATGGGCCGAAATTTGGCCCAAAAACAAGGGGGAAAACCCACTATATAATGGGGATTTCACTCTGCTCAGGCTATAGAAAAGCTACATTTGGATTTCTGTAAGAAGATTCTTAGAGATAAAAAGTCGACAACTATTATGATGGTTTACTCGGAATTAGGTATAGGAACCCTTTATTGATTAGAAGAAAATTGAAAATAATCAAATACTGGTTGAAACTATTAAAAAAAAGTGAGGAAATTGTCAACCAAATTCTCTCTATGAAGATTTGTTTGACAAATGTGATCGTCGTTGATACAAAGTATACTTGATTTTTTTTTACGTGCACTTAGGCCATTTTTTTTGTTATTTTCTGTTTTGCGTCCTCGTGCTGGTAGGTTTTGTGCCAAAAGTCATAAAACAAAACAAAATTAAAATAATTAAATCTTTTGCAAATCAAATGCATTTTCTACACAATATTAAAGAGGAATTGTTCAGTTTTTGTATTTCATGTAAAAATGTATACTAGTAAGTACTGCTATAATTCAAGACATTGCATTATCTATCATTCATTTGTTGTCTAAAATCTGTCAATAACCAAATGAAAACAGTTTCTGTATGATTTCACATAGTCACATTATATGAAATTGCAACTTTGTTTTCTATGCTTGTTTGTTTTTCTCCCTGGCTGGCTGGTAAGTTTCTCAATTTCAAAAGGACGCAAAACAGAATAAAAGCAAGAAATGGCCTTATTTGAACAGATTGACACTTTTATTTTCTAACTACATGTAGTTGATATTCAATGTACAAGTTATATTTCATTATGAGTGACTCAGATTTTATTATTTTTTAGACGGTTAAATTGCAAGCGCGGATCCAGAGGGGGGAGGGGGGATCCGGACCCCCCCCCCCCCCCCCTGGAATTTTCAAAACATACCTTTTTTTATTATTAATATACATATTTCAAAAGATTAAGTCCCAATTCCCCTTTTGTTGTCATAATTTTTGAAAAATATATCATGAATTTGTATTAGAAATCTTTCATTTTGATAAAATTTTGCCGTTAGCATTTAAAATTTTTTCTCTGGCTCGCTGCCGCTCGCCAGAGTTTGTTACAAATGTACATACATGTACGTTGTTTTTCAAATGATGCTGCGCTTTGCTATAAACAAGGGCACTAAGAAGACGAAAAGAAACTGAAAAAGTCACGAATAGTGGATTTTATTTCAATTCTCGGAAAAAAATTCGCTGGCTCGCTTTCGCTCGCCATTTGTTGAAATCACATAATAGAACTGATAATCAAGTACTATTATGTGAAAATTCAAGATTTAAAGCTTTCTGCTCGCCGTTACTTTCCAGTCACCTGTTTTAATAATAAGATACAGAACTAACATCATCAATCAATAACTATTTTCTTGAGTTTGCGTTCTTTATTTTTTTTTTTTTTTTTTTTTTTGCTCTTCAAAAAATTCGGACTTTAGGACCCCCCTTGAAAAAAATTCTTGGATCCGCCCATGAATTGGATGCTCATTAGGTTGATTCTACATATTCCATTTTTATGGACTATTGGGTGATTATAAAAAAAACTTGGAAAAGGGAGGCGGATAACTTCCGACCCCCCTCTCTACACACACCTTGTGCCCGTGCTTACTTAACTGGGAACCCTGTATGGATGTGCAAGCCCGATCTGGCGAGGGGGGGGGGGGGCAGAGGGTCCAGGGCAGAGCTCTCGTAGGAGGTTTTCTCAATATCTGTAATGTCAAAAGCTACAAATTTTCAATAAAATCAGACCACTGGGACTCGTTCTTGAGCTAGTATTTCACATTGAGAACATGAATTTCACAGTGTTAATTAAATTCATTGAGGAGGTGCAATTCATTATCTAATTCCCTGGAATTTTATTCAATAATATCATATTTCAAACGCGGATCTAAAAGGCAGTACCCTCTCTCCAGAAGCAAAATTTTAAAAAAAATGCTGATTTTCCCTGTTTTACGTTTATTTTTTAATAGCTTAAGAGCTGCTTGACCCCCAGACAGCTTACTACCCCATCTCCCCTCGATAGAAATTCGATTCACCCCCTTAAAGCCTCCTACCCTCTTTCTTTCATTTCTTTCATAGCTTGAAACCCCCATCCCCCCATTTTCTTCTGTAATCATTCTCTCATCCGACTTTTTATCTGAAATATTTTTTTTCAAATCTATTTTATTTTCATTGTTTTTCTTATATATATATTTTTTCATTTTTTTTTTTTTTTATCTTTTTATAATATACAAGCCCTGGCTCATTGGCTTACATGGCAGCTACGCGCCTACCTAGGGTTCGTTGCTTGTGTCTGCAGCAGTCACCTCACCGCCTGATCACAATTATTCTAATTATTCGTGGACTGGTAAGCATATATTTGGAACTCAGACATCTTTCTCCGTCCTTTGATTTCATCACAACCCCCTCCCCTTTAAGAGATAAGCAAAATACAAATATAGGACTGAAAATATGCATTACACCTTCCAAATTAAATTTGTGTCGCTCTAATTCATGTTATCCAACCCCCCCCCCCTCCCACCCCAATGTCCCTTCGTCGTTTCGAATATATTTAGATTGATTTAAACCCCCTCCCCCCCCAAAAAAAAACCCCAAACATTTCCTTCGAGAATCTAATGGGCAAAGACGGATAACTCTTATGTATAATTTGAAGTCCGCGTACTAGTTCGAAGTACTAGTTTTAGGGTCAAGAAGTCCGAGTCGGTAACGAAATAGTACACAAGACCGGTTTCTATTCAGTAAACTACGGTGCAGACGAAGACGTTATGCAAAGGTATGAATATTTAGAGAGATTCGTTTTTATATATTGTAAAGCAGACATGGAATTGAAGAATAAAGATTACGAGTCCGCCGAAGTCGGACATTTTGAAGTCGGAGTCCGCGTCGGAGTACCAAAAATAGGCACTACCGACTTGGACCTACTTCCGGTGTTTCTATAGCGACGTTTGTGCTTCTCGAGGAGATAGGTGCACAAACCTTTGGCCGAAGTTAGTCTCATTTAGAATTACTGGTAAGAACGTAATGTAATTCAAATTGAGAAATAAGAATTACTGTACCAATAATTCAAATTGTTTAAATTTAACAAACCTCTCAATTTGAGTCTTTAAGCCATTTAAGAGGTTGTGGACAGGGTGAAAGGGAGGGATGGAAGAAGGGAGGGAGGGGGAGAAAGGGGGACTGGGCCTTTGAACCTGGGAAAAAAGGCAGCATTTTCTAAAAAAAAATTAGAAATTATTTATCACTTGAATTGAAATTAAACTTTTTTCTGTGCATGTATGTGTATATCTAATGCACTTTGCAATATCCAATGCTGGCTTTAATGTAATGGTGAGAGAGAGAGCGCCGGTTATTGTTGGTGGTGCTCCTTTAGAGCATGTTTTGAAGGCCTCTGGCGATCCAGATTGCACTACCGTGTTAGGAAGGGGGTTCCAGTCAATAGCCGTTTTTACTCTCTGGAAAATTTTTCGTCCTACTCGGTGCGCATGCGCTCTCTCATTCCTTCTAAAAATTTTTTTAACTCTTTTTTTCCACATATTTTCAGGTTTCAAATTGGGGGAAAATTTGACTATTTTGCATTGTGACTGGGGCCGAATATGGGCCCCGAAACAAGCGGATCGAGAGCCCTTAAGTTGAGAATTAATCATTTTATTTTAATATGATTTATATATTATGTTTATAATTATGCCATATTTGCACAATATTAAGTGAAACTTATCAAGAAAGTATGGAAACTTACATATATGATTGTACACTATATAAAGTATATAAAGATTCATAATTAATTTTACATCTGTACTTAAAATAGTGAAATTCGATGTTACTCTTAGGAAAATTTCTCATGTGAGCCTCACGTGAGGAAATATTTTTATAGAACCAGGCTAACTTAATTCTTCAGATGAGAAAAATATTCGATCCACATGTGATTTTAAGCGAGAAAAAAATTTCTCATGCGAGGAATTTCACCAAATTTGCATGTTAAAATGCACATAAGATTCTACCCTAAATTCCACACAAGGTTTTGGTGAGAAAGATTTTGTAAAGGTGGTTTTGATTTTGCTTCAACAACCAAATTCTTAAACTCTAGGTCAAATTCAAAGGTCAAGGACACTAGGTCAAATAATGAAATGTCAATGTCATCATTGGGGGCAGCCCACATGTTTAATATTATGTTTCTAGTCTCCATATATAGTTCTTCAGATTTTGCTTCAACCAAAAACTTTAACCAAAATGTTGATGACAGACTTGTACAGTCATTGTCAATCCATAGACCAGAATCGCTTTGCAATCCAACCAAAAACGTTGAAAAAGTATTCCAACCAGTTTACTTTGTAATAAGTATTGGCCCTCAGATATAGCTCAGACAGTAACTTCTTTGGTTTTCCTGGTATGTCAAACTGCTTTTCCTGATCTGTTACTTATTAGAAGGGAAAAAATCCTTATTGACTTTGAGGTAAAAGGTCAAGGTCACTGTTAGAAAAAATACTTAATATTTGTTTCCAGATGATAACCCAAGACTGAAATCTTCAGACACCTATTGATGTATTACTTAGGGTCAATAGGTGAAAGGTCAAGATCACTATTCTTGCTAAAGTGGGGGCATTAATGTTTAACAAACATTGTATAGTTGAAAATCATCAGTTATTATTAAGGAATATTCCTAAACTTGAAAAATAAATCATCATATGTAAGTTCACGCAGTACTAGTTGTTTGATCTTTTGACTAGAGTCCAAATATAATTGATGTATAGAATTTCATCACTCATATTGTAATTTGTAGAGAACTTTCTCTTTTGTTCAGACTTATATGTATTGAGAATAATTTCAAGTAATTTTACAGGTATAAAAAAAGATGGCAGATAACGAAGACACAGGTGTTACAGGACAGGATGATGATGCTAAATCTGTCAAGAGTGGACCTAAAAGTCAGGCTGGTTCCAAACCGGCATCTAGAGTGGGATCTGCTCAGTCAGGGAAGAGTGGTAAAAGTGGAGGTGGTGGCAGTAAAAAAGGTTCTGAATCAGCTCCTGTAGCCCCGCCCTCACCCACGGGATCAGCCAAGGACAACCCTGCCGCTGACTGGAGGAGTATGAGGAGAATCATAGCTGAGGACCCCGAGTACTCCCTAGCTACAGTCCCCAGACTGGTGGAGCTCTGTATCACTCATATTGTAGAAAACTTTGAAAGTGAGTCTAATTATCAAATATTTTTTCTGTAATCTAGATCTCAGTTTGTAATATTGCAGTCAAGGTAAAGATTTGATCTACATGTAACCCTAGAATTTAAGTCCATGCATTTGATTTATGATGTCAAATTTTCTAAATATTTTCAACTTTTACATTTCAGATAATTCTAAAATTTTGAATGACCTTCTTCCAAAGCATAAAACTGTTGTCCTTGAGAAGATCTCAACAGATTTACCGCTGAAAGTCACTGCCAATTTAGTGGACGATGAGGGATACTGGAAAAGATGCTCAAAGGCACGATGGAAGATTTGCGATGTTGCCGCATATGGAAATAGTTGGAAGAGGATGTACTTTGAAAGAAACCTACAACAGATTGTTGAGCTTTTTGTACCAGAAACAACAGATATGGCACAACTAGATGAAGTTTTACCTCTGTCTGCCAACTATGTAAAAAAGTTAGACATTAAGCAGTTACTTCCCCCTGTCAGAGAAGCCCCCAAAGGACCGGATTTTGACGATGCTTCTGATGCAGGAAGTGAGGCTGGGGACGAACCAGAATGTGATCATTTTAATTTTGGACCAGTGCTTAAACTTTTACCTAATATAGAAGAACTTCACCTGATTTATGGAGTGAAAGACTGTGGAATGAACTTTGAATGGAATTTATTTAATTTCACTGCTAGAGACTGCTTACAGCTGGCACAATGTGTTGCCGCATGTAAAGGACTTAAGGTATTCCGTCTGCACAGAAGTAAAGTGGACGATGACAAAGTCAGAGTGCTAATAAGTCACATCCTGGATCACCCAGGTCTTACTGAACTGGATTTGTCCCATAATGTGATTAGTGATAGGGGTGCAAGGGCTGTTGGTAAATTCCTTAACAATCACAGTCAACTTGTCAAGTTGAATATGTGTGACAATGACATTCGAGCCAGTGGTGCTCAAGCCATTGCACATGCCCTGACGAAAAACACAACTCTGACACATCTAAATCTGAGACTAAATCGACTGGGAGATGAAGGAGGACAGGCTGTATGCCGCGCCTTATTAAAGAACTCCACCCTACAGGAGATTAACCTAGCCAGCAATGACATGGGAGAACCTACAGCTAGCATCCTGTCTAAAGTCGTGGTACAAAATACAACGCTCAAATCTGTAGACTTATCCTGTAACAAACTGGGACCTGTAAGTAATATGGACATATTTGTCAAATGAAGTCAATATTATACAATTATTGACTGGGAATGAGGGCAATATATGATTTGTTGGACCAGAAGATAAAATATTGCCCGAGGCCGAAGGCTGAGGGCTATATTTTGTCTGTTAGTCCAACAAATCATATATTGCCTGAATTCCCAGTCAATAATTGTTTTGTTATACCTTACATCAATTCTGCAGCAACCTGGCATGTTTACGTTCATTTTCTTCTATAAGAGAAAGAGCGCGTAAAAATAGGTAGAGCTTATAGCGTCATCAATGACGTGATGTCAAAAACGATGTACCGTTTATCGGTCAATATTTTTTTAAATATTGCCCTAGAGCCAATATTGTTGTAAATATTGACCGCTTGGTCAAATATTCGAATTTATAGGCATTTTTCCTATGGGGATTTTAGGAATTTATTTTAAGAATAAATTTTGGGAATTTATAGGCATTTTTCCTATGGGGATTTTTTAGGGCAATATTTTTTTAAATATTGCCCTAGAGCCAATATTGTTGTAAATATTGACCGCTTGGTCAAATATTCGAATTTATAGGCTATATAGAGATACTGACAAGGGTATAACAAGATATCATAATGGTTTGAAATGATCTATTTCTCATTACAGGAGGGAGGTAAGCAGATCCAGGAGGGAATGGAGGATAATACCACCATCACACATATGGACCTCCGTCTGACCGAGTCTGGTCAGGAAGCCGAGTACTGCATCAACCAGAATCTCCATAGAAACCAGGAAATAGAACGAGAGAGTAAAATTACGGAGCCTCAACCACCCGCGAAGAAAATCCTGCCGCAGGCTGCACACAGGTTCAAGCCTACCCAGGCATGAACAATCAGAAGACATTTGCGAGGCTTACATGCTTCACACAGACTTAAAGGGGAAATTACTTCCTATGTAAATAAGAAACTCTCACGTTATATTATTGAATAAATATTGAAGTTCTGTTCAGATATCCTTAATGTCATAAAGATGCATTTCTATACTAACTGGCCAGACAAAGTCAGAAAGGGCCACGCTGTCAAATTATTATTTTTTCAGTGAAAAAAAAACTTGGGTCATAGGTCCCATTCATGAAAGGTCTTGTCTGTGAAGAAAATTTTCTTGTCACAAGAACAAAAGTCTTTACTCTTGCCGTAGAATGTAGGTCAAGGTCACCTGATAACAGGGGTTTAGAAATTTTCAACTTGCCCATTACTACGATTTGGTAGTGAATTTTCCTATTATGACCTCCTTTAGTTGTAACTGAAATTTCCATGTAATTTCAAGCCGCTGCCATATTGTTCACCAGGTCGACAGTAGTAAACAGTGATCTTCAAAGCGTCAGATGTCCCACATTTTATTTTCCGTCCTATTTCTAACTTATAAAATTGATATCATTTTGGAAGATGACAATATCATATTTTAGAGAAAATCCGGGTGCTCTGGATTTAGTGAGCAGGACAGTAGGTCTTATTATGACTTTTATTCTATTTCCCATATGGGGTGCTTAATTCCTCAAAATAAATCAAAACTCTGTCTTGAAAAAAGAGGAAAACATGTTCAACAAGTCTACCTGCCCATGGGCAAATGAACACCTGCTTTGCACTTTCCCCGACTGATCTTTTCACTTGCCCCGGGCAATGGAAAATGGGAATTCTAGATCCATTACAGTCCTAGGTTATGTGGCACAGTAGTTATGGTTGTTAGAGTGCTAGCTCTTATAGCACAGTAGTTACGTTTGACAAATGGGCAGACAGGTGGACACAGCACCCACCATTGGCTGAGCCCGAACAATGTGCCACAAACTCGAGATAAGTACACTTTACAAACAAACAAAATTACGATTTACTTTGAATATTTATTTGGTATTTTCATAGCCAACACAGCCCATGAATACGGATGGAATAACTGATTTGAGCAAGCAAACACTGAAGAAATGACATCTATATCAGGCTCTATTGTATAACATAAAACAATGCTTGTCTACTTATCCCTACATATCATGGGTTTTATAGAGTAGAATTTAACATGCAACAGATTAAAACATCCTTATATAGTATACATGGACTAACCTACCTAATGTACTTTTGTGAATTTAAAAATATCTACATTTACTACAATAATGAATACCTACGAGAGAATTCCGCATTGAATATGCTTGGAATAACTTGCTCAGCTCCTGGCAAGGTTTGTTACATCTATATGGATTCTTTTTGTGGTTATCTAGGTTAACATAATTACTTCCCTGAATTTTGTGCTGGTAGTATAAATGTCAACAATAATCCAATCTGTCCCATAACTTCAAATCATTGGTACCACAAATATATGCAAAGTTCTTTAAAATCAGAAAGAAAAGCAATGATAAACATTCATATACTGATATGGTTCTATATACTGGCATGTTTAATGACGACATTCCATGTGTACCTCGGATCTTTATAAGACAGAAGCTGACACTAAAACTTTGTGCTTATAGCAGAGGTTACAATTATGTATGTGTATATATACAGAAAATTCTATTGAAAAATAATTAATACTGATCATTATTACTAAAATATGGATGGAATGTTAGGTCACAATGTCAAGGTCAATGTCAAGGTCATTCCTCCAATTGCATTGCTACTTACTCTATTGGGCTACCAAGGCATAAAAGATCAATTTCCTACTTTCCAACAATATAATATGTATAAGAAACAAAGTATTGTTTGAATATTTACAGTTGGGTACTGTACAAAAATAGAAACCTTTTGGACGGAATTTGTAACAACTTATGATAACAACATTATACATATGTATACATACAAGGGAAAAAACAAAGCAATGAAAAATCTTATTTTTTATATATAAAGTAATAAATGCAAAGGCTTAAAGGAAGAAAATTCATTTCTTCAAACAAAACTCTACATTGATTATATTAAAGAGAAATGCAAGTGTTCCAACTCTATAGCCAAACATGTACCTAAAAATAACATTTCAACAATTCATTTTTGTGACTGTGTGATAGTAGTTCTCATAAACAATACAATGTGAACTTAAGTGTCAATAATAACCTAGAGTTCTGTATAAAGAAATGTTACAATCTCCACATGCTTCGTACAACTAAAAATATCTTCTCTGAAGGCAGGGAATATACAGTTACTTTAAAAATTCAACCGATGAATTGTCTATTGAATGATACTAAACAAGTTTACACATCTACATAATGATTTGTATAATGACCATTCATCGTACAGCTTATTTTCTTTCATTAAAATTGTCATGACAACCTTAAGGGAGATCACTCTTCAATTACACAAAAAGATTGTTTTATACATGTATGCTACACACATAGCTATCACAGATCTGTATGACTAAAATACTACAAACGTAATAAAGTAAGATTTACCTCCCCTACATGGAAGTCAAGCACTGTAACGACACAATATGATAAATGTACCGTTCCACATGATAAAATCAACAAGTCTTACAGTACATGTAAACATGTCCAAAGTCTTAATACATGTAATAAAATGCACATCTGGACTAAATAGAATGTTAAATTGATACGCTTGCACTTTGATTACTATATTTAATGGTGTATTTACAATGAAATTCTTAACAAAATGGATATATTATGCATCTATGAGAGTAAACACGCTCTCTCAGTCTTCATCTTTTGTTTCCAGATCAACAAAATCTCTGCCAAAACTTTCTGCGTTTTATCTGATTATCATCAAAGAGATAAAATGTAAGTCCCTATGTATGAAGGACAGAAAATTGATAGTTTTTAATCCCAAAGTGAATTCTACATAACAGAATCCTACTGATGTATGCCTAACTCCCTAAAGAGAAAATCATCTGTCTATGAAAAGGAAATAGAAAGTCCTCATATGTTAAAAGTTATTTAATCCATGTTCAGGGACATACAAAATTAATCTTGAAAATCGAGATCATGTATAAATATAATTAGATAACAAAAACCAAAGCTACATTGTAACTGCACTTAATGCCTTTCACTCTTAGAGAGACTTGAAGGGAAATATTTCATCACAAATAAACATAGCACTTAAAAATAAATCACATACTCTCGGTAAAATTGATACACATATATATGAGGATGAACATACTACAGGACTATTACAACTCTACAATGTATGTGTAAAGCAAGGCAAACTTAAAATCACATTCCCTTTTTCACCTTGAACTAACTTTCTATTGAATAAATTACCATTCACAGCCACAGAGCAACTTTCTCTCAACCTAAAAATCAACGTTGTACAATAAATAAATATCATAATAATAATAATAATGAAAAGTTGGAATAATCAATATCACAGTTCACTTTCACCTGTCGATCATTTCATTAAGTAACTGTAAATGACGAGGTGTGACATTAGGGTCACCAGTAGCTTTGTCCAATAACGACTGTCCCATTTGTGAATACAGGGCATTCACTAGCGAGCCTGTGGCCACACGGATACTAGATGAGCTCCCCTGGACGGCACCGCTTGAATTGGTGGCACCAAGGAGATGCCATAATAACGGCAGAACATGTAGCGTTACCTGCTTCTGTTTTCTCACATATACTTTGGTCACCAATTCTGTAATATAAGATAAAGAAATCAGTAAAACTTCTGAAGCTGATATTTACATGTAAAGAGGCATGTAACATACATGTACATGATATGTCTTGAAGTTTGATTATGAACTTTGAACTGACCTGCTACTTTTTCTACCAAGTCTGGTTTGCTCCTGGCACTCGCTGACTGGGCCTGATTAGCCAAGGGTTGGAGAAGTAACGAACCATCTACAACACAGTTAAGAGAACAATCAGAAATCTGACAACATGTAACATGTGGCCTCATATCAAAGTCTAAATGTCCTTGATTTTTATTGTTCAACCAATAGACCATTAATAAGATTCTGAGGTGCATTTCATGTAAATTCAAATTTGCATAAACAGGCTTTCTACTCTACCTTGATGAAAAAGTAGGAAAAAAGTAGGAGTTGTGAAAGAAAAAAAGTAGGAGAAATGTAGGAAAAAGTAGGAATTTATAGGGAAAAAGTAGGAAATTTTCCATCACTTTTAGCGACAATTTTCAGTAAGTATGACACACAAATCACAGTAAGCAATGATTTTAGACTGGTAATGTTCATCTGTGAGGAAATCACAGAGAGAAATAAGGAAAGATGATTTTCATTTCCCATATACAGAATGGGCGAGCGAAGCGAGCCCGAATTTTTTTAAAAACTTTGAATCAGATGTCGATGACAAGTGAAGCAAGTAATTTTTTACTTTTGAGATGAAAAAGTAGGAATAGTAGGAGGTTTTGAAGAAAAAGTAGGAAAAAATAGGATCAAAATAAAAAAGTAGGAAAAGTAGGAAATAGTAGGAAAAAGTAGGAACAGTAGAAAGCCTGCATAAAGGTCACAAAGAAAATTTCATGTGAGTTAAATTATTGTGTAATTTATGTGAAGTTATGTGAAATTTATATGAACTTCACATGAATTTTCATGTAAAATTTACATGATGTTCATTTCATATGAATTTCATGTGAGGCATAATTGGCTGTGTTATCAAAAGATCATTTGTTATGTACCAATGCAAGTAACAAGTTGAGTAATTAAGGAATCGTTGTAATATTTTTTTGGTTGATCGAGGTACATGTATCAACAACAAAATTGAGGGAAAACTGCATCGGATGTTTAGCGCAAGGTGCATAAGTTTTCCCTCAGTTTTTGGTGTTGATACCTCGATCAACCAAAAAAATATTACATTGATTACTTATCATTTCATTTCCTTGCTTTTCAATGTTTATTTACAGGTTTGAAATTGTGTTGCTAGCGACGTTGCTTATAACATTGCTAAGCGCAAATTTCCAGTTTGGGTTGATGCAGGAATCAACAAACTTCTTAAGAATATCAATTGAAATTAAATAATAATGTAATATTGTCAAAATGGTCCAATAGAACTGGAAATGTGAAATGCTCAGACAAAACATTTGTTTCTTATTTAGACACTCACTACAAAAGGTATAACAATATACAGTTAAAGTATACCATTGAGGGAGTTAGCACGATTCTGGTTCCCCGAGACCAGACCTATTTCCCGAGGCGAATAGGTCTGGTCTCGGGAACCAGAATCGTGCTAACTCCCTCAATGGTATACTTTAACTGTTTTATTATACCGAAACAAACATTATACTGAAACAAACATATCTCTTAGGTATACCGAAACAAACATTATACTGAAACGAACATATCTCTTAGCTATAGGTTCACAGGGTTCAAATGAAAATTCTAATGATTTGCCTTACCTTCTCGACTGAATGACTGAGTAACGGAAAATATTAATTTTTGATGATAAGATAAACAGAAACATCATTTATCATACTCGTCAGACACATATTCAACATTTGATCTACTCCTCTACTTCTTATTTATAACAAATTCATTATATACCTATATGAACGGTGAGTTGAGTAATGATGTCCATAGCCGTGCTGTATATTTCTCTGTTTTTAGAGGACAGATTGGGAGCGATGTTCCCTACGGCAATGTTAAGTACGGAGGCCAGACTGTCAGATAGGATAGGAATGATCTGTAGCATGACTTGTAAGGCATACAAATTAACCTTACTGTTAGGATCCTGTAATCTGGGCAGGAACTTATCAAAGATCTACAAACATAAAATGACATGGTTAAATACATTGTACATCAAAGTATTGGTGGCTCCTTTTTTTCTGCTTTAGTATATATACCATATGAAGCTGGGATCATAATTCAAAACATATCTTTATCTTGCAAACTTGTGTTTATGTCTCATTGTTAAAAGTGTAACTTCATATAAACATTGTCTCTCTTCAGCATAAATTCTTCAATATTTTTGTTCTTTTTTCATAAGGGCTTAATCTGATATGTACGCCATGCCCACCTGTTTCAGCACATAGTAATTATATTCAATCAGAATCTGAGATCATGTGCATTTGTAAAACGATAATTTCAGAAAATCTTTGGTTTCAATGAAAGATAACTCTATCATTCAAAGCGTAGATGGAGAGCATCCCACAAATGTAGCACTTATTATATTAACTATACTACATACCCTGATAACATTCATAATAACGATGTCCGGTATTTGATTCGCACATCTCCAACAGCTGAGTAATGCCCTTATATCTATCTCTCCAATCATTGGCTGATATCAGATTCATCATCTGTTTGATCTCTTCCTGGGTTGCCTCGTCGGCTCGTACAAATCGTTTGGACGGTGAGGGGTGGAGCTCACTGTTAGCGGATCCTCCCCTGACAGTAGAGCTGGATCTACTGGCCGGGCCCCTGCCCCCACGGGCTGAGGATGATTCATGGGGCATCTCACCAAGACCCTGTTACAGTTTAGAAGAAATTTCATTTAAATGTGATATTCTATATATTACAGTTGTAAATCTGATATGAACACAGATAAAGGATTAAAATGTGTGTAAATTGTTAATCTTTTGACAAATTCAAAATAACAAACCTTAGCTTTCAAATTCTCCACGATGTCTTTTATATTCCTGAGTGTGTTTGCTGGGAGATGTTTTGATAGCATCTTGTCGAAGTCTGGATGTGACATCAGTAAACTCAAAATCTTACGTCCATTGTACCTGATAATCAGAAAGAATATAAGCATTTTTGTACAGAGGTTTATTATATTGCACGTAAAATCATCATGTATTAAATTTTTGTTCACTTATTAACCATATCAATAATGTATAGAAAGCCCCCAGAGAGCTTTAACTTAATAAAATAAAATGGTGAGGTGAATAATTCTAACCTAGTCTCCTGAGAACTGTCCATAGCAAAGTGAGCGGCCGTGGGCAGTACTCGATCTGTGATGTCCTTTACTCCACTAAGAATCTTCCCTGGACCCATCCTCTCTACTACTTCCACTACAAAATGTGAGGTTGTCTTGCGCACTTGGACATTTTTATGACTGAAAAAAAAAATTCTTCTATTTCAAATTAATAGTTCCATACTCTGACTGATGCAACTCAATCAGGAATGTTTCAGTTTATGTATGATGTAGCAGAAAGTATAAAACTCTCATCAATATGGTAAATAAGTGATTCCCAAGCGTCACTATGCTTTGCAGATGACAAAAAATAAAGTCATTTCCAAGTTCAACACCTCTGATTAAATATTCTACTTCTACATTTACTGTATAAGTTATGGATGTTCAATAGGTGAGTATTTGTACTTACGTAGCACCACCAGCAATAAGTGCCAAGAGAGTCCTCTGTAGTGATACGTTATCCACTAACGCCTGTAACGTTTTCTCCACGTCCTCTCGTATAAATCCGTTACTCTCACCGTTCTTGGCCAGCAGAGCTTTTGCTGTTATTTCAACATCCTGAAAATCAAATCCATACATTTAATCTCACTATTTCTTTTCTTCAATACACATCGGAATCACTAACATCCATTTAGCTCGTTCCACTTGTGTACGTTTTGATAAAAGAAACATAAACAATACTTACTGCATCCATAGCTTTCCTCAGATTGCTGAACATGTCTCCCAGAGTAACAATAGCCAACCTTGATACTTGGGATCTTAAATTCTTCACCTGTTATGAAAAATAAGTAGATAGTCCATCATAATGAAATCTTTTTTAAAAAATATATACAAACTAAAGTGTACAAAATAGCACTATTTCATGATGGAAATCAGACAATACAGAGTTAATTCCCCTTTTGTTGATATTCTATTTACAGTATTACTTTACCTCATTCAGTAAAGCTAATATAACTGGATGTAGCTGAGATACTAGAGTATCTGGGTTGTGCATAGCAAGTCTCCTTAATGTGTTAAGACCACTACATTTCGTCTCCCTGAAAACAAGAATAAACTAGAGTAAGTAAATTTGATTTTCTTAATGATGCTAACAATATTTCCATTTTCCATCTATAAAATGAGTCTTACATTATCTTTGTATTATGTTGCACATGCTTATATTTGATTAAATAAATCTTAAACTAAGAATAAAAGTAGTCTTCCTGATTTTTAAAGTCATATAAGTCAGTAGGTAAATCTACAAGCCAATGAAAAGACTATGTTTTCATTATATCACAAAATGTAGTGTAGCAATGATACAGTCCCTAACATTGACTATAATTTAACATGTTTAAGTATTATAGCAGTCTGTATTACATGTATTGTATCCTTACCATTCCTCACTCTGTAAGTTCCTATGAGCGTCTCTCAGAGCTCCGTCAGGGTCCTTGTACGGCTGCCAGTCAGCAGGGTTATCAGACTCCATAGGTGTGGTAGCAGCAGAGGGTGGGTGACTAGAGCTACCATTCATTGCCCTGACAAAATCACAATATGGGTTATCAATGATGTGTCATCCTTATAACAATACAACATATACACCTTTATGTCAAATAGAAAAGCTTATGTTGAAAACACCTGTATGATGACTGTCAATTTGAAACTTATTATTCATTTCTTACATCATCTGTTAGCAGAACTGTTTATAATGCAATATAGATTTCCCCTTGAAGCTTTCAAACTTTGCCATCTATCTTTACTTACAACGTATTAGGTTTCTTCCTGGGTGACATGGACGGGGACTTCTTGGGGGTTGATATAGGAATACTTTCACTAGTATTTAATCTCCTCAGCTTCTCCTGTTGCCGCTCTCGTTCCTTACGTAATTTCTCGTCATGTTCTTGCCTCTTTTTCTCCCTTTCTATCCTCTGTAATTCAGCTTCTTCCTCCTTTATTTTCTGAGCTCTGAGCAGCCTTTCCTTGGTGGATCTACTCATTGGCTTGGTGGGATCCTATCATAATGTGTACAGTCATTCAAATGTCAATGTCTCATAATTAATGTTCACAGAAATCTATAGGTGAAAACTTAACTACTTGTCATTATTGAGTTTCTAAGTGAAAAAAAAAAACAATCAAAATGCTTTAATTTCCAAAGCTTTTAAAAGATTAAGAATATACTCTAAAGTTCTTACATGCCTATTTTTTGTTTTAGAGTTTCAAAATCTTCAATTCCATTTTCTTCTGGATTGAGGATAAAAGTAATAACACTGCATTGGATTAAAGCAACAAGAATCTTTAAGAAAACGTAAGCCATCTTGTATTTTGTTTTGATCCTTTTAAAAAACAAGTGTGACCTTTATGGTAACCTTGACCTTTTTTGGGGGTGTTTACTGTACGAGAATGAAATTAAGCTTCCCTCTCTTAGGTAATGTTCACATCGTTCCTATATACATTTATTTATTCAAAACTGGTGACCTTGACCTTGAAAGTGACTCTGATCATGTCTGAACATTAATTGTCAATGTGATTGATTTTCCATGCTAGGTTGGTCAATGTAATGCAAAATGGTCCTACATGAAACTTTTGTTTGAATGGTGACGTTACAGATCATTTAACACCTGCATGTAGCTTTGTAATCTTTAATACTTACATCCTCTACGTCGTCAGTATTATCTAGTCCTGGTTCGTCATTCGATCCTTGTCGATTAATGCTAACTCCCACTACACCACTAGTAAAGTCTTTACGATCAGACTTAGGCGGCTTTCTGTCGTGTCTGTCATTCGATTGTGAATTTCCTGCCGTAATAGCATGCTCAACTCCGCTACTTGAATCGAACATTCCTGAAAACGAAGGAACATAACCTAGTGAAATGTCCAGGTGAGAGTCAAGGTATGATCTCCTACATTACTTTGTTCTATCATGATAAAAGGTGTAAAATTTTAATGAATCTAATATTCAAGCTGCAAGCTTGTAATTGTCATGTAACAACTTCCTCTCAAATATCCATTCTTGTCTTACCACATTAATCAATAGATACATGGAGAAAGGTAGAACATAACAGGTACGTAATACGTAGGTACGTAAAACAAATATTGATTAAACGGTAAAAGTGATTACTACTACTGTGATCCACACAAGTGAAATGCTGTGATCATCACAAAAAATAGTGAGATTGTGTATAAAACATCTGACTATCATCACAGAGAACGGTGATTGTGTATAACACACCTTACTATGTATCATATCACTATGACTGCTGAAACATGTTTCTGAGAGATTTATATATTCCATGTACATACTAGATACATGTATTATGAAGCCACTTCAGAAAACTGTTAATACAAAGCATCATCATACAGCCAATTAATAGACTAAGAATCTCTGAGACCATGACCAAAAACATTACTGGATTTATAATATATAATGAATTTTATAAAAGAATCAAAGATATTTTAAATTCATATTTGCTAAACTGAAACAGTGGAAATCATAGTGGAATAGAGATAAAGAAAGAAATTTCACACAATGAATTTTGAGTTGATCTACTGATTGTATGACCTACCCTTTCCTATGACCCCAATACTGTCTTGAGTGGGTGCTCTATCGTCATCCCATTCCAACGCCCCGTAGCCGTGCATCGAGGCGACCCCAAGGGGCGACAATAGGGGGCCTGTAAACACCACAGCTTCTTTACCAAACAAGTTAGTGCAAGAATTAACTTCACACAATGCATGCAATAAATCACATGTCAAGACAATCTCTTTTGTTTCAAATGTTAACCGTCTTCAAATTCAATAGCATCATTTAAGACCAGATAAATTTTCAGAATGGACCAGACATGCACGTTTCACATGCACTTAACCCTCATCAGTGATCTTCAATCTAAACAATGTCATATGGCCAAAAAGTGTGAAAATTATTATGTCCACTCCAAAAATGTACCGAAAAATGTAGCAGAATTGGTGGGATATGATGCTACAGGACCCACGTTTTAGAAATTTCAAGAAATTTTGTAACTTAAAATTTCAAATGCGTTGAAGAGAATTAGGCCAGAATGTTGTAATCATTTTCTTACTGAGATCTTACATAATGTCACAGAAAGAGAATGTCTTGATCAGGATGAAATCAATATGGGGACAATGTGAAAGTCTTTTTTGAGGTTATGAAATTGTGAAAAGTGAAAGTGATGGTTCAAAATAAATATATTAAAGCAAAATTACATGTAGATCCAGTATAGATAGTCAACTTCATTGTTTTCTTCATTTCATCTCAATCTATATCTCTGAAAAGTTTCAATAACTTATCAATTGGGGACTCGTAAAGAAAGAACACGTGACATCTTACATTTGACATGTTTAGAATCACAGTTCAGGGATATATTCACTTTTCCTACATTAGCATGTTTAGCAAGTGTCATTTGGCAACACTTAAAACTACATCTTTACTGAATCTACGGGTTTGGTCAATTGTTTATTAATGTAAAACCTTGCTGCAGCAGTTATTGAAACAGCAAGTTAAAATTTTGAAAACAAAAATTGCAAATATTAAGAGAACTCAAGCTGTGCGAACATGCATCAATAAACAAACCTTTCTGAACTCTTCTTCTGTCTCGTATCCTGTTTGTGGCAGGTTGAACGTTTTGTCGACCGGAGTCTATGACGGGATCGTCATTATATCCCCTTCCTACCACTTGTACATCAGAAGTTTTGTTTTCTCTGAATGTCACGCCACTAGACGGATTATAGTCCAAGTGTATCACAGAATTTCCATTTTGACTTAGATCACTAATATCAAAACCATTTGACTCTGGCTTCTTCTTAGAAAATGAGTTTGCACGAGCTAATTTGGGTCTTGACTCGAAAGGAAACTCATTTTTCTTCTTCCTGTAAATAAGAAAATGCAATCTCAATACATATACTTGTAAAGTTTGATTTTCAATCATGCTCATAGCAAGGGAATGTTTTAACACTGAGTTATTTCAAAAAATGAAGTTAATAGTAAAGTGACCAAGAAAAAGTGAAATCCTTTATCAATACGTCCTAAACTGATACTATGTAATGATAAATCTAAATCTATATCTTACGTTTTCTTGTTTGTACGACTTGAGAGTGAGCTGACGTCAGATTCTCCGTTTGATGAGGACACGGTACTCCAGATGCCACTCTCGTGAAGCTCAGGGGACGGTGAACGGGAGCGTGATGAAAGACTATGACTGCTGTGTTTCTCGTAAATCTGTTCTTTTTTCTTGGAGGCACTACTCCTTATACTCTTCAGAGAGTTCATCATCTATAAATCAAAATGTCCCCAAAATTAAAACCATGTAATTATTGATAAACATCATAAAATTTGACAAATTCTCTTCACCTCATCTCCATTTCTTCCTCAACAACTTATGGATCTGTATAACAGATCAGTCCATCACTTACATTTTTAATTGGCTATGAATAATGCAATGATATAATGTGCATTATACATATATAATTAATCACAAAAATGATATTACATAATTGTCAGCATGTTACACATGAAAATAATGTCATTTTGTTCAAATCTAATATCTATTGCCGTTAATGCATTATCATAGAAACAAGCTCTTCAACCTTTCTTTGTATATTATTTTCTTTAATATAATAATAATAATATTTTTTATTTATACATGTATAACAAAACACCAGAGACAGGAAAGGATCATTTACACAACCTTGAAATTCTTCACTTTCAGGTGGAATGAGTTGCGTTTGACAGTAATTAAAGTAATGAGAAACAAAATAAATTACATTCTTAAGAAAATGAAAAAAAAAAAAAAAACAATTTCGAAGATTAATTTAATATTCATTCAACTTACTCTAATTTGATATGATTTACATTATTTAAGAAAACTTGGCAGTTTTTACATAAATATTGTATCTTATACCTTGTATACATAAAGACATTCCTTTCATTCGCTTAAGTGGTGTTGTATTTTTAAATTCACAAATTACTTACAAACTTTGGTTAATTTACAAAAACCTAGCTCTTATAAATGTATGATGTTTCCCTACAACAAAGAAAGCAGTGTTCCTTATCTTGGTATTTCTCTCCGTCAGCGTAAAACAAGATGGAAAGTTAGTACATTAAGGGAGATAACTTCACACATGTTTAGTCAAACAAGACAGGAATATGTGTGTAAATTAGACAAACCTTGGCCCCACCACGTAGTTTTTGAAGGTATTTCATCATCTGTGGAAGTAAAGTGAGGATACAACATCAAGAGAAAAATAGTGAGAGGATATACATTGTAAACAACACCCGTTATAATTCTATAAGACTGGACGATTTAACTCTGACGACACATCATATTCTGTAAAACTAGTACTTGGACTGATCAGAATTCAAGCTATAGCAGAGTTACTTCCCATTCTGGACTATATCATTGTCATAAACTCACAGCCCTTTTACAATTAAAGCCACATAATAGGCTGTAAGTCATACAGGACCTATAAAACACTATAAGAACTCTAAGCAAAACTCAAAAAGCACAATAGTTACATTTCTTTTCTCAAACAGCTAAAGCCTGTAATACTATCAATCTTATTGGTTATCAACATTATGGTATATAAAATGGAATTTCCTTTAGACTTTGCTAGACGCCTGAAAACGTAACACAAATTGGCTGAGAGCTTGTAACAGTAGAGGACAATACCTTATATCAGATATGTTTGATTTCAGAAATAGCTTACAGAATGAACTACAGTTTTTGAAATGGATCATTCAGCTTAAGTCGTCAGAGCTAAACATTAAGCTATTTCAGCTACATTGCTAGATAATAGTCTATACAATAAGAGTTGTTATCTCTGAATAAATAGATTAAAAGTAGCTTTCTATTAGCACCTCCATCTAAGTACACAACAAATGATGATCTAGCAACTGGATACTCTACATTCACAATGAAACATGGATCAGCCAATCAATATCTAGCTATTTTAAACTTCAAAAGCAATTTACAGTTTGTCAAATGAATAAAGAGTAAACTCTTTCACCAGAGATAAACTCTGAATGTTTAGCCTTTTCTGGCTATTTGTTCTTATATAGTAATGTTTGTACAGCAATCCATGCTTCATTATGCTTGGAATATTGTTAAGCTATAGTAATTATGTATCAAATTAATCTATAATACAGAAGGCTAGGCCAGTATTTGTGCTTTTAATATCCCGGTAAAACTTGTCTTGAATATTTACATGAATAGATAGATGAACATAAACTAGGGCTGTGCCGATGGTTTAAATTACTGTTCCAAATAAATATCTAGGAAAAACACTTCAAAAACTGGTCCATATTCCACATTAAAAAAATTTGAATTCTTGAATTTAATAGCAATTTTCCTTATTTTAAAGTATTTGGTATATTTATATATGTATCAGATTGGTTGACATTAGTATCAGCACAGCCCTAATATCTACTACAAAGGTACAATAAAGCAACATAGTGTCAAACCCTAACTACCAACCTCTGACTTAGACTCATCCTGTAGCCCCCTCTCTAATGTATCGTCATAAGCACTGTCAGAATCATCCTCCCGACTGGACGTAAACCGCTCTGAGTAGCCGGTGGCAATAGGTGGCACTTTCTTACTGGCTCGCCGTGTGGCTGAACGAGCTAAGGCCGGCTTCTGGGGAAATGGTGATTCATCATCCTTGGCTGTAATAATAACCAGAAACATTGTCATGGTCCAAGATGGCAATAAGATATATAACCAGAAACATGTCATGGTCCAACATGACAATACCATATATAACCAGAAACATGTCATGGTCCAAGATGGCAATACCATATATGACCAGAAGCATGTCATGGTCCATGATGGCAATACCATATATAACCAGAAACATGTCATGGTCCAAGATGGTAATACCATATAACCAGAAACATTGTCATGGTCCAACATGACAATACCATATATAACCAGAAACATGTCATGGTCCAAGATGGCAATACCATATATAACCAGAAACATTGTCATGGTCCAAGATGGCAATATCATATATATCCAGAAACATGTCATGGTCCAAGATGGCAATACCATAAATAACCAGAAACATTGTCATGGTCCAAGATGGCAATACCATATATAAGCAGAAACATTGTCATGGTCCAAGATGGCAATACAATATATAACCAGAAACATGTCATGGTCCAAGATGGCAATACCATATATAACCAGAAACATGTCATCGTCCAAGATGGCAATACCATATATAACCAAAAACGTTGTCATGGTCTAAGATGGCAATACAATATATAACCAGAAACATGTCATGGTCCAAGATGGCAATACCATATAACCAGAAACATATCATGGTCTAAGATGGCAATACTATATATAACCAGAAACATGTCATGGTCTAAGATGGCAATACCATATATAACCAGAAGCATGTCATGGTCCAAGATGGCAATACCATATATAACCAGAAGCATGTCATGGTCCAAGATGGCAATACCATATATAACCAGAAACATGTCATGGTCCAAGATGGCAATACAATAAACATGTCATGGTCCAAGACAATACCATATATAACCAGAAACATGTCATGGTCCAAGATGGCAATACCATATTTAACCAGAAACATGTTATGGTCCAAGATGGCAATACAATAAACATGTCATGGTCCAAGATGGCAATACCATGTCAGAAAGTGAGAAAACTCATCCAATACCATGGTATAAATGTGCTTCATAAATGTGAACAAAATTTGAAGACAAAGTCAAATGCCACCGAACTTCTGATAAGATTTTTTATCATCTGCAGAAAGTAAATATACAGGGCATTCCTGTCTCAAGATTTAAGGCATCAATGGTGACTTGAAGTCACTTTTCTTATGGAAATTAGACTTCAGGTCTTCAGTCCATGACAGAGAGTGGTATCATACAGAGAGTGGTATTATTCTATATGTTATAGTATATATGGAGTGATTTACTATACTCATGCTATGATAAGATGCGTATATGAGATTATAGTAGAGGATATCTACCTCTCCAGTCATCTTCAGTGGTGTGATTAGTGGTGGAAACCTCCGCTACAACAAATATTAGTACCATCTAAATGTGACAGTTAAAATGATGCTATACTTGATCTTTTGTGTTACAGAGTTATTTCTCATTTGAGGAGGTATATAACAGAAGACTTTCAGTTAAAATTTCTGTTCAAGAAAGGTACGTTGTCTGTTACATGCCAACCCCTAGTATAGAATCATGACCTTGAAGGTGACCCTGACCCTCATTGTTTGTTGAGTTCCATAATGCGTGACATTCGTTTCAAATTTGATCAAAGTAAAATGTACGACAACAGTTATAGCCAAGTTATAGCCAGAGTCAAAGTTGGACAGATGGACTCTGGACAAAGTTATACATATATATTATTACGCTGAGAAAAGGTACAAGTCACTTTTGAATTGCAGGTCATATGGAAAGTATATGTAAAGGATGTTTGAACAGTTTCTGTATTATTTTCTTCGTGTCATAATTGTTTGATATCAGAAACTTGTACCGTTACAAATGAGAAATAACTCTGATTAACAGACCTGATAATAAGGTATATCTATAGGATTCCCATGTTATATTTGTGCTATAGTATATTTGTTAACATGATATTCTGTGGAAAATTAATATTTTATACTTGCAGGATTGTATTTGCTGATATTATTGGTGCATAACTATAAGAAAGATGCTTTAAAGATTCTACAGAGTAAAAGAAATATTATAGAATGTTTGAATAGTAGATTTATGATTAACAAGTTAAATGGATTAATTATTGTTTGATTAATGGTTAAACTGTAATTGAACTAATTCAGTACAAGAACTTATTAATATTGTTAGAGCAAAATATAAATCCACCAAAAACCAAACAGAAGTTCTTTTCTGCTGGTTATGCCCCAATTCATCCCTTTATAATTACATCTAAAAACAATGGACATTTAAAACACTAACTGCTCTTTCTGTTTCTATGCACAGCCCTGGCTGAGGCAAGAAGTCCATTCAAAGACTTGGGGAGTTATCGATCAACTGAATAATTCACCTTTTGCTTACATCAGGGCAAGATACAGCTCCTCGTTAAGAGGTATCGGTAATTTTAATGACCCGTCATAAACTGGCAAGCAGCATTCAATATAAGGGGGAAAAAAGACAAACCATCACCCAGAATCAATGTCCCTGGGTGCCTTGTTATTACAGATACCGACATACGATAGCAAGACGGTTCTAAAACGGTTAAATGTCAGACAGCATCGACCTGTACAAAATAGCTACAAAATACACGACCTGCACAAAATTACAACAAATAATCACGACCTGCACAAAATTACCACAAAAATTATAGTACTTGCAGCACGTGAATACGTGCACATGTTGCTAAAATCAGACTCGAAGAAATGATGGGAAAGGGGGGGGGGGTCATTACAAATAATAATGTATAGTCTAATAAATCTGATAGAGTGTACTGATAAAGGAAGGTACGGACTAATACGACTTTTTTCTAATTTCCATGATAATTTACATCCGGAATCTTCCAGGTCTATCAGTTTAATCCTAAAAGTGACTTGAATTTAACATAGTGTTATAAAACGGCTCGATCAACCATATATGCAATCAAATCATCGTTACTGTAGTTCGTCGTGCGAGTTAAAACTGAGTGATTAGTATCTACCTATCATGCCTATCCAATACATAGAGGTATATAGGAGATGGAAAGGTGATAAAGCTGGTGAAGAGGTCAAAACTACCATAACCAATGGAAGATCTCACATAATTAATCGTAAAATGTGGTATTATCGTTCAGAACGCAAGGTTCACCTTGTATGATACTTAAAAATCGAAATAAAATCTCTGCATATTCTTTTCTACGTGAAATATTGGTATTCAAATAGCAGTCATGTGCCAAAGACTAATCTGTTTATTGACAAGTGAATTAAAAAGATTATTGATCTCTTCTAATCCAGATAGAACCCCTACTTGCCTTCATATGCATATTTTTGACATAATTAGGTAAAAGTCATTATCATTTCTCACGCCATTTGAATTGTCTGATTTCAACGTGCGTGCTATTGACGTAAGCGTATAGAAATAAGAATTATTATCTCTTCTTTCATATTTCGTTCATTAATTTCATTCACGTTACTATGTACTTCATCACCTGGCATCTCTTTTGAAAAAAAAATCTTGGAGATTTAAAGCGCAGCAAAGAGTACCTGCGTATGTTAATTTTTTTTTTTCGATCAAAGCGCTGGAATTGAACTTATTTTAAGAGGGTTGAGGTCTTTCCACTTCAATAATTCAAGTTAAATCTGCAAACAATTAATCTCAAGTTTTAACAAATAACTTTCTTCAATAATTTGGAGACTTCCTACAAATATTCTGGATTCAGCGATATTCCATTATCTTAAAGTAGGCCGTATAATGTTAATGTTGACACTGCGTTGTGGGTTTGTGTATTTAAGTATAGAGAGGCCCTCTACTTGAGATGACAATAGTGTCTGGTGACAAGAAAGCCCCGCTCTATAGGCATCAATAATCAGTTCTTACTACATGTTATATAAACACTTCTATCAACTTGCACATGCATAAAAAGTCCTATACACTACATTTATACTCAGACCCTCTCAAATGTTGATAGGTTACCAAGTTGTACAAATATTTTACGCGACATTTAGTAAAATAAATGGGGGTTATATTTAATTCTTTGTCACCAGGGCTCTACCCTGAACGTCAAAGTGACAGTTAAGGTTACATATATTTCTCAAAAATCTGCTCAAAAATAATTTCAGATATTTCAGTCAAAAATCTGAATTATTCATTTTCTCCTCTTGTTGTGAATTATTAAAGCTTAATTCAAAGACAAAAGTAAGATAAAGTCTTACCGAAATATTTTATTATCTCTAACTACAGGAGACATATATGACAAAAAGCGACTTTGGATTTTCACACTTATTCAAAGACCCCATATATTTATCTAGGTAAAACTTCTATAGTACAATAGGAAACCCGTATCTAATCACCATAAAATACCAATAACCCAATCTACATAGGGGAAAAATCGCAGAAATTTCCTGCACAAAAAACCTGCAAATGCCCGATAAATGAGAGATTGCAGCCTTTCCAATCAATGGGGGATGAAAGAAACATGAAAGTGCATAAAGTAATTGAAATTATGCATGTAATTCATTCAAATCTGATGTTAATTATGTTATTGAAATTACGAATAGCGGACAGAAACATGCAATTAAAGGCGGCAGTTCCCCAGTTATAAATCTCGCATCAATACAAGACGATTTAATCACACACATATAGGATGCACTAAGGAAAATCGGCGTGGTGCTGCCTCATTTAAATTCGTGTAAGGAATTGATCTTTTTACCATTTTAGATACAACACAAAAGGATAATGACGCAATATTTTCTTTTGATTTGAGAAACATCTATAATGCGAGCCGATCGTGAGCGACTTTGCCTCGGAGCGGAATGGTACATTAGAGGTATATTATAGGATAGTGCAGTTGGCGCATGCATCAGGGGGCTCACACAAAAACTTAAACTGGGTCAAATCAAGGTAAATCCCGTATTAAACTACAAACAAGTTCATAAATCATGTCTGTAAAATGCAACTTAATTCTAGACTTCATATAACTAGCAGTAAGAATTAATAGCAATTCTCTGTAAGCATTTAAACAATTTCGGCACGCATGGTCTCCGATTTTCATGAAATTTCACACATAAGGAGGGACCAATGAAAAATGGAAAATTTGACAAAAAAAATAATTCTAGGTCATCTGGTTACCATGGCAACGGCCTTTAAAGTTGAAAAATTGGCAAAATTGAGCTAATTTGAAGCTCTATAATTTGGTCTATATGTGACATCAATGGAAGATTTTTTATGCATCCTAAAGATTAGGACATAAAATTTTAAATAAGCTCACTAGTAGTGTCTGATATTGTAAAAAGGCTGGTTACCATGACAACATAATTAGCTAATTTTGATATATTGATTTCAAAATGCTGTTTGTTTTTTCCAATTTTTCTTCTCTCTTGATGGGTATATAATGAGGAAATAGGATTTATTTTATAAAATGAGCGAATTCAAGATAAACCCACTTGTTGCTATGTACATAAGTTACCTTGGCAACGGTAACTATGGTCTTTAATATTACTTATTTTGCAACTGCAGAGTCATTTTAAAAGATTTTGCATCATGTTGAACAGATAAAAATTATTGGGAAATATCCAACACAAAGAGCTCTTTCAAAAACCGTGAAAAAGCTATGGGGAACATATGTTACCATGGCAACCATTTTTTATTATTTTCATAAAACAGTAATCATTAATCCCAGGAAGTTCAAATTTAATAACAATAAAGATCAAGTAAGCCTCTATCAAAATATAATAAAAACGTTTCAAATAATTAATGGTTGCTATAGTAATTTGGCCATACATTTCAAAAATAAGCATTTTTTGTTGTTTTTCTAAGTCTTTTCCTCAAAAAACGAAACAGGCTTACACAACCTTTTTTTACATATTAGATAAACATGATAAAGCAAAGTCTAAACTCTATTTTAGATTTAAAAAAATTCAGATTTCTTAACTCTTGATGCCCGTATTCAAGGACTCAAAGTGGGTCTGTGTGCAATTTTACATAATCTTTCCCATAGCAACGGGCTATTTCCTGAACATTCTAAAAAAATTTCTTTCGTGTAATGAAAGATCTACTTAAATACATTAATTGATTTTCATCACTTTGAATTAAAATTCAAGGATCTAGTAAAAAAAAGGACTCTAAACATTGTCCTAAATTGCTTTCATTATTGCGATTTGAGGTCATGTTGCCATAGCAACGAACAGAAACTTTGTCCCAATGTAAATGCTTATGTTTTATTTGCATAAAAAACTCAAAA
Source organism: Pinctada imbricata (assembly GCA_033119305.1). Classification (NCBI taxonomy): domain Eukaryota; kingdom Metazoa; phylum Mollusca; class Bivalvia; order Pterioida; family Pteriidae; genus Pinctada; species Pinctada imbricata. The sequence continues at coordinate 5,372,324 of VSWD01000009.1, read as the reverse complement.
ATGTAAGTAATTTATCGTTGAATTTTGAAAAAATGCCAAAAATACTATTTTGATTGGGTACCTGTGTTGTTGCTATGGAAAAATATAGATAAGACCATAAACCTATCATTATTATTACTTAACTTGAAAGAGCAATGATAGGGTACTGATAATTCATTAGTGTTTGTTTTAGATTATGCTGCATTATTTATGTATGTGACTTCAAAAACGCCCAAAAATGCATTTTTTCAATATTCAAAGTCCGTTTCCATGGCAACCGGATGTGATATTAAGAAAATTTTTAATAAATTTTTACTTTTGGGTCAGACCCAGCCTTATGTACAAATTTTATCAAACTCTGAGACATGCCGTGCCATGCGTCCTTCATAAAAGTGCAAATGCTTACAGAGAATAGCTATTAAATATCTATATGATATTTTCATTCTATTTTCCCTTCACCATTCTAAGTTTCTAACTTCACATCGTCTCTAGCATCTGACCGATGCAAGTTGACTGAATTCGGTGTTTCACAATATTCAATTATCTATTTGTTTTGAAAATAAGAAGCAGAACATTTGAATAAATACTTTTCTCCATAAATACACTACCTCTAGCTCTATCGTACATCAAATTTATCCTTGCGCGATGTTCTTCTTGACCATAATAATTTATTACGAAATTCTATATTGAAAAAAACTTATAATTCATAAAGAAATGCTGAAAACAACCTGAATTTTATTGCAAACCGTATCCTAAAAACACATTATTTATCAACAAGCATGCTTTCACCCTTTATGTTTGTCATGCGACACTACAACGTGTTAGAAGCACCAGCAATATATTAAGTCAGCCTTGTCTACGTCCAGAGTGACCAATGCTGACCACTCCGGCTACCTACACCATGCGGTCACTTACATTTGGTGGCACGAACCTCCAGAAAAGGTTTAACCGGAGGATGGTCGGCATGACGAGGGGTTTTTGTCGATGCTTTGGCTGTCAAATAAAGCACGTTACCATGTCAACTATATGTAGTCTTATATTTTGTTGTTAATTTCTTTTAATGAATAACAAGAAACACGCAATAATCCATTCCAAAAATTGTCGGCCTCTTGGCCTTTATCAAGAGGAAAAATTAGATAAACGTTTTAAAATCATTTAAAACAGACCAAGATTTTAATTAAGGGTTTCTTGTTATTTACCGATAAAAACTTTCCGAGGAGGACTTTTTTCATTAATTTTATTGTTTTCAATCCTCAGACTCTCCCCCATCTTTTTACGTGTCTCAGTAATCTACTAGAAAATTATAACTTCTCAGTTTTTTAAGTCAGTCTTAACAGCTTACCTGTGACTGAACACAAAACACCCATCACTGTTCCAAACGTCATTTTACAATTAACGAAAAGCCAGAGATCATATTGTCCGTTCTGCTTTAAACATTCAGACCAAAAATGAACATCTTCATCAATGGAGATTGTGAATCCTTCAGTTTCCGTAAATAAAAATCTCACTATACCAACGATCTTTAATGGGTTCCATCCCGGTTATTAATAATGCAAGAAGGCGCGGCAAATGAAGCAATAAACAGTGTTCATGCGGACTCGGTGGACGGTCTTATAGAGTTATCCCATACCGGGTATCGATTCCAATCAGAATATAGTGAGCCAATTTCATCACTAGGGTTAAGTACATAGATGCTCTAATTGATACCTCATAAACTATCTCACTTCCCTCCTCCTCTATCAACTTGTAAGTAATTAATGTATTCATCCTGAAGATAATATTTGGTGAGGCGCTTTAGTGGTCATTTATAGCTATTAAACCTAAGATTTATCTAATCTAAAATGTTTGTCAGATCCAGGAAGCGCCATCAAATTCCCTCTCGGACAAAAGATGTTATACTATGTCAGACCCTACATATTATTTCCTCCTAAGATATACACCTTATTACCCTCATAGATATTGAGTAAAAGATAAGGTTATCAGAAATTTACACCCATCTTTACCCATTTAAATTTCTGCGTCCTATTAATTTGTCTGTAAATGCTAAATATCGAAAAACATTTCCTCGTGCAGTATCCTACCTGTGTTTGCCCCTATGGAGAAATAACAAGACGTGTTCGTGTTCACGAATGTCCCGTTGATTTTTTTTTTTTTACAACATAATGGCTTTTATCCGAAAAGTAAACAAAAGTCAAAAGCTACTGACATAAGGTCAAAATTTGGTATCAATGCATTAGTTTTGTCACAAGGAATATACATGTGAAATGTGAACGTTTTATCACATACCAATCAAAGTTTGTTAATGAACGGACAGACAGACTAATACATGTATATCCCCCAGAATTTTTTTTATACCGATCAAGGATCCAAAAGAAGGTCACAGACGTACAAAAGTACAAGAAAGTGTTGTTAAAGAAAGTGTTGTTGTCATTAAAGCAACGGTCAAGTAATGGATAATTTATTAGAACGACCGATTCGTCGTCATAAAATTTAATTGCATCAACAAGATCGATATGAACTATTGGCCCCTCAGTTACCCACCACTGGACAAACGGCACCGTTAACGTTGCCATAGCATTATATAATATTGGATAAAATGTTTATAGACCAAACAAGTCGTCTGTCGTTACGTCGACACGTGAGCTTCTCCTTGACCTTTGGTATACTGATTAACACGACAGACGGACAGAAGCTACATGTACAAAGGAGTGAAAACGATGGACCAGCCTACTTCTTTTTGTTTTCTCTCACGGACATTGGAAAACAAAATATTTCCTATTTTCATACAGACATAATATAACAAAACCGCACATATGTAGTACATTATTTCTGTCGCAAAGAAAACAACACCCAGATTCTGCTAAAAGTCTAATGAACGGTCCCATTTTGAGATAAAAGATCTATTTTCTGTCCCAAAGATCTATCGCTCCCTAGCCCTATAGAATTTCGTTTGAACTTCTTATGTTTAAGAAAAAAGTCGAGTCGCTTTCTGTTCGCTTACAATTTCAATGGTTTAACAAGTATTTCTAAATTACAGAAGAGAAATTTAATGAGAGACTGTAGAAAAGTACTCCCATGAATTCAATGTAATTAAATGTATCATAAATGCGTTCAAAAACTTTTAAAATATTTTCATTCATGGCAAAAACTCCCACGACATTTGCGATTGAAGATTTTGTTTTGAAAGGAGAAAATTTTCTTCGGAAACCAACTTCATTTTTAATGAAAATTTGAGCTAATTTAAAAGGACTCACTCATCAAAACACTTTCTATCAAATGATTTTCAAATTGGACAGACAAGAGGACTTTTTTCTGTATTGCAGATAATCAACTAACCAACAAATTCATCTTGTTTGAAAGTAAAATATATAGTGACTGAATTACTCGACAGCTTTTTTTTTCTCCATATAAGGTTAATGACAAAGTACTAAAGCAGAACACAAACTGCGATGGGAGTATGACAAGATGGTGTTTACTATCGTGAATTCAATATAACATCTAATGACTACATGCAATTTTCTCTGATCAAAGTCATAAGTAAATCAGAAGAGTGATGTTTATAGCGTGACAAGTCACGCGTGAATTCCCGTCGGACGTGACGCTGGAGGCATCAGTAAATATTGCAGAAAAACAAGTAATTATAAATGATGAGGACGTACCTCTATCGAACTCTGCTAGGTCTAAGCCTCCTAAGGAACTCGTGTTTAGTTTGCCCGTACTACCATAGTTCTTCTTCAGCTTGTTTAGGTGAATTTGTTTGTAAGAACCTACAATATGATAAATTAATGTTAATCAAATGGAAAGTTTAACATGCTATTAATTTCATGCTACTAACATTGTTTGATGAAAAAAGCTTTTCTTGTAAAACAATTCGTTGACTCTAACCATCAACCAATTGTCAAGGGTCTTAAAATTTGAAGTTTTCAACATAAGACATATACACGACAAATTATTGATAGATGAACAAACGAAGCAATACCGCAGTGGCGGATTCAAGTGGGGGGCGTAGCCCCTCCCACCCCCTCCCCCCCCTTTCGCCCCCTAAAATTTGCAAATCATAGGTAAAATGATCATTTTCCATATAAAAAAAGAGTAAATATTAACTACCTGTTAGTTAATTGCATCAATTCCAATTCATTTATCAATTTCAGTCATGAGAGTGGGTCCGAAAAAAACTGAAATTCGTTAGCTTACGGGTGGCTTCGCCCCCTGGTCCCCCTACCAGGGCTCTATCCTAGACCCCTCGCCATTTTTTACGCCCCCTCTAACTCAAAAGCTGGATCCGCCACTGATACCAACTAATGACCATTTTCATGCTGGAAAGGGGCCTAGGGCCAGTCTCAGTCTGTCTGGTCATGAAATTTAGATTAGATCGCTAAAGTTTACATTTTAAAACGGTCTATTTATCTTTACGGGGACCATAAAGGTGTTTTCTATTCTCTTTACACATGGCTGTTTCTAATACCTCTTACGTAATATATATTTTCGCAAAACACCCAGTTTTCCAATCCAAAGCTTGAAAGGTCTTTAATTTACTGACTTAATACAAGTATACACAAAACTAACTGTAAGTATAATATCAATCATGGTCATAACTTATGGATTTAACAAGGGAGGGCGGCGAACATTTGCGCGGAATTGAAAAAAAAAATTCTCATTTGATGTTTGTATTAATTTTTTATAGAGATCTATTTAAGTTTAGGGGGATGGAACAAAACAATCACAATTTTCCTCCCCGCTGAATGAAAGTCATGTGATCTGATCATAGGACAATATTGTTACCCGAACTCCATAGATTTATAAGAGAATAGTAACTAATGACAACCAATCACCCACCCATTAATAACAGGGATAAAATATTACAAACTCCTTTATTAGTTATGACATTTTAAGTGATTGGTTACATGATATTCCGTTTCTTTGCCGTACTGAAATTATGTCAACAATCATCGAAGATCAATTTTCAAGTTCTTGATCTAAGTGTAAAGAAGCACTATTGACCAAGAAAGCTTTAACTTGGTTAATGTTGCTTTGGTGACCTCGGCATTGGTCTACCGGGTAGGTGAACGAATTTATGGTAAAGACGGCACGATTTGTAAATAAGTCAATCTAAGAGTACGAGAAAACGAGAAAAGAAAGTTCTCAGAGTTATGACATTTCATTTCATGAATATGGGTGTACATGGGATATCTCCCCCAAAAATGTATGAAATTGTTCATCAACGTTCTAGACGGAGAAGGGTGGATCAGCGTATTCTGGACACCTTGGAATTTTGAGGAAAAAAATCAGATTTTTTTATTGTATATGGGATGTACAATTTCTCCCTTCTCCAAACTCTGTAAAAAAAATCTAGATGTGTGCTTGATAAACGTAACACGTGACTGTTTACTTACTGGAGTCTGGTTGGTTATTGTCATCAGAGTTAAGTCCTACTACAGTGATCCTCCTTTTGGGGATACGTTTAGAGGGGGATCCTTCGCTGGCTGAATCCTCCCCCGCCCACGTAGCTCGTACAGGCTTGGGTGGTCCGTCACTCAGGGAGCCCTGAAACGACATGTTTATATTACATCTTAGTCTATATGATATATGCAATCATCCTGCACATCTGGTCGATCATCATTCTATAAACTTAATTTGCATCGAAACAACACCTCAAGATCCAGTTGACAATGTTACATTTGAATGTGAGTTGAATTCCCACTGGCCAATAACGATTATGTACAGTACGATTGTGATTTGATGGGATTGAAAATGAGTGTCAATTGTTTCTTTTTTAAACATTTTGCTTTAGGCATACATGTATTGGTTATCACATATTAAAGTATCATTAAACGAGGCTAAGATAAGTCTCAGCAAGCAATTTCTACTCATCAGAAATGAAAAACCTAAATCGATTTCATTTGATTCACAGCTGCCGTCACTGCCTAATAACATTTCCTTGCAGTCTTCATCATCTGTTTATACTGTAAACTACGAATGCAGCATGCAGGGAAAACCAATGTTTGCTAATAATAATTTTAAATGTTTAGAGAAAATAGTCATTTCGGTTATAATTAATGTTTAAAGAAAGTCTGTCATTTAAATAGAATAATGTTTAAGGGCCGTCTGTCGCACGATAGGTAAACATGTTGACATTCGTAACTGTACACACCAGAACGAACTAAAATAGATTGGAATTTTTATTTTGGCTGCCAACATTGACACAATGTGCTGTGGTTGTTAAAAGCCCATTTAAATAGGTATTTGATCTGTTGATTAAAAGACAAGTTTATATCAGATGGTGTCGGTATTAAGAGGCTTAACACATGTGTCTATGACAATACTCACGTCATGATCTATACAGCAGACCTAGATCATAACCTGTCAATTCTACTCGTCTATATTAATCTATATTACTACTCAGCACGAAGACAGTTTTACAAGATCTCTGCTATCATGTCGTCTTTGAATTTCAGACGACAAGAAGGTAAGAGTGTGGTGGTACATTGTAACACCAGCTCGGCACATTCTCTGTATGTTTCAAAAGTAGTTTATAGCTTCGGCGAATAATATAAGACACACTGAAATGAATCGTTTCCCTCTTTTATTATTATCATTTTTTTTTTTGTAATTCACTGCCTAGCAACTTCACATGATAAGTTGTGAGTATGCAAAAAGCCCGTTTCAGCCAAGGTGCTAGTTGAGTATTTCTGTATTAACGACCTTACAACTCGCAGTGCTATGAAACGTTTGCACCACGAAAAATACACCCGAGTTTGGAAAAGCAGACCAAGACAGAGAGCGGGTTGTTGTCATTGTAGGTACATGTGTATACTGTATAGACCTACTACTCTAGAGTACTTTGATGACCTCTTGGCATTCTTGGAGGTCAAGTGAACTAGGAAGTCAAATCTTTGGGGATGAAAGAGAATTATGCTCTGCACAGAACACTTCAAGCGACATCCTATCACTTTAAAGTCAACATTACGAAAAGACCTGTACTTGTCCGCGGGGGACATAGGCTAATACCAGGTTTTACTTAAATTACATAAATTACAGCACTCCATTTATATTAAAGGTGTTCCCAAGGTCCACAGGACCAATAAAAGGTCATAAAATTCTACTTTATGTCGCCCCTCTTTAATGATAAAAAATATCGGATGAAAGTTTTATAGGTGTCAGAAAATTTACTCGAGAACTTTACACTACGTGTATTTTAATTTACAAATTTATCTCAATATTTACTTTGGTTGTAAGAGGACAAAATTCCTTGAGAGCCACAGGCCTTAAGATCGCTTGGGTATGCATACCGGTATGCGCTTTGCACATAGACATACCCCGGCGATCTTTGCCCCTAAGTTGAGAGCGACATGTGAGATACTGTTTTCCTTTATAGAGATGTCTTACCTTCTGGAAGTAGTCACCAATAGTAGGCTCAAAATGTCTGATCCTATTTAGAATGGGTTGTAAGTCCAGTACACCCATAGCGGAGGGATATTATCACAGAATACCGTGACACGAACAAGTAATCAAAGACTCGGCATCGGTGTACAACACAGACACGTTACCAACATAGTCCTACTAAACAAGATCCTAGGGAATCAAAACCAATATAACAATCAATATATGTTAAAGGAATGTCAACATTATACCACAGTGAAAATGCTCCCATTTACATCAAATAACGAAAAAGAGTTTGAAAGTGTGCATGCATGGACTGTGACACTACGTCAATGCAATACGAGACACGATTTCTTTGTCGTTCCGTCCTAAAAGCATTAATCTATATACATCTACCAGAACAGCTCACTTTTTGAAATCTTCAGAAAACGAGCACAATGTATCTACCCAATTTACTCGCTCGGGATTTCTTCTTCTTTTATAGAAATTATTCTCACTTCAAAAACTTTCAAAAGAAGTCTTTTAAAATTAGCATAATAAAGAATACAGATATCGGCGTTGAGTAATTGAATTAAACTTGATAGAGAAGTTCGTGCATTGTTTGTCATTCCACTTCAATCACAAGAGCAATATTCATAAATAATTTCCTTCTGATCAAACAGCCCCACCCCTTGTTCTCCGTACGCTGCTCAGTTCTAGGTCCAAGGTCTGACAGAGTTCCCGTCTCTATGTCACACATGTACACCTCCCGCGGTCTGTCAGAGGAGAAAATCAACTTCACAAGCACTAAATCCTTCCCAAATATTGATAGAACTCTAGGGACTTTTAAAATTTGAATGAAATAACTAAATATTTTTTCGGCATCAGACACTTGGCAACAAGGGTTTATAGGAGTACTTAATAGGACAATCTAGTCTTGTGTTCTCTAGGGATTATATACATTGTAGTAAGAGTTAACAGTTAGCGTGTTCATCATATCTAAGAACTTCCTGAATCAAAATTTCAGAGTCTGACGACATAAATCCATTTTAGTCTCTGTAGACTATTGTTTTTGAAACGGACAGTCAGTGTTACAACTTAACATCCAGTCAGTGTTACAACTTTACATCGTACAAAATGTACATTGTAGTTTGAAAGAAATGGGACTTCAACCATGGTTCAAGCGTTTGAGCACAGCTTATCAATGAAACTTTGATTCAAGCATTTGAGCACAACTAACCAATGAAACCATGATTCAAGCCTTTGAGCACAGCTAACCAATGAAACCATGATTCAAGCCTGACTTGTCATTCCATATGTCCGTGTGTGCGTCAGTTTTTGTATTTATAAATAATTCTAACCACACTAGACGCACTCAATCATACTTTATCTCATCGCGTGTCCAGTAATTCACAGATTTATCTTCAGATAATACAAATATGAAATTCCTCTCCAAGTCTTTATGTTCATAAGAGAGCCATCAGTCAAAGAATGACAAATTCACTTTAAATATTACCTTGTATGACTAAAATTACAAACTCTAGGTCTCATGATATACCAATACATATCTTAACAGCTAGAGGTTGCTGTGTATTGGCCAAGCTTAATTGACTATTCTTGTAATTTCTGTAATCAATTAAACAATCCAATATGACAAACCAACAGAAGTGGGTAAGAACATGTTTACCTTGACAAACAGAGGACAGTAAATGAAAATTTCCTACACATTGTCACCTTTATCTGAAAATAATCCTTAACTGACCCACTAACACTCAAAAATGTCTGCCAGGGCGACCACACAAAGAGTCAAACTTAGTGAGACTCTGAAACGTTTGGATAATCCTACTGTTTACATAGTCAAATGATGATTTATTGTGTTTATTTCCCTAATATGTATACAATACATACTGGAATGACAAGAAATCAACATACTAGTCACCATACTAGTCACTGTACAGACACCATACTAATCACTGTACTAGTCATCATACTAGACACTGTACTAGTCACCATACTACTATTACTAGACACTGTACAGACACCACACTAGTCATCATACTAGACACTGTACTAGTCACTGTACTAGTCACCATACTACTATTACTAGACACTGTACAGACACCATACTCGTCACTGTACAGACACCATACTAGACACCATACTAGTTACCATACTAGACACTGTACTAGTCACCTTACTACTATTACTAGACACTGTACAGACACCATACTCGTCACTGTACAGACACCATACTAGACACCATACTAGTTACCATACTAGACACTGTACTAGTCACCTTACTACTATTACTAGACACTGTACAGACACCATACTCATCACTGTACAGACACCATACTAGACACCATACTAGTTACCATACTAGACACTGTACTAGTCACCATACTACTATTACTAGACACTGTACAGACACCATACTCATCACTGTACAGACACCATACTAGACACCATACTAGTTACCATACTAGACACTGTACTAGTCACCATACTACTATTACTAGACACTGTACAGACACCATACTCGTCACTGTACAGACACCATACTAGACACTGTACTAGACACTGTACTAGTCACCATACTACTATTACTAGACACTGACTGTACAGACACCATACTAGTCACCATACAAGTCACTGTAAAGACACCCTACTAGTCACCATACTAGACACTACTAGTCACTGTACTAGTCACCATACTACTTTTACTAGACACAGACACTGTACTAGTCACCATACTAAACACTGTACTAGTCACCATACAGACATCGTACTAGTGATAATCATGACATCATTAGTAAACACCATACTAGTTAACCTATAGACACCATACAAAACACTTAACTAGTCACTATACAGATTCCATACTAATCACCATAATAAACACAGTACTAGTCAACATACTAAACGCTGTACTAGTCACCATACTAAACACCATACTAGACACTGTACAGACACCATCCTAGTCATCGTACAGACACCATACTAGTCAACGTACAGACACCGTACTAGTCACCATACTAAACACTGTACTAGTCAACATACTAAACAATGTACTAGTCACCGTAATAAACACCATACTACAGTTACCGTATATACACCGTACTAGTCATCATATTAAAAAATGTATTAGTCACCATACTAGTCATTGTAATAAACACCTTACTAGTAACCGTATAGACATAGTACTAGTCACAGTACTAAACACTGTACTAGTCACCATACTATTCACCATACACACACCGTACTAGTCACTAGTTCAAGTCAAAATCACAATCCCAAAATCATAATTGCCATACAAAATCTTGAAAAACAGAGAACTAGACAAACTAATTTTGAAACATTACTGCAATGAGACAGAAGTAGGTCCCCAATGGAGACCAGATGCCAGGGGAGAGCAAGCATCTCCTGCAATACATGACAGACAGACAGACAGAATGAAAGGCTAAATGACTCCATGTGAGCTGAAGTCCATTTTTACATACTCATTTAGAGTCCTTAGTAAGGAAAGATAAAACAATCAGTTGATATTTTCTAATGGTCCAATGCTTATATCAATTTGAATACTGAACACCTTCTGACTGTGAACAGGATTTATTTATCCCAAGTATCCCATCCCACTAGCACCCCATGCTTAGGTTGTTGACCGACATTCCCAACCCCTTACGGTAGATTGCAAAATAATATCCCCAACCCCTTACATGAACTTCGTTTGCCGAGTGCTTTCACCAACCACTTACTTCGTTTGCCGAGTGCTATCTCCAACCACTTACATGTACTTTCGTTTGCCGAATGCTATCCCCTAACCACTTACATGTACTTCGTTTGCCGAGTGCTATCCCCAACCCCTTACATGTACTTTGTTTGCTGAGTGCTATCTCCAACCACTTACATGTACTTCGTTTGCCGAGTGCTATCCCCAACCACTTACTTCGTTTGCCGAGTGCTATCTCCAACCACTAACATGTACTTCGTTTGCCGATTGCTATCCCCAACCACTAACTTCGTTTGTCGAGTGCTATCCCCAACCACTTACATGTACTTAGTTCGCCGAGTGCTATACCCAACCCCTTACTTTGTTTGCCGAGTGCTATCCCCAACCACTTACATGTACTTCGTTTGCCGAGTGCTATCCCCAACCACTTACATGTACTTCATTTGCCGAGTGCTATCCCCAACCACTTACATGTACTTCGTTTGCCGAGTGCTATCCCCAACCACTTACATGTACTTCGTTTGCCGAGTGCTATCCCCAACCACTTACTTAGTTTGCAGAACTTTGTCCAAATAATAAATTGAAATTTCTGCATTACAAAAACAAATTCAAAACGTGCAGTTACTCTTTTACAAAATACAGGTCCTTGTTCTACCGTAATCAGGGACCAATGAATAGTTTGTAGCAAGAAAACTGCTAGACCTAAGGTATTAATTTACTGTCTCTAGTTCACCTCTAAAACCAACTTTTTTTTCTCAAAATGTTTAATCTAAATTCAAATATATGAATATCATAGTTTCCAGTGTATAATCCTTCCTTTATAACAGGCAAGACCATTCCCACTTCGTATTACTTGATTCCTTTTATATTCCCAGCGCTTAGTATATATGTCATCAAAATATTAAGTTTAAGTTGTACGTGCATTTAGAATTCCTTAGCCGATATCGACCCTTTAGAATCAATACAAAACACCTGAATGCCTTTCACACACAAAGTCGTCAATTATCGAGGCCAGTCCAATTTCTATCAATGTATAAAATGTGATTTTAAACATACATTTAACAAGATCAATAAGGTGCTACTCGTTGACATTTATTTTTCTAGGATAAAGTTCGGGCTGAAGAAAAAGAAATTCTGTCAGAATGAAATATAATATACCTGTCCAGTATTCTCAAGAAATCTGAAATTGCAGGCTCTTATTGCATGCCACATGGGGGTTCATTTATAATACTACGCGTACCGAGTAAATAATCAAACGATGCAATAAGCTGTTCAATGATGAGGCAGGATGGGGGGGGGGATTCATACTTCAATTTCAGAAAACATGGCAACAATCTAGACTTCCAATACGGTAAGAAAGGGCACTAAGTCATATTTACACAAAATTAATGTATATGCCGTATTTTTCATTGCATTTGGGGGGGGGGGGGGGGTGGAGAGACATCTTATTATATGTATTTTCAAGAGTACTGTCTGGTGATCTTTTGTTGCCAAATGTCAAAGGAATAAACATAAGATACTCCCATGAACACGATGAATTCCACGACTTATACAAGTGGCAATACACATAATCCTATTTTACTGTGAATGTGTTGTCAAAATTAGGCACACATCCAAAAGCTATTTATGAAGAAAGGGATTTAAGTTCTCAATATAAGTTTTTACATAAGGTAGCACATACCACTCCGTCTATCATCATTTAGTGGCACGTCATGCTTGTGCTCCAAGTTTTTAGAAGATGACACTGTCAGACACAAGTTGTGTTCATAAGACATGAATTCTCCCATTTACAGCTTTGTTAGTAGAAAAGTTATCAGAAGTCATAAGGGCACATGGAGTAAAACATGGATACAAATTATGCAGAACTGCAAAGGTTTTGTTTAAGGTTAAATACTAGTATAAATACTTTATAAAATGTTTTGGTCAAGGTTAAAATAAAGTTTGTCAAAAAGATATCAAAGTCCCAGGTCACAGATTTTGTACTGATTTTGGAACCAATGCAGCTATTAACAGACCAGCATTTTTGACACCCAATACTATATAAAGGTGCAGTCACTATGAAACTGGAATACATAAGTGAAGAATATGTCGTATCACTGAAAGTTACTAACCGAAACAGTTTCTTTTCCAAAACTAAAGCAACCTATAGGATGTAGTCCTATAATATAAGACCTTGTAAATTTAGAGTTGGTCGGAGTATGTTATACTCAAACGCCAAGATCATGACTACAACTTTAAACACAAGTGAAATTCAAATATCGTGAATATGAGAGCTTATTATCTATTCCTGTACTATGAAGGAATCAACTGGAATTATTTTTAAACAATGAATTCAACTAAAACTCTGGCAAAACCTTCAATTCTCAGGTAACCCTTTGTAAAGTTCAGAAAGCAACTCTAGTCTAGTCATCACAATATGAAGACAGTCTGTCTCAGATATTAGGAATCATCTGCACTTGTATGGTATTTAAATATAATTCATTGTAAGATAAAGCCTGTATTAACTTATTAATCATGTTTACTGCATGTATGCACTTAAAGCATACTACATGCGGTAAATTAGTTAAATCAATTACCCAAGGTCCACCTTTAATATAAGTGCCACAGTGTATAGGTTCATTCAAATCACCTTCAACATATATCATGATATAAGTTGAGAGGAATATCATGTTTATGGCTAACAAAAGGCACAAGTGGACCTGTATGGCTCACCTTACTTAGTACAGTGTCTTTCAATAGTGCAGCAGATTAAACAATCATTAAACACTATTTCTGTATTTTTTATTATTATTTCCATAAAAATACTTTAAAGTTATACATTGTAATATTAATGCCAAATTTCACTGAAAAATCTGGCAAAAATCTGTGTTTGTGAAAAACGAACACCCCCCTCAGTATCTTTGTGTTTATACCATTTTTTAAGGTGAAAGGTCAAGAGTTTAAAAATGGTATAAAGGTCTAGTAACAAGGAAAACACATGTGAAATATCCAAGCCCTATCACTTACCAATCAAAAGTTATGCCCAATGTTAAAGTATTTGAAAAGTAGGTCAAAGGTCAAGGTCACCAATTCAAACATTTTGGTATCAACAGAAAGGTCTTGTCTCAAGGAATACACCTGTGAAATATCAAAGCCCTATCACTTACCAATCAAAATTTATGCCCAATGTGTAGTAGTAAAGTTTTTGAAAAGTAGATCAAAGGTCAAGGATCACGAGGTCCAAAATTTTGGTATCAATGGAAAGGTCTTGTCACAAGGAATACACATGTAAAATACTAAAGCCCTATCACTGACCAATCAAAAGTTATGTCCAATGTTAAAAGTTTTTGTCACATACAAACAGACAGGCCAAAAACTATATGCACCTGAATCTTTTATTCCAGGGGCATAAAAACTAGTAAAATTATGTATGTTTAACACACAGCAACAATCAATGAAAGGAAATAAAAAACATGTTTGTGAAACACGAATGGCCCTGTCAGCATCTTTGTCAGCAAAACAGCTGTATGAAAAAAGAAGGTTATACTCATGATTACCCATGTGAAATATGAAAGCACTATCAATTACATATCAAAAGTTTCTCAAAGGTAGGTTAAACTCCAAGGTCAAAAGTTTTGGTAACGGTATCCATGGAAAGGTCTTTTCAAAAGGAATACACATGTGAAATATAAAAGCCCTATCACTCACTATTCGAAAGTTATGCCATATCTTATGGCCAATGATAAAGTTTTCAAAAGTTGGTCAAACTAAAAGGTCAAGGTCACAATGTCAACAATTTTGGTACCGGTATCTATGGAAGGTCTTGACATAAGGAATAAACATGTGAAATATGAAAGCCTTGTCACTTACCATTCAAAAGTTCTAGCCAAGGGTTTTAGTTTTTGAGGACAAACATACAGACAAATAAACAGACCAAACACTACATGTATATGCCCCTGAATCTCCAATTACAAGAGCATAATAAAGCCTGTGTTTGTGAAACATGAGTGCCCCCGTTGGCATCTTTGTTAGTATTACACCATTTTCTGTTTTAAACTAGGTCAAAGGTCAAGGTCACGAGGTCCAAAATTATGGTATCAATGGAAAGGTCTTGTCACAACTCACAAGGAATAAACATATGAAATATGAAAGCTCTATCACCTTCCATTCAAAAGTTATGCCCCATGTTAAAATTTTCAGACAAACAGACAGACAAAAGACTTATCCCTTTGTCCATCAGTAGGTGAAACCGGACTTCCTGACTCAGCGAAAGCTGACATTCAGTGCTTGAAATTAACTTTTAGACCAGTCATCCCTAAAGTTGTAATTTCAGGGGCCGAAAATTATTTTCGGGGGCCCCACATCATTTTGTGATAGAAATAGAAATAGGCTAAAAACCAAATCACAATTTTATTGCTGTTCATGAGCAAGTCTTTTAAGAGTCCTTCAACATTTTTAAAATGAGTATGCATTTTGTCTTTCTGCTCAACATTTAGCAGATGGCAACCACAAACAAGTCCAGTTGTCTGGATAATTTCTTAACTATTAACATGATTAACAGTTTTATATTTAAAGAAAATGCCCGTGGTCAAACATTAACGCAAATACAATGAAAAATTCATCAATGAAAGTAATATGATTATGAGATCAACATTTCAACTTTTATGTTTAAAGCGTTCCTTCTTTTGGCAAACTTGAGTTTGAATAGACAAATATCTTAAAGATTCCTATGTACTAGTGTTGTATAATCGGAAAAATTTCATAATCGATTATCGCTTTATAATCGGAGAGGATTTTAATCGATTATTTCGATTTAATCGAAATAATTCTTTCTTGTTTTTACAGAAAGAAATAAGACCATGATGACAAGTAATGAATAAACTTCACTAAATATTATGCTAATATACATAGCAAAATGTCTAGAAAGAACTCCAACCACAGAATGATAAAATCCCGTCTAGTAAATGAAATATTTTGACAAGATCACAGCAGTAATGGTCAACTTTATACGGCATATGCAGGGAAGGGTGGGGGGGTTCCATACGACCCAAGAGTTAACTTAGATTTTGCTCATTCAAGGAATCAAGCAATATCTTCGTAGTAACATTACTGTGAAATTCACGGACCTTGTCTTTCTTACAAAGCTCAGGAGTTCGGCAAAAAACTTAAAAAGTTTTTTTTTTCTAGACGAGTCGATATTGACGTATCGCAGGCCTGTATCACATCTGACATTGAAGTTTTCTATAGAGTAGTCACTCAGTACTTGTCATTACCATTAAATTCAATGAGAATCCTAAATCTCCATTGTATGCCTTAGAGAGTGTATCCTTTTCAAATTACTTACGCTACGCCCCGAACTTCAACTCGTAGTTCTCTAAACAATCTTTGATCTACTTTCGTTTTATTCGTACTTGTCATACGCGAATATTCGACCGAAAATTATGTCATTCTTTTCCATGTTGAATATTTCCGATTATAATCGATTCTTAAAAACATAATCGATTCATCGAAATCGAAGGGTATAAGCGATGATGTCACCGATGTCGGCGATAATCATTACAACACTACTATGAACTAAGTAATAATCGGCAATTCTTAAACATTGTTGTCTGCATATTATACGGTAACTTATATCCGAAACAACGAAGAAGACTGATAAATAAACAGATAAGGACACTTGATTTTTCTTAAACCTTTAAGTTACTGAATGGGTGAATATGTCACATGTTTCAGGTTGCCCACAGACTTCAAATGGGGAAGTGGGCGATTGGGCGAGCATTAATTTCAATGGCAAGCTGTGTGTAGTTAATATCTACATGTAAATAAATAAAACTTACCTGTTCTGTCTGCTTTGCTTCATCTTCCCAAGGGAAATTACTCCTCAGCCCAGCACTTTTAAACCTTCTACTTGGTCCAGGCGTACCATTCTCCATGGTAACTGCCGGTGTTGATCGTGCTGAAGAAGCCACAGACTCTATCTCCAGGGTATCAGAGCGTGAAATGTGACGTGCAGAACCAGAATTCCCCACGGCCATGATCCAGTCTATGTCAGCTCCCTGTGAGTGGGTAGATGCTCTAGATGATGCGGAAGATGGGGGATTGATAGCATAATCCACAAGACCCTCATGATTTAATTTTGGTAACTGTCTACGTGCTAATCTTGCCTGAACAGCAGCCATGACACCTTCTCCTTCAGCATTCAGTTCTACACCATCTACGGCATGGACCAATGGTTGTAGTCGACCTTGACCCATGGCCTGAGCTATCACAGAAAAACATTCGAGAGCAGCATGACGGACCTGTCGTTTACCATCGCATAAAGCAGGAGCAATAACTTGGCAGATACGAGGCAGATCAAAATCATAACTGGGAAAAGTTAGCAGTGCTGCTATTATTATGTTCACAGTGTCAAGTCTCACTCTGGAATTTTTGTGGTGTATGTGGTCAAATATCACAGCAATAACAGCTTTGGGCTGGTAACTCTGCATCATTTTAATAGCAACTCTCATCACCGCTTGTCGTACTACTATTTTGTTATCACCCATTCTTTTTGCTAGGGTGGATGACAATGGTTTCAAAAACTGTTTCACATTTTGTCCTAATTTTTCAACAAGTATGTTTAGAATTTCCAAAGTCACAGTGGTAATCTTGAAGTTTGAATCATCTAATAGATTGTTCAGAAAGCTGATGAAAGCCAGCATGTTTGGCATCAAACTGTTTGAAATATCACTTGTCTGCAGTTCTCTGATGATGCTTTTGAGTTCCTCAACCCCTTGTGCTCTAAGTTTGAAATTGTCCTGATCACCTATCTGCTTCATTACTTGACTAGGTATGATACCAAATTCAAAAGAATCTACATAATTGGCTGAGGATCGGCTAGTATTTGGGGGACCAAAATTATCTTGCTTGGAAGCCTTAGAGAATGGTTTCATATTACGAGGCGTATTTGGTCCAGAAGAATAACCATCTGACATTGGTGGTCCCATATCTAATCCTGTCAGCTCACAATAATATCTGCGAAGTGGTGTAGACAGTTTCATGACATATCCTGTGAACTCTCGGTCCCCCACTAAATTCTTGATTTTGTCCAGCGTTGTCAATGCACATTCCCGGATATTATCTTCAACTGAATGATCATTTAGTTTTTTTGCAAGTGATTGAGTTATTTCAAAGAAGTTTTCACGCTGAAACTCTGGAGTGAACAACATAGGTAAGGATACAACAGTCTCTTTACGAACACGTTGATCATCATTTTCTAGTCCATGCTGTACTATGGCGCGAAGAAGAAGTTGAACATTTTTGGTATATTTCATATAAACATGCAGCGTCTGAATGACTGCTCTACGAACAGTGATCTTGCTTTCTCCAATGTTAGAGATGAGTTTTCCCAATGTGACTGCCATGCAGGAGTCAAGATCGTCACCAAATTGTGGTATGACTTCATTAATGAGCTGTATACATTTGAGCCTGACATCCCAATTGGAATCTGATAGTGCAAGAGCAAGACCATTGAAAATGGCCCTGGGGTCACTGTATGGAAGTCGCCCTCCATTTCTCCTTACGGTTATAAGCAACTGTTCGAGGATTTCTACTCGACGTTTGAAGCTCTCTTCCTTTAACTGGTTGAGAACCTCATGTTGTTCCATATTCCATACACCCGGAGTGTTTGTCTCTATGTATGAAGCATTATTAAATTCGTGCACTGGAAATTTCGTGACATGAGCCTTGGCTACTCTGCCAGCCATCTAAACTACGAGGTGGATTGTTCGATTTTTTAGGGACGTAAAAGGGAAGATTTCTGCCAATATTTACGATGGCAGACAGGGAGTGGCATATACTTTCCTCTTATACATGTTCGGTTACGTGGAGAGGGATATTTTCAGCGACATCATCCATTTCACTCGGTGCAATCGATAATCTCATACAAGATGGCGAACTTCTTCACAACAACACAAACTATGGAGGTCACGTGGTACTTCTGGAGACCCGGATATACAATCTGAAAAATAAACGAAACGAAAATGAAACACACAAAACACAAAAATTTGAATACACAAAATTTCGACCCCTTGGTCTTTATGAAGTGTAAAAAACGACTATTTTTTATCAATTCTAAGTAAAATCCATCTTTGCTTCTCTGACGTTAATTGCAAAATGATTAATCAATGATTTTGCAATGATCAAAGATCAGCGACGATCGCTTCAGAAAAAAATGCTATATTTTGTCTTGTTTGCTTAAAAGCATCGTGTGGACCCCGCCTCATCGCTCCTTTTCTCACTCTTCCGAGAAAAGGAGCGATGAGGTGGGGGTCCACACGATGGCTTAAAAGTCCCTGGTTGTACAGTGAATGTCATACAAACTTTGAGTACGGCCTTGTCGTATCATTTCACAATCTATTTAATTTTTAAATGCAGTGTAGAAAGTTTTTATTTCATTTTATCCTTTTTTTCAAACTAACATTTTTTTTAATCTTCAATACTTAAACAGTACACTTTTTAGTTAATAGACATTTTAAAAGGAGTATACTTACATTATTTTGCCGGTGTTTCACGAGACGTCTATTCAGCTAATGACTTATTTTTAATTAGAACTAATTAGTTTTTAATTGAGGAGGGGAGTTATTTTCACACCAGACATTCTTAGACATTAGACGCTACAGAACAATTACAATCAGCGGGTATCCTCTTTTTTCTTGTCATAAAGTTCTGAGAGATTTGTCGAGACATGCGCACACCGATCACGAAAACTAAAATGGCATTATGTGAGCGACACAAACAACTATTTTCTACCTAGCTTTGAAATTCAAGAGAAAAAA
Source organism: Pinctada imbricata (assembly GCA_033119305.1). NCBI lineage: Eukaryota > Metazoa > Mollusca > Bivalvia > Pterioida > Pteriidae > Pinctada > Pinctada imbricata. Next base: position 5,352,461 of record VSWD01000009.1, on the reverse strand, counting down.
AAAGATATGTGCAGTCAAGATCCAGAACCTTTTTACGGGACAGGCCTGGTTGTACTTTTCTTCGTTGGGGAGGGGGGGGGGGGGAGGCTGGCGGGATGTGAGTATACTGTAATTTACTAGACAAATAAAATTTACGGGAAAGAAATGACGAAAAAATAGAACAAAGATAATTCCATTGAGTTCATTGTACCTGCGATTCTGTTTCGATGAATAGACTTGCGTTGGTTACAACCTGTAGGATCTTTGGAATCCTTGTTGATCGAGTTCCTGTCCTATCTGGTTCGTCAGTGTTGAATGTTAATTCAAGCGCGGGTCCAGGGGGGGGGGGGGGGGTGGTCCGGACCCCCACCCCACCCCACCCCACCCCACATGGAATTTTCGAAGAGCATAGTAAAAGTAAATTACATACACATTTTATAAGATTAAGTCCCGATTCCCCTTTTGTTGTCTTAATATTTGAAAAATATAACATGAATTTGTATTGGAAATCTGTTCATTTTTCATTTTGATAATATTTTGCCGCCAGCCTTTCAAAAATTTCTATGACTCGCTTCCGCTAGCCAGAATTTTTTACATACATTATTTTCAAATGTTGCTTTCCTATTCAACCCATATACTTTACACCTTGGTCAATAAACAAGGGCACTAAGAGTAAATTACAAGAAACTGAAAAAGACGCGAATAGAGCATTTTATTCAAATTCTGAACAACATAAATCCTGTGTTTGTGAAACACGAGTGCCCCGGTGACATCTTTGTTAGTGTAAAGAACATTTTCTGTCAAGTACCTTATGTGAACGATCAAGGTCATGGTCACTGGGTTTTAAAAAAAATTGGTATCAATGGAAAAAATCTTCTGACAAGGAATACACATATGTGAAATATCAAAGCCCTATCACTTACCATTCAAAAGTTATGCCAAATTTTAAGGTGCGTTATTTGTCACATTTTTGGACCATTCTTGCGAATCTCCTGTTTTAGGACTCATTAAAGATGGATTTTATAGAGATTTTAATTTGTTGTGGCCAATGTATCATTTCTGACTCTATTTTAGACACCTAAAAGAGGATAATTTTGAAGATTTGATCTAAACTGAATTAAGTATGCGTACGAAAATTGAGATGGGTACATTTTTTAACTGATCGGATTTCTCTTACATAAGTAATTACTCATGGATTCTGTTTACGTATGGATAATTATTGATTTGAACTGATTTATAAGGTTAAGCTGACTGATGCCGAAAAATTATAAATTGTTTAAGTTCCACCCAAAATAAGGCAAATCTTACGGCTCTGACACTTTTTAAAGATAAGCACACAATGGTACTATTTGTTGGTATCCTTCTTATTTGAGCACGGACAATGTCATATACTTTTTCTTCAATATTTTGAAAAGTCTTCCCTAGGAGGACATGTTACTGTGTGTTTGAAAAAAAAATCGTTGAAATTCAGTATCTCTTAAATTTTGACCTTAAATTGGATGATTTTCGTTATTTTTGTGTACAATCGAGAAAATTTTTAAATGATCGGTGAAGTTGGTACCTATTGCAAAACTTTATCAAATTCAAGTTTTATACAAAATATATTGTATATTAACAAAGAAAACCTAAATTAACATCAAATGAGGGCATTTCAACACTTTTTGTGTTTTCTTTACAAATGTGCTACATTTTATTTTAAGCAACAATTTTCCGGCATATTTACCCAGTTTTTGGAATTAAAAAAATATCTTGATTTTCATCACGGACCTATAAATTTTCCTTCATAAAATGATTATTGACACGAATACCACATTTTAATATGGTTTTCATAAAATCGTTGAAATTCCTTCATTCAGAAATGACATGCCTTATTAAAGTTTTTGTAAAGTAGGTCAAAGTCGAGGTAAACACCAAAAAAAATGGTATCAATAGAAAGGTCTCGTCAAGTTCGGACTTAAATAACAAAACAACCCTGGATCCGCCCATGTAATCTACCAGCCCTCCTATGTGCAGATGCTACTTGACTCAGAGGATGTATATATTTAGTGTTAACAGGCTTTTTTTCCCTCGTGTAACCGCTCTAGTGATGGATGAACTCTTTGATTTTCATGGTCTTTGAGAGCTAGCTTCGCTGCATCCTATCTGTTGCTTAGAGTCGTTAGTTTTTTCGTCAAGCTAAGGTGAATTTTTATCGACCCCGAGTAGGAATATTTCAGTCTATCTTGGAAGAACATACATGTATGAATAAGTATACGACACAATAACATACATGTAAACCAAAATGGTCTGGTGACGAATTTATGTATGGTCCAAGACAAATTTTGGTCCGAACCTACCTTAGCTATAAACAATTATCGTATCACGGAGTGCTGTTTGGCTGTTCATGTCAAACTGTGAATATATTGCAGTCTCTTGACGGCTTTATATATTGTAAAAGTACACAAATCTTACCGTGCCATTGTTGGCACTTTCAGTCTCTATTTACTAGTACTTTTGACTTGGTACTTTAACATCTGAAAAGGCGTTGGGCGGGGGGGGGGGGGGGGTGTCCAAGATATGACCCAAGAGAGTGTGGCAAATAAGTCTGTTTTGTTGTATAAATTTTAAAATGTTGGAAATGGGTGTGTTCCCGACTACCTCTCCATATCCTCGTATAAACTAGAAGACCAAGAGTTACGACGCATCACCTATCGACCACTTTACTGGTTGGCTTCAATTAACCAACTTTGACCCCCCCCCAACTTTGACCAAGTACCTAATATAAAATTTATCCTCAAACGAATACACAGTGGTTCATGTATCAGATCATTCTTTGGTGTTAGGTGAACACATTACATTTATAAAGTGTAACATAAATCTGTGATGAACACATTACATTTATAAAGTGTAACATAATCTGTGATGAACACATTACATTTATAAAGTGTAACACAAATCTGTGATGAACACATTGCATTTATAAAGTGTAACACAAATATGTGATTTTGCAGATACAAAACAGTGTAAATACAACTCATGTGGGAAAAGTTTAACTTGCTAAACATTCCTTGTAATGTTAACATGTGAAGCTAACTCGCGTAGTCGATTCCTTCGTTTCAATCCATGTTTAACCGTTTTCCTGTTATTAAAGTTCGAGTAAAATTTTACCGGAACTCTTTCTATTATTGATGGAGAGGTGTATCAAAATTACTGTCATACTTCAAATTTCAGTAAACTGTAAAAATTCTATTCAGATTTTTTATTTCTTCTGTCATTTATATGAGCAGACACTCGTTACCCCTTAAGGTGCATAACAACGAGCCAAATGAAAAACATATACATGAGAAAGAATAATGTCCTGCTGCTCTATTTTAATTTTCCATTGTCAAAGTCCTCTGACCTTGACCTTTTTAACCCAAAATCAACGGGGCAAATCATTGACTCTAGGGTTACCTTTCTATTACATGTTATTTCACGATGATAGGAACAATGCACCCAAGTCATAACAAAAGTACTATGACCTTGACCTTTGGCCCATTGAACCGATCACATCAGAGCAAATCACACAAAAGTTATGACCTGCAAACATTTTCAATCATAAAAGTCTTGTGACCTTGACCTCAAAATAAATAGGGGACATCCTCAGGAAATATTTCTGACAAGATTCATGATAATAGGTGCAATACACATTGATTGATTCACTTAATGGAGGGAATCACATGTACAATAGGTGATTGACAATTTGCTTTGTACATGTTAACATCTAGTAGGGTGACCAAGTGTCAAAAAGAGCTCTAGTTTTCGACTTTAATTGACATTCAAGGTACATGGCTAGAAATCATCTCAAATTAAAGCTTCAAGATTCCTCTTTAAAATGTAATGTGTCGTAAGAAAAAACTCGGGTGCGAAAGTTGCGTTTTAGGGCAAAAACCGTCCAACCAAGCAGAAAAACACCGAAAACAGGAAAAATCCAACAATTCTGTTACGAATAAATGTAAAGATTTGGAAAAATGTTGAAGTGTTGTGATGGGAATTATCATTCAATTTTAGTAACACTCAATTTCAATTTCAGTACAGAAACACGTATTTTGGGACAAAAAAGTTCATTTTTGGGCATAATTAGAGAAAAAGTCAGATAAATTTTCTTATATTTTTCGCTCCGTTGACAAAATGTAGCAATTTATGCATCATGCATAATTTCAAAAATAGCCTCCATGCCTGCTCTTCCAATAAGCAGTAACACTTCTTTAATGAACTTTTTAATAATTAGCATAATGAGAGATTAACTATCGATACCTCCGATTAAAAAGAGGGTGACCAAGTGCCAAAGTGAATGTGTTCTAGTCAGAGAGTTTGATTTACATTCAAGGTACATAGACATTTGATATATGAAATCATAGCCTAATGATTCCTCTTCAATATGTAGTATGTCGAAAGAAAATTGGCAGGTGCAAAAGTGGTGTTTTAGGGCAAAATTCTCTATATTGGCAAGAAAAACTGTAAAAACGGGAAAAACGTCTACAATTTTTGGGGAATAAGTACAATGAGAATAAAATCATATAAATGATGTTATTGGAAGTATTTTTCTTTTGGATCAACATTCAAAATCAAAGTCGATACAGAATCGTATTTTTACATGTAGGTCCAAAAGTTAACCCTACTGCAAAATGCGAGGGGAAAAAGTTGGAAGTTACCAATAAGGTTCAGCTCCTTCCCTATGCAAAGTATATTAATATGATTGAAATAATTACAATGCCTACTTTTTAACAGACATGTTTTTCTTTTCATTTTCTTTTTTAAGAAATATTCAAAATTATGATTTTTTAAAATTGAAACGTTGTAGACAATTGTTATAATTTTCTTGAAGTTAAGATGTTAACCTTTTATGTCGTATAATGAAGGGGAGGAATTTTCTTTTTAGTAAATATTAATTATGATACCATGTTTATCAACTGAAATTATTAAATTTTGTGTTTTCATTGACAAATCTGTTTTTTTTTTTCATAAAAAACATCTAAAAGCAGTAAGATTAAATCAAATAAACTATTGAAATCAAATAGATTTTGCGTTTCAGTCGATGAAAACACTTTATAAAAAAAGAAATAAAACTTCGAATCGTGTATAATAAGTGGAAATCTAATTCCAAATATGCATTTTTTTCTGTAATGAAAATGCTAGCTCTTTCAGTCCATAAGATTTACAATTTTGTTCCGTTGGAAACAAGTTCAGAATATCAACTCATTAGATAGGCGTAAAGGTATGTGTAGGGTTATTAATACAAGGATAGGAAAATTTCTAGTATTTGAGAAAATATCATTCAATTTGGATAGAGTGTGTAACTTTGCTCTCTGTAAAATAAATGCACAAATTTAAATTAAAAAATATAACCAGAAGGCGCTACTGAAATGAATTTTGGCGGCTTATGAAAAGCACTTCGGCTAGAAGCATCACGGATTCAATATCCGAAACGCATATCTGGTGCATAATAGATACAGCTATAGAGTTGAAACACTTACGTATTATTACTCCAATAAATAGCTATTTACTAAGAGATAAGACAGAAACTTACAGTAAACCCAATGCAATCAGTCAACAAGCAACTGAAAATTTATTAATCAACTCTCGATAAGGACCTTAAAATTTATCATAACGAAATATTAGTTCTATGACATCGTTTGCTAAAAATTATGTGTTCTTTTCATTTTCGAACATGAACATCGACGGCGGGTGAGGCTAGCCAACAGGGGATGCTTACTCCTCCCGGGCACCTGATCCCACCTCTAGCTTTCTGGAGGTCCGTCAGTGCTCAATTTGGTGCTCTTTTGTGAGTGCTGTTGAAATTATCGTCAGGATCTTCTTTTACTTATTTAACTTGTTTTCTCAGAAAACAAATATTCCCCCTCTCCTCAACGTATAAAAGATACATTGAAGGATCAACAATTGATTCGCCGCATATGACAGAATCCTTCTGAAAAGCAAATACTTAAATGCAAACCACCAATTGGATGAAATCATAAAAACAAATCGAAGGGTACATATTAACTAATGTGCAACCCTGTTATGGATCACATACATTCTATTACTCCATTGCACTATATGCTATCTTGATACCTTACATATATTTCTATCAATATTATAAGTTTTTAAAGTGTGAATGATAGAAGTTCATTTATAAAATAATCGAATAACCAACATTCCATTGATATAATGAATATGTCTACATAATTAAAAAAAAGAGTGAAATATTTCAATAGAGTGATACAAGATGCATAGGAAGAGGAAGCAAGCCGTGCTTTTTATATTAAATTGTAAGCAATTCACAACTAGGTACAATTTGAAAACAAGACAGAACTAAAGAACGCAGTTACTCCGATGGTCCTAGCAAAACTAGGTATTCAAATTCCTCAAAATGTACGACTGATTAATGCAAAACTTAAAAAAAAAATGAAATAATGACATCGAAGCATCTAGCCTTTCACTACATAAGAAATTAAAATCCAAAAATCGGTTATATCGAGTAATTAGGAATAAACCTCTCCAGATTTGCGAATGTTCACTGCAAAACTTTCTTCGAAAACCAAAATATTACTGTGCAAAAAGCAAATTTTTAGGTAATATCAAAATCAATCAATAATTGCGTTTTTTAAAGTATGTTCATCTGACGACGCCCGCAAATGATAACACTCTTACTGTTGATACTTTTACTACTCGATGGTATAAGACACTTTTTTGACCAAAATATGAGGTAATTGCCATCTTTTTTTTTGTAATAGAGTGCGCCTTTTTCATCACAAATATGTGGAATTATTTTGAAAAAATTAATTTCGATAAGCAGCTGAAAGATGTTTGAATGTTTTAGAAAAATACCTAGAATTTTGTTATTTTTGTATGAAAAATAGTTTTCCTCAAAATTGAAATGTACAAAAATAAATGTATTTATGATATATATCGACAAATGACTAAAATGCATGACATTATGAGCACTGTAACATATATTCAAACACAACTCACAATTGAAGCGCTTGCTATGTATTAAAGAATGACCGATTTCAAAAGCGGGTTTTAATAAAAAGAATTCAAATTTGGCATATTTCGCGGAGAAATCCAAAACAAAAAATTGTTTCAACAGAAAGAGTATACTTTATATTTATTTTGTTTATCATAAAATAATCATTAAGGGGAGGCATAATGGAATGGGGAGACAACTACATCTAAACTTACTTTAAATGTTATCAAATTTTCGTAAATATTCAAATTTATTGGCCCAAAACACACATATCTACTTAGAGATGAATATTGGTTTATACAAAATTAGAAGAAGCATTTCAAACACGACATTTTCATTTATTCTTATCTTCCAAATTTGAAGACATAAAAAAACTTGTAGATATTTTCCCGTTTCCAGTGATTTTCCTTTACAAAAATAATGTTTTCCCTCAAAACACCACTTTCGCACCTGATTCAATTCTTACGACACCTTGTATATGAAAGACAAGGCTTTAAAGTTTTATAACATGTATTTATTAGCCACGTACCTTGAATGTCAATTAAAATTAATTTTTCATACCCTTGGTCACCGTACTAATCAGCAGGTCACAGCACACATAAGGTAAATATCTGTTTTCTAAAAACTTTGATCATGCAGCTGATCCCCTTTCCTTGACATTAGAGTGACCACTTCCAATATAAAAACATTACATGAAATAAGCGCTTAAAAGCCAAGTGCTGAGTTGCAAAACTGGAATGTAAGTATGAATATGCAAACTTACATTGATTGTGTATGGTCTGAAATGCATCCTATTGACCCAAAATAATCATCTTGAACACATGACCTTGACCTTTTGACCCTAAAATCAATAGGGGTCATCATTCATTCATGGGAAATATTTCTGGCAAGCTTCATTATCAGAAAACCATTTTCAATCATCAGAGTCCTATGACCTTGACCTTTGGACCCAAAACTTGATAGAGGTCATCCTTAACAGACTCATGGGAAACATTTTTGGCAAATATCACATGATGATAGGTGCAACACACACTCAAAATGATTCGAAAACTATTTTCGATCATCAAAGTCCTATGACCTTGACCTTTGGATCCCAAAATCAATAGGGGTCATCCTTGACTTACAGTGAGTAAGTGTATGAAGTTTCATTGCATTAGCATGCATTCTATTTGAATATATTCTAGAAACCAATTGTTGATGCTCATCCAGACACCTGCCTGCTAGATGAATACTCGTTCACCCATCTCACATCAAATTAAGAGCTGAGTTTTGTAACTTGGCTAAAAAGATTGACTTCAAAATAATATTTATGGAAGCTTTATTGAATGTACTTTATTACTTGATATTAACAAATGTATCAACAAAAACAAAAACCCAACATGTTACTATAATAAATATTGAATAACAAAAATTATAAATCACATTAAAGACTTCTAAGCTACAATGAGAGAATGTGGAATCAAGTAAAGCCGAGATAGTAATTTATTCTATTACTGAGAGTTTCCCACCAGTTTCCCCCTTCCTCAGGTCTTTCTGTCTGTCCGTCTGTCATCTCCTGATCCTCCCTAGAGTCAGGACTTATAAAACAACCTCTGTTCCTCAACCTGAAATAGGAAATGAAATGCCCTCTACACATTGGACATTTGTCCAACTTTTTCAAACATTTGTCACAAACACACGCATGACGACAGGGCAGGAAAGCTATCATTGCTTTCTCTGTTTGACATATGATACATTCTCCTAGAGCTGTATCTTCTGTACCGTCATCCTCAAATCTATGTAATGTCTCTGCAGAATCCGAGATTTCTTGATTTACAACATCATCACCACTTTCCTGAGTATCACAGACGGCTTCAGAAAAAGATAGGTTCTCTACGTTTCGCGTGCCTACTTTGTTTGAGTCACTTAATATTGTACAATCAGAATGTTTGTCACCATTTGATTCAATGTCTTTTTTATTTGCGCCACTTAATTCCTCTTGAGAATCGTCACTGGATCTTGAATCTCTGGTACAAGTTTCTTCATTGCTGTTAAGTGTCGTGGTGTTAATAGGCGACTCTTCCACTGGAGATGGTACAAACAGTGGCTGGAAGTAAACATAGGTAATCACAGATTACGAAGCTCACCTCGTGGCAGCAAAATTCAATTCAAACATATTTCTAAATACATGTATATTGTCTGTTAAAGGCAAAATCATTCAAGCGGAAAAAGTAGAACAATTTCATTTTATGAAAGTTTGATCAAAGATACATCCAATATGCAAGTTTGGTACATGAAGCACTTATACTTTGCTCAATATTGGCTTTTAAAGGCAAAATTACTCAAGCAGAAAAAGTAGGTCAAGGTCATTTTATGAAAGAATGATAAAAGATACATCCAATATGTAAGTTTGGTACATGTAGCACTTATACTTTGCTCAATATTGGCTTTTAAAGGCAAAATCACTCAAGCAGAAAAAGTAGGTCAAGGCCATTTTATGAAAGTTTGATCAAAAATAAATCATATATGCAAGTTTGGTACATGTAGCACTTATACTTTGCTCAATATTGGCTTTTAAAGGCAAAATCACTCAAGTGGAAAAAGTAGGTCAAGGTCATTACATGAAAGTTTGATCAATGATACATCCAATAAGCAAGTTTGGTACATGTAGCACTTATACTTTGCTCAATATTGGCTTTTAAAAGCAAAATCACTCAAGTGGAAAAAGTAGGTCAGATGCTGCATCCGATGCATGGATCCATCTCATTCAGCCAAAGATGAATCACTTGTGCAAGTTTGGTTACTGTAGCATTACTACTTGGTCAGATACTGAGCTACCCAAAACTTCTTAACCAAGTCACTCAAGCTGAAAATGTAGGTCAGATGCTGCATCTGATGCATGGGTTCACCTCAGCATCCAAAGATGAATCACTTGTGCAAGTTTGGTTCATGTAGCATCAGTACTTTGTCAGATACTGAGCTACCCCAAACTTCTTAACCAAGTCACTCAAGCGGAAAATGTAGGTCAGATGCTACATCCGATGCATGGGTTCACCTCAGCATCCAAAGATGAATCACTTGTGCAAGTTTGGTTAATGTAGCATCAGTACTTTGTCAGATACTGAGCTACCCCAAATTTCTGAACCAAGTCACTCAAGTGGAAAATGTAGGTCAGATGCAGCATCCAATGCATGGGTTCACCTCAGCATCCAAAGATGAATCACTTGTGCAAGTTTGGTTACTGTAGCATCAGTACTTTGCCAAATACTGAGCTACCCCAAACTTCTTAACCGGATGCGGACGCGTGGGGGTATAGCATAAGCTCACTCAACTTCGTCGAGGTGAGCTAAACATAGGTAATCACAGATTACGCAGCTCACCTCGTGACAGCAAAATTCAATTCAAACATATTTCTTAGTACATGTATATTGGCTTTTAAAGGCAAAACCACTCAAGCAGAAAAAGTAGGTCAAGGTCATTTTATGAAAGTTTGCTCAAAGATACATCCAATATGCAAGTTTGGTACATGTAACAGTTATACTTTGCTCAATATTGGCTTTTAAAGGCAAAATCACTCAAGCGGAAAAAGTAGGTCGAGGTCATTTTATGAAAGTTTGATCAAAGATACATCCAATATGCAAGTTTGGTACATGTAGCACTTATACTCTGCTCAATATTGGCTTTTAAAAGCGAAATCACTCCAGTGGAAAAAGTAGGTCAGATGCTGCATCCGATGCATGGGTCCATCTCGGCATCCAAAGATGAATCACTTGTGCAAGTTTGGTTACTGTAGCATTAGTACTTTGTCAGATACTGAGCTACCCCAAACTTCTTATCCAAATCACTCAAGCGGAAAATGTAGGTCAGATGCTGCATCCGATGCATGGGTTCACCTCAGCATCCAAAGATGAATCACTTGTGCCAGTTTGGTTACTGTAGCATCAGTACTTTGTCAGATACTGAGCTACCCCAAACTTCATAACCAAGTCACTCATGCGGAAAATGTAGGTCAGATGCTGCATCCGATGCATGGGTTCACCTCAGCATCCAAAGATGAATCACTTGTGCAAGTTTGGTTACTGTAGCATCAGTACTTTGTCAGATACTGAGCTACCCCAAACTTCATAACCAAGTCACTCATGCGGAAAATGTAGGTCAGATGCTGCATCCGATGCATGGGTTCACCTCAGCATCCAAAGATGAATCACTTGTGCCAGTTTGGTTACTGTAGCATTAGTACTTTGTCAGATACTGAGCTACCCCAAACTTCTTAACCAAGTCACTCAAGCGGAAAATGTAGGTCAGATGCTGCATACGATGCATGGGTTCACCTCAGCATGCAAAGATGAATCACTTGTGCCAGTTTGGTTACTGTAGCATTAGTACTTTGTCAGATACTGAGCTACCCCAAACTTCTTAACCAAGTCACTCAAGCGGAAAATGTAGGTCAGATGCTACATCCGATGCATGGGTTCACCTCAGCATCCAAAGATGAATCACTTGTGCAAGTTTGGTTACTGTAGCATTAGTACTTTGTCAGATACTGAGCTACCCCAAACTTCTTAACCGGACGCGGACACGGACGCGGACACGGACGAGGACGCGGACGCGGACGGGTGGGGTTATAGCATAAGCTCACTCAACTTCGTCGAGGTGAGCTAAAAATGATTGTATCATGAATAATTAGAAATACAGGTAAAATTTACAAATCTATGCCTCATCACCAAATCTATTGATTTTGGGGTGATATTTTTGTACTTGAATGATTTACAAGCATAAGTTGTACGATTTTATAGATACAAATTTAGTTTTACTGCCAATCCATGCTAACATTTTATTAGAAACTACTAAATTACACAATTTTTGCATGTGAAACTTTCAAGTATAGATAATGTTATCTTCATTCTTTATGCATATGCATGCATACAATGTAAGTGTTGCTAAGGACATACATGTACATGTAACTTCATCATTGATTTGAAGGCCTTAAGCATCCCCATAACCAAATGATAACGGAAGGACAACAGAGTGCAACATAATGACGGAATTGCTGACGGTCTATAGAAATTTAGACGGCCTGCACGCGGCGCTATTTATGCACTCTGATTGGTTCGAAATAGTACAAGGCAAAATAAACATGTATGTACTTCAAGAATGTTTGTGCAAATGTAGTATGGTTATAATAATCTGTGTACGCACATTAGCAGGGGATTGATTATGACAATAAAGCACATACCTGTAGGTAAAATATTCTACCATCACTAGCTTTGACATACTGAGCCACAATATGGGAACTGTGTGTACAGATTGATTAATTATGACAATAAAGCACATACCTGTAGGTAAAATATTCTACCATCACTACTCTTGACATACTGAGCCACAATATGGGAACCATGTGTACAGATTGATTAATTTTGACAATAAAGCACATACCTGTAGGTAAGATATTCTACCATCACTACTTTTGACATACTGAGCCACAATATGGGAACTGTGTGTACAGAATCATTAATTATGACAATAAAGCACATACCTGTAGGTAAGATATTCTACCATCACTACTTTTGACATACTGAGCCACAATATGGGAACTGTGTGTACATACAGAATCCTTAAGATGGATGATGGTAAACATCATCACCTACAAACAAAAGAGCCACTTTATTTATACATGTATGCACTCATCAATATTTTCTCATTTCTTAGAATGCCACTAATTTCAAGCATGAATTTGATAAGGTTAGCAACACCTTATAGCCTTTATTATAAAACACTTCAGAGGAGACTTACAACAAAGATATCGACAGAAACTAGATATTAATTGTTAACGTAATTAATATCCGCTTTGATATACATATATATTTGTATATGCACAACCAATGTAATTTTCTAAGATGAAACTATTTAAGTAGTACATGTTGAATTTTGCATGAAAACCTGAGGTCACAATGCGTAATGTCATAATACATTATCTTTACAGAAACATGCCGCGACAGTCTTTCTAATCTGCAAACTGAACCTGCAGTGACCTAAATTTCTTTTTACCTTTAAAAATAGCTGCCAGAGTCACCTTATGACAGTTTTTCTTATCTGCAAACTGAACCCGCAGTGACCTAAATTTCCTTTTACCTTTAAAAATAGCTGCCAGAGTCACCTTATGCTTGACTGCATAGCATAATGTCTTTAATGACAGCCAATTTCTTAAGCTCACTTTTTCCACAATTTACATATACCCAATTGTATACTAATTCAGCACCTTTACTTTGCTCAACATTGGCTTCTATACGCAAAATCAGTGAAACAGAAAAAGGAGGTCAAGGTCATTTTGTAGCACTTATACTTTGCTCAACATTGGCTTCTTAAAGCAAAATCACTCAAGCAGAAAAAGTAGGTCAAGGTCAATTTATGAAAGTTTGATTAAAGATACACCCAATTTGTAAGTTTGAAACATGTAGCACTTATTCTTTGCTAAATATTGGCTTTTAAAGGAAAAATCACTCTAGCAGTAAAAGTAGGTCAAGGTCATTGTATGAAAGTTTGGTCAAAGATACATCAACTAAAAAGAAGTTACTAATGTAAAATCACTCAAAAAAATTGACAAAACTTAAACATCTGCATGGAGACTTTTTGGCCATCTTAACATTTAGTGTATCATCTCAACATTTGCCTTATCACTTGAAATTTTAAAAATTAAAATCCCAAATCCAGGGGCTACATCCCCATCTGGTAATATTAAACAAAGTACAATGTATACATGTAATTAAACATTAACAACAGAAAGGAACCAACAAAATATTAATATAGCAAAGGTAATTGTGTGATCTTAATATTTACCTTATCATCTAATTCGGACGACATGAAGTGGACACTGATGTCAACGCTGGGAGTATTGCAATTATAGCTCTTTAGCAATAAAGTGCAGTCAAGCTTAAAATGCCATTTCAGATAACAAGAATGAAATTGACAATTGCGGTGCATATATATAGAATAAATGTCATAATTTGTGTTTTGTTATGGGTATGCAACACACAGAAGGTACCATTATTGCATGCAATGCACTAACATGCATTACATGTACAATAAATGCAGTGAAGGAAAGTAAAAGTACTGTAGAGAAGGGGCGTATGTAATTGAAGGTTGTTGACACCGAGCTCCTGTGATTAGACTCTATACATCTTGGTGTATTAGGCAAATGGATATATAAGTTATTTATAATTCTCATACACTGCAGATATTATCACTGTATAAAATGTATACATATGTATGAACGTACAATTTGTGGGGAGTCTGAGGACAGGTCAGCCTCGTCAACCAGGAAAACCAGTACGAGGGGATAGCATTCCCTGGGTGAGGTTCCCAGTGTCTCTGGTGTAATTTCTTCAGGTGGGCTGTACTTCACCTCTAGACTTTTACAAGGTTTGTGGCTGAAATAAAATAGATTCATCATAAGGTTAACTGCAAATCAAATTCATAACTAGAGAAAGTTTGTAAATATATCATAAACGTTCTTGGAAACAACAACAGGAACAATCTAAGATGAAAAAAAGTTACCTTGACCTGTGACCCTGCAATCAATACTCAACAGGTAACCCCCCTCCCCATAAGTATTATCACAATTTTGTTTGGATAGGTGTAAAGGTTTGAGTAATCTTCTGCAAACCAATAAGTCAAGTCCACCTTTTTTTATAATGACCTTGACCTCTTCCCCCTAAAATCTATAGATGAGACAATGGTTTCCTCTTGTGATCAAAATCCAAGTATATGTATCCATATTTGGTATGGAGAGGTTGAAATGTTCCTTTGTTATGATCTGTGTGAAATTATGATGGAAATGAAGGTAAGTCAGGCAAAATAAACTCTTCATCTACCCTCTGTAACTTTAGTTTAGGCCCCTAGGGGTGCAATGTTTACGAAATACTCAGTATTCAGCAATGCTCTATTTTCAAGCAATTTGTCAAGTTACAAGAAATGTGTCATCAAATGTGTCACTAATTTTCGGAAGGCCATGAGTATGACATGACTGGGTCAATTTATAGAAAAACAGGTATAATTACGGCAAGAATCTCACCTGCGGTAACTGACTGAAGCCAGGCTAGATTGTTTCAGAAAGCTTCCTGCCAGCAGACTGTCCATCAGTTCTGGTACAGGTTTTTGTATTGCTTCATAGAAAGACTTTACACTGACACCCCAATATAACCAGAGTTTGGCTTTCTTTAGTAACGATATATGCAACAAGGCTCCTTCTGAAATGAAAGACTTAACACTTACACCCCAATATATTTCTACATTGAAATTTCTACATTGAAAACTTCTTGTATTATTGAGTTAAAACCAAAGTATTAATAGATTTGACAGAAAATGTGATTAAGTTTGACATTGATCTTTTAACTTGACTTAAATTTATTTGGCCAATGGCATGTATGTTCCTCTGAAAATCATTGAAAAAATGTATCATAATTGACAAAGTTAAAAATTTATAGGCATGTTCCACTTCTGACACTTTATCAGCATATGAAATATCTGCCTCATGTTTGTCAATAAGTAATTTTTTCAAGACGAAAGCATTATTATCTTATTAAGGATTGTATTAGTTTGATCTTAGTTTTTGACAAGTAAGTTCAAAGTAAAAATTGTTGGTCCTATAAATACTCACGTTATATCTATTATTTGGATCGATAAAGATCCCAAATTGTCTGACATTTCATTGGAACATTTCAAGAACTCTGTTGATGAGTATACACTCTTTTTGTGTAATTTAAAAGAACATAGAAATGCAAAGCAATTCTTGGATGATTTATGATAACCAACCAGACTGTAAAAGCCATGACTTTACATACCAAAGAAGATGTTCTTTTGAATGTCTTGTTTTATCATACAGAGTTCCTTGTTCATTGTTGATAGAAATAATGACAAAGCTACATTATATATACATGTATATAGATATCAAAACAACATATACATAACTCAGTCTCTTACCCTTTAAATTACTTTTAGAAGAAATGTCAACAAAGAAAGGGTTTTCCAATTTAACAACAGGAGTTTCCACACTGTACTGAACTTTCTTTACTGTACTGCGATTAATTAGCAAGTTTTCATTATTCAATCTGAAAAGAAACAGTAACAATGCTTTAAAATTTCTAAGGGAAAGCACACTAGTCTACAATGTATTTTGAGCTAACAATAAGCTTTCTCCTCGAGGAAAATATCAATCCTCCATAGCAGTTGTAACTATAATACATGTAGAGAGTGCAGGAACTTATAGAAAAAATTTCTGAAAAAAAAAGAACAAGAATTTGACCCTAACGGGACGAAAATACCCCCCGCAGCAATATTCTTTGAAAAGTTATCTTGGATCAAGGTTTAGCATCTATAGTGACAGTGACATTGACCTTAGACCTTGGTTCAAGGTCATGACATACCCTTAGGTCCTAAAGAACATTTATGTGAAATATTATTGACATCTATAGACAGGGGGAGGACTTATGCCCTGGACAAGGTTTGAACATGATGTTTATTGTGACCTTGACGTTGATTTATGGTCATGACACGCACTTAGGCCCCAAGAAAGATTTACGTGAAGTATTATTGAAATCCATCAATAGGGGGAGGAGTTATGCCCCATACAATATTTTACTAATGGTTTCTGTTGTAATCTTGACCTTTGACTTTGGTTCAAGGTCATGACAAACCCTTAGGTCCCAAGAAACATTTCCATGAAATATTATCGACATCCGTCCACAGGAGGAGTTCGGGACAAGGTTTTACTTATGGTGTCTACTGTGATCTTGACCTTTGACGTTGGTTCAAAGTCATGAAATGCACTTAACCTAAGAAACGTGTCTATTATGGCCTTGACCTCTGAAATAAAACTTCTTAACATTGATTATACTCAAATCTTCCCAACATGTGCACTCAAGCGGAAAATATAGATTATGACCTATATTTGAAGGAAGATTTGTGATTTTCTCATGAAGACGCATCATCTGTGCAAGTTTGGTCTTCCTAGCACTTAAATCTTCTTAACATAGTATGATGCTAATGAAGATGCCAACGCCGACATCAGGGAGATAACATAAGCTCCCTCTCACTTTGTGAGGTGAGCTAAAAATGTAAAATTGTTTGAGAACAGCTGATCTCAATTGCAACAGGTTGTCAATGCCATGAAAACTGTATATGAATACAGAATCAGAAATCTTTTTATATCAACATCTGGGATGTAAACAATCTTCTTTTTAGTCAAAGAGTTTAAGACGCTTGGAAATAGAGTGACATGCCCTGATCGCTGTTTCTTTCAAATTTACGATGGCTTATTCGCACAGTTTATTGACTTTTTAGACAGTACAGTATTGGGAAATTTAGAGTGGTAAATTGGGGAAAAGGGTAACTTTTTTGCCAATGTTAATGGATTTGTATTACAGACTCAAAATCAGAAGATTGATGACCCTGCATATATATTCTTCCTCCAGATACTTTTTAAAAATTCTGTTTCGGACAGGTACCTTAGATTGGTGAAAATGGGACAATAGACCCTTTCACACTCAAGTCTGTTCAGTTCACTTATTCCCTTCGTAGCATGATTTCATTCAGCTCCAAATAGTAGCGTGCATCGTGAACGATAACATCATTTGATTGTTCTGTGAGAGACAAAAGTGAACCGAAGGAACATTAGCGTGAAAGGCAGACATCGTCAAAGTTCCAAATTTTTACCAGACAGTTTGTCTGGTGAAATGAAAAAATTCACCAGTCAAATTATTATTTTATTAGGCAATTCTTATTTCGCAAATATCACCTGTAAATGAGAAAGAACTTCTCTTTGAGCTAATATGTGTATAGTATAGTTTATTGATCGAATGCATGATACAGCATATAGATAATAAATCATGACAATATAGATACAATAATCAATATACAATATAACCTGCCCCACCCATCCCCTCCCTCTTCCAAAACCAGAAGTCTCTGACGAGACTGTAGCTCTCCTGGTTGTTTTTTCTAAAACATCAATTTCCTTTCTTTTTTTTTAAACCAAGACCATAGGGAGCAGGCACTCTAACAAATTATAAGTAGCATGTCAAAACTACATATCCATTATACTGCAACTATAATAGCACTCATATAATTCATAATATCCGAGATAAAGTATTTCTAAAAGGAATGTCACACCCATTTTCCAAGATCCAAGGGGCCAAGGACTGCTAGCTCAAATGAACTACCAATGACACATCAAGACTTGGATAAAGAATTAACTCCCCATCATAAATAGCTTTAAACGAGAAGAGAGCACAACTATATAGGAAAAATTACCACACCCATTTTCAAAGACCCTGGGGTATAAGGCTAAAACAAAATATCAGGTGCACATCTATGCCACAGACCAATCATTGCAAAAAGAATTCATTCTACATCATTTATAGTGTCAGAGGAGTTGCAAGCACAAGATTACATTTACTTATATAGGAAAAAATGACCACACCCATTTCTGAGACCCTAAGGGTCAGGGGCTAAAACATAATAACAGGTGCACAACTAGACCAGAGACCCATAATATTGCAATAAAAATTTAGTCAGAGGAGTTGTGAGCACAAGATTACATATAGGAGAAAATGACCACACCCATTTCTATGACCCTGGGGTCAGGGGCTCAAACAAAATATCAGCACAACCAGACCACAGACCCATCACATTGCAAAAAGAATTAAGTCTCCATCATTTATAGTGTCAGAGAAGTTGCGAGCACAAGATTACATAGTGTTGTATAGGAGAAAATGACCACTCCCATTTCTAAGACCCTGGGGGTCAGGGGCTCAAACAAAATTTCAGGTGCACAACAAGATCACAGACCCATCATACTGCAAAAAGAATTAAGTCTCCATCATTTATATTGTCAGAGGAGTTGCGAGCACAGATTATATAGAGTTATATAGGAGAAAATGACCACACCCATTTATAAGACCCTGGGGGTCAGGGGCTCAAACAAAATATCAGGTGCACAACTAGACTACAGACCCATCATATTGCAAAAAGAATTAAGTCTCCATCATTTATAGTGTCAGAGGAGTTGCGAACATAAGGTTCCATAGAGTTATATAGGAGAAAATGACCACACCCATTTCTAAGACCCTGGGGGTCAGGGGCTCAAACAAAATATCAGGTGCATAACAAGACCACAGACCCATCATATTGCAAAAAGATTAAAGTCTCCATCATTTATAGTGTCAGAGGAGTTGCGAACATAAGGTTCCATAGAGTTATATAGGAGAAAATGACCACACCCATTTCTAAGACCCTGGGGGTCAGGGGCTCAAACAAAATATCAGGTGCACAACTAGACTACAGACCCATCATATTGCAAAAAGAATTAAGTCTCCATCATTTATAGTGTCAGAGGAGTTGCGAGCACAAGATTACATAGAGTTATATAGGAAAAAATGACCACACCCATTTTTTAAGAACCTGGGGGGTCAGAGGCTCAAACAAAATATCAGGTGCACGACTAGACCATAGACCCATCATATTGCAAAAAGAATTAAGTCTCCATCATTTATAGTGTCAGAGGAGTTGCGAGCACAAGATTACATAGTTATATAGGAGAAAATGACCACACCCATTTCTAAGACCCTGGGGGTCAGGGGCTCAAACAAAATATCAGGTGCACAACAAGACCACAGACCCATTATATTGCAAAAAGAATTAAGTCTCCATCATTTATAGTGTCAGAGGAGTTGCGGGCACAAGATTACATAGAATTTAATGACCACGCCCATTTTATAAGACCCTGGGGGTCAGGGACTGAAACTAAATGTCAGGTGCACAACTAGACCATGGACTAAGTAAAATGCAAAAAGAATTAACTTTCTATCTCTAACAGTTTCAGAGGAGTTGTCCGGACAAGATTACATAGAATTTAATGACCACACCCATTTTCCAAGACCCTGGGGGTCAGGGACTGAAACTAAATGTCAGGTGCACAATTAGACCATGGTCCAAGTAAAATGCAAAAAGAATTAACTTTCTATCTCTTACAGTTTTAGAGGAGATGTCCGGACAAGAATTGTTTACGGACAGACGGACGGACGCCGGACAAAGGGTGATCGCATAAGCTTGACTGGTCTGAGACCAGTAGAGCTAAAAAATACAGTTATCTGAATATGTGAAAATAAAATTACGTAAATCAGGACAAGAAGAATATTTTTTTTTTAGCAAATTCCAGTCCCATCCCCACCCCACCCCCTAGAAATCCACACTTGTCCAGGTTATAAAAAAATTAGTATAATTAAAAAAACTGCTAAAAATCTTTTTGATAAACTAAGTATTCAAACTTTCTTAAATAGTCAGTCTTCACTATGTTTACCCTTTAACTGAAAAAATTGTCTGGTCTTCCCTGATACACTATATACAGGTAAGGTGAAAAGATAATAACTTGTCTGCTCTTCCCTGATACACTATATACAGGTAAGGTGAAAAGATAATAACTTGTCTGCTCTTCCCTGATACACTATATACAGGTAAGGTGAAAAGATAAAAAATTGTCTGGTCTTCCCTGATACACTATATACAGGTAAGGTGAAAAGATAATAAATTGTCTGCTCTTCCCTGATACACTATATACAGGTAAGGTGAAAAGATAATAAATTGTCTGGTCTTCCCTGATACACTATATACAGGTAAGGTGAAAAGATAATAAATTGTCTGGTCTTCCCTGATACACTATATACAGGTAAGGTGAAAAGATAATAACTTGTCTGGTCTTCCCTGATACACTATATACAGGTAAGGTGAAAAGATAATAACTTGTCTGGTCTTCCCTGATACACTATATACAGGTAAGGTGAAAAGATAATAACTTTAATCCTTTAGAACTTCCAACACGCAGTCACTCATGTGAAACAAATTAGATCTACCTGGTGGTCAGGCAGGGCTCTCACACCAGTTTTTGAGACTGGGGCCAGGTGCCATTGAAATTTGGAATAAAACACCGCTAAAGACGGTATGGCCAGATTGCAAAGTAAGTTTTTGTCACCAACTGGGTCAAGGTCAATAGGTCAAATAATACAGCATAAATTGAAAGGTTTTGTCAGAGGCAACCTACATGTATAAAATAAAGTTTCTACTGCATACAGTTCCATAGATTTTGCTTAAACGAGGAACTTTAACCAAAATCCTTAACTAGGTCAAAGTCCAAGGTCAAGGTCACTAGGTCAAATGTTACAGCATAAATTGAAAGGTCTTGTCATGGGCGAGCTTCATTAATAATATAAAGTTTCTACTGCATACAGTACCATAGATTTTGCTTAAACCAGGAACTTTAATCAAAATCTTTGAGTAGGTCAAAGTCGAAGGTCAAGGTCACTAGGTCAAATGTTACGGCATAAATTGAAAGGTCTTGTCATGGGCAAGCTTCATGTATAATATAAAGTTTCTACTGCATATAGTTACTTAAATTTGCCTCAACCAGAAACTTTAACCAAAATCTTTAACTAGGTCAAAGTCCAAGGTCAAGGTCACAAGGTCAAATGTTACGGCATAAATTGAAAGGTCTTGTCATGGGCAAGCTTCATGTATAATATAAAGTTTCTACTGCATATAGTTACTTAGATTTTGCCTCAACCAGAAACTTTAACCAAAATCTTTAAGTAGGTCAAAGTCCAAGGTCAAGGTCACTAGGTCAAATGTTACGGCATAAATTGAAAGGTCTTGTCATGGGCAAGTATAAAGTTTCTACTGCATATAGTTACTTAGATTTTGCCTCAACCAGAAACTTTAACAAAAATTGTTAACTAGGTCAAAGTCCAAGGTCAAGGTCACTAGGTCAAATGTTACGGCATAAATTGAAAGGTCTTGTCATGGGCAAGCTTCATGTATAATATAAAGTTTCTACTGCATATAGTTACTTAGATTTTGCCTCAACCAGAAATTTTAACAAAAATCTTTAACTAGGTCAAAGTCCAAGGTCAAGGTCACTGGGTCAAATGTTACGGCATAAATTGAAAGGTCTTGTCATGGGCAAGCTTCATGTATAATATAAAGTTTCTACTGCATATAGTTACTTAGATTTTGCCTCAACCAGAAACTTTAACCAAAATTTTTAACTAGGTCAAAGTCCAAGGTCAAGATCACTAGGTCAAATGTTATGGCATGAATTGAAAGGTCTTGTCATGGGCATGCTTCATGTACAATATAAAGTTTCTACTGCATATAGTTACTTAGATTTTGCCTCAACCAGAAACTTTAACCAAAATGTTTAACTAGGTCAAAGTCCAAGGTCAAGATCACTAGGTCAAATGTTATGGCATAAATTGAAAGGTCTTGTCATGGGCATGCTTCCTGTATAATATAAAGTTTCTACTGCATATAGTTACTTAGATTTTGCCTCAACCAGAAACCTTAACCAAAATGTTGACGGCAGACGGACGGACAGACGGACGGACATCGTCAATCTATAGACCGGAATTGCTTTGCAATCCGGCTAAAAATAGCAGCAATTGGGAAAATATTTAAAATAAGTTTGGATTCCTTTTGACTTGAAATTATTTTGTTTGAATTTCCATGATGTGTCAAATTGGGAATAAAAAGATACTATTTAGCATTAGTGCATCACATGATAAATCCTCGGAATTTCATTGGTTAAGCAAGTGGGGACTATGAGAGAATAGTGCCTGGCATTATTGCTTTTTGCTTTACAGAGTTACGTCCCTAAGCAAGTATTATGACGTAATGAACAATGCATGAATGTATAAATAGCAATAAGCGGGGGTGATCAATGAAACTTTTGATATCTCAAGTACATTGCAATTAATTAATTTATTAATTAATACTACAGTCATGTGATGCACTAAACCCATTACTGCCCATTTGCTGACGCTCGGGCACTATTCCTTCCAAAAGCAACACTATGAGAGAATAGAACCCACACAAACGGGCATTAATAGGTAATTGGGACTGGGGCCCAATATCAGGGCCCCAAATTAGGCTGATGGAGAGCCCTGTCAGGTGAGAACTACTCACTGTAGTAATTTATGGAAAGAGGCGTCATGTATGTAATATTGATCATGGCTCAGCCTGGAAACAAACACATTTTTCTTTTTGCCTTATTTTTTTCACAGGACCATTTGTCCGATACGCAGATTTCTTCACCTAACAAATCTGAATTTTTCGGCTATAGCAGACAGTCCGGTGACTTTGACGATGTCTGGTGAAAGGGTCTGTAGTGTCAGGGGGATTTAGCATCTTGGGTTTCATCGCATTCAACTAAACGCTTCATTGCAAAGTATATACCCTTGGATGTACCTGGGGTCACCCAGTTCGACAAGATTTCTTTCGGCGGCCTTATCATGACGTCATGTCACATGGTACTTTAATGACGATACAAAACAACATATGTGGTGGTTGCATCAAAGCCATCACAGGATACTGCGACGGATCAGATACAGATCAAATTTTAATTTTTTTCCGCCCATGATGTAGAGCAGCTATTCCAACTTCCAGTACTTCTACAATATTCCTTTTAAATTAATTTGAAAAATATATGGGACCTAAGGGGTGAAGGCAAGGTCATATTGAGAGAAGAGAGTAGTGAAAAGGACCTTATAGCGAAGCTCGCATTTATGGTAACGCGTATATGTAAGTATGGGAAAATGCACGAGCAAAAGATAATTTATACATATACTTGGAGCTGAAAAAGTATGGCAACAGGACCGAGGATACGGGTAAAAGTGACTCGATTAGTCCTTAAACGACAGAGCAGGAGAACATACCTTGACAAAGTCGCAATGGATAGAATTCTTCTAATATTTTATGGCATAATAAAATTAAGTGAAACTCAACAAATTGTTCGTCTGAAAATCAGAAGTTCAGCAGCAACTAATCCGCCATCTTTATCACTAATGACGACACAACGGCACGTAACTCTGCAGTATATTTGACGTCATTATTCCTCTTTATGTGACGTCATTGTAGCAGTGCGCCCATTTTCACGTGCAAGAATGGTACATGATTGTAGTAATGATAGTGCAAGAAGGAAAAGTAAGACAAAACTGCCGCGATTTTCTAACATTTTTCAATGTACATTTGTATCAAACAAACAAGATTGATATGATCGAAATAATTATGTAGTAAAGAAGATATATTTCTTCTTCTTCTTCCTTAGTATGACCCTCCGTTTATCGGAGCACTCCCCAGAGGGGATCACATATTAAACATGACATTATATATCAAGACAATATTTCAAATTCCTCTCATTACTCGATCCTCAACACTCACAACTCGTTCACCATGCTCTGTACAAGGTACCTTCCACTATGTATGCAAGTGTATGCGGGGAAGGTGTGATTTATGTACTACAGTGGGTGGTCCGTATTTCCAACGGCCTTTAACGTGCCATCACACGAGGCAATCACCTCAGCCGCAGCTGCCGAGGGGCCACTCAGACCGTTTTAGTTCCCTCCGAGTTGGAGAACAGGTGGGGGCGAGATGATAAATCACATCTGAGAAAGTCCGCCCTCAACGGGATTCGAACCTGGGATCTTCAGATTGAAAATCCGGCGCTCAACTGACTGAGCTATGCGCCCCACTACTAATATTTGAATTTTTTAAATGGATTTCAAGGTCACTAGAGTGGAAATGGGAGGGATTTCAGACTCCCTCGCTAATGATTTACGTCTGTGTAAAGTTGATGAGACGGATTCAGATTTTTTTTTTTTTCTTCTTTTTGTTTTTCCTTTTTTTTTGCAGTGGGAAGGGAAGGTCCAGCTTGACCGGCGGGGATTCCTGAAATCACAAGGTTACGATTTTGAAAAGTTTTTGATTTTGAGATCAAGGTTTTAAGGTTTTACAAAATTTTTGGTGTCTTTTTTTCTCCGCTCGCACATAAGGCTTTGCCTTGATTCATATTACATTGCGATGTAAGACGGGAGATCATGTGAGATTTGGGAAAGCATTTTTAAAGTAAGAGGAAATTCGGGAAAATCAAACCACATCATCGATTAATTCAATAATTTTTTTCTATCTTTTACCGTAAAAGAAAAATAACAAAAGCCACAAAACACGCAATAAGCGTGAGGTATCCATATATATCGGTAGAAGACGCAATCGCAAATTGAAACAGGAAGTGAGACATGTTTTACACTGTTTTTGTTTTTCATTCAGAAGATTGAATACATTTGTTATGAAGTTGTTGATTGGCTATCCACTGAGGCCAACCTAGAAAACAGCTTTCATTTCATTGGATAACCCTTGGGGCTCCTTCTTTCACGCATTTTCATTGGATAGAATTGAGCGCACCCGATTTGTCATTGATTGGTCAACAAATGGAACGTTGATAGGAAGACTTGGTCAAGTTAGTGACCGAAATGGAGCTAGGAATATTGTCTAAACTGAACTTTATGCGCAAAAATTCTGTTCTATGTGATCTAAAGGTAAAAACAAATGACAATGTCGTCATTGAAATGCACAGAGTAGTGTGGTTAGCCGCATTTGTTGATACTGCATCGCTGAAATCCCAGTTTACAACTAAGATGGATAAAATATCAAACCTATATCTGCCTCACGTATCCGGAAATATGTTAAAAACTATCGTTGACTTTATATATGGTGAGAAGATGAAAGATATACCAACTGGACTACAGGAAAATTTGGAGAAACTAGGCTTTTCAGATTGGAGATCTTTTTTACCGGAACCTGATATAAAGACCGAGGCGATGGTAATCAAACAAGAACCAAATGATTTCCATGACAGTGACATTCCAGCTCATGATTCTACATACAAAGGAAAGGAATACATAGGTAATGAAAAACATTCTGACAAAATAAGTCAAAAAGATAAAAACCAAAATGAGTATGCAAAATGTGTCATGTCTAAAGATAGCAGTGTTGATATCAGTGTGGTGAAAACAGAGTCCTGTGATGATGAAAATCAAGATAAGGAGACCAATGCTCATGGTGAAAACAGAAAAAAGAAGAAAAGCACTGTTGATGTGCCATCCTTTCGCATCACCTTCATTGAAAGCAATGGTGACGGTAAGGATCTGAATAAAATAGAGACAGACTCTCTGTCTAAGTCAAATGTTCAGTCATGCTCAGAAATTTCCAACACGGGTACAGATCTATCAAAGCCTGAAAATGACAGTAAATCTCAGGAAAATGCTCAGGAATCACCCAAGAAACAACCAACAATTCTACCCAAATTCTCAAATGATGAAACACAGGTGAAAACACTTGCTACATTTTCACCTGTTTTTGAGTATGTTAGAGACTCTAATGGACAATGGATATGTAATACAAAAAAACTTCTTCCTGTACCTCTCTCAAGACTTGATGTTGATTTGCCATCCATAGGATCTGATGACCATACTATGTCTCCAGAGAAAGTTCTTACTACTGCTGGTAATGGAGGGATATACATGTATGAAACAAACGCTGTAAAAGCAATAGCTACAGATAAAAATGGGAGTGAAGTACAGAGGTACATGGTACCCCCTGATGTAGTCAATGCATTGAAAGACAAAATGAAAAGTGCATCAGTAGCACCCAAAAAACGGGGCAGAAAACCAAAGAAAATTGTACATGTTCATGACATATTGAAGGAAAAAACTATGCAAGGGAAACATTTAACTACTTCTTATGGTCCGATTGCAATTTCTCCCAAAACAGACAGTAAATCATATGCCATAAGTAACAGTTCCACTAATGTACCAGTAGCTACAAACTCGGTTCCATTCGCTAACTTTGGGACATTGACAGGACAGAATGGGCAAAATGGTGCACCTTATCTGGTAACATCTCACCAACCTAGAACAGTTCAAGGTCAAACACCTACACTAAATCTTGGCCAGTCCAACTCCGTACAAAATGCAGTTATTAGACTGAATAACCCTTCACAAAATGTTCCAATTGCACTTCAAAATACAAACATCAATATCAGCAACACAGGAACAATATCAGGCATACAACCTGTGTCTTTCTCTCCAGCTGTCCAGCAAGTTATTCAGCCCTGTCCTGTTAGTATAGGGTCATCTTTTCAAACTTTAACTTTCCCACAAGCATTAAATACTGGATCCTCCATTCAACCTCTGACCTGCCCTCCACCATTGAATATTGGATCCACCTTTCAACCTTTGACAATTAATAGCAATGTAGTGGGAAGCTCTATCCAACAGAATCAATTTTCTGGGTCCACTTGCCTGATTCAAACACCTGATCAAAATCTGATTGAACTTCACACTCCAAGAATTATCTCATTGGGACCAGAAGATTTTGACAAAAGTGCAGTCAAAGGTAATACAGCTCAAATAACACTTAAAAGGCATTCAACAAACAGAGGAGGGAAGACATTAAAGAATGTCAAAATACCAGAGGAGCCTGTGAAATTGAGGGAGATTAAACCTAAACCATCTGAAGATACTTCAGTATGCACCCAGGAACCAGTGAACAAAACTGTTGGTTGTGAAAAACCTCAGCTTGACAATTCTGAAGAAAAGGATAACAAGTATGTTATTTACGATGCAGTAAATGATTTTGAAAACATTAATCAAAAACATGTTTTACCAACTTCTGATGAGCGTGCTGCAAAGAAAAGAACTAGATCAGGGGATCAAATGAAAGACAAACCTCATACTGGTAGAAAATCAAGAGATCATGAAAAATTAACTTTACTTGAAGAACCTATTGAAAAGTATATGTCAAAATTTGCAAAGAAAAATTCAACAAGAAAAGATATGCGTAAAATCAAAATGGAGGGTTCTCAACATTCTCAAAGAACAAGTTAAAAATCATGTTTGTAAAACATTAATGCCCCCCTACCCCTTCTGTGATTAAAGTCTGTCACAACTTTATAATTGCATTGATACAACCTATGGGGGTATAAAGTAACAGTTTCATTTCAATATGTAACTCCACTCAAGAGATATTGAACAGAAACCCTGAAGTTTTGGTATTTTTCACAGTGCAAGGGGCATAACTCTGTCCAAATTTTTTTGATCGGACCTAAATATGAACTTGACCTAGATTTTCATTTGATGTGTCTGTATACAAAATTTCATTTTTATATGTAACTCCACTCAAGAGATATTGAACGGAAACCCTGAAATTTTGGTATTTTTGGAAGTGCAAGGGGCATTACTCTGTCAAAATTTTGTTGATTGGACCCAAATAAAAACTTGACCTAGATTGTCATTTGATGTATCCATATACAAAATTTCATTTCAATATGTAACTCCACTCAAGAGATATTGAACGGAAACCCTGAAATTTTGGTTTTTTCGAAGTGCAAGGGGCATAACTCTGTCACAATTTTGTTGATTGGACCCAAATAAGAAGTTGACCTAGATTGTCATTTGATGTATCCGTATACAAAATTTCATTTCAATATGTAACTCCACTCAAGAGATATTGAACGGAAACCCTGAAATTTTGGTTTTTTCGAAGTGCAAGGGGCATAACTCTGTCAAATTTTTTTCGATCGGACCTTAATACGAACTTGACCTGGATTTTCATTTGATGTGTCTGTATACAAAATTTCATTTCAATATGTAACTCCATTCAAGAGATATTGAACGGAAACCCTGAAATTTTGGTATTTTTCGAAATGCAAGGGGCATAACTCTGTCAAAATTTTTTTGATCGGACCCAAATATGTACTTGACCTAGATTTTTGTTTGATGTGTCTGTATGCAAAATTTCATTTCAATATGTGAATCCACCCAAGAGATATTGAACGGAAACCCTGAAATTTTGGTATTTTTCGAAGTGCAAGGGGCATAACTCTGTCAAAATTTTTTCGATCGGACCTTAATACGAACTTGACCTGGATTTTCATATGATGTGTCTGTATACAAAATTTCATTTCAATATGTAACTCCATTCAAGAGATATTGAACGGAAACCTGAAATTTTGGTATTTTTCGAAATGCAAGGGGCATAACTCTAACAAAATTTTTTCGATCGGACCTTTATACGAACTTGACCTGGATTTTCATTTGATGTGTCTGTATACAAAATTTCATTTCAATATGTAACTCCATTCAAGAGATATTGAACGGAAACCTTGAAATTTTGGTATTTTTCGAAATGCAAGGGGCATAACTCTGTCAAAATTTTGTTGATCGGACCCAAATAAGAACTTGACCTAGATTTTCATTTGATGTGTCTGTATACAAAATTTCATTTCAATATGTAACTCCATTC
Organism: Pinctada imbricata; assembly: GCA_033119305.1. NCBI lineage: Eukaryota > Metazoa > Mollusca > Bivalvia > Pterioida > Pteriidae > Pinctada > Pinctada imbricata. The sequence continues at coordinate 5,323,336 of VSWD01000009.1, read as the reverse complement.
AAGAGATATTGAACGGAAACCTGAAATTTTGGTATTTTTCGAAATGCAAGGGGCATAACTCTGTCAAAATTTTTTTGATCGGACCCAAATATGAACTTGACCTAGATTTTTGTTTGATGTGTCTGTATGCAAAATTTCATTTCAATATGTGAATCCACCCAAGAGATATTGAACGGAAACCCTGAAATTTTGGTATTTTTCGAAGTGCAAGGGGCATAACTCTGTCAAAATTTTTTCGATCGGACCTTAATACGAACTTGACCTGGATTTTCATATGATGTGTCTGTATACAAAATTTCATTTCAATATGTAACTCCATTCAAGAGATATTGAACGGAAACCCTGAAATTTTGGTATTTTTCGAAATGCAAGGGGCATAACTCTAACAAAATTTTTTCGATCGGACCTTTATACGAACTTGACCTGGATTTTCATTTGATGTGTCTGTATACAAAATTTCATTTCAATATGTAACTCCATTCAAGAGATATTGAACGGAAACCCTGAAATTTTGGTATTTTTCGAAATGCAAGGGGCATAACTCTGTCAAAATTTTTTTGATCGGACCCAAATATGAACTTGACCTAGATTTTTATTTGATGTGTCTGTATACCAAATTTCATTTCAATATGTGAATCCATTCCAGAGATATTGAACGGAAACTGATGTCGCGGACCGACCGACAGACCGACCGACCGACCGACAGACCGACAGACCGACCGACAGCGGCAAACCTATATGTCCCCTCTTCTTCGAAGGGGGGCATAAAAAGACGTTATGATGTCTTTCAGTCAAAGAAAAAACCTGAAAAAGGTTCAAGTGGTGCTCAGGTACATAGTGAAGACAATGAGGAATCTATAGATGTTAAAGTGGAGGTGTCCGACGACTCCAGTTTTGTGACAGTGTTTCTTGATACTGGTGGATCAGACGAGGAGGACAGTGTAAAAAACGGACAGGAGTGAATAAATGATGGAAACTGAGTCACAAATAATTTATTTTCTGGTCAGCCCTTGTATTCTGATGTATTATATGGTACTTCATTCACTTTGTTTCAATGAATAATTAGAATCTCAAAATGGAATTTTGCTAAACTAGACTTCATAATACATAATACAATAAAATTCTAGTGAGTGTTATGGTCACTGGAGATCTAGATCTTTCCTTACAGTCATTACTTCAATTGAGATAAAGTTGGCAGTAATCTTAAAATTATGTAAAGTCATAATAAGTTTTTAAATTTGGTATTTTGTTATGTTCAGTTTTAATATTTCATTAAATGTAGAAATAACAAATGATAAAGCTTCATGTATTATTTCATAAAGCATTAACATAAACTGGAAAATTAATACATACACAGAGTATTAGTACAGTCTGATATTTTGTACATGTAATAACTGTTCAAACCTTTTTTTTTTTTTTTTTTTACAAATTTCAGTACTTTATAGTGCCTTAAGAAGTTAGTTTTCAGGCATAAACATGATAAAAAATCACATTGTTAAGTTCAACATATTTTTTTAATTCTCCTTGAATATGTTGTAAACTTCATACAATACTTATTGAAACTTCATTTTCGTCATTTACACGTGTCTGGTGCATGATAAATTGGTTTGAATTTTTCATCAAGAAGTTTTGGAGTTGGAACACTTCCGTATTATTAACATGATTAAAATGTTCAGGTAATTGGTTGTTGTTTATGGGTTTTTGTTAGGTTGATTATAGTCAATAGTGCAAGATCTGTCAGTTTATATTTGATTTATGTATACTACAAGTATGACAAATCAATGCTAACTTTTCTCAGAGCACTCTATATACAAAACCAAGAAAGAAACAAATATTTTTGCTTTTGTTTTTTTTTTTTAAATATAAAATATTTTTGTATCAATGTGTGTAGTAATTTTTGCTTCATACTTGTGATGATAATACTCAAATTCAATATTTTTATGTCAACTTGAGAAAGATGAAGAAATCCAAACTTTTGTAGTCAAAACCAAAACATGTATTTGTATTAATACTTTTTTTGTATCATTTTACAACAAATTTCAATACCAGAGAATTATTTGTATTTTGTACATGCCAAAATGTTATGTGATTAATTGACAAGATCAGAATTATTTGAATTTTTAAAAATCTACACATGGTGATTTTACTTTATGTATATATGACAAATTATGGTTCATACCTTAGTCATGTTACTGTAAAGTTTAAAAAAAATTTGGTTGAATTTAAATTCACAATTGGCATAATTAATGACGAAGGATGTTATTTCTGTGTTTGACATGTTGCTTTATTTATTTTGGTCAAGAAACCCTTTGTATTTAATGTGTGTATTGTTTGGGTTTTTACAAGCTGTTCATGTTCTCTTTTATGTTTATATAATGTTCAATTTTTATTCTTTAATTGATTACTAGGAAACTATATATAGCTGTTGCCAAAACCAGTTACTTAACCAACTTTCATGATATTTACAAAGATAATTAAATTGAAGTTGCAGTCAATGTACATCTATAAAGTACAAAATAAATGTTTTATTGTGCATTCTTAGGTTTTGTACATGAAAATAGTATGTGCCATCTATTTCAAAAAACACATTTTATATTCCAATAAAGAATTTGACTTGTGTACCTCTCCTTATGTTTTTAGCTCACCTGAATTTTCCAGTCATGTGAAAATACCCAGTTATTTCCCATTAATATATATTTGACATAAAGTATTTTATTAGAGGACATAAAAAAGAAAGCCTGTGTTTGTGAAACACGAATGCTTCCGGTGGCATCTTTGTTAGTATAAACACTATTTTCTGTTAAGTATGAGGTCAAAAATTTTGGTATCAATGGAAAGGTCTTGCCACAAGTAATACACATGTGAAAATTGAAAGCCCTATCACCTGCCATTCAAAAGTTATGCCTAATGTTAAAGTTTTTGAAAAGTAGGTCAAGGTCAAGGTCACGAGGTCAAAAAGTTTGGTATTGATGGAAAGGTCTTGCCACAAGGAATACACATGTGAAATATGAAAGCCCTATTGCTTACCATTCAAAAGTTATGCCCAATGTTAAAGTTTTTGAAAAGTAGGTCAAAGGTCAAGGTCACAAGGTCAAAAATTTTGGTAACAATGGAAAGGTTTTGCCACAAGGAATACACATGTGAAATATGAGAGCCCTATCACCATTCAAAAGTTATGTCCAATGTTAAAAGTTTTTCGGACAAACAGATAGACAGACAAACAGACGGACAGGCCAAAAACTATATGCCCCCAAATCTTTGATTCCAGGGGCATAAAAATCTGGGAAATATGGTACCAAAGATAAATGTATTTTACTTCATTATAATAATAATACATGTTATGATGTACATGGATTAAGATCTGAAACTAAATGGGAAATAACTCTGTATAATGTATAAGACTGAATAAAACTGTTTGAAATGGATTCTTTGAGCATGATACTGGAGGACATGGAAATTCATGATAAAGACGTTATTGTTTCATATTCTTAGCCATATGTAAACAACAAAGCTACAGAAAGATCAGGATGGCTTCAAGTTTCTTATTTGTCTGTCATTCAGCAGCTTTCCTATGCTAGACATGATACGTTACAATGCTTTAATGTCTTGGATAATTACAGATCAAGTTTGAGTTTGGTATTTATATTATTTCATGAAAGCATTCCCTTTGCTGAAATTATTCAGGACATAAATATGATATCAGATGGCCTTTTGTGGTGAAAATATTTTGGTTAAAACCTGGTGAACAGTACAAATGTCTTGATTTAAGTCAAGTTGCAGATTGACATAAAGTTTGATCTACCAACAACAGAATGCAAATTTCATTTTGATCTTCCTTGCGTGGCAAGAACCAGTAGTAATGAAACTTTTACATCACCGAGATAAACTAGCTCTCAACATACTCTATATGCCCTGAGTGTACAGTGTATACATGTTAAATGAAGGCTTTTATACTATGGTCATGGATTCAGATACATAAACCCCTAAATGCTTGACGTATTTAAAATGTGTAAACAGCTGACGATGTCGTCATGTATAGTATAATTCCACTCGAATTAGCCCTTGCCTTCATTTAACCTTTTAGATTAACTGTTTACATTTTGTTTTTACACTGTCAAACTGTCAGATGGCACCAAAAATGATTATTTTTGAATAAGACTTCATGAATCCAATATAAGTACATGTAAATACACATAAAATATATGAAAAACTATGAGATTACTATTGCACTTTTATTCTATTTATGCACAATCCTCTTTAAAAGGAAACAAAATCTTAATTTGATAAGTAACATTTACATCAATAAGATCTTATTCCATTTAAAACTACATTAAATTGTCTATAAGATTCAGGTAAAGGAAGGGACCATAAATACCTGTACTTTATTCTCAAAATGTCTTCTCTGTTTAATCCTATGATTTAACAAGTTATGAAGTTCCCAGAACACTAATGTAAAAAAAAACACAATAGATATTCAATAAAATCCTATATCAGGGCTATCTTATTTTAAAAGATATAAGTTTTTTGCACAAACATGATAGGCAACCTTATGTTAAGATTCTCTGACATCAATTTGATTAACAAGAAAAATAAATGGTGTCTTTACTTAATATATAACACATAATTTGAAGGACCTTGAAAAAATGCCCAAGAAACATAAAATATATATGTAAAATGAGCAGTAAGTAGAAAACATCCATGTACATGTAAATGTTTACCTTCAATCAAAAATTTAATTTTTCAAAAAATTCTCATTTTCCTTAATATATAGAACGTGTATTGTATGGGTATTCAGTGGATGTAAATAAATAAGGCACATGACACCAGACACTTCTTGAGTTTCTTTAAATGTTGTAATGTTAACTTTAGCTGTTATCATAACATTCTTTGGGGTCGTCTCAGAACCTGCTGTAGATCCGAGGGTAATAATTGTGGACTGTCCTTTGGCTCTAAGCCCGTGGATCCAGGAACTTCTTTCTTCCCTGTGACACTTTTGGATCCGGCACCACCTTTGGCACCAGGGTTTAATGTTTTCTTTGGATTATTGTACTTCTTGTTCAGTTTTGGATCATCCTGGAAGAATATTGATAGACAATATTTTTAAGATCATCCACAAAGGACAGTTGATACCTCATGTGCCATACATTTCTCCAACACTGGCATTTATATTTTACAATGAATGTTATACATTGTGCGAGTTCAATACAGGTGTAATATTAGAATATTAAAGTAACTATAAAGATTTAATGAATGCCCTATCATTCATTCTTAAAGCAAAATCTGCTTTAAGAATTTCTTCAGACAACTAATGCAAAGATTTACATGTACATCACATTTTGGTAATTTTTAATCAATTACAATTAATATAAAGAACAACACCCTTGTTTCCCTTGATTTCTGATTCTTGTAAGATAGAAAACATACAGTAACCTATGTCTTGTTTCCCATGGAAAAGTAACAGGATTGTCTGTACAAGTAGTAAAGTTACAGGACCGTCATTCTGGATGTCTGTATGTACGTACCTTTAAGGTGTCAGGTGTTTCCAGTGGTATAGTAACAGGACCATCATTCTGGATGTCTGTATGTACGTACCTTTAAGCTGTCGGGTGTTTCCAGTGGTACAGTAACAGGACCGTCATTCTGGATGTCTGTATGTACGTACCTTTAAGGTGTCTGGTGTTTCCAGTGGTATAGTAACAGGACCATCATTCTGGATGTCTGTATGTACGTACCTTTAAGGTGTCAGGTGTTTCCAGTGGTATAGTAACAGGACCATCATTCTGGATGTCTGTATGCACGTACCTTTAAGGTGTCAGGTGTTTCCAGTGGTACAGTTACAGGACCATCGTTCTGGATGTCTGTATGTACGTACCTTTAAGGTGTCAGGTGTTTCCAGTGGTACAGTAACAGGACCATCATTCTGGATGTCTGTATGTACGTACCTTTAAGGTGTCAGGTGTTTCCAGTGGTACAGTAACAGGACCGTCATTCTGGATGTCTGTATGTACGTACCTTTAAGGTGTCTGGTGTTTCCAGTGGTATAGTAACAGGACCATCATTCTGGATGTCTGTATGTACGTACCTTTAAGGTGTCAGGTGTTTCCAGTGGTATAGTAACAGGACCATCATTCTGGATGTCTGTATGCACGTACCTTTAAGGTGTCAGGTGTTTCCAGTGGTACAGTTACAGGACCATCGTTCTGGATGTCTGTATGTACGTACCTTTAAGGTGTCAGGTGTTTCCAGTGGTACAGTAACAGGACCATCATTCTGGATGTCTGTATGTACGTACCATTTAAGGTGTCAGGTGTTTCCAGTGGTACAGTAACAGGACCGTCATTCTGGATGTCTGTATGTACGTACCTTTAAGGTGTCGGATGTTTCCAGTGGTACAGTAACAGGACCATCAATCTGGATGTCTGTATGTACGTACCTTTAAGTGGTTAGGTGTTTCTAGTGGTAAAGTAACAGGACCATCATTCTGGATGTCTGTATGTACGTACCTTTAAGGTGTCAGGTGTTTCCAGTGGTATAGTAACAGGACCATCATTCTGGATGTCTGTATGTACGTACCTTTAAGGTGTCAGGTGTTACCAGTGTTACAGTAACAGGACCATCATTCTGGATGTCTGTATGTACGTACCTTTAAGGTGTCAGGTGTTTCCAGTGGTATAGTAACAGGACCATCATTCTGGATGTCTGTATGTACGTACCTTTAAGTGGTCAGGTGTTTCCAGTGGTATAGTAACAGGACCATTATTCTGGATGTCTGTATGTACGTACCTTTAAGGTGTCAGGTGTTACCAGTGTTACAGTAACAGGACCATCATTCTGGATGTCTGTATGTACGTACCTTTAAGGTGTCAGGTGTTTCCAGTGGTATAGTAACAGGACCATCTTTCTGGATGTCTGTATGTACGTACCTTTAAGATATCTAGTGTTTCCAGTGGTATAGTAACAGGACCATCTTTTATGTACGTACCTTTAAGCTGTCGGGTGTTTCCAGTGGTATAGTAACAGGACCATCATTTATGTACGTACCTTTAAGGTGTCAGGTGTTTCCAGTGGTATAGTAACAGAACCATCATTCTGGATGTCTGTATGTACGTACCTTTAAGGTGTCAGGTGTTTCCAGTGGTACAGTAACAGGACCATCATTCTGGATGTCTGTATGTACGTACCTTTAAGGTGTCAGGTGTTTCCAGTGGTATAGTAACAGGACCATCATTCTGGATGTCTGTATGTATGTACCTTTAAGGTGTCAGGTGTTTCCAGTGGTACAGTTACAGGACCATCATTCTGGATGTCTGTATGTACGTACCTTTAAGGTGTCAGGTGTTTCCAGTGGTACAGTAACAGGACCATCATTTTGGATGTCTGTATGTACGTACCTTTAAGTGGTCAGGTGTTTCCAGTGGTATAGTAACAGGACCATCATTCTGGATGTCTGTATGTATGTACCTTTAAGGTGTCAGGTGTTTCCAGTGGTACAGTAACAGGACCATCATTCTGGATGTCTGTATGTACGTACCTTTAAGGTGTCAGGTGTTTCCAGTGGTACAGTAACAGGACCATCATTCTGGATGTCTGTATGTACGTACCATTTAAGGTGTCAGGTGTTTCCAGTGGTACAGTAACAGGACCATCATTTTGGATGTCTGTATGTACGTACCTTTAAGGTGTCAGGTGTTTCCAGTGGTACAGTAACAGGACCATCATTCTGGATGTCTGTATGTACGTACCTTTACGGTGTCAGGTGTTTCCAGTGGTATAGTAACAGGACCATCATTCTGGATGTCTGTATGTACGTACCTTTAAGGTATCAGGTGTTTCCAGTGGTACAGTAACAGGACCATCGTTCTGGATGTCTGTATGTACGTACCTTTACGGTGTCAGGTGTTTCCAGTGGTATAGTAACAGAACCATCATTCTGGATGTCTGTATGTACGTACCTTTAAGGTGTCAGGTGTTCCCAGTGGTATAGTAACAGGACCATCGTTCTGGATGTCTGTATGTACGTACCTTTATGGTGTCAGGTGTTTCCAGTGGTACAGTAACAGGACCATCATTCTGGATGTCTGTATGTACGTACCTTTACGGTGTCAGGTGTTTCCAGTGGTATAGTAACAGGACCATCATTCTGGATGTCTGTATGTACGTACCTTTAAGGTGTCAGGTGTTTCCAGTGGTATAGTAACAGGACCATCATTCTGGATGTCTGTATGTACGTACCTTTAAGGTGTCAGGTGTTTGCAGTGGTATAGTAACAGGACCATCGTTCTGGATGTCTGTATGTACGTACCTTTACGGTGTCAGGTGTTTCCAGTGGTACAGTAACAGGACCATCATTCTGGATGTCTGTATGTACGTACCTTTACGGTGTCAGGTGTTTCCAGTGGTATAGTAACAGGACCATCGTTCTGGATGTCTGTATGTACGTACCTTTAAGGTGTCAGGTGTTTCCAGTGGTATAGTAACAGGACCATCGTTCTGGATGTCTGTATGTACGTACCTTTACGGTGTCAGGTGTTTCCAGTGGTACAGTAACAGGACCATCATTCTGGATGTCTGTATGTACGTACCTTTAAGCTGTCGGGTGTTTCCAGTGGTATAGTAACAGGACCATCATTTTGGATGTGAACCTGCATGTAAGCTCCAAATTCACCATCTGTAAAATTTTTAAGTCAGACACATTAAGTACAGGCTGAAAACAGACAAATGGTAAAGGAAAATGCTGGATCCTTTAAGTTTCATGAGATTTTTCAACTATTCGGAGCTATTTGTGGCAATATTGCTGCTGGACCAGTTTAAATCATTATACAATTTTGGTAGAGAGTAGTTCTCACTGGGTTTGATTGACTTAAAGTATATTCATTCTCAGCAGCTTTGCATAGAATTTTTCATTACGGTACTGAAATCAGTATGCCACTCATCCACCTACCCAACCTTCCAACAGACATACAGATGCTGGATAAAGATATGCTCATGTACAACTACACTATGCATGTTGCATAATAATCATGAAATCAAGAAGAAAACATTATGTTCAAATCCAAATTGTCTAAAGACAGTATGGTCGGATTGTGAAGAGGCAGTTTTAGTTGATATGTGCTTTACTGTAAACGTGGTTATTTTCACTGGGGGGAAAATTCGTGATTATAACATCAAGATGTTTCCCATGGGGAAAATATTTGCGATAAAAATGTCTTTCCCATTTTAAGAATGCAGCGGGGATATTTTTGCGTGGGGGAAATTTTCGCAAAATATTCAACAGATCAAAAAAAAAAAAAAGCAAAAATTACTCCCACGCGAAAATTTCCACATTTACACTTATTTATTTAAGGTACTGTCAAAAGGAATCTGAGAATGAAATATTAAAGCCCTACACCTTATAGTTCAAGAGATAAAGCCAATTTCAATTTCTTTGAAATGACATTTTTGGTCAAAGTTCCAGGTCAAGTTCACTGTATTAAATGAAAGGTCTTGTAATAATATTCATGTGAAATATGAAATGATGCTTACGGTTCTAGAGACATAGTAAAGTTTAAGGTTTTTGAAAAGTACATCAAAGCTCAAGGTCAAGGTCACTAGGTAAAAAGTCAAGGTTATATTAAAAGATCTTGTTGTTAGGAATCTACAAGTCAAATATGGAGGATGTACCCATTACTGTTAAAAATATATAGCCAAAATAAATGTGTTTGTAAAAAAGGTCAAGCTTCAAGGTCACTAGGTCAAAAGTCAAAGTCTGAAATGAAGGGTCTTTTCATAAAGAATTTTTATTTGAAATATATAATCCCTACCCATTAAGGTTCAAAAGTAGGGCTGCAACGATTCACCGTTCGATACATGATAGGAGGAGGGGCTGTATCATTGCTTTATGGTTTATTTTTAGCATTCAGTGTTCCTGATAAAAAATTAAAATAATCTAGTGGAAGACATTAACAAATTCAGATGAACTCATCATTCTGGGCTCGGCACCATAAACTAAGAATTGACTTAAGTCAAATTTTCAAAATACGATATATGACAAATCAGTGAAAATATGAAATATTGGGATCATCGATTCAATCTACTCAGAAAATTCTTTGAAAAATTAGAAGTCATCACTAATAGTTTAACAAGACAAAAGAAGATTGAAAATTAGACTCAAGTCAATTCTTCGTTTATGGTGCCGGGCCCTGAACTTGAATGCTACTAGACGATGTACACTGTTAGCTGGTAGATCTCATAATGATTTAATCTAAATGAATTGTTGTTGTTGAATTTGTTTATTAAATTATTGGACATATTACAGAAATGCTTTTAAATCTGAACATTTCGTGATACGAATCGTATCATGAGTAAGTATGGTGATACATATCGTATCATGGGCTAAGCATATCATTGCGGCCATAATATTCAAAAGATATGACCAAGGTTAATATTTTTGAAAAGTAGGCAGAACTTAAAGGTCAAGATCACTAGGTAAAAAGTCAAGGTCTCAAATGAAAAGACTTATCATGGTCCATCATAATGTAAAGTTACTTGTCAGTTCACCTCATAGTTTTCTCTCCATTGGCTAAAACACAAAATCTGAATTCAAAGGTCAAGGTCAAAGTCAAAACTTGTAGCAATGTTTGATTCATCTAACCATTGTATTTCACTATGTAAAGCTTCAAGTTGCTGCTCCAAACAGTTTCCTATAAAAAACTTTGTAGAGGATATTGAATTCTTGCTTCCTGTAAAGTTTCGTGAAATTCTGTGCAGCAGTTGTAGAGATGTTGATAATGTTAAAAGTTAACAATGGAGGACAGACGACCGATGGCGCCCTATGACGATAGCTCACTTGAGTTTTGCTCAGGTGAACTAAAAAGACTTAAACGCAAAATGTTAATGCACTGACAGATAGACAGACTTAACCATTTCATAGACCGGATTTTGCTTCGCATTATCTGGCCAAAATTGTTTTCTGAAATAAAAATGTTCCTATCAGCATCTTCTCTTTTAAAAAAATTACCTTTGATTTTTTCAGGACTATAATTTTCACCAAGTTGCTTCAAGAATTCTCTGTAGAATGGTTGAGAGAGCTCCGGGTTCATAGCCTCATGGAAGTCTGGTTTGTTCCCCTTCATTGTTACTGCTAAGGTAAACTGAAATTAAGTACATGTATACTGAGAAATAAAATTAAGAGATAAACATGATAAGAAAACAGACTTAAATCTCAACAAGGGCATTGCAATAAGTAGCATCCCCTTGGAAATGAAAATCTGACTTGTGAAAATAAAATGACCTTGACCTTTAACATAGGATTTATATGGGTTTTCCTTTCTCCTACACTTGAGGAATGTTGTGTAATTCTACATTGTTTGGTTTGCCTTTAAATTCTTGGTAACATTTCTACCTCTATCTTGCCAAAAGTTACCACCATGTTAAAGTTTCAAAAAGTAATTCAAATTCCAAGGTTAAGTTTGCAAAGACTCAGACAATACACTTTGGAATGCACAACTTGATCATTGACAAATGGAGTACAAATGTACTTGATTTGAGCAAATGTTGTCAAGGTGAAACATACTGAACTATATATAATATTGTGTGCAAGATTTAACTACACAAAGAAATACTAAATACTTCACACAATACCTGACTGACACATAGTATTTCATATTGTTTATCCATAACACTTTTGTTCCACTTCTTCTCAGCATCATCTTCAAACACCCGTAGATTCAAAATCTTCCTCACCCTGTAAGAGCGATATAAAGAAGAATTATCCATGTAGAAAACATGAAGGTAGTGTATGCTAAGTTAAGTTTATATAGTTAAGAAAGGAAGCCATCCTTAATGTGTGTTCATGGTTTATACAATTCTAGTTGGACCACATGCCACTTCCATATAAATTGTGAGTGATCCCTGGAATATATTTACATTTGGACCAACCAGAGAGCATAAACTAACAAATGTTTTTTTTACACAGGTTTTGGTAAAACTTAATACAAGAATCATACACCATCCATTGTTGATAAATTCTCCCTCCATCATCAGAGGTAAGTTAACATTGAATACATCATAAAATGAACATCCAAATCAGATAGGTGTGTAACATGTGAGATCAACTTGCAATGTAAATAATGGATGAATGGACCGAATACTAGTAGACAATTTTCACATTACTGCCGTATTCATTTCAACATATTTCAAGACCCAGCATCACAACATATGACGTAACTTTTTACAGTTAGGTCGTACAGATCTAATGTCATAGAAATAACAGGTCTTCTAATGTTGAAAATGCAAGTCCAGTCGTAATTATGAAAATGGTCTATTCCCTTAATATATTAATCAGCATTTGTTAAGATTAACGGCGATCAGACAAATATCCTATTACTATATTTCATTCAAATAATTATATATTTTTTCTCCAGATTTATAGTGACATTATAACTGAATCCCAATAGCTGTTCGTGTACTGAATTTTATGAAATTATATTTAACATCTACATTATCAGTACAGGTACCTAGTCAAATCTTCCTCTTCAGTGTTTCTTATAAAGTTTACATGTGAATACATGTAGAAGACAGTATTTTGTCTGACCTTTAGCTACATTAGGGATTACAGTGAGTGTATTCTGGGCCCTTTCCTTTGCCTAGAGAATTTTATGTTTTAACCATTTTCTATGAATCTGTGAAAATCAAGAGTATCTATGAGAGAATTGTAAAAACTTTTGAGAGGTTCTGCCAGTTTCGCAGCCCAATATTATCCCAGCAGTACAATGACCTTGAACTTCATCTCTACTTCCATTGAATGTTATATCTATATATAATGAATTTAAATTCCCAGTCAGATTTACATATGACTAGAAATGCATTGATATAGTAATGAAAATTGTGACTGTCTCGACATGACGGCCTGACTTAAGGACAGATGGACTGACAGTCAGAGAGACAAGATAAAGCAGGCAAATATAAAATACTCAGTTACAGTAGATTTTCTCGACAATATTAGAAAAATATGTACAATATATTACTCAGTTACAGTAGATTTTCTCAACAATATTAGAAAAATATATACAATATATTACCGGTACATAAAGCCTTTAATCTTTACAAACTATAATTATAAGGTCATTGGTACTTACATCCAATCCAGTTCCCTGGGTGAGTCATGCTGTGTTATACCCACCAATACACAAAGTCCTTGACCTATTGAACTCACGACCTTTCCATCAACTGAAAAGTGTTGAACCAAATATATAAAATTGTATTTTACATTTAAAAAAACAATAAGGTAATCAAAGATTACATACAATTTTGCATATAGTCTTTTTAATGTCTAATTAATCCAGTCAGTCACTAAATTTTGTTCTACATAGTGATGGTTTTCAAGACGAGAAGGTTTAAAGTCTTGAAAATTAATTATTGAAACACCTCAATTGTGACTATCAATTGATGGTACCCCTCCAATTGTATCCAATAATCGATAGTAAATTTTGTCCAATTTTACAACCCCTAGTATTATAAGTTACATATGAAAACTAACCCCATATATCCTATATCAGGTAAACTACACACTATGTAACACTTATATCTTACCAACTGTATGGTTCTTTAATCATTTTCATGTATAAAACAAAATGGTGTCTAATGCAAAAATTTTAACTTTTTTATTTGTGGCTGGATTTAAAAATTGTTTCCTCCATTACAAAGATCGTATTTAAGAATGGTTTATTCAAAATGAATAAACTGAAAACTGAATTCATTTCAGGCTGAGATTTTAGAATAAAGGACATTGAATTTTTAACGGGAAATATTCACTATGACATCAAGAAACAATGGGCGTTCATGGCATCATAGTAGCGTCTACTAAATTTGAGCAGCAGGATATAAGATATACACGGCATTCACATGATATGGATTATCCAATGGTCTTGGTAAGATATACGTCATTGTAAAGCAGGTCAAAGTTAAAGGTCAAGGTCAGCAGGTTTAATGTCATTGTCTCAAATGAAAGAGACAAATTAATGAAGGGTCCTGGTAATAATGAATCTATGTATGAAATATTCAAACCCTCGTAGTTAAGGCAATTATAGACCATGCATGCTAATTTTTCAGAAGTATGTCAAATACATGGAGGTGAAAGGTCATGGTTTCAAATGAAATGTCTCGTCATGTCCTACCCCTTACAGTTCAAAAGATATAGCCCGAGTTAAAGTTTCTGAAAAGAAGGTCAAAGTCTAAGGTCAAGTTCATTAGGTCAAACGTCTTGGTCCCAAGTGAAAGGTCTCGTCACAAGGTATCTAGATGTGAAATATGAAAGCATATATATAACCCTTACATACTACACCTTGGTCAATGAACAAGGGCACTACGTTAAGTGTAATGAAACTGAACTGAAAAGACATGAATAGCGGATATATAAATGGCATAATTGTCTAACATTGTATTCCAATTCTGATTTTTTTTCCCCTGGCTCGCTATTGCTTGCCATTTGTTGTATTTACATATTGGAACTGACAAGCATTAATCAAGTAATTCAAGATTTTAAGCTTTTTGTTCACTAATGCTTGCCAGTCATCTGTTTAATTTATAAGTAGAAACCTAATTGACACTAATTAATCATTAAATTGTAAGGAGGTTAAATACTTCTGTAGCACAAAACTCATCTCCCATGTGACGACATCACAGAAATTTTATTTTTCTGTAATGTAATGGTTTCCGGTAGTTGCAGATAGTTCAGTACAAGTTCTAAGACTGAGCTGATGTCCCTCTAGCTCACTCGGCAACGAGTCTGAATATCACTAGGGCTGTCACGATACGCTAAGCTCACGATACGATATATATCACGATATTTACTCACGATACGATTCGTATCACGATACATCACCTTTTTTGTAGATATGTAGGCATTTCTGCAATTCATCAGATATTTTAATAAAACAAGTTTAACAACAACAAATTAAGATAATTCATAACTTGAATACTTTAAGAATTATTTTATAGACTATAGAAAACCGGGGAAAAGTACAAAACTCAGCAATATATATAAAAAAAAATCACAGCGATCGGGAAGGCAAACTTGCTTAATTGGACTATCAAAATCAATGGGCCATCTTTCTTCACGAAAGGGCCATTCCAAAATGATCAATTTTTGAAAAGCTTTGCTTACAATGTATGCATAATACATCATATGTTTGCACATTTTTAGTCGTGAAATTCGCAATTTTACCATTTCCAATGAATAATTTACAGACATGCATATCACAGAAACTTTCAGCCACCTATCCTGTATTTTTCGTGTCCACGTATGGGCAGCTTCTTTTTAGCTTTGTGAAGAGAGGAAAGGGGTTGACTGCAATTGACATTCCTGTACAAATTTTATTATTTCAATTTGAACCCATTGACTTAAATGACATAATAATTTTACGGACGAACGCATACACAATAACCTTTGCGTCGATAAGATACGTAAGTGGACGTTGGAGATTTAAATCTCAGGCGCAGAACGAGAATAAAAAAGAATGTCGGAGAAAAATCAATATTGTATTATAATTCGGATGAACGGAGCAGAAGTGACTGGCTGTGATCCACACGTTACTGCTACTGATGTAGATCTACATGTACGTTAGATAGATTTGGAAACCAAACATGGACATTGTAGAATAATGCGCACCAGGGCGAAGCGAGTTGCCAATTTTATGGACCATTTTTTATCAGAATTGGACTATGTCGCAGGGCGCGTGACCTTCCCAATCGCTGATAAAATGATATAAAGGAGCGTCTTTTAAACGTATCTTTGACGACCTGGCGTCGGGCGTAGCAATATTGATTTTTTAAAGATAAAACTTAATGCTGAAAACGAACCGTAAATCAACGATACGGCCTCTTTTCGTATCGTGTATCGAACCGTCATCAAGAACCGCGGTGAATCCAGAACCGCGGTGAATCGTGACAGCCCTAAATATCACCCGGACCGCCGGGTTTGAGTCCCAGACCAGGCACCTGCAAACTACTTCATTGGCGACAAGGTGAAAAAATTGGTGTGTGTGGGCCAGCTCAATCTGCAGGAGAGAATCGAGGAGGCAGAACCCTGCCAGGGGTTGGAGAGTGGCCACACAGCGGGGTACATCCAAGGCCCTCAATGAAAAGGGGGACAGCGGGGTACACCAAAGGCGGCCTCAATGAAAAGGGGAACGGCCGGGGTTCAAGTCCCGGACCGGGCACCTGCAAACTACTTCAGTAAAATACATGTACAAAGGTATCAAATCCTATTAAAGTATTGCAATAAATCATGATTAAAATTTGGCATATTGCAATGAGGTTTTCAGTTGCTATACCCAGCGCTACTGTTTCAGCTATATGTATCTGGATTTTGTGGACAGATGCAGGACAGTATTTTTGAAACATAGTTTCTACATTTCTCAGCGATCAGAGGAAATTCTGTAAGAATATATACAATATTCTAAAAAAAAATCACCTGTTACACTTGACTGAAGAACCCTTTGTACAATCGCTTTCATTTGTTTTTCTTAAATCACTTAAAGGGCGAATTGCAAGATTTTTTTACGTGCATGTGCACCTACTTTCTTGCGTGAACGAAACCGGAAGTACTCGCGTGAAGCAAACGTCGTCAAGACGACGCGCACTCAACGCGCCTGCAGGATTTGAACACATTTGAAACAAACGATTTTTATATTTATTGAATAATTCATCAGAGGTTTGTTTAGACTTTTTAAAATACTTATTTAATATTGATAACGGCATTCAAAAATACTTCTGAAATGATAATTCTTCATGCTTTAGCTCTAATTTCTTCTGTCCTGATACAGAATCTATGAAACATCCAATAGGCCACTTGCCGAAATCATAATGGCTGACATAAATAGCGAAAAATGTCCGAGGTAGTCAATTTTTGGCCGGATTGCAAAGCAATTCCGGTCTATAGATTGACGATGTCCGTCCGTCCGTCCGTCCGTCCGTCTGTCCGTCCGTCTGTCCGTCTGCCGTCAACATTTTGGTTAAAGTTTCTGGTTGAGGCAAAATCTAAGGAACTATATGCAGTAGAAACTTGATATTATACATGAAGGTTGCCCATGACAAGACCTTTCAATTTATGCCGTAACATTTGACCTAGTGACCTTGACCTTGGACTTTGACCTAGTTAAAGATTTTGGTTAAAGTTCCTGGTTTAAGCAAAATCTATGGAACTGTATTCAGTAGAAACTTTATATTATACATGTATGTTGCCCATGAAGAGATCTTTCAATTTATGCCGTAACATTTGACCTAGTGACCTTGACCTTTGACTTTGACCTAGTTAAAGATTTTGGTTAAAGTTCCTGGTTTAAGCAAAATCTATGGAACTGTATGCAGTAGAAACTTTATATTATACATGTATGTTGCCCATGAAGAGATCTTTCAATTTATGCTGTAACATTTGACCTAGTGACCTTGACCTTGGACTTTGACCTAGTTATAGATTTTGGTTAAAGTTCTTGGTTTAAGCAAAATCTAAGGAACTGTATGCAGTAGAAACCTTATATTATACATATAGGTTGCCCATGACAAGACCTTTCAATTTATGCCGTAACATTTGACCTAGTGACCTTGACCTTGGACTTTGACCTAGTTAAAGACTTTGGTTAAAGTTCCTGGTTTAAGCAAAATCTAAGGAACTGTATGCAGTAGAAACCTTATATTATACATATAGGTTGCCCATGACAAGACCTTTCAATTTATGCCATAACATTTGACCTAGTGACCTTGACCTTGGACTTTGACCTAGTTTAAGATTTTGGTTAAAGTTTCTGGTTTAAGCAAAATCTAAGGAACTGTATCCAGTAGAAACTTTATATTATACATGTAGGTTGCCCATGATGAGACCTTTTAATTTATGCCGTAACATTTGACCCAGTGACCTTGACCTTGAACTTTGACCTAGTTAAAGATTTTGGTTAAAGTTCTTGGTTTAAGCAAAATCTAAGGAACTGTATGCAGTAGAAACCTTATATTATACATTTAGGTTGCCCATGATGAGACCTTTCAATTTATGCCGTTACATTGGACCTAGTGACCTTGACCTTGGACTTTGACCTAGTTAAAGACTTTGGTTAAAGTTCCTGGTTTAAGCAAAATCTAAGGAACTGTATACATTTGAAACTTTATATTATACATGTAGGTTGCCTCTGACAAGACCTCTCAATGTGTGCTGTAATATTTGACCTAGTGACCTTGACCCAGTTGGTGACAAAAACTTACTTTGCAATCCGGCCATACCGTCTTTAGCGGTGTTTTATTGCACACTTTATCACTGTTCAATACATCACAATGGAATTGTGTCTTTAAGTGATGTCATAATGTAAAACAATGCCAAATGATGTTGCCTCGGACATTTTGTGCTTTCTAACAAGATCAGAAAATGGTCTATTTGAAGGCTTGTTATTGTCGTAGCAAAGTGACCTGACCGGGCAGAGCTTAGGCAAAAAAAAAAACCCCATGAGTTTACTGTCACCCGACCGACCCTATTTTTTGCCCCAACCCTAATAGTTTTTATTGACATAATAATCAGAAATCAAATCACAAGACAGGTATTCCTTCCAAGTGAGCTGTTATCAATTACATAACACTTAATTCCTTCACTTCAGTCAGACAGCAAGGTAGATTTAACCCGTTTCGTATGAGTGGCTTAAACTGTCAACAGGGGGGGGGGGGGGGGGGGGGGGGGGTATATGGACATACATGTTAAACTAAGGGCAGAATATAGGCGCATGGAACACAATAACTTGAATATGCGTCAATGGATTTACATGATATTTCTACACAATGTGATCAGACTTTGAAAAAAAAGCCACCTTTTAAATACAATGAAAATATACTTAAATACTTTTAAAAAATTCTTTAAAAATCTCTTTCTGGTCAAAATGTTTTGAAATTTTTCACTTCAAGTAGAAAGGATGTTCTTTCACATATGTTAAGGGTTTTTAAATTTTTTGTCACATAATCCAAAAATTATTTGTAATGGGGGTGGGAGGGTGGTTATATGGACATACATGTGAAGCTAAGGGCAAAATATAGGCACATGGAACGCAGTAACTTGAATACGTGTCAACAGATTTTCATGATATTTCTACATCATGATTAGATTGTAATGAGAATGCCGCCTTTTAAATTTCAGGTTCATCCGATTTGTCTTTATGGAGTTATTGGACTTAGATATTTTGATGTTGTAAACAAAAATCCAAATGGGTGTATCTTGCTGCGTGAGCGTAGGCTTTATCATGTTTATTTTTCTTTACAAGAGAATGCCTTAAGATACATCTGGCATCGATCACATTGTAAACAAACTTTACTTTTCCTATGAAGTAAGAAACATTCTGAAAGTCCAGGGATTTTTTTTGCCCCTTTTTGGGGCCGTTATTCGGCCCCATTCCCAATGAAAAATAGTATCTTTTTTTCCCAATTGATGCTCTAAAATTTCCCAATTTCATATAGATGGAATTATCACTGAAATAAGTGAAATTTACTGGTTCAAAAGTAGCAAATTTACTAATTATTTGCCATATTGTTGTAAGCATGAGAAAATTATTTGATTAAACATTCAATTCTGAACTTTTGATTTTATAAACTGTCATTTTACTTTCATATTAGTACTTCCCAAAATATTCCCAAACGTTGTTAATTTTCCCAATTGCACGGGCCCGACCCCATTCCCAAATTACTGAAAAAAATCACTGAAGTCACTACTAGAGTTATCTTTCTTACGTTATGTGAAGCTCAAAACTTGAAAGAGGGAGGAATCGGGTGATAGGATTGAAATGCCGGAGTTTTCGGTCTTCTGACTGCGGAAGGGAGATAAGGTTCAAACACGGGAATCTCCAGCTAAATGCGGGAGAGGACAGATATGGACCTTTTGACCTTAACCTTGACCTTTTACTAACAAAGATGCCACTGGGAGCATTTGTGTTTCACAAACACATGTTTTATTACACATTGCTTATATGTGAATTAATATACCTGGTGGGGATAACATTGACCCTTAAATTTGATCAATATTTTGTTTTTACCATCTGGGTTACTAGATCACTTCAGAAATAACAATTTTCTCAGTTATATGTCCTTAAAATTTTTAAATAACTTAATAAGATGTATAACTTTTTATAAATCTTGTTTTCTTGAATCTTAATTTTGATATATACATGTATTTAAGTTATACTTAAGTTTCATGCTTGCATATAAGTGCAAACAATTATAAATGCAACTAGTATGATAGAAACTCATTCTAGAATAGGACATTTTCTGTTTTAATTTTGCTATGATAGTCAGGATGTTGTTGTTTAACATTGAGCCTATAGATAAGCGTCACCGTTATTGGTAGCACTAATGGTCATAGAACCTCATACACATGTACACCATTCTGTGCCCCATGAGCACTGATATCTACATTAGATTAATAGTGATATAACTTTTATTTTGTGTATAGATTAGACATGGCAGATTCCGACGTTCCTCAGCCGAGGCCCCCGGAGCCCATCACCCTTACGGTCCTCAGGACGCGTAATCTGGTTAGTGTTATACACTTATCATTCTATAGATCAAATGTCAAAATACACTGCCTTTTGATATATGTCTTCTTTACATTTCTGTAACACAAATGCAGTAATACATGAATAAGTTTTGGTATACATGTATTCTTGTAGAATTTTGATATAAGATCTCTAATGTTTTTTCGTTCATTATCATGAAGTTTAGTGATATTTTATCAAACAAATTTGAATGTTCACATTATATGATAATGAACTGCATCATAATCATTTCAATCAAGAATATGAACTTAATTTTGCATTTGATATTCCCATGTAAATTTTATACAACATTATTATGATTAAAAATGATAATAACATACTATTAAACTTGTGATATTTCTTTTCCAATTTTCTTTTTAATTTCTACATAGAGGGCCTCAAAAGGAGATACCCAAAGTATAATGGCAACTTTTAAGTTTGAGTTTGGAGAAAAAGCCATTGGAGAGCCCAAACCATACAAGATAGACTGTGTACAGGATGTGCCCTCGGAGATTAATTATAGTACAAACTTCAACTGTACATATGACGATCCTGTAGTGCTGGATGAAATCTCCTCCAAGCCGTTTGTCTGTAAGTTGTCATAAAGTCACATCTTGTTAAATTCTACCTATAGGAATAGATCTCATCACCTCTTAGATTTGCTCATATATGTAGGTTTACATGGTTACATAATGATTAAAATCATTTGTAAAATATTTGGAAGGAAATACATTTTTTGGTAGAGAGTTGATTATAATCTGATAATTCTTTATAAATGAAGTGTATGAATTCTAATGATAGAAAGTTTCTACTGCAGATGTGAAGGTAAACAAATCTGAATAATGACTTTAATGTATTTGGTTCAGATTTGTATGTATTTACCATTATGAATGTTATGTATGTAAAGTTGAATTTAATTATTAAGATTAGCTTGTATAACGGTATTCATATTGTCATATTGTCAGAACAAAAATTTAATTATTAAGATTAGCTTGTATAACAGTATTCATATTGTCAGAATATTACTTACAGTAACAGTAACTGAGGTATTACCTAAAGAAAAGAAACAGAAAGAAGAGAAGACACAGAACTTGGGACAGTGTTCTATAGACCTACTTCCGTTAGTCAAAGGTATGGTTCACGTAACATGTAGAGATTTATATAAAATGATCATAGCTCAATCTGATTTAAACCAGATCTCTACATGCTCCCGATTTAAATTGTTATGTCGCGTAGAGGATCTGGCTGTGTGTAAACATTGTCGCAGCGTTGGTTTACATTCGAGTAATCGTGGTCACATACAATGAAAAAAAAAAAAAAAACAACAACAGCAACAGTGAACGTGTTATTTTGAAAAATAATAAAACATGGCAAAGAAGACAGAAAATAATACAACCTCTAGTCATCATGTTTATATTTCAAAACCGGGAATTTTTCAAAGGGTTTATAGATTTTTACATGCTACACAGTAGCTTGGATTCCCTTCGAATCATGCTATCATTTCATGTAGATTTTTACTTCGATCTTACTGCGGTGACCAGTCCAGGAAAGGGCAATGTTACAAATAGAAATAGAAACAGTGACTTTTAATCCGTTCTTTTTCTACATAATTGTTTCTCATTAATTCTCGTTCTTGTAAATTGAAGGGTACTGATTTTCGATTCATAGAAAACCATTTGAAGTACTACGTACATATTTATGTTTGATTTTATTAGTCCCCTATCGGCAACGCCCAGGGGACTCTTAGTTTCCTCTCGGTCTGTCTGTCTGTCCGTCCGTCCGTCTGTCAGACCGTCCGTCTGTCTGAATATCAGTTTTCCGGACTTTTTTCTGCAACAGATGGAGATATTGAGATGAATTCGATACACAGCTTGGTCTTGGATAGTTACAGAGCAAGTTCGACTTTCGTCACGCTTGACCTAGTTTTAGAGGAGTTATGCCCCTTGATGACTTTGAAAATGCAGTTTTTGTCAGTTTTCCAGACTTTTTTCTGCAACAGATGGAGATATTCAGATCAAAATTTGATACTCAGCTTGGTCTTGGATAGTTACAGAGCAACTTTGACTTTCGTCACGCTTGACCTATTTTTCGAGGAGTTATGCCCCTTGATGACTTGGAAAATTCAATTTTTGTCAGTTTTTCGGACTTTTTCCTGCAACAAAGAGAGATATTCAAGTGAAATTTGATACTCAGCTTAGTCTTGGATAGTTACAGGGCAAGTTCGACTTTTGTCACGCTTGACCTATTTTTCGAGGAGTTATGCCCCTTAATGACTTGCACAATTCAGTTTTTGTCAGTTTTCCAGACTTTTTTCTGCATCAAATAGTGATATTCAGGTAGAATTTGATACTCAGCTTAGTCTTGGATAGTTACAGAGCAAGTTCAACTTTTGTCACGCTTGACTTCTTTTTCGAATCGATAAAGCAGATGAAACTCAGAACTGAGCTGCACAGACAGTAAGTTTAATTAAAACTCATGTTTAATTGAAGAGTAATTCATAGGCAGAGTTACAGGACATAAATATATGCCGCCGGTAGGGGACTTATATCGCTCAGCGATCATAACATTTTTATACAATAAGATATCGTACTGCAACTATGACACAGATCATTATGGCTCTACGTATGGTGGCTGATTTGTGCCATGTCGCGTTGTCGTGCCGCACTTTGTTGCATTGTCGCATTCTCGCGTTGTCGCATTGTCTTTTAAAATGATAGCAGGAATGTATTTTCAACTGTAATTGAGTAGATAGATTCATTCATATATTAAATGTTTGAAACAAAAAGGGTATATTTTCTACTTTATTTTGGGGCAAAATGCCTGTTTTCTGTTTAAAAATAACAGATTTCTGGACAAATTCTATAAATTCATTATCTTAACTAGAATTAGAGATTCAAAGCTACTTTCATAAAGAGAATAAATCATCTTATCAAATGAAAGTAAAAAGAATGTGGACAATGCAACAACGCGACCGCGGCGCGACAACGCAACGGCGGCAGGACAAAGCTCGGCGTGACAACGCGACATGGCACAAATCAGCCTCCATACCTACGTCTTGTAATCTGGTGTAGTGATCCAGATGTGTCTGTCTGATAAGACGGGAAAGCTGGCCTGTGGTCATTTAATTCTAATTATCTTATGTTAGACAGAATTTTTGCAGAACCGACTTGCGTTTGATACGCATATGAGGATTGGTTGAAGATTTTCGCTTGAAACTTTTTTGATTGGACAGAGAAATTTCTCAGCTAAGGTCACCTGCACGTCGATGTCTACTGGGTTATACCAGATCCTCTACGCGACATAACAAAATTGGGAGCATGTAGAGATCTGGTTTAAATCACATTGATCATAGCTATGTGTTACAGAACATGTAGAGATTTTTATCACACAATGATCATAGCTATGTGTTACAGATCATGTAGAGATTTATATCACACAATGATCATAGCTATGTGTTACAGATCATGTAGAGATTTATATCACACAATGATCATAGCTATGTGTTACAGATCATGTAGAGATTTATATCACACAATGATCATAGCTATGTGTTACAGATCATGTAGAGATTTTTATCACACAATGATCATAGCTATGTGTTACAGATCATGTAGAGATTTATATCACACAATGATCATAGCTATGTGTTACAGATCATGTAGAGATTTATATCACACAATGATCATAGCTATGTGTTACAGAACATGTAGAGATTTATATCACACAATGATCATAGCTATGTGTTATAGATCATGTAGAGATTTTTATCACACAATGATCATAGCTATGTGTTACAGATCATGTAGAGATTTATATTACACAATGATCATAGCTATGTGTTACAGATCATGTAGAGATTTATATCACACAATGATCATAGCTATGTGTTACAGATCATGTAGAGATTTATATCACACAATGATCATAGCTATGTGTTACAGAACATGTAGAGGTTTATATTACACAATGATCATAGCTATGTGTTACAGATCATGTAGAGATTTATATCACACAATGATCATAGCTATGTGTTACAGAACATGTAGAGGTTTATATCACACAATGATCATAGCTACGTGTTACAGATCATGTAGAGATTTACATCACACAATGATCATAGCTATGTGTTACAGATCATGTAGAGATTTATATCACACAATGATCATAGCTATGTGTTACAGATCATGTAGAGATTTATATTACACAATGATCATAGCTATGTGTTACAGAACATGTAGAGGTTTATATTACACAATGATCATAGCTATGTGTTACAGATCATGTAGAGATTTATATCACACAATGATCATAGCTATGTGTTACAGATCATGTGAGATTTATATCACACAATGATCATAGCTATGTGTTACAGATCATGTAGAGGTTTATATTACACAATGATCATAGCTATGTGTTACAGATCATGTAGAGATTTATATCACACAATGATCATAGCTATGTGTTACAGATCATGTAGAGATTTATATCACACAATGATCATAGCTATGTGTTACAGATCATGTAGAGATTTATATTACACAATGATCATAGCTATGTGTTACAGATCATGTAGAGATTTATATCACACAATGATCATAGCTATGTGTTACAGATCATGTAGAGATTTATATCACACAATGATCATAGCTATGTGTTACAGATCATGTAGAGATTTATATCACACAATGATCATAGCTATGTGTTACAGAACATGTAGAGGTTTATATTATACAATGATCATAGCTATGTGTTACAGATCATGTAGAGATTTATATCACACAATGATCATAGCTATGTGTTACAGAACATGTAGAGGTTTATATTACACAATGATCATAGCTATGTGTTACAGATCATGTAGAGATTTATATCACACAATGATCATAGCTATGTGTTACAGAACATGTAGAGGTTTATATTACATGGTGATCATAGCTATGTGTTACAGAATATGTAGAGATTTATATCACACAATGATCATAGCTATGTGTTACAGAACATGTAGAGGTTTATATTACACAATGATCATAGCTATGTGTTACAGAACATGTAGAGGTTTATATTACACAATGATCATAGCTATGTGTTACAGATCATGTAGAGATTTATATTACACAATGATCATAGCTATGTGTTACAGATCATGTAGAGATTTATATCACACAATGATCATAGCTATGTGTTACAGAACATGTAGAGGTTTATATTACACAATGATCATAGCTATGTGTTACAGATCATGTAGAGATTTATATTACACAATGATCATAGCTATGTGTTACAGATCATGTAGAGATTTATATCACACAATGATCATAGCTATGTGTTACAGATCATGTAGAGATTTATATCACACAATGATCATAGCTATGTGTTACAGAACATGTAGAGGTTTATATCACACAATGATCATAGCTATGTGTTACAGAACATGTAGAGGTTTATATTACACAATGATCATAGCTATGTGTTACAGATCATGTAGAGATTTTTATCACACAATGATCATAGCTATGTGTTACAGAACATGTAGAGGTTTATATTACACAACTGTCTTCATTTATTACTCCAAGGTAGACACAGAAATTAAAACTAGTATATCGCCTCCTAGAAGTTATACAGAATCCATAGAATCACCTTAATGGCGGTGTAGTTAATGTGACACTGTCCTGTTTTACATACGTTTTCATTGTGTTTTTAGGAGAGACCAGCATTAAGTATACTTTGGTAATCAATGCTCTGCCTGGCTCACCCCTGGAACAGCTACCACCAGAGTCACCTAAGGTACAACCCAGAATACTAACTCCGAATGTCTTCATATCCTTGGTTGTTAAAAGTTTGTGACGTATAGAAGATTTTGATGTAAAAACAGTTGACTCTATGTTAATAAAGATTTCTTTCATGAATAAATTTTCAAGATAAAATTGAATGATATTTTAATTCATAGTGTCAAAAATAGAATGTTGTTTTTTCTTTTAAATTCCTTGAATTATTACATTATGTCATGTATACATGTAAATGAAAAATAATGGAATTTCTGATCTCTATCTGTCCATGTTTTCTGTTATCTATAAATGTATCATTTTAGCCTGAAGTGGATGTAGCGATAACAGTAAACAAGCCGTTATTGGAGGGATCCCAGCTAGATAACAACAACCTGATGACTGTTACGGCCGAGTCCATGTTCTCTCCTCCGGAAACTTGGATGATTACCGGTAGTCAGTACGCCTACGCTCTTGCACTACCTGTACCCCAAAATGCAGAGGTAAGTCTTGCCTCAATATATTCGTTATGCATTTATTGAATTAAGCTATAAAGGCTACTTACACTGTATTTTAAAACTTAAATATTATAAGCTACTGTATAATTGCATGTATGTTATCTTCATCATTTGATCATGGTGTTTCTATATCGTTTTTATTATTTGTAGAAGGAGATCCCTGTAGTGTTTGCCGGGGGTGCCCTGAAGCCAGGGGCAGATAAGGAGGTACCCAACAAACAAAAGAAATGGGCCGTCCCTGGAACAGCTCAGGGAAATTCTATATATATACCAGATAGGTAGGAGCAGTCACTGTTATCGATATCTTGTAGATGTGTATTTTAATGTCTGAGAAACTTCTTTACAGAGGACTTATGCTCAAAACTGCATAGATGGACAAGAGTTTTATGATTGGTTATTTACATATTCCCATTCATTTGTATAGAATTTACAATGTGTTTATAGGAGTATAACTGTGGTGGTTTGATTTGAACTATGACGTCATAGTAACTTGGCTTGATTTGAACTTGACGGTGCGTAGTAACAAAGCCTTAGCAACAGAGTTTTAAACAAATTTAAAAGTCATTTTAAGTCACAATAAGTGTGAAAAATGGAATGTCAATGTATATAATAACTGTCTTTTGGAATTTGATTATACTGTGATAACCTACAATGGATCCAGGAATTATGTTTCTCATAATGCGCTTACACTCATTATGGAACATAATTCCTGGATCCATTGTAGGTCTTCACAGTATAATCACATTCCAAAGATAGTTATTCTTTAATTATATATTTTCCCTTTAGATTTATAGCCAGTGACATTTTGATTGTAGTTTTATAGCCGATGACATTTTAGTTGTAGTTTTATAAGCGGTGATATTTAAATTGTAGTTTATAACTGGTGACATTTATATTGTCATTTTATAGCTGATGACATTTAATTGTAGTTTAATAGCCGGTGACATTTATATTGTAGTTTTATAGCTGATGACATTCAATTGTAGTTTTATAGCCGGTGACATTTAGATTGTAGTTTTATAGCCGTTGACATTTTAATTGTAGTTTCATAGCCGTTGACATTTTAATTGTAGTTTTATAGCCAGTGACATATTAATTGTAGTTTTATAGCCGGTGACATTTAAATTGTAGTTTTATAGCCGTTGACATTTTAATTGTAGTTTTATAGCCGGTGACATTTTAATTTTAGTTTTATAGCCGGTGACATTTAGATTGTAGTTTTATAGCCGGTGACATTTTAATTGTAGTTTTATAACCGATTACATTTATATTGTAGTTTTATAGCCGGTGACATTTAGATTGTAGTTTTATAGCCGGTGACATTTAAATTGTAGTTTTATAACAGGTGACATTTACATTGTAGTTTTATAGCCAGTGACATTTAGATTGTAGTTTTATAGCCAGTGACATTTCAATTGTAGTTTCATAGCCGATGACATTTAGATTGTAGTTTTATAGCCAGTGACATTTTAATTGTAGTTTCATAGCCGGTGACATTTTAATTGTAGTTTAATAGCTGATGACATTTTAATTTTAGTTTTATAGCCGGTGACATTTTTATTGTAGTTTTATAGCCGGTGACATAGTAATTGTAGTTTTATAGCCGGTGACATTTAAATTGTAGTTTATAGCTGTTGACATTTTAATTTTAGTTTTATAGCCAGTGACATTTAGATTGTAGTTTTATAGCCGGTGACATTTAGATTGTAGTTTTAAAGCTGATGACATTTTAATTATAGTTTTATAGCTGGTGACATTTTAATTGTAGTATTATAGCCCATGACTTTTTAATTGTAGTTTTATAGCCGGTGACATTTAGATTGTAGTTTTATAGCTGGTGACATTTTAATTGCAGTTTTATAGCCGGTGACAATTTTTATTGGCCGGATTGCGAAGCAAAATCCGGTCTATGAAATGGCAAAGTCTGTCTGTCTGTCCGTCTGTCCATCAGTGCATCAACATTTTGGTTAAAGTGTTGCGTTTAAGTCCGTTGAGAGAAAACTGTTTGGAGGAGCAACTTGAAACTTGACATGGTGATAGACCATGATGAGACGAATCAATCACCGCAACAAAATTTGACCTAGTGACCTTGACCTTGGAGTTTAACCTACTTTTGAAAAACTTTAACCTTGGCCATAACTTTTGAATGGTAAATGATAGGGCTTTTATATTTCACATATGTATATCTTGTAAGTTTTGACCTTGTGACCTTGACCTTGGAGATTGACCTACTTTTGAAAATAATAAATCTAGGCTATATCTCATGAACTATAGAGGCTATGGCTTTGAAATTTCACATGCAGAATCTTAATGACCAGATATTTTATTTGATATCATGACTTTTGACCTAGTGACCTTGACATTGACCTTTGACCTACTTTTGAACTATAAGAGGTAGGGTTTTGATATTTCACATATGGACTCCTCTTGACCAGAACTTTCATTTGATATCATGACTTTTGACCTAGTGACCTTGACATTGAACTTTGACCTACTTTTGAACTATAAGAGGTAGG
Source organism: Pinctada imbricata (assembly GCA_033119305.1). Classification (NCBI taxonomy): domain Eukaryota; kingdom Metazoa; phylum Mollusca; class Bivalvia; order Pterioida; family Pteriidae; genus Pinctada; species Pinctada imbricata. The sequence goes on along the minus strand of VSWD01000009.1, from coordinate 5,294,006 downwards.
GTTTTGATATTTCACATATGGATTCCTCATGACCAGAACTTTCATTTGATATCATGACTTTTGATTGTAGTTTTATTGCCAGTCACGTTTTAATTGTAGTTTTATAGCCGGTCACATTTTAATTGTAGTTTTATAGCCGGTGACAGTATTGATGACGAGGATGGTGAATTCCGTGCTAAAGAAGACCGAGAACATCGTCATCTGGCGGAATCCGAGAAACTCAGGGTGTCCTGGAACACAGAGAGACGGTGCTTCCTAGATTCTGTAGCTACAAAAAGGTAATGTCTTAGTATTTTATGATGTATCTTTATACTATAGTATATGAGGTAAGATAACCAAAGTTTTACCCATGAGTTCTCACTTATTATAATACAATCTATCACGATGTTTTGACTGAGCCAGGGGAATCTAATCCAAGTGTAAAAACTTTGCAATCCATGATTGTCGTGGATGTAGCAAATTTTTAGCACGAGAATGAGATTCCTCTGTCTCAGTGGCAACGTCATGATGGATTATTTTTCTCACTCAGTTCATTCTATTATCACAGAAATGAATATTTAAACAAGAATCGAGACCAAAAGTCAATCGTCATAACGTCATGACGTCATAATACATGTCACGTGAAGTGTGAGACAAGAAAATCTCAAACTCCTATGTTAAGTATTTTCTTTTGTCTCATGGCGTAAGTGAATGAGAAAATAATATGTATAATTTACATTAACTTTGTTTTAAATTCCATGATAATGAAATCAAGTTCTATTTACAATGTTTGTACTATAAATGTGCACAAACTCCCTCTTTATTTAATTTAAGTCCTACTCGGTGTTAATGGGTTACATGTATATTTGTGTCCCTTACTCAGTGTTAATGGGTTACATGTATATTTGTGTCCCTTACTCAGTGTTAATGAGTTACACGTATATTTGTGTCCCTTATTCACAGTTTCCAGGATAAAATAGCTAAGTGTCGATACTGGCCAGTGGAGGTGATGAGACTACCACAGCCTGCTGCTGCCAAAGGAAAAAAGGTAAATACGACATGTAGTGTAAGGACTGTCTTAACAAATACACAGAATTAATTATAGGTCTGATCAACAATAACCTTAATTATCTGAATTATGTAGAATGACAGCTGACCAAGTATTACATCATGAGTAAAATGTGTAAAGGCAGTTTTCATATTTTTGTCTTTTAGTAGAAATTCTACCTTTTTACTAGGATGAAATGGTTTTTATTGATGTACTGCTTAATTTGAAGTTAAATTTTACTCTCATGAAAAAAAATGCTGCAGCCAGTTTGACAGTACATACACATGTATTTATCAGTATCAGATAAAATGCCATAAATAAGAATTGGTTGTACATGTATAAGATACTCAAAATCAAATGGATACCATATGTAAAACTGTATATATGATTTATTTAACAGAATGCACAACCAGTAAGTCATTATAACACCTTAAAATGCTATATAAGCCGAAGCTTACCAAAGTCATAAACTTCCTGCAAATGTCCTCCCAAGCTTTATTTATGCACATACATTAACTTCTCTTCTTTTTGCCTTATAATATACATATACAAATTATACCATGATTTCCTACCATGTATATTTTCTGGCTTTGATATTTGAGACTTTTCCTATTTTGTACAATATTTGATGTACACTATAATGTATCATAATATATTTCAACGGACTTTGATTTGGGGGTGGGTTTTTTTTCTATAATGAGCATTTCACTGTACAACATGCGCGACGATTTTAATTTCCGTATCACAAACAAAAGTCGCAGCATTTCGTCTTTGCTTATGTATCCATAACATATTTTATCTTGGAGATTTGGAGACAGCTCATCATTGTTCTGTCTATTTTACACATATACATGTATGATGTAGTTAAAACTTAAAACAATCTTATCAAAATTAGAGTTTAGATCCGCTCACTATGCTTGCCATTTGTCTATTCTCAATCCATAAGAGTTCACGGCAAGGTCGAATTTGGGTGGATATTGCTCAATATTTATTCTGAAAAGTAGATTGTTTCTCCTGCATGGCATAGCGGTGAGATGGGCTACCTTGTTGATTTATAAACCTTTCTTACACGTCATTGTCAATTTATTATAAAATATCCATGAATATGAACTGATACCTTTTGTTGTCAGAGACAGCATGCTAAAATCCCTGAAAATGGTACAGATGATAATAATAAGGTAACTTAAAGTCAAAGGTCACTAAGTCTCAATAGATCACACAGATGGCATGATAATGTAGATTTTTATTTTTTATAGTAGATTCTTTTATACAAAATGTACTGATTATATTATGGATGATTTTAAATAAGATTGATTATTATAACTACAAATTAAGAATGCTTTTGATTACAAAATATGTTGTCTTATAAAAGCATTATAATAATTATTATTTTCATATGCAAATCAGAATACTTTAGGAGTTGGTAAACCCAAGGTTTGTCACTGACAATTCTTTGACTGTTAGTTGTATAACTATGAATGCATTTTCTTCTATAAGAAAAGAAAGTCTTAATTGTTTACCAAAACTAGGACAAAGTCACAAAATCTTGAGAAAAAAAGACTTGCATTTCAACTAGTTTCCTTTTCAACTTGGGTGAAATCCATTTTTATTATTTTAGTGCATCTCTCAAATGCACTAGAAAGCACAATTAGTTTTAGTCAAAAGCATGTGATTTAATTAGATGTCATTTTTCCAATTGCCTTTTGTACACCTTATTTCTCAATTAAACTTTTTTTCTTGAACTGCACAATTTTCATGCCCAAAATAATTGTAGAATTTTGATAGGAAACTCGGAAAGTCAAACAGATGGATCAATGCAATTTTCTTTAAAATTTTAAAGTTGTTTTTGTTTTGTTTTTGTTTTTGTATTTTTATGTATTCCTCTTGGATCATTAAACATAATTATATATCTGCATTTACAACATGTATGATTTATTATATTATTAGACTTAATGAACCTTTTACTAGAAGATTATACATTATGTAGATAATTCTTCTACATATTATATATGTATTGTATTATTATAACTTACCAGTCTATAATATTGTTTACAGGATGAGGAAGGTGCTATAAGTTTCCATGGAGTGGCCTTTGTTAACTTGGCTCCACTACTCTATCCTGGAGGTAACAATATTTATCATATACAAAGCATTAGTGGTAAATTTTTTTACTGTAGGAGTTAGATATAAGAGTTGTCTTTCTTTGTCTGCAATATCCTGATATTTACTGCAGGAGTTAGATATAAGAGTTGTCTTTCTTTGTCTGCAATATCGTGATATTTACTGCAGGAGTTAGATATAAGTTGTCTTTCTTTGTCTGCAATATCCTGATCTTCAGTCTTGTGATTTTGATTTGTTTTCTTTACAGTACATAAATGTTTACACATACATGATCCGTTTACAATGTCTCAGTCTTATTATGTCTGTCACATAATGAAAACTTAAATGGATAATTTTGAAGAAAGTAAAAATTAACTTTGTAGTGAAGAGAATTCGAGGTGCCTACAAGGTGCATGCTTACACGGACCATGCTCTGCACGAGAAGGTTAATATACTTACTTATTTTTTATAATGGTAAAAGTTTGTTTCTTTTCAATGATATCTTTATCTGTAAAAGGTCATAAATCAACAATATTGAAAAGAAAAATGAAGATGAGACTGAACATGTATAAGATACATGATCACTATGTACCATATTCAGTTCCATGCTCTGAGAACTTATTTCATACAGTAACCATGGCAACAACTGCAGAATTTGAAGAGATAAGAGGAAAACTTGTGAATATATCTGTAACTGTTTGATTTATACAGTAACCATGGCAACAACTGCAGAATTCAAAGAGATAAGAGGAAAACTTGTGAATATATCTGTAACTGTTTTATTTATATTCCTGTATTTAATACTGTTAATGTGGAATTTTTTTGCACGGGGGTAATTTCATGGTTTTCTTGAATTTACAATTCTATCGTGAAAATTTCCCCTGGACAGAAATTACACCATTATACAGGTATGAAGCGTACATTGGTTTAAACAACGAAACTGTAACCACATGTAACATCTTGATGACACAATTGGGAAATTAAGGTATCCGTTGTACAATTGAGTCATTTTACATAGCGTTTTAATCATCTCCATTGTAAAGTATGGTAATTTTTATGCCTGGTAAGGTACTATAAACTATATATTTTCTGAAAGGTAATGATGCCCTGAGTTCAGATATAAGACTCCCAGGGCTTAAAAATCAAAGGGAAAAAACTCTTGTACAACTTCGTTATTTTGCATATGTTATATAGAGAAAATAGACCAGTTAGATGCTTCATCGGTTATTCCCTTTTGTTTTTCTGGCCCCAAAATTATTATTTCTGAGCAGTGGGCATTATAACCTTTCAGAAAATATATAGTTTATAGTACCTTACCAGGCATGGAAAATGCCCTATTGTACACCAGATACCTTAATTACCATGTTTACAGTAGATTTATATATATAATTAAGTTGACATTTGATTTTCCTCTTGTTCATTATACTTATGACAATTTTATTTGTCAGACCAAACGTAAGACGGGACTGGGTGAGGAAGCTGGTAGGATTGCGTTCAATATTCTGAACAGAAACAGTGCTTCACCATTCCCCAAAAAGCCGGCTGGCAAAGAAGGAGGAGAGAAAAAAGAGAAAGAAGTAAAAAAAGGGGTAGGTAACTCTGTTAGATGGCGTCACTTACAAATTCTGCTTTCTTGTTTCAAATCTGGAGATTACTAAATATCTTTAAAAGGTTCATCATGTAAGGGGATATAACTCTAAATAGTTATATAATATATAATATGGTAGAATTGTAGTTATATAATATATAATATGGTAGAATTGTAATAAGATGTAGTAACTGACATTGAAGCATGATGAACTCTGATCACTGTAACAAATGGTGGCAGCAGAGGGATTACTAATATTATCCTCTCCATTATACCCAATCATTTCTGCCGTATTTCTCTCTGACTAATATGATAGACATCCTTTTCCTTTGGACTTATTTGTTGAGTTTTTGCTACTTTTTATACTAAAAATAGAATTATCTAAGTATACATAAAAGATGACAGAAACTTTTCTTCATTTCCTTATTTACTAATTTAGGGTTAGGATTAATATAAAAAATATATTAAATGTAACATTATTTTTTTAGCTCCCTGTAAGTGAACATAGATATGTTTTTCCTGCATATTTTGACAGAACCATTTGTCACTTCGTCATGCATTTTAACACAAACTTCTGAAGTTCATTTATACTTTGTATAGTACAAATATGCAAATAGTGCAAAAAATTCTGAATTTTGTTAACATTACCAAAAAAGGCAAAAAAATCATAGGTTTATTTACATAACCAAATAATGCAAAAATTTCTGAATTTTTTTGGTGACCTTGTTCAATTGTTATGCCATAATCAGATTAATTTGATACTTAGACAGTTCTTGAAACATGAAAATAAGGATTCAGAAAATCTATGTATTTTAGGCCAAAAGTCAAAATATAGTGATTGAAAATTATCTCAGCCTTACAACCTAATACTAAAAAAAGACTAGTCCTCCAAATTCAAATTCAATCAATTGTTTTACATATGTTACTAATGAATTAAACTTTCTTTATCATATCTCTTGTCAATATTAAGATCTAAAAAGTCAAACAGATATCACAAAAAGAAACAAAATCTTTGTAATTTGTGTGGTATGGTTGAACAAATTATGAATCTTACAGAGAGGAAGTAGTGTTGCACAGCACCTTGAGCATGCAGAGGTTGGTTGTCATGGAAACAGTTTTGGTTCATTGCACTGCTTGTCACTATAAATGTATAATATATTGTACACTAAAGCCTATAGTGCATGACGATGCTTGTATTGGTCAATTCACCTTGTGTGGTTTTCAATCCAGCACACTTTGAATGTTAAGGTTAGGATAAGTTATGTACAAATCTTACATTAGCCTTAATTAAGTGTAATACGCTGTTTAAGGGAATTGCAGAAAAAAGTGCAGTACTTACTTTGAATTTGAAAATTAAGATAAACATTTAATTAGGATGATGTAATAAACCTTATCACATTATCTGGTGTACAAATACCAAAATTTGAAACTCAATTCCACCTTGACAATAATAGAATTGATTGTGCAATAGTCCTTTATTTTCTGTGAGTTACTCGTTGAAAATATCTTTTCAATATTGCATTATCTTATCAAAGTTTACAAATGACTACAATCCATTATAACTTATGCATTATGCATATCTCAGAAATGAGCTTCAAATCTTGTAATTTACAGTCTATGCAAAAAGTATCTAGTAGTACATGTATAGATAAATCACTTTATTTTTTGAGACGGGCACTTTCTTCTTGGGATTTAGCATATTGGAATTGATCAGTAAATTTTCAATTATCTTAGATAACGATGATAAGATTATCTCTGATTCAATGATTTTCTTATAGATGTATATCATAAGTTTTCTTTTGTTGCTTTGTTTGATGTTACTAAGCGTCTTGTGACATTCTTATCTATTTAATTTTTGAATTGTTATAACAAGAGTGCCTTCACAAAAATATTGTATATGGTTACATTGTGATGTGATGTTGTCTTATGTTTGTAACTTAAAATTTACAGCGAGCAAATAGCATGGCTCAACCTCAAAAATCAAATACCGAGATCTTAAACAGCCGAGAGGGAGAGGTGTGTCTTTGACGTTATTTACGGCATTTGTTCCTAACAATCACAGCAAAGTTATCATATCAAGTTATAGAAGTGGTTTGTCTTTTGATACATCACCCAAGTTTATTGGTCTAATTCTATACAGTATGTTTTACACAGTATCTTTAAATCTACCCACTCCATATATTATAAGGTAGTCTATAATTTCACTTAAAATGTTTTTTTATCAGGCATACCATAATGATAATGATAGCATCATATCAGACTAACTGGCTGTCGATAGTTACCTTGAACATCAAGTTTTCGAGAAAAATCATTAGTCAAAGGTCATTTGAAGTCAACATATCACAGTCTCACAGAATACAGAGTACAAAAAAGGGCTTTTTTTTATGATTCCTATGTTTGGATCTTCCTTGGTGAGATTGTAAAATATAAAGAAGATCCAGATATGAAAAAAGATATAAATAAGATTTCTCTCTTGTTTATACTATTTGTGTAAATAATTGATGTAGTACAGGTAGTTTTATTGATCTAGTGTATGTGCATATGGTTTATGGATTTCTCTCTTTCACTTTGTAATATTCCACAAGACTTGGTGATATCCTGGTTATACTATTCAAAGGAAACAAGAAAGGTATCTTGTTTTGAAATATTTACTTTGGAATGTCTACACTGAAACTCACAAAGGTAAACAAAAAATATAAATCAATAAAATCACACAGGTAAATGATATGAACAAAATCACATAGGTAAATGATATGAACAAAATCACATAGGTAAATGATATGAACAAAATCACATAGGTAAATGATATGAACAAAATCACATAGGTAAATGATATGAACAAAATCACATAGGTAAATGATATGAACAAAATCACATAGGTAAATGATATGAACAAAATCACACAGGTAAATGATTTGAACAAAATCACATAGGTAAATGATATGAACAAAATCACATAGGTAAATGATATGAATAAAATCACACAGGTAAATGATTTGAATAAAATCACACAGGTAAATGATATGAACAAAATCACATAGGTAAATGATATGAACAAAATCACACAGGTAAATGATATGAACAAAATCACATAGGTAAATGATATGAATAAAATCACACCGGTAAATGGTAAGAACAAAATCACATAGGTAAATGATATGAACAAAATCACATAGGTAAATGATATGAACAAAATCACATAGGTAAATGATTTGTACAAAATCACACAGGTAAATGATATATACAAAGTCACACAGGTAAATGATATGAACAAAATCACATAGGTAAATGATATGAATAAAATCACAAAGGTAAATGATTTGAACAAAATCACATAGGTAAATGATATGAACAAAATCACACAGGTAAATGATATGAACAAAATCACATAGGTAAATGATATGAACAAAATCACACAGGTAAATGATATGAACAAAATCACACAGGTAAATGATATGAATAAAATCACACAGGTAAATGATTTGAACAAAATCACATAGGTAAATGATATGAACAAAATCACATAGGTAAATGATATGAACAAAATCACACAGGTAAATGATATGAACAAAATCACATAGGTAAATGATTTGAACAAAATCACATAGGTAAATGATATGAACAAAATCACATAGGTAAATGATTTGAATAAAATCACACAGGTAAATGATATGAACAAAATCACATAGGTAAATGATATGAACAAAATCACATAGGTAAATGATATGAACAAAATCACACAGGTAAATGATATGAACAAAATTACATAGGTAAATGATATGAACAAAATCACATAGGTAAATGATATGAATAAAATCACACAGGTAAATGATTTGAACAAAATCACATAGGTAAATGATATGAACAAAATCACATAGGTAAATGATATGAACAAAATCACACAGGTAAATGATATGAACAAAATCACATAGGTAAATGATATGAACAAAATCACACAGGTAAATGATTTGAACAAAATCACATAGGTAAATGATATGAATAAAATCACACAGGTAAATGATTTGAACAAAATCACACAGGTAAATGATATGAACAAAATCACATAGGTAAATGATTTGAACAAAATCACATAGGTAAATGATATGAACAAAATCACATAGGTAAATGATTTGAACAAAATCACACAGGTAAATGATATGAACAAAATCACATAGGTAAATGATATGAACAAAATCACATAGGTAAATGATATGAACAAAATCACACAGGTAAATGATATGAACAAAATTACATAGGTAAATGATATGAATAAAATCACACAGGTAAATGATTTGAACAAAATCACACAGGTAAATGATATGAATAAAATCACACAGGTAAATGATATGAACAAAATCACATAGGTAAATGATATGAATAAAATCACACAGGTAAATGATTTGTACAAAATTACATAGGTAAATGATATGAACAAAATCACATAGGTAAATGATATGAATGAAATCACATAGGTAAATGATTTGTACAAAATCACATAGGTAAATGATATGAATAAAATCACACAGGTAAATGATTTGTACAAAATCACACAGGTAAATGATATGAACAAAATCACATAGGTAAATGATATGAATAAAATCACATAAGTAAATGATTTGTACAAAATTACATAGGTAAATGATTTGAACAAAATCACATAGGTAAATGATATGAACAAAATTACATAGGTAAATGATATGAACAAAATCACACAGGTAAATGATATGAACAAAATCACACAGGTAAATGATATGAACAAAATCACATAGGTAAATGATTTGAACAAAATTACATAGGTAAATGATTTGATCAAAATCACATAGGTAAATGATATGAACAAAATTACATAGGTAAATGATATGAACAAAATCACACAGGTAAATGGTAAGAACAAAATTACATAGATAAATGATACGAATAAAATCACATAGGTAAATGATTTGTACAAAATCACATAGGTAAATGATATGAACAAAATCACATAGGTAAATGATATGAACAAAATCACATAGGTAAATGATTTGTACAAAATCACACAGGTAAATGATTTAAATAAAATCACATATAGGTAAACGATTTGAACAAAAGCACATCTATTAGGTAAATGATATGAACAAAATCACATAGGCAAATGATATGAACAATATCATATAGGTAAATGATTTGAACGAAATCACATAGGTAAATGATATGAACAAAATCACATAGGCAAATGATATGAACAATATCACATAGGTAAATGATTTGAATAAAATCAATCAGGTAAATTATATGAACAATATCACATAGGTAAATGATATGAACAAAATCACACAGGTAAATGATATGAACAAAATTACATAGGTAAATGATATGAACAAAATCACACAGGTAAATGATATGAACAAAATCACATAGGTAAATGATATGAACAAAATTACATAGGTAAATGATATGAACAAAATCACACAGGTAAATGGTAAGAACAAAATCACATAGATAAATGATACGAATAAAATCACATAGGTAAATGATTTGTACAAAGTCACATAGGTAAATGATATGAACAAAATCACATAGGTAAATGATATGAACTAAATGATATGAACAAAATCACATAGGTAAATGATATGAACGAAATAACATAGGTAAATGATATGAACAAAATCACAAAGGTAAATGATATGGTAGTGGTGCACCATTATTATTATTGTTATAGACGTAAATGTCTCCAAAGTAAAATTATAGTGATCATTTATGTGAGCAAGAATACAAAATGTAAATACATATACTGCATGATGCATGCAATAAATTCCCTTTCCATGATGAAAAAAAAATTAAAGTTATGTCAGGCTATGTCAGTATTGAGGACTGAATACATTAATTATTCTATATCAGAGAGAGTCTAGGGAAGACTGGATCAGCATTACCTCTCAGTCAGACGTACTTACGGTAAAACATATAATTACAGTGAACACAGCTTGGGTTCGGGTCTTGTTACAGTGTTGTGATATAAGACACATGAAATGTTGGGATGATTTGCTGTTTAGGTCGGTACTGGGATTGATGTTTCATTTATATGATAGGCCTGTGAGACTTTTTAAGTCAGAAAATATAATTATGTATGTGAAATATTTGTATGACAGATATACTACATAGCATAAACAAATATATGTCACCTAGTTGATTTGTATCGCTATGCACAATTTGATTTTGTTGTCTGACACATGTTTCTGTTTTATACTATGTACCACAATTTTTTTCATGTTTTCATGTTCAATTGAAGATCAAGAATGCTTTATATAACCTATTCAAGCTTTTTGGGTTTATGTTGAATAGGTTGAATTCTGTATATTTTTCTTCAGTTATCAGTCAAATATTGCATCTTGATTCATTCTGATTTCCATGTTTTCAGTTACTAAAGAAATTTAATGCACACTCTTTCCAAGAATTTTATATGCTATACCTGTACTAACGTAATGAAAAATATTTCCACTTATAGTCGATTCCTTTTGTTTCAGGTGTCACAAACCATAAAGTCGGACACCGGGTCTGAAATGGAGGGACAGCCCCCTGTTAATGTGGAGGGACAGCAGTATGTGGATGCCAAGTCCTACGTGATGATAGAGATATCCCTCACCCAGCCCCTGATCCCAAAGAGACCCCCAGAGGAGTTAGCTAGAAGGTAATAAAAATGTAGTACTGAATTCTACTCGCATTTTATGTTGTATTGGTGTCTATATTCACATTGCCCTTTGAAAAGCAATAATTCTGTACTTAATAAAGTCTATGATATTAATATTAGTATGAAGATGTTGATATGAGTTGTCATAGTTACAGAACATATAAGATTGTCATGATTACAGGGTTGCTGAGTACATTCCACCTCGCCCACTTTTCCCAAAAAGGACAGATGGAGCTCAGAGGGTATGTAGAATGTCCTTGATGTAACTCACAATAATGTATAAGGCATCATTCATGAAGGAATCAAATTACAAGTTATGATAAATGGAAAAATTTTCTATTTTATAGTTAGAAGTATAGTAAAAGAAATCTCTTTGTGTTTGTTTCATTACGTGATGTAAGAAACTAAGTTTTTGAAAAGTGATTTATTTTTCAATTTGAAAAATCCATCAATGATTATTTAAATCATGGTAGAATGAGTCTTATAATCATCCATTCAGAGCAGGTATTTTCGAAATGTTGACATTTTTCCCATCTGAAGGTCATTTGAAATGCTCTAAAAAATTGTTGAAAATATCAAATTAAGTTTTACTTTCTATCATTATTTAATTTCACTTCAACTTGAATTCTTTAAGAACAATTGCAGTTGATTACTGTTACAAAACAAAAGGGAGAAAATGAAATAAACATTGACATTTCTCAGCAGTATAACCTGCTTAAATGAGAGGTGAATAACCTAGATAATTGATTCAGCTATGGAGGAATTGATTAGTTGACTGTATTGTTACGTTACAGGCCGTGGAAGATTTCCATAATCAAGTTGCTCAAGTGGCTAATCTAATATTAGATGAGTTCAGGTGGGTAAGATACCATTAAAATAGACTTAAACTTAATTATTCATAAATAGAGGTTGTTCAATCTCTCAAAGTCAATACTTGCTTTGAAGAAAACCAAAAGGGCTAGGAAATTCAATTCATATGTAATGGGTACTTAAATAACAGTTTCCTCAATACTATGCTTGTGAACAATAGGAGTAATAGACATTCTAGCATAGTAAAATGATTTAACGGCTGCTCATATGTAGTAAAACATGATGAAGAAAAGGGGTCATTTAGTGAAGAAGAGAAAGATATATAGTATGTTCTGTTTACTAAGACAACGTATGACAGGGAAAGTTTATGTAAGATTTATGAAAGAAAAGGGGGACCAAGGACGGAAATTGGCAGTTGCCCATGATGACAAAATTTTCAGCTGGGCCCCCATATTATCAAGTCCTACTCTCCTATTTGGCTAATAAAGATAAAAGTTTATAATCAAAGTCACAATCTATTTCTACCTTTTTGTACAATAAAAATAGAAACTCACTTTTATCTAAAGTAAAGTCACAAACTTGGTTGGTGAAGCTCTTTAAAAATTGATCTATGCACGTTCTTGAAAATTTTTGAAAGACATGCCTCTATATTTACCATTTATGTTTAATACATGGAAACTGTACAATCCCTGTGTCCTCTGTATTTATATAATTGGATTTAGAGAGCTTGTTTGCCGGACGCATGTAGTTACAGTTGCATGTGTACATTTATCAATTTAATGAAAGGTACTTATTCTTGGCACACCTGAAATAAAAACCAATTTCTTAATATAAATCTTGTGTATCTAAAGGATTTATATCGAAAATTTCGGCTCGTTCGCCAAATGTATGCTTAAAAATTTATTAGGTGTAGCCTCGGTCAATACTGTCAAATTAAGAAAATGTCACACCGTATTCACCTTGTAAAAAGTCCATAATTGTATATTATTTGAAAGTTCAAGATAAAATGAATCATTGTTATCAGATATGCTGAAAAGTGCTGAACATTACAAAGTAATGTACATGTATAATAGACCTAATTAATAAGATCATAGTATGCTGTATCTCGATAAAGACTGATACAATGATAACATACACACCATGAAATCCTGTTATGTATCATTTAACAGAGAGCAGTTTGGAGATAGTTACAGCTCTGATGAACCTCAGACAACAGAAACCATGGAAACAAGGTAGGTTTACAACCTCAGACAACAGTAACCATGGAAACCAGGTAAGTTTACAACCACAGACAACAGTAACCATGGAAACCAGGTAGGTTTACAACCACAGACAACAGTAACCATGGAAACCAGGTAGGTTTACAACCACAGACAACAGTAACCATGGAAACCAGGTAGGTTTACAACCACAGACAACAATAACCATGGAAACAAGGTTTATTATGATGAAGTATTATCTTCACATCATCATTATCGTATTTGTGTCTAAAATACTACAATAAAACATATATTGAAAGAAATTTTTTTTTTTTTTTTTTTAATTTATATTTTGTTTGATTTCCACATACATACAAAATTGTTTTAGCCAATTTGTAATAAAGTAAAATTTCTTTTCAGAAAGATTTTTACAAAGAAACCCTTTATGGATATCACAACTTATGCCTTAAATGGACAGATTGTATCAGTCCTTTTGGGATTTGTTGTAAACAATGTTTTACAATACATAAATGTTATTGAGAGGCTATCAATAATACCAAAAAAGCCCCTTGATATTTCAGGCGACAGAAGCTGATATACGAGTTGAACTCTACGGGAAAATACTTTGCTTTCAAGGAGCAGCTGAAGTATGCTGTGGTAAAAATAGTACGGGAGAAATACCTGAAAACCTCGGCTTTTGAGGACAGGCAAGAGTTACAGGTTAGATGTCATTAAAGTTACCACTTAGCATTTATAAAGGAGATAAATACATAAATACAATATATACATGTAAATGACAATTCTGACTTCACAAAGGAAATATTACATTTTAGAAACTGAAACAAGATATTTCATAGTTCCTTATTTGACATTGAGAAGAAAAGAAAATACATGAATATGTTTATTTTTAGACGTTTTTGAGTGAGCTGTATGTATACCTTATGGACCAGATGCATGTTGCCCTCGGTAAAGTTTTGGCTCTTGAGGACCAGCCCCCTATCCCAGAGCCCATGACAGACTCGGCTCAGCTTAAACACTTCGCCCGGGAGGCGGAGGTCAATAGAAACTATGAACTGGCCACTAAGTACTATCAGGAGGTAGGGTGATTAAGATTGACTTGTAAATTATAAGCACATGTGCATGATTTATACAAAAATTTATGCAAAAACTGTGATGTACTGTACTTTCTAAAAAAAAAACTGTACATGAAAAAAGAACTCTTAAACTATTTCTTTTTTAGCTTGATTCAAGTCTTTTATTGTTAAGTTTGCTTCGATTTTCAGAGGATAGCTCGTAACAAAAATGACCCCTCACACTGGTTTGATTACGGTACTTTCTGCCTGTATATCAATGATATAACCAAGGCTGAGGAATGCTTCAAAGAATGTATAGCTATAGACCAGAAACATCTGCATGGGTATGTACAAGGGAAATAATGTAGTCTTAAAATGGATTGAGAAATTTAAATTGTTGTGTGAATACCATGAACATAAAAAACAACATGTTCCAGCTTTGTCACAAATTGTAGCATTTTCAATTTGATAATTGATTTGATTTGATAATCACAAATGTTGTTGATACATAGATGTATATATGGGAATTTGATATAAATTTTTATGTTCCTGTCAGTTTCCTGTTTTCTATTTTTCAGACTTTTGTTATATGGGGTTGTGTGTACCCTGGCAGAGAGACATGAGGCCGCTGAGACGTTCTTTGAAGCTGCTACATGTGTAGATCCTAAGAGCATCCTGGCCTGGACAATGTTAGGTAGAGAAATTATCCTATTCATAGATTATATAATTTTTTTATGATATACATGTAAAGGTTTCTATTTTAAATGTTGGATATAGTATTCAGTATTTCAGATAAGTATTATTTTTATGGTATTTCAGGTCTATTTTATGACACTGTGAATAATGAGATAGGGGCGGAGATGGCGTACCTAGAAGCCAACAAGCTGAACCAGGCGGCTGCTGTGGCGGAGGCTAAGGCACTGAGAGACGAGGAGATAGCCAGGGAGAGAGCCGCCAGGGGAGAGCCAGAACATGATGAGAAAGGTCAGGATATAAATATCATACAGTGTACAATGTTATGTATCATATACTTTATAACTGTTGGATTTTGTCACATAGACCTTTACATCTTCAGGGAATTGCATTCTCTGTTAGCTTTTAGAAATATCAACATTGTACATCGGGAATCTGAAATAATGTTCTTGAGGTTAGTTTCTTTCTGTTCTTGCATGCATAGCTACATGTATATGGTGCAAAAGTACAGATCCTTGATAATGGTCTATGGTAAATTCAGTGCAGCCTTGTTACCTCATATATTAGCTTTTATATAGGGGGTTAAAATAAAAGTGATCTTCACGAGTCATTGAAGGCCTTTTAAAAATTTCTTGAGATTTATAATCTGCAGTGTTTCACCCGTTTCACTGGTATTCTGGAAGAAAGAATTTGTTTTTGCTAGTAATGAAAATTTGAAGTAGAAAGGATTACATTGATTTGGTATTGATTTCTTTCAATTTAAACAGTTACCAGTATGACTTAAACTTAATAGAGGTAACAAGTTGGAAAGTTTGTGCCTTCGAAGCTTGTGAACTGGGTGCCTGTTCAATCTTGAACAGAAGAAAAACAGGCAAATTGATGTGAATGTGACCTCTGTATGAAAAAAAAATAAGAATGATAGAGAAGAAAAGTTTCATCATTTAATTTATGAATGTCTTTTACGTAAGTAGCACTTGTTATGATAATTGTCTTTGATATAGGGTTTTGTTTTAAATTATTGATATCACTGATTAGGTGACAGTGGACGATCAGGAGTTATCAAGCCTGGTAAATGTCATTGTTTTAGCTTTAAGTCACAGCTGTATATACTCAGTATAAATGATCTAGTTATAGTAACGGGCTTTTGGTGTGATTATGACGTTTCTGCTAGTTAATATTTACTGACTGTTTGTATATGAGAGAGTTAATTCTTTATCCCAAGTTTGGGGTGAGGGGATATTTATATATAAACATATACCCAGGTGTGGGGTCTATTATTAATTCTCTCTCATATACCCAATAATAAATCTGCTAGTGCTACATATCAATACACTGCATGGTCACCATGCTAAGTAACATATTGTACATCACGTAACGCCACACTTTACAGAGCATTTAGAGGGTCCCCATGCTGGTGATCAGGGTGGGTTAGCCCCGCCCTCCGTGCCGGACATCAAACAACCATCTCCACCGTCCAGTGAGAAGCCCCCTACCTCAGCCAGGTCTGGTAAAGGTTCTATCTCAGAGAGGAGACAATCAGCCTCACGACGATCCAGTAAGTACGCTTGTACTAACTTTATCTTTAAATTATGTCAGGATCCGGCTTTATTGGTTAGGTTTATTTTGTGATTTCCTCTTTGCCCTATTTATGAAAGTTTAGATGAATACTATACTATCAACTTGTTTGTAAGTTGAAGGCTTCATCATCTTTGAATACATACTGTAGATTGAAGATTGTCAAGGTCACTTGTGAACCCTCTTTAAAACATCAAAATTGTCATATTAAAATTTCAGAGTCTATATATATGTTGTGGTAAAAAAGGAGAGGCGGTTTTTGTTCAAGATGTTCATGGATATTTATGGTGAAAAAAAATGTCTCATTCTGTGCTGCCATAATGGTTTTTGATTCTTTGAAATGTATGATTTTCACCATTAATGAAATCATAGAATTTGTAATGATAGAAAGTTTGATGGCTAAGGGTCAAAAGACAGATATTATTGCATACATTAGTAAAATAATGCTTTAATTGACCCTTCCGAAGGTGGGAAAAATTTTAGGAATTTCATGACGTCACAATGCAATTTCGATGTTTGACCAAGGTTCGAAGCTTGTTTGTCTGAGGTAAAAGCATTGTGACATCACGAAATTTTGCATTATTTTCCCACAATCGGAAGGGTCAATTCTAATTATTAAGGATTCCGACTTCCGTCGGAATCCTTTCTGTTATTGTATTGTCTTTTCTTTATTAAGGATTCGGACTTCCGTCGGAATCCTTTCTGTTATTGTATTGTCTTTTCTTTATTCTTATTAAGGATTCCGACTTCCGTCGGAATCCTTTCTGTTATTCTATTGTCTTTTCTTTATTCTTATTATTCTTATTATTATTCTTACCCCCAAACGTTCCAGACACTTTACAAAAAAGTACCGCAATATATGATAAAGTGGAAAATACCATGTAAAAGAGCATATCAAGATCTCAATTCAAATTTTTTTTCTTGTCCAAAAGTTCACATATGCCCCCGCTAGAGGTCATCAAAGGTCAAATCTTTAAACTCCCATAACTCCTAAAGTAATCGTACGATTTGAACGAAATTTGTTTTATATTGTTCTTTGAAAAATTTGCAAACTTTTATACGCTTACATGCTTGTTGAAATATTTACGGTTTTCGCTCTATTACGAGTTGAAAATGGAATTTTAAATTGGCACAGTGCCAATTTCCTCAGTTTTTGAGATTTTGAGTTGAAACTTGGATGGTAGGTAACTTATAGGTAGTCATTTAATGTTGACCTTGTTTCAAGGTCAAATTTTGCTTCTCAAGGTCACAACAAACTTTTGCCTATAGAACAAAGACGGTTTGACCTTGAGAGTTCAAACTTCATACATATAATGGTTGAGCCAAGCCCTTTCACCTTGACCTTGACCCAAGGTCAAATTCTCCTTCTCAAGGTCACAACAAACTTTTGCCTGTAAAACATTTTTTAGACTGTTTGACGTTGAGAGTTCAAACTTTACGCAAATATTCCTTGCATCAAGCCCTTTTACCTTGATCTTGTCCCAAGGTCATTTGTTCGATTTCAAGGTCACAGCATACTTTGGTTGATAAAATACTGAACATTGATCAGTTTAAGATCAATTTTGATGAGATTAACCTCCAATACTTATCTTTTATCTGTGACATTGGTTCAAGGTTAAATAATCATTCTCAAGGTCATAACAAACATTTCCTCCTGTAGAATTCACATTTCTGGTCCTATACTATGTATTCTTCACACAAGTAGTCCTTCTTATTTGAACTTAATTTAGTATAAGAAAGATAACTCTTTTCTTCTTGTTATTAAGGATTCCGACTTCCGTCGGAATCCTTTCTGTTATTGTATTGTCTTTTCTTTATTAAGGATTCCGATTTCCGTCGGAATCCTTTCTGTTATTGTATTGTCTTTTCTTTATTCTTATTATTATTATTATTATTATTATTCTTACCCCCAATCCAATCCAGTGACTTTACAACAAAGTACCGCATCATATGATAAAATGGAAAGTATCATGTGAAAGAGCAAGTAAAGATCTTCATATAAATTTTTTTTCTTGTCGAAAAGTTCACATATGCCCCCGCTAGAGGTCATCAAAGGTAAAATCTTTGAAACCTTATAACTCCTAAACTAACCGTGCGATTTGAATGAAATTTGTTTTATATTGTTCTTTGTGAAATTTGCAAACTTTTATACGCTTACATGCTCGATAAAATATTTACGGTTTTTGCGCTATTTTGAGTTGAAAATGGAACTTTAAATTGGCACAGTGCCAATTTCTACAGTTTTTGAGATTTTGAATTGAAACTTGGATGGTAGGTTACTTATAGGTAGTTATTGATGATGACTTAGTTTCAAGGTCAAATTATGATTCTCAAGGTCACAACAAACTTTTGCCTATAGAACAAAGACTATTTGACCTTGACAGTTCAAACTTCATTAATACAATCATTGATTCAAGCCCTTTCACCTTGACCTTGACCCAAGGTCAAATTCTCATTCTCAAGGTCACAACAAAAATTTTCCTATAGAACAAAGACCATTTGGCCTAGAGAGTTCAAACTTGGCGCAAATATTCCTTGCATTAAGTCCTTTCACCTTGACTTTGACCCAAGGTCATTTGTTCGATTTCAAGGTCACAACAGACTTTTGTTGATAAAATATTGAGCTTTGAATAGATGAAAAGGAATCTTGATGAGAATAAACTAAAATGCTTATCTTTCATCTATGACCTTAGTTCAAGGTCAAATAAACTTTTTCAAGGTCATAACAAACATTTACTCTTGTAGGATTGATAGGATTTTGTTCTTAAATATTTAATCTTCACACAAGTAGTACTTCTTATTTGAACTTTACATAGTAAGATAGATAACTCTTTTATACTTGTTCTCTGTTTCCTTTTTTATCTTAGTAGCATTACTTGTCTGTACTTTCATGCTGTCGTCATTCTCTATTTATAGAAATTTTCTCATTGCTAATTCATTGTGCAATTCTTTTTGGGATAGTAATTTAAAAGGATTCAAAATGGATAGAATAGATCTAGGAGTTTAAAGCCTTCCTAAACTTGAAAGGTATTTATCATCTTTTTCTTCTTTTTTGTCGATAAATAGATAAGAGTCCCAAGTTAGACATAAGCTCTTTTGACTCATTTGCTGAAGTGAATAAGGTACTAAAGCGACTATTCTTTTTTCATCTTCTTTATTCGGATTTTTAGACTTCAGTTCCGAGGAAGGTCTAATAAAGGAGGAATCCGTCTGTTGCTTGCAACAGTAGTCATCTAGTTATTCTTATTATTATTATTCTTACCCCCAAGCCAATCCAGAGGCGTTACAAGAAAGTTCCCCATCATATGATAAAATGGAAAGTATCATGTGAAAGAGCAAATAAAGATCTTCATTTAAATTTTTTTTCTTGTCGAAAAGTTCACATATGCCCCCGCTATAGGTCATAAAAGGTCAAATCTTTAAAACCTTATTATTCCTAAACTAACCGTACGATTTGAATGAAATTTGTTTTATATTGTTCTTTGGGAAATTTGCAAAGTTTTATACGCTTACATGCTCGATAAAATATTTACGGTTTTCGCGCTATTTTGAGTTGAAAATGGAACTTTAAATTGGCACAGTGCCAATTTCTACAGTTTTTGAGATTTTGAGTTGAAACTTGGATGGTAGGTTACTTATAGGTAGTCATTGATGATGACCTAGTTTCAAGGTCAAATTACCATTCTCAAGGTCACAACAAACATTTGCCTATAGAACATAGACTATTTGACCTTGACAGTTCAAACTTCATAAATACAATCATTGATCCAAGCCCTTTCACCTTGACCTTGACCCAAGGTCAAATTCTCATTCTCAAGGTCACAATAAAATTTTTCCTATAGAACGAGGATCATTTGTCCTTGAGAGTTCAAACTTGATGCAAATATTCCTTGCATCAAGTCCTTTCACCTTGACCTTGACCCAAGGTCATTTGTTCGATTTCAAGGTCACAACAGAGTTTTGTTGATAAATTATTGAGCTTTGAATAGATGAAAAGAAATCTTGATGAGAATAAACTAAAATGCTTATATTTCATCCATGACCTTGGTTCAAGGTCAAATAAACTTTTTCAAGGTCATAACAAACATTTACTCTTGTAGGATTGATAGGATTTTGTTCTTAAATATTTATTCTTCACACAAGTAGTACTTCTTATTTGAACTTTACATAGTAAGATAGATAACTCTTTTATTCTTGTTCTCTGTTTCTATTTTTTATTTTAGTAGCATTACTTGTCTGTACTTTGAAGCTGTT
The DNA here is from genome assembly GCA_033119305.1 of Pinctada imbricata. NCBI lineage: Eukaryota > Metazoa > Mollusca > Bivalvia > Pterioida > Pteriidae > Pinctada > Pinctada imbricata. The sequence continues at coordinate 5,273,023 of VSWD01000009.1, read as the reverse complement.
GTCATTCTCTATTTATAGAAATTTTCTCATTGCTAATTCATTGTGCAATTCTTTTTGGGATAGTAATTCTAAAAGATTCAAAATGGATAGAATAGATCAAGGAGTTTAAAGCCTTCCTAAACTTGAAAGGTATTTATCGTCTTTTCCTTCTTTTTTGTCGATAAATAGATAAGAGTTCCAAGTTAGACATAAGCTCTTTTGACTCATTTGCTGAAGTGAATAAGGTACTAAAGCAACTATTCTTTTTTTTTCATCTTCTGTCTTCGGATTTTAACACTTCAGTTCCGAGGAAGGTCTAATAAAGGAGGAATCCGTCTGTTGCTTGCAACAGTAGCCATCTAGTTCTTATTAAGGGTTCCGACTTCCGTCGGAATCCTTTCTGTTATTGTATTGTCTTTTCTTTATTCTTATTATTATTCTTATTATTATTCTTACCCCCAAACCGTTCCGGACACTTTACAAAAAAGTACAGCATCATATGAAAAGACGGAAAGTACCATGTGAAAGAGCATATGAAGATCTTGAATGAAATTTTTTTTCTTGTCAAATGGTTCACATATGCCCCCGCTGGAGGTCATCAAAGGTCAAATATTTAAACTCTTATAACTCCTTAACTAACCGTCGGATTTGAACAAAATTTGTTTTATATTGTTCTTTGGGAAATTTGCAAACTTTTATACGCTTACATGCTCGATAAAATATTTACGGTTTTCGCGCTATTCAGATATGAAAATGGAACTTTAAATTGGCACAGTGCCAATTTCTACATTTTTTGAGATTTTGAGTTGAAACTTGGATGGTGGGTTGTTTATAGGTAGACATTTAATGCTGACCTACTTTCAAGGTCAAATTCTTATTCTCAAGGTCACATCAAATTTTGGCCTATAGAACAAAGACTACTTGACCTTCAGAGTTCAAACTTCATACATACTATCGTTTAGCCAAGCTCTTTCACCTTGACCTTGACCAAAGGTCAAATTTCTATTCTCAAGGTCACAACATTCTTTTGCCTATAGAACAAAGACTATTTGACCTTCAGCGTTCAAACTTCATTCTTACTATCGTTTAGCCAAGCTCTTTTACCTTGACCTTGACCCAAGGTCAAATTTTAATTCTCAAGGTCACAACATACTTTTGCCTATAGAACAAAGACTATTTGACCTTCAGAGTTCAAACTTCATACACATTATCGTTAAGCCCAGCTCTTTCACCTTGACCTTGACCCTAGTAAAATTTTGATTCTCAAGGTCACAACATACTTTTGCCTTTAGATCAAAGACTATTAGTCCTGCAGAGTTCAAACTTCATACATAATATCATTAAACCAAGCTCTTTCACCTTGACCTTGACCCAAGGTCAAATTCTGATTCTCAAGGTCACAACAAACTTTTGCCTATAGAACAAAGACTGTTAGACATTCAAAGTTCAAATTTCATACATAATATCATTAAACCAAGCTCTTTTACCTTGACCTTGATCTAAGGTCAAATTCTGATTCTCAAGGTCACAACAAACTTTTGCCTATAGATCAAAGACTATTTGACCTTCAGAGTTTAAACTTCATACAAATAATTGTTCAGTCATGCTCTTTCACTTTGACCTTGACCTAAGGTAAAATTCCTATTCTCAAGGTCACAGCAACTGTTCCCTACAATACAAAGACTATATGACCTTCAGAGTTCATACTTAATACATATCATGCTTGGGCCAAGCTCTTTCACCTTGACCTCGACCCAAGGTCAAATTCTTATTTTCAAGGTCACAACAAACTTTAGTCATTAAAACAAAGACTGTTTGACCTTGAGAGTTCAAACTTTACACAAATATTCCTCGGCATAAAACATTTTCATAATGACCTTGACCCAAGGTCATTTGTTTGATTTCAAGGTCAAAACTGACTTTGGTTGATTAGATATTGAGCTTTGCTCAGATTAAGATCAATCGTAATGAGAATAATCACAATACTTAGCTTTCATCCATGACACTCGTTAAAGGCCAAATAATCATTCTCAAGGTCTTTAAAACAATTATTTACTCTTGTAGAATATTTACACTTTTTGTCCTATACTATTTATTTTTCACACAAGGAGTCCTTCTTATTTGAACTTAACATAATATAAGAAAGATAACTCTTTTATTCTTGTTCTCTGTTTCTTTTTTTTTTTCTTAGTAGCATTATATATCTGTACTTTCATGTTGTTGTCATTTTCTATAAATAGAAATTATCTCATTGCAAAATCATTGTGCAATTCTGTTTTGAGAAAGTAATTGTAAAGGATTTGATATCTATAGAGCATGGAGTTTAAAGCTTTCGTAAAGATGAAAGGTACTTAATTTTTTTTCTTCTATTTTGTTGATAAATAAAGAAGAGTCCCAAAGTAGACATAAGCTCTTTTTACCCATTTGCTGAAGTGAATAAGGTACTTAGGCAACTATTCTTTTTTCCATCTTCTTGATTCGGATTTTAACATTTCAGTTCCGAGGAAGGTCTAAGAAAGGAGGAATCCGTCTGTTGCTTGCAACAGTAGCCATCTAGTTATTATTCTTATTAAGGATTCCGACTATTCCGTCGGAATCCTTTCTGTTATTGTATTGTCTTTTCTTTCTTCTTATTATTATTCTTATTATTATTCTTACCTCCTCATCGTTCCGGTCACTTTACAAACAAGTTCCGCATCATGTGATAAAATGAATAGTACCATGTGAAGGAACATACAAAGATCTCAATTGAAATTTTTTTTGTTGTCGAAAAGTTCACATATGCCCCCGCTAGAGGTCACCAAAGGTCAAATCTTTAAACTCTTGTAACTCCTAAACTAACCGTACGATTTGAACGAAATTTGTTTTAAAATGTTCTTTGGGAAATTTGCAAACTTTTTTACACTTACATGCTCGATAAAATATTTACGGTTTTCGCGCTATATCGAGTTAAAAATGGAACTTTAAATTGGCACAGTGCCAATTTCTACATTTTTTGAGATATTGAGTTGAAACTTGGATGGTAGATTACTTATAGGTGGACATTAAATGCTGACCTACTTTCAAGGTCAAATTTGTATTCTCAAGGTCACAACAAATTTTTGCCTATAGAACAAAGACTACTTGACCTTCAGAGTTCAAACTTCATACATACTATCATTAAGCCAAGCTCTTTCACCTTGACCTTGACCCAAGGTCAAATGTTGATTCGCAAGGTCACAACAAAGTTTTGCCTATAGAATAAAGACTATTTGACCTTCAGAGTTCAAACTTCATACATATTATCGTTAAGCCACGCTCTTTCACAATGACCTTGACCTAAGGTCAAATTTTGATTCTCAAGGTCATAACAAACTTTTGCCTATAGAACAAAGACTATTTGACCTTAAGAGTTCAAACTTAACACAAATATTCCTTGCATCAAGCCCTTTTACCTTGACCTTGCCCAAGGTCATTTGTTCGATTTCAAGGTCACAACATACTTTGGTTGATAAAATATTGAACTTTGATCAGATTAAGATCAATCTTGAAAAGAAATACCACAAATACTTATCTTTTTTCCGTGACCTTTATTCACGGTCAAATGATCATTCTCAGTGTCATAACAAACTTACTCTTGTAGAATTAGCTGTTTTTGTCCTACGCTATTTATTCTTCACGCAAGTAGTCTTTCTTATTTGAACATAACATAGTATAAGAAACATAACTCTTTTACTCTTGGTCTCTGTTTTTTTTTTTTTTCTTAGTAGCATTACTTGGCTGTGTTTCGATTCTATTGTCATTTTCTATTTATAGAAATGCTCTCATTGCAAAATCATTGTGCAATTCTGTTTTGAGATAGTTATATTAAAGGATTTAGAATTGATAGATCATGGAGTATAAAGCTTTCGTAAACATGAAAGGTATTTATTATCTTTTTGTTCTATTTTGTTGATAAATAAATGAGAGTCCCAAATTAGACTAAAGCTCTTAAGACTCATTTGCTGAAGTGAATAAGGTACAAAAGCAACTATTCATTTTTCCATCTTCTTTATTCGGATTTTTACACTTCAGTTCCAAAGAAGGTCTAATAAAGGAGGAATCCGTCTGTTGCTTGCAACAGTAGCCATCTAGTTATTATTATTATTCTTACCCCCAAACCGTTCCGGACACTTTACAAAAAAGTACAGCATCATATGAAAAAACGGAAAGTACCATGTGAAAGAGCATATGAAGATCTTGAATGAAATTTTTTTTCTTGTCAATTGGTTCACATATGCCCCCGCTGGAGGTCATCAAAGGTCAAATCTTTAAACTCTTATAACTCCTTAACTAACCGTCGTATTTGTACAAAATTTGTTTTATATTGTTCTTTGGGAAATTTGCAAACTTTTATACGCTTACATGCTCGATAAAATATTTACGGTTTTCACGCTATTCAGAGTTGAAAATGGAACTTTAAATTGGCACAGTGCCAATTTCTACATTTTTTGAGATTTTGAGTTGAAACTTTGGTGGTAGGTTACTTATAGGTAGACATTTAATGCTGACCTACTTTCAAGGTCAAATTATGATTCTCAAGGTCAGAACAAATTTTGGCCTATAGAACAAAGACTACTTGACCTTCAGAGTTCAAACTTCATACATACTATCATTTAGCCAAGCTCTTTCACCTTGACCTTGACCCAAGGTCAAATTTTGATCCTCAAGGTCACAACATACTTTTGCCTATAGAACAAAGACTATTTGACCTTCAGAGTTCAAACTTCATACACATAATTGTTCAGTCAAGCTCTTTCACCTTTACCTTGACCCAAGGTCAAATTTTCATTCTCAAGGTCACAGCCAACTTTTGCCTATAGAACAAAGACTATTTGACCTTCAGAGTTCACATTTAATACATATAATGCTTGGGCCCAGCTCTTTCACCTTGACCTTGACCCAAGGTGAAAATCTGATTCTCAAGGTCACAACAAACTTTAGTCTTTAAAACAAAGACTGTTTGACTTTGGCAGTTCAACCTTTACACAAATATTCCTTGCCTCAAACCCTTTCACCATGACCTTGGCCCAAGGTCATTTGTTCGATTTCAAGGTCACAACAGAGTTTGGTTGATTCGATATTGAACTTTGCTCAGATTAAGATCTATCGTGATGAGAATAATCACAATACTTATCTTTCATCCATGACATTAGTTTGAGGTCAAATAATCATTCTCAAGGTCATAACAATCATTTACTCTTGTAGAATTCAAACTTTTTGTCCTATACTATTCATTACTCACAGAAGTAGTCCTTCTTATTTGAACTTTACATAGTATAAGAAAGATAACTCTTTTATTCTTGTTCTTTTTCTATTTTTTTTCTTAGTAGCATTACATATCTGTACTTTCTTGTTGTTGTCATTTTCTATTAATAGAAATTATCTCATTGCAAAGTCATTGTGCAATTCTGTTTTGACAAAGTAATTGTAAAGGATTTTGATATTGATAGAGCATGGAGTTTAAAGCTTTCGAAAACATGAAAGGTATTTATCATTTTTCCTCTATTTTGTAGATAAATAAATAAGAGTCCCAAGTTAGACATAAGCTCTTATGCCTCATTTGCTGAAGTGAAGAAGGTACTAAAGCAACTATTCTTTTTTCCATCTTCTTTATTTGGATTTTAACAATTCAGTTCCGAGGAAGGTCTAATAAAGGAGGAATCCGTCTGTTGCTTGCAACAGTAGCCATCTAGTTTTATTGCTTATTTCAAGTGAATTCAAAATTCAAACTTTTATGCCTATATTCACAAAAGAAAAGTAATGGAAAATTTAGGAGGTCATTAATTCTGCTTTGTCAGTTGCTTAAGTGCATGATGTACTAAAGAACATGCCAATAATTTTGATTGTTTTAATAATTCTATGCATGCAAATGATTTTTAAAATGTAATAATTATTAAAAAAAGAGATCAAGCTTCCTTGAATTGGCATGCCAATTGACAGAACTCATCAATTTGAGCTAATTTAATTTTGTAATTATTTACCATTCTTAATTTTATGTAAAACAAATTCTAATTACCGCCCATTAATGGGACTGACATTCTTGTACCGTATTTAAGAAATAAAAAATGACAAGCCGGGCTCTATTGTCTCATAATGCCCGAGCGTCCTCAGCCAATCACATTTATTACCGAGCCGCGTCAGCGGCGAGGTGATAAATGTGATTGGCTGAGGATGCGAGGGCATTATGAGACAATACAGCCCGGCTTGTCATTTTTTATTTCTATTCTAATGATGACCAAACTTAGACCTTTCGATTCTTGGTAAAAACCAGTTCCTGCCGGTTTATCTGCTTTCAGAAAATGGGTAGGCGTGGCTTATCGCTATAGGGCCTATATTGGAGAATAGAGCCCGGCTCGCGTCTGTTGTCTTAATATGGAAAAATAATCAAGTCATATTAGAATGTATTATAATGTATATTGTATTTTGTATTACAAGAATATCTATATTTGCCAGACTATTTTACTTGAGTAATTACCATATCAGTACTTGCCAGACTATTTTACCTGAGTAAAAACCATATCAGTACTTGCCTGACTATTTTACTTGAGTAATAACCATATCAGTATTTGCCAGACTATTTTACTCAATGAGTAATAACCATATCAGTACTTGTCGACTATTTTACTTGAGTAATAACCATACCAGTACTTGTCAACTATTTTACTTGAGTAATAACCAGTACTTGCCAGACTATTTTACTTGAGTAATAACCATATCAGTACTTGCCAGACTATTTTACTTGAGTAATAACCATATTGTATTATTTCTCTTACTGGTATACTCCATCCCGATATGTCAGGTATTATACACAGGAAAACCCACAATATCCCTAACCCCAATATATATATACACATTGTCACTAATTAACATGTACCTGTTTGTGCGCACACATTATAAAAGCCTTAACTATGTAAAATATATCAGCATGTTAAACCTGCCAACCAAGAGCTTTATCATTGTGTTTCCCTATTCAGCTGTAACAACCAGTAAAAGCCAACAACTCAAAGTGAAATTTTGTTACTAGGTCTATCATTCAACATGTTCATATCATATGTAGTAACATTAACTTTAAACCTTTTACCTATTTCTGTAATTCCTGTATTGAATTTGACCATTCATAGAATGAAATAGTCCTCAACAGAGCAAGTTACTGAAAGTTCTTCATAGATTAACCTAATATATACCTGTATCTTGGATGATTTTCCCTACATATCACTTTTTTGAAAAATGCTTTTAAAATATCTCTTCTCCATTTCTCTAACAAACACAAGCATTATTATGACAAACATAAAGTATACACAACTACAACATTTGAAGAATACATGTGTAAATTTTACAAGAATTATTTTTCAGAGAATATAATGTTATTCAGGAAGTGGGGGTTCTTGGCCTCCCTATCCCCTCTCTTTGATCCACACATGAAAAGCTGGTGGTATTTAGATGGTAAAGGATGCAGTCTCTCACATTTAAGAGACCAAATTCAATTTGTTTGCTATCTCAAAATTTCATGATATCTAAGATAGAATGGACCTTAATCTCCCTGCATAGGGTCAGAATAAACAAGCTGTTTCTGTAAGGATGATTTGTCTATATATTTGTTCTTTTTCCAGGCTTAATGACAGGTATAGATTGAGTAGGAAATGGCAGATTTCTACATTGGCATTTGAGTTTCTATTATCTAATACTGATTCACCCATTTTCTGTAACTGAATCACCTAGTTAGTTATAATCTGGATTTCAAAAATGACAATATCACCATGATGGGGAAATGATTCTGGCTTTTATGTGTTCTTTGAATGCTTTCAGTAAAACAATGATATACACAAACATCTTTCAAACAGTCACCTAAGTAAGATAACTTTCTCAAAGTAAAGTGATATGGTACCACATTTATTCAGCTTTAGATACATTTACAGAAAAGGTGTGACTACTTGAATTTGTCCCATGATCTGTATAAAGTCAGTTATATTATGTCGCTTGCAACATGTTATGATATGTATAAAGTCAGTTATATTATGTCGCTTGCAACATGTTATGATATGTATAAAGTCAGTTATATTATGTCACCTGCAACATGTTATGATAGGCAACATAACTATTTATGAACAATCTTGGTCACAATCCTAATTCTGGGTGGGAGTAAGGTGGGCCTTATAAAAAAGCAATAAAAAAAAAGCAGCAAATCTTTATGTAATGATTGCCTGGGCTGCTGTTATACATTAGTTGGAGATATGTAAGTTTGTCTTCACCATCTGTTATGTTTGAGGTTTAGTGTGTAACATTTGTAAGTACATGTGTATTTAAAGATTTTAGCTCCCATATAAGTAATACTTGTATCCATAATACAATTTTGATGGTGTAACTTATGATTCTAGGCATATCTGTGACACACCAAGGTCAGATATTTTAGTTCAGTCGTAGCTTTGCCAAATTATCCCAGTATAATGTACATATATTATAATACATATAAATATTCCTTTATCAAGCCAGCAAAGTTTGGAAAGGTAGATGGAATGCTTCTCCTAGAAAGGCTTTGAATTGTTAGAATGTCTCTTATCTATTATCTTTTCTTTCTTTCCAACTATTGATCACATTTAAGTATCAGTCCATGGAAGAATCTGGTAGGAGGTGATACATTTTTGCTACTCTATTTTAAAAGTATTTTTTCCCATTCTTCTAAAGAGATGCAAGAATTACCAGTGTAGTTATAAAGCATTATACAGTAATGAAAATGTTAAGAAAATGTAAAATATTTGAAGGATAATAAAGATATACATATTGATGTTGCAGGAAAATGAAAATCTCTTTTATTAGTTCAAACATGCATCATCTATGTAACTTCTTTCATTTCCCTATTTATTGTAATTGTTCCTTCACAGAATATATAGAGAGTAACTTTCTGAAAAATCTTTCAAAAGACTAAATTTGACAAAATGTTGAGTTGTATCACTATCCATACCTTAGTCTTACTTGGTACTGTACGTTGGAAGTCTGTTCTATGATCAAATCACTGATGTACTATTATATACATCACAAAGTAGCACTTTATACAAGTATATGATTATAGTATATCATACAACTTTAGTCTGTGTTTATGTTCAGTTTAGGAAGTGATGTATTTGGTAACCAAATATAAAGATGAAAATGATTGACTATCATACAAACATGTATGTACTCATGTTAATATTAGAGATTATAATGCTGTAGATCTGATATAAACTATTTTATAAGGTAAAGATAATACCAAACCGAGGCACTTACAACTACTATCTGTTCCATAATAAAGATGCTCTATAAATTATAAATAACAAAAAATCATGTCAAGGTTATGTTCAAGGTCATCCATCTGTCAACAGGCATATAACATTCCAGTCGTTATGAACAATATTTACAAATTTTTTTGTCCCCTACTTTCATGAAAACAGGATCCTTGTGTTTGTTCATACTAACAAACATTTTATAAGGTCTTTTATGCAAAATGTTGCTGACCTTGACCTTGGAGTGTATTCTAATTATCTTTATAACTGGAATGTTAATATCTGGCCTATCATTTTTACCTGTCATATAATTTTTAGCTCACTTCGACGAAGTTAAGTGAGCTTATGCTATACCCCTGCGCATCCGCGTCCGTGTCTGCGTCCGCGTCCCCGTCTGCGTCCCCGTCCGGTTAAGAAGTTTTGGGAAGCTCAGTATTTGGCAAAGTACTGATGCTACAGTAACCAAACTTGCTTAAGTGATTCATCTTTGGATGCTGAGGGGAACCCATGTATCGGATGCTGCATCTGACCTACATTTTCCGCTTGAGTGACTTGGTTTAGAAGTTTGGGGTAGCTCAGAGTGGCTTGGTTAAGAAGTTTGGGGTAGCTCAGTATCTGACAAAGTACTGATGCTACAGTAACCAAACTTGCACAAGTGATTCATCTTTGGATGCCGAGATGGACCCATGCATAGGATGCAGCATCTGACCTACAATTTCCGCTTGAGTGACTTGGTTAAGAAGTTTGGGGTAGCTCAGTATCTGACAAAGTACTAATGCTACAGTAACCAAACTTGCACAAGTGATTCATCTTTGGATGCCAAGATGGACCCATGCATCGGATGAAGCATCTGACCTACTTTTTCCACTTGAGTGATTTTGCTTTTAAAAGCCAATATTGAGCAAAGTATAAGTGCTAAATGTACCAAACTTGCATATTGGATGTATCTTTGATCAAACTTTCATAAAATGACCTTGACCTACTTTTTCCACTTGAGTGATTTTGCCTTTAAAAGCCAATATTGAGCCAAGTATAAGTGTTACATGTACCAAACTTGCATATTGGATGTATCTTTGATCAAACTTTCATAAAATGACCTCGACCTACTTTTTCTGCTTGAGTGATTTTGCCTTTAAAAGCCAATATTGAGCAAAGTATAAGTGCCACATGTACCAAACTTGCATATTGGATGTATCTTTGATCAAACTTTCATAAAATGACTTTTTCCACTTGAATGATTTTGCCTTTAAAAGCCAATATACATGTACTAAGAAAAATGATTGAATTGAATTTGGCTGCCACGAGGTGAGCTTCGTAATCTGTGATTACCTATGTTTACCTGTCTTATAATTTTCTGAACAATGTGCATAAGTTGACTGATATCCTTTAAATTTGCTCTTCTTCAATTTGTGCATTTTAATAAAACTATTTGAAAATAAATAAAAAAGCTAGAGAACACCTTAACCTAGGCTTATATTGCTGTTGAGTGTATGAAATAATTGAATCTGACAATGTTCACCTTTTTTGCATGCTTTCAAGTTAAAACAATATTAACGGGATGATAAATAATACACTGCTTTACTGATCATTGATTGAGCACTGCTACATGTATTATGTAATTCTATTCATGTTTTAATGATTTTAGGCTTAAAAGTAATAATACAGAGAGTTGTTTAAAAGTTCATTTCAGATATAAATTCCTGTAGAATATTCTTCTCCTTCTGGATATAGTAAACAACTAAAAGTTTATGTCAACAATATATCTGTACTTTAATAACTTATCTTTGTTTGAATTATTCTTAGAGGCTCTCATAGTTGATATGCTACATATTTGTAAAATAAGCATGAGAAAATATTAATTTTACTCATGAAGTCTAGGCACAGAAGATTGACAAGTTATTTACAATGTGCAGCCTTAAGTTTAAACAAATATACTCATGTGTTTTATATACCGTAATGCTATTGTTTTAATGGCATATTGGGTAATCGTTCATTCAATTTATCCAGTGTGTCTTTATCAATATTGAGATTTTTTAAAAAGTTTTTTTTTCATCTTGTCATAGCTGATAATATTTATCTTAACTACCAGTATTTGTCAGAAAAAAAAATTAAATTGATTAGATTGACTCTCTTTTACTGTGAAATGGATGACATTAATAATAAAACAAATCTGTCGTCTAATAATTTTTTCAACTTTGATAGACGTACTGTAGACTAGACAGTCACTGAGATGTCAATATGAGTGCTTTCATTTCCTCAGATAGATCATGTTTTTTGAAAATGATATAGTGCAAACTTGTTTTGATATATATTAATGTCTTAATGTTTTGATACAATTTATAATTAGACATGTATTCTGCTGATATAATGATGATATTGTAACCTACCTGATATAGAAATGTACATATAAAATGTGTGTCATGGTTGGTATACAGATACCCAGTTACCATGGTTTATTTACCTTACAGCCAACAAGATGAAGAGTGAGAGCAGTGTATCTCGTCCTGGCAGTCATGTCAGGATCGGCAGTCAGAGGGGAACTCCCAACCCCGCCGAGGAATCTACTGAGGAACCCCCACCCCGTGAGCCAACACCTGTACCGCGGGCCAGCATCTACATGCAGGCTATTGATTGGCTTATTGAAGTCAAAGCTATTCCAGTAAGTGATATGATTATAGAGAAGATAATATATGATCTTTATAGATTACCCTTAGATGTTAGAATAATACATTTACATTTTTATTTTCATGAAAAAAATACAAGAGTAAGAGAAATTTAAACACTATTTTTTAGAATTCACCTGTTACATCCACTTTTACCCTAATTGAAGTGTTATTTCCTTCTATTAGTTCACTGAGCGAGCTCTGGCACACGAACTTCTGTCCCCCATGGGAGGCCCCACATCTGGTTACCATATCAACTATGCTCGGCTAAAGCTCCAGAAGAAGGAGTACCCTGAGGCTGCCAAGAGCTTGGATGAAGCTTTACAGTTTGACTATCAGGTATGTCATAGAATAGAATTATGAATTCTTTTGTAGAGTGATGATACTCCCCCCCCCCCCCCCCCCCCCCCCCACCACCACCACCTCTCTTTTAAAAGAAATTGATTTGTACTTCGTAATGTAATAATTAAGGAGGTATTGAACACTTGGACGCCAAATTCAATTTCCTAAAAATTTCTGAAATTATATATTTCTTGTCCGTCCTTGACTATACAGACTTACAATTGATTCTATCGACAGGCAAATTTTCTACGAGACTTTGAAATATGCATTAATCGATGTTTTCGTGAATTTCTTGATGACGTCGTAATATTGAAAGTGTCATTACAGTTCTCCTAAAGCTATTGGAAATTAATTTTGAATTAACTTCCAAAATATCCATAAATATATTGCACTTACATATGGAAAAGATAAAATGAATTGTGTTTTACAGGATACAGGCAGGATACTTGAATAAATGATGACACTGTCGCTAAAAAATTGCAATTTCGAGCCAGTTTAATGTAGTTGCTAGTTAATTATTAGGAATTCTGTGGATGAATCTTTGTCAAAAACTAACAAAATTATCAAGAATGTTCAGAGATGATTTCATGATTAAATGGGGAAAATTGAATTTAGGATTACAAAATTGCAAGGCTTTATATTTTCCAATTTTTTCTTCCAAAATTGTCCATTTTCAATGATGTGACATCCGCTTTCCTGTTACGTAAATTTGTCAACGAATACACTGTGATGAAAATTTAATATTCCATTTTATCCATGCTAAGTTTTAATGCGATACGTTTAGTAATAATGTTTTTATTGCATTTTGAATGCGAAGGTTTGCGACGCCATTTTTCCCAATAACGTCGAAATGACGTCGTGGTTTGCTCATGGATAAACTCCCAAGTCCTAAATTTCGAAAATCGCCATAATTTCTTCAAATGACGCCGGAAATTATTCAAACTTCATCAGGATACTCAAATGGGTATATCAATCAGAGTATCAAATGTTTTAAGGGAGTTAAGACTGTACTTCTCCTTTGAAGCGAGAAAACAAATAATGCCGCCGCTATCTTGGTGTTCAAACCCTCCTTAAATGATCCTCTTAAATACTTTACAATTAATTAATGATCATTGTATAGTATACGTATCATTAATACATATATCTATAAATACTCTTTCATATCTGTATATATATTCATAGAATCCTGATGCATGGGCGTTGATGGGACATGTTAAGTACATGACCAGTGACACAGAGAATGCCAGGGACTGTTATGAGAGGACTATATCCTTTACCGGAGACGCCTCTGAGATGCATTCTATATATCTACGTCTGGCGTCTATATATCTACAGGAGTCAAAGGTATGCAGGTTATTCTATATATATATCTACATTTGGAATATATGTGAAATCTTCAATATAAATATTTTCTTATTATCTTATTATGCATTACCTTCACTGAGATCTGACAAGTACCTGAAGGAAGTTATGTTTGGGTCAAGTAAATTTGACCAATGAAGTAATGTTGTTTAAAACGCAAATGTTTGTTACTTATCGGTAGGTCAAAATACTTGTTAATTTGATCCAAATTTAAACCTTCAAATCTTTCAGTTTATTGTTAGACCTCTATGGGGTAAAGGTATATTGAGATCTTAATTTGAACCAAATTGTTGATGGGACATTATGAAGTAACTAGAACTTGAAATTCTGCATGCTTAATAAACAATGATCTGTAAAGATGCTTGAACATGTTCACTCTCTGTTACCTGCATAATATGCTCTGTATATCACTTGTAGAACATTATATATTACTATACAGTGAATAATTTTTGTCTTACAGTTCCAGGATGCCAAGAGAACATTCCTGTTGGCGTGTAAACGTTCTCCGTCGTGTGTATCCTGGCTGGGAGTCGGTATAGCTTGTTATAGGGTAAGATAAAGCTTTATTCTAATGTAATGTCGCTATAACGTCATATTTCATTGGTTGTTTGCTCCTTACTTATTGCTGTAAAATGAGAACATACTACTATAGGCTTTGACGTTTCTAACGTCACATTTCACTTTATATTAAAAAAAATATAGATTACATTAGAATGGGAATAACTGGATACTGACATTATCTTTGCGGACGGTAATTGCTGATTTTACCATATTTTTGCAAACATATGTTTTGGTGGCTCCGCTAATGCAGTTATATTAAATGTTTTCACAGAAATTTATTTTCATTAAATTTTTAAGGTTTAATTGAAAAAAATTGATTATAAATAAATTGAATAGAGATATTCCTCAACCACAATAATCTAAACTATGTAATTCAATTTTATAAAGAAGTACTCATTCAGAAATATTTGAACTAAAGCAACAGAATTTGCGGATCCAGCAACCCTAATTTAACCACCATTGCAAAAAAAAATAAATTAATTGAATGTACTCAGAATATTGCAGGACCACCACAGGATTTTTTCTTTCCTTTGTTGCTAAATCTTTACTGTGCAAGCATTTTAGGGAATGTGACTATGAACATACAATAAACAAGCTGAATTAACACTGCCATTATGACACAAAATATAAAATGTTCAAATTTATTGATTTTGATTTTATTTTTTCCCCTTCTCTGACCCTATTTTGAAATGATGAAATTTGTAAAATTGAAAATTAAATTTCTGTGGCCTAATTTGACTTTTATATTTTTGTTATAGATAGAGGAGCTATCTGAAGCTGAAGATGCCTTGTCCGAGGCTAACATCCTAAACAACACAGACCCTGAGGTGTGGGCGTATCTGTCCTTAGTTTGTCTGAAGACAGGGAGACAACTGGAGGCAGAACAGGCCTATAAATATGCTCTAAAGGTATGTAGTGTTAACATAAAATCACTGTTAAGTGGAATATTGGTAGTTACTAGTATATGGCCATCTTCCTGAGGGTTTATAATGTGTAACACGGCTGAATTGTCAGCAGTGACTAAATATAACTGATAGTGAGGACTTTTAGAGATTGAATGGTGATTCAGATGTTATTACAAGATTTAAAAAAAAAAAATTTAAGATTTTCTATGAAATCAAATTTTAATGCCCCTTTAATTGGAGTTTCGGGCATATTTCAGACAGGAGATTTGCCGATACCCTGTCAGTTTTTGTAAAACATCAGTATGGTAACCCTATTGTAATGCTTTGGTCAGTTATGAAAAAGAAAATGTCTGCCTTTAACGACATCGCCATAGGAACACATGATGTCATACCAGAAAACCTATAGTGAAATGTGAATCCCCTAGCAGTGTTGTTGGCACTCAGCCAATCAGAATGCACATAGGAAACAGAGTACATTAGAATTTTGTTTCACAAACACATTTTACTTGTATAAATCTGTTATCTGAAGTTTACAACTTTATCTATTATGTTAAATAATTAGAACATGCAGAGTAAAATTTCAGAAATCCACTATGATGATACGGCTATCTTCTCTTCATATTAAATTTGTTATAGTAATAGTTTCCGTTTCTTTGTTTTGTAGCTTAACTTACAAGATGAAGACCTGCTTAATGAAATACATGATGTACAACAAAAAGTGGGATTTGGAAATCCTGAATTCTAATATAGATAAACTATAGAAGCTTAAGTAAAGTATGAAATACATGATGTACAACAAAAAGTGGGATTTGGAAATCCTGAATTCTAATATAGATAAACTATAGAAGCTTAAGTAAAGTATGAAATACATGATGTACAACAAAAAGTGGGATTTGGAAATCCTGAATTCTAATATAGATAAACTATAGAAGCTTAAGTAAAGTATGAAATACATGATGTACAACAAAAAGTGGGATTTGGAAATCCTGAATTCTAATGTAGATAAACCATAGAAGCTTAAGTTAAGACTTGTAAAAATTGATTTAAGTATAAAAGACAAAATTGAAGTATGCTTAATGTTACAATCTACAGGAATTGTGTTTTGCCTAATTAATTCAATGCTTACTATTAAACTGTTTATTTACACTTTATTCTATTTTGACTGTGATAATGTTAAGAATCTATTAATATCTCTTATTAAACTTTACAACATCTCATGGTTGTTATTTGAATATTTACATCTTCAGTCTCACCGACATATGTTGTCATTTGCTTTGGCGTTGAATATTCATCTGACCTACATTACAAGTTTAGAAGTTTGACCGAGGTCAGGATTGAGAGAAGTTTTAGCAATACAATTTTTCGTGCCTGAAGGAAAGTTGGTGTATTTGTCCATGGATATCTTGCTTTAGATAATGTGATAAAATTATAATAAGCAGAGTAATACATATGCCAAACATTCTGGATGCATTTGATACCTTTGTATATGATATCTTTAAATGACCTTGACCTTACTTTTTTGCTTCAACTATATTCATAAATATTCAGCCTTATACTGGTATATGACCAAGTAGAAGAGCAATACCTGCCAATTTATAATATGAATCAAGGCAAAGCCTTTTTGTGCGAGCGGAGAGAAAAAAAGATATAATTATATAAAATAAAAAAAAAAGATCTTTCTTTTTTATTTTGACTTTGATCATGATGGTTTATCTTATCTTACAAAACTTTCTGTTTGATGATTGCCAAAAAAAGGTAGTATAAGGCGAGTGGAAACACGGAAGCATTTGTAAAATTGATCTAGACCAGCAGATGAACATTTTAAGCGGGGAGAGGGGCTTAAAATATGGTTCTTTAAAAATATGGTTCTTTATAATTCATTTTTATTTTGTAAGAATAATGTTTAGGCTAGCTGAAAATAAATTTACTTAAGAACAAAAGAAAAAACAAACATATTCCGACTTCTGACAGTACGAAACCACCCGAGACGAGAAAAGCAATAAGAGCGAAACGTCTCGTTTAAAACCGGAAATGTCGGATTTCCCGTGGTTACGCCGTCTTGTTGATGCTTTATCGTTACCTGATATACGAAAAATGTTTTCAATAAATTTAACTTACAAACAAAAATTGAGTAAAACATATATGTCTACTTGGAGTCGAAAAAAAAAATTGAAATGGCAATATCCAGCATCTCCGCAGCAACTCTGTCTGCGAGGGGACGAAAGTTTTTGAAAGCATAGTACTTAGTACATTCTCGTTCTTTGATTCAGCATATTTTCTCAATAAGATATGTGTATACGTGTTACCATAAGGGCGAGCTTCGCTCGCAAAGGCCCTTCGGGCCTTTGCAGCGAGCTCCGCTCGCTATAAGAATAATTTGTTCATCCAAGGAAGTCCTTGGTTCATCCATAACTATCCATGGACTTTCTGTATATATGAGGAATTCTGCCAAGATGTCTGCCTTTATAATAGCTCTTGTCAGATATTGGTAGAAATTTCATAAAATACAAAGCTATTCTTATTTGGACAAAGCAAAGAAAAAAAATCGACTTTGAAACATTACTAAAATACCCTACCTATAAGGAAATTCTATATGGAATAACCTGAAAATGGTATGAAGGAGCAAGTTGTATTCGATCTAACTAGACATCTAGCTAGTATATTTTCTATGAATCATAATTAGGTACAATGAGTTTGGTACTATCAGGCCTTTTTTTGCCATTCAAAACGCTAAAGATGTAATATTTCCTCTTTAATATTTTTTTTTGTAAATTATCACCACTAGAAAGTAATAGGATTGCAAATCAGGGAGTTTTTAACCTTATTTCCTGGAACTCTTTGTGTAGAGACCATATAAAACTTGTTGGTTTTTGCACTAAGTTACCCCTTGTATGGAAAGTAGTTTCCCTATGGCGTGGGCAATCCTTTCCTAGGAGATTTGCACATTTATGACATAAGGTGACATCTTATCGCATTTTCTCCAGCAGTACAAAGACTGATTATTGTCCCTGGTCGTGTTGTGGACACCATTATCATCCCATTATCGAGGTCATCGCCACGCGAGATTTCCCTTGAGCCATAACGTATCCCCACGTAACCTTATAAAGTTAACGCCTTGCCTGTCCACTCTACAAAAACCTCACTTGGGTCTATCTGACACAATTAACTTAATTTGTGAAAGTTATGAACGGATGTCCGGAATTATTTTCTTCAGATCTCTTAATTAGAATTGTTCGCAGAAAAAATTCTAAAATAAAACAATGTAATCTACATTATATTTTGCAATTTTCATCAAAATGAATCCAACAGTACAAAGAAAATGATTCAACATAACTATGTGAAAATGATCGATTGTACACTTACTCTATCTCCATCTACTTTACACAAACGTTTTTTTTTTTAACGTAATGGACCAACTCTGGGGATATGAGCCATGTCTTTGTAACGTGACTGTCGTGAAAACCATAATGAGGTCTACATGAATTATGAAATAGACAATTAAGAAAGTTTGGAATAAAGTCTTATGTGACTTTCAATCGCTATCTCCATTTACTTGTGTGTATGGAAGTCGAACCGTGAATCCGTTTATATTGGCGTTTTATATCACATAGATATCGTCCCTTGTAAATTTTTAATCAGCTCACGTTGTGTGCCATGAAAAACAAAAATCATAAAGCTATTGCCATTCTTTGGAGTCCAATATAATTCTATCCTACGAGAACCGGGGCAAGACCAGTAGCGGATTCAATGGGAAAGGCGAGAGGTGCGCGTTTTGCTAAATTTCAAAAAGTCTCTATCCTGAAATTTTCTGTAAAAATCATTTATAATTATGAACACGTTCCTCTTCTCCAAAGAAGTGTTATTTTGAACGCATCTCAATACCTCATTAAGGCTAAACATCAAGTCCTGGATCCGCGCCTAAAAACTTGATTTGAATGTTTTGTTTTAATGTAGAGAATGATTGAGTGTATGATATGGGTTAACCGGGTTATCAGGTTACCAGTCCCCCTGTCTAATGTGACATATTTAACGAGCTTTCACAATATCCACATAGTGATGTTGGGAGTCCAGACCATTTGTCATACTACAGGCATTGTCACTAGGATTATGTAATATGACGTGGTTATGGCCCTTGATTTCCATACTACATTGGCGGCCTGTAGAATTCAATAGATCGCATTTAAGATAAAACAGTTGATTTTCTCCGTGTAAGTTACGGAATGCACAGATTGGGTGCGCTAATGTTTAGAATTTGATGAATAAAATTTACATACATTTGCAGTTATTGTGTCACAAGAGTGAATTTATTTGTCACTTGTGATTTGTATCAGATTCTTTGAGGTGGAAGGAATAATTCCTATAGGCTCAGAGGGAATATCCTTTGTCCCTTAACACAATGAATTTCATAATCCCATCAGATACATACTCCACTACACCATCGCTTCCTACTTTTCATTTGCTAATTAAACCCTACGCTAACAGTGAATTATAGTTTTGATGTATTTTTGGCATTTTTCTACAAAAACGTTGTTCTTTGTGCACGATTTAGTGTAGGCGATTCAGTATGGTGATTATAATCATTTCTGACAGTAGTGGGACCAGTCCATTCTTATTAGCTTATGAAATGATGGCCGTGGCCATCATGTAGAGAGCTTTTGGTCCAACGTGAATTATGGCACCGACACATGCTATATGACGTTCTTCATCCAAAAACTGCATACAAAATAATACAAATTACAAACATGAAGTGTTTCCCAATAGAGCTTTTAGGAATTGGACGATGGAAACTCTTGTAGACATTGCTGCCATTTCTCTCTACCTTGGATGATCAAAGAACATTAAGTCGGTTCTGAAGTTGATGGATATTACATCATATATTTTTCATAATTGTCTACATTAACTTCAAATAGTCCAAGGAACATTAATTGATCGCAATTTGATAAAAATTCTAACGTTAAAAGAATGATATGAGAGAGAAGAAGGATATAGATTGATGTGTAGAGAGAGCAAAGACATAAAATTAGAACGCGCTGATGTTCCATTTCCAAAATCAAATCCTGAGTATAGAATCTAGGACCGGAGAGTCCCTTTGGAATTGATTTTGAAAATGGAGCTTCAGCGCGTTCGAATTTAATGTCTTTGCTCTTTTTTTAGAAGTCTAAATTATGCTCTAGGCATGAATTGCACTCTTTCAAACATAGGTGGATCGATGCACATCTTTTACAAATTTGAATGAATTTGCGTAATTTACAGGAGCATATTTAACGCCTGACTGAATATTATTTGTCTGAATGTTGCCGAGCACTCCATGCCACACTGCTTGTAGTGGGAACGTGTTCGAATACAAACATATCGTGTTAACATCTGACAGAAAAGGTCAACAGTCTGTATGATTTTGTATGCTTCGCTCGACATTTCTGTCTGATTTTCTTCGCTGATGGTTTGGGGTAATTTAGCATTGTTTGAAGAATTGATTTCCTACTATAGATCATTAATTTCTTTTTAATAAGACGAATATGAAAAACGAGGCAAATATATAAATTCGATTTCGACTGCCCTTTTTCATTTAAGATGATTTTGAGCCTATTTATCATTGTAGATTTAATGGCTTTTGTGATACCGCATCACTGTATAATATACTTTAATCTAAAACCCTCTTTTCATATTTAACCCATGACTGCATTCTTTTGCATCGGTTTGACTTATGTAGTTCAATGTTTTTGACCCTAGGTTTACACTATGTTCCCGGCGACCACGGCAGTCACGGCGGCCAAAAACGTAGCACACCGTATGATTTTTGGCAGTTTTTATCTTGGTATTCAAGTTCTGTTAGGTCTCGTTACGTTCTCGCACGGTCTATCAAGGTATCCTTGACACGCCGCGGCTCCTGAATCCCGGAGACCTGACGGCGCACTACGTTTCAACCTACGGCTTGTTACGGACGTTTGTACGTTTCCTCACGACCTGTCACGTTCTGATAAGGTCTGTCACGGTTTGTTACGATCCAATCAAGTTGGCCACGACTACTAAGTTCTGTCAAGGCCCACTACGATTAACCGGGAACAGGAGACTCAAAAAGATGCATAAAATGGTTTGGTTTGTTATACTACTTGTGTGACCGTGCGTGCCGTGCCAGGCCGTAGTAGAACTTGAAATAAACCGTAACAAGCCGGGACGTACCGTGACGAAACGGCTAACACTTCCTTAGCTCGCCGTATGAAACCGTAGCTCACCTTGATAAAACGTGCATCTGCCCTAAAGCAGCCGCTGCTAAATGTGGCAGACCGTAACTCAACTTCGTTAGGATAGTAATTTGTTGAGTCATACTTTTGCTTCCCGTTCCGCTACGGACACTGTCCCAAGTTTTGTCACGGTCTGTAACGTTCTGTCACGTTGCGTTGCGTTCGACCAGTTTTGCTACGGTTTCTAAAGTAGGCCATCTGCACCGTGGGCTGCCGTGACAAATGTTTTGACAGTTTAAACATTTGCCCCGTCAGCCCCGGCAACCACGGCTAGTTACGATTGTCGATCCCGTTCCCCTACGTTGTCTCACGGTCACCACGTTTCGTCCACGGTGGCTTAAAACTTGGCCGCCGGGAACATAGTGTAAACGGGGGGGTGACGGAAAGATTCAAGGAATATTCTATTTTGAAAACTATTGTCTGACAAAGACATAAATGTTTTTGACGCAAAAATTCGAAGAATATTCTATTTTCAAAACTATTATTCGTCAAAGACATAAATGTTTTTGAAGCAAAGATTCGAGAATTATTCTATTTTTATCGTAAAATTATTGTCCGACAAAGACATAAATGTTTTTGACGCAAAGATTCGAGGAATATTCTATTTTGAAAACTATTGTTCGACAAAGACATACTATAGAGTTGCTAAAACTGCTCTGGATACGAAACGTCATTGGGCCTCGTCGAAGCCTCGTGGTCATTTTGGTAGTTCTAGTGTAATGTGTCAACAGCTCACTCCAAGTTTTTTTGTTATAAACTTTGATATTCAGCACCGGTCCCAAGCATCTTAATTATTGTCTATGTCTGATATCTACATCATTGACAATATTCATCAATGGTTCCAGAACCTTTTTTTTTTTTGCTTGTAACTCCGCATTACATTGAAAAGGCGTTTACAATTTCTAAATCGAGCTATGCTATTTACCGGACTTAGTTGGAGGGTTGTGCGAATGTATTCCGCGACTGCACCATTTGCAGTGAAGTGGTCGCCGTAATCAGGTTGCATCATTAACATTTTGGTTTTGCCCTGTTTGGGCCTTAACCAAAGTCTCATACTTAGTATAGCCAAAATGTTAATCACGATAAACCATACTCACATTGATTAAACTTATTTTGACAAAGTAAAATTCTGAAGTAAGGAGAAGGAGTTGAATTTCCTTATCGATAATTATACATTTTAGTTTGAGGAGATATTTCCAAACATATTGTCGGTTTTCCCATGGGCAATGATTGTGTCCCAACAGGGGTCTATATATAATATGCGGTATGTAATACGAATCACTGTTAATTCAAGTTATGGTCTGAGAAAAAAGCTAAGCTAGGTGGACTTTGGGCTATCGTTTATGCAACAGTTTATTGTCAATATGGGGAAGTCATTGTTCGTTCCGCTCGCTGCCCATGATATTTCCATTGCTCTGTTAAAAAAAACCCCGATAAATTAACATGTGCCTAACCAGCAAACTACAATTATAAGAAATCTTGCTATTTCTGTCGAAATAGTGATAGCCTTTGCTAATAAGCTAGAGTATCCCATCCTTCTAAACATCTACGAAATTATTTAAGGAAATTTTGTAAGTCTTGATCGCCTGGTACTTCTTATAAACTAAAAATCGCGATGCACTGTTTCTGAATTTGTATTTTTTTAGTATGTAGAAATGCTATTACAAAGGACAACACAATCGAAAGTGAAAATAATTCTAAGCTTTTATTTGATGATGAAAATTACGGAAATTCGTAAAATTTTTCGTAAGCATTTTTTGTAAAACAGGCACCTGGTTACATTCCCTTCTCATCATAAACTTTTCTTGATGATCTATGTCATCTATTCTTGGTATGCTTTTTTTTTTCGGTCAATGATGTTTGCTTCATTTTGACCGGAATCAATGATGCACATACGATAAGTAGATTCTTGTTTCATTTGCGTTTGTTCAGCTCCTGTTACATTTGCAATCGCTTATTTGACACTATCTACTTGCAGTTTCAAAAGTACACTTCATACCGTACTAGAATTGGTCAACCATTGCGCCTTTTTTCATCTATTTGATACAGATGAAAGTTGTGCTCATAGTTATAGTTGTTACTGGTCAGTGTTTTTGACAAACTTATCCATCAAGCTTGAAGGAAACATTTTGGAAGGAAGAGATAATAGGTTTTCCTTGTAATTATGACACAAAGAAGGGATGTTCATGACAAAAGGATTTGGGTGTATCAAGGAAAGATGGGGAGGCACGTAATCGTGACGTAGGCACCGGACAAAACATGCTAAGGCAGATAAATAAGACAAGATCAAATCTCAGTCAATTTCATCAAGAATTTAATGGAAAACATAATGAGTTTTTGTGTGTAATAAACAAGACGAAATCTTGAGGATAAAATCTTGCAAACAGACAAAATCCGATGCCACACCGGACGAAAGACAATTCATCAAAATAACGGTTTACGCACGATATGACTTGTCGTTCGCATTACTCGTCAAATCAACGACAAATGTTATTGAACTTTTGGGTTTGTTCATTTGCAGAAAAAGTCTGATCAGCCAATGTCCTCCACCACGGATCTCCCACCACGCAAGTGTAGAAATAGATTTTTAAAAATGTAACCCACAAATGCTCTTATTTTCCATATCGATACCCTTCGCATCATTGATAATTAATGAATACATGCCAAAGTATTGTACCTACTGGTGCACAGGGAAATTGTTATCTGTTCGACACAACCATGTATTGCCTTCAGTGAAACTCAGATCATTAAATTCTCATCAGCGCTCCAAATAACAAATTAAAATATCACGTCTATAAATGTGAGCTTCCCATGTCTCCTCCAGTTCTCTTGGATTTTATGACTGCCGACCAAACCCAATAAAACGGTGGCTTTAACACCGTCAAAGTGTTTCTGTTGAACACAGATCAAAGAAATCCGCGGATTAATTGCTTGCTCGAACGATCAAGTGGGGTCTTTGCTCCGCGCAGTATTATTAGTGAAATGTTACCATCAAGTGTTGGCTTGAGATGTTGGCCAAATAGCATCAACTGCGAACAAAATATCGGCAATGTTTCCATCTAAAAGCTTATCGTCCAACACCTTCTCTGACAGAGATTGTCTCATATCGACATGATGTACTCCGGAGTCGTAGCTGGGTTGCACCGTAAATAGACTGTTGCTTTTACGGCTAAAACTCGCTCTCAGACGCGACGTGCGACACATTAGGTTATTGACACTTTTGCTCCAAAACGAGGACACTTTGCCTTTGAGATTTCGCCGATTCTTTATACTTGTATTGTCGAGGTCCTCCTGGGGGTCGGGTTCTGTTTGTGTGGAAGAGAAGTCATGCAATCGTATAAGCTCGGGGTTTAGCTCGCTATCCTGGCGCTTTCCCGATACGCTGGACGAGGTTTGTCCCGTACTCTCCTCGTCGCTTGTTGTCTGTCGACTGTATAATTTGGACTGTGGATATATCCGGTCGCCACTTAAGTCAAAGGACTGCGTTGCTTTCCGTTGTCTCTTCAGAAAGGTGTGGTCATGTTTGTATATCCTGTCGCTACACGGCTCTGACCTTTGTCTGCAGAATTCGGGATTTTTGGACTTGCGATATTGTAAATCTTGTAACCTCGCTTTCAACATATGTAGTTCCTTTGTCTTTAAATCTGTCGGACTGTCATGTATTGATTTCATCGAGCGGTGAATTTCCGGTGTCTCTTGACCGGAACGTGAATCGCAGACTGAATATTGCTTACGCAGAACTCCCCTCCGCGACGGAACACGGAGTAACATATCGGATGATTGGTTTTCAACGACCTCAAAACTGCTGGGTTTGGATGGGAAGTTTGTTTCGCCAATGTCCGGTACGTCCTCCGAGGCCGTTGATTTATTGTATGTACTTCCCCAATATTGGGTATCTGAGCTCACGTGGGACTCGAAGGACTCGGACGTCCCCGTCATAAGTTGGCGCCAACCATACAGTTTCTTATCAGGTTTCAAACGTTTCATTTTATCATTTTGAATAGATTCTGTATCGGTGTCATTGTCGTCTGTTTCGGACATTTGGATCAGCCAGGAAACCAGTTTACCGTAGGAGTCAACCTCGTCCGACACTGGGATCTTTTCCTCCTCTGGTACCTTCGTCCACCCTGTTTCATCTACAACGAGAACAATAAGAAGGAATTTGAAAATCAGTTGCCATGGTTATTAGCATTTTTGTAACCAGAGAAATGCCAATTTCCTCTCGAGCATATCGAATGTACAGTTTCGCTTTCGAGAGAAATCGAAAATACGGAAATTAAAAGGTAACCAACAAGCCGCTTTTCAATGACTCCATTGAAATTTGTTCATCCGCACGATAACGTTTCTGAGAGACAAAACAATACATCCTCAGAGATCTTTGATATCTTGAATTTGGAGGCAAGAAAACATGGATGCACAAGTACTGTTGAACACGGCAGAATTAAAAAAAATAAAATCATACAAAATATTTGTATTTGAATTCTTGAAATTATTTATACATCATTTCTTGCGATATCTAGGTTTAAGTTTCCAAAGCATATTCTGAAAATATGACGTAAGCTCTACCGCTGCCCACCAGACACTGACATAGAATTACAATACGCCAAGTACGTCACACAATGGATGGTATTGTACTGTGACAAATCACAATCATTGGTTTCTATTAGAACGCCAAATATCTTACGTTTTATATTACCATTGCAATTGAGTCAGAGACGATTCGCCGTTGTGGCAATCTTATTTAGTGTCCTACTTCGCCCTTTGTCGGGGTAAGTTGATTAGAGAAAGTAAACACACTGATGTATGGTTCTGGGTTTCTCTTTGGCATGTTTGGCTGTTTTGAAAACCAGTCCCAAGTATGACATAAATCTATGCATACAATTATAAGACAGGCTTCGATGACCATAATTTCTACTAATTACTAATAAAGCCAGAAAAGAAATGGTTAACCTTCTAACGCTCTGATGATATCCTTGAATAATAGATGCGCAAAATGTGTTACCAGCACTAAAATTTGGCTGGTGAGCAAGATTCCCTTATCGCATTCCCTGTTCAGTACCAATGGGAATCGATAAGGAGCCAAAAACCACAGCCAAGGATTATCTATTATAAGGCTCTCAAGTATGAATTATGATTTCATAATGACCAGAGCATATGTAATTTGTAATAATGTCCCGTAATCTATGCTTAATGTTTCCAATTCTTTTCCGGGTTTCCACGTCTTGTTTGCTCATTTTAGAATCAAATTAATATTTAATCCCTTCCATACGCTATAATCGCCTCTTGTGATCAGCCGCGGGGAGCTTAGGTGCAAAAATGTGCATCTTAATCCTAAATTAAATTTCTGTAATGTAATCATACTAACAATATCTCCATGAATAATTAATCTCCCGTAGAAACGTAATGAATATGGATTTAGTCACCATAGAAGCTTTGCTCAGTGTGTTTACTTTCTCTAATCAACTTGATTCGTAAAAAGGGAGAAGTAGGACGCTGAATCAGATTATCACAGAAGCAAATCATTCCCCATACTCTGACTCAATTTCAATTGTAATATAAACGTTATATGTTTGGTGTTCTAATAGAAACCAATGATTGTGATTTGTCGAAGGACGATGCCATCCAATGAGTGACGTATTTTGCGTGTTGTAATTTTCGGTGAATGCCGCTTTGGTATCGTCATAGCTTCAGAATATGACACTGTATTTAGAAAAATAACCTAGATATCACAACAAATAATGTACAAATATTTTAATTCAAAATTATGCAAATGTAGATTAAATTCTAGATCTATTTATCACATACAAGCTAAAAAACTCTTAGCTGATTTCATATTTCTATTAAATTTCGAAACCATCGAACACTTTCTCTATTTTGCTTCAAAATTGTGGTTTTATTCTGCTATTTCATTGGGATTGTCTAAGAAATCAGCATGGATTTATATCGAAGAAAACAGAAATTAATTAAGGACAATAATTATATTATTCATTTTTCGTAGAAAGAATCAGATTTTGATTGAAGGTCAAAGAAGACATACTAGAACGAATCTAGGTCAGAGGAATTTGTCATAGCACGAACTTTAGACAGTAAGAAGATTTTTGTTGCATTATAACTTGTGATTTATTAGGAGCTTTACACACGTCTCTTGTCTTTTGATGATTGAGTACTTTCTTAGAAGTAGTAATTGAGTTAGCCAAAGGGGGTCTGCGTAATTGATGGAATAATGGCACTTCTGAACAAAACATGTAGCACTAAATCACATTATGAGAGTTTGTAAAGTACAAAGGCCGTAATAGATCGGTCTGCATACTCTTTATTCTGGTGAAATTTGACCACATGTCCTCTTACTCCGCAACGGGGTTTCGTCAATTTTTGTTCAATCATTGTACAAAAATAGCTTTAAAGGCCAAGAAGTCTAAATTTTTGACGGATTGAATCTCCTGGCTGTGACCTTTCTCCTAGCTGCATTTACTTACGGTATGTTGGTGTCATATATGTGTCGCATACTAATTGTTTACATTCTTTAATTTTTTAATACTAGTATAGTAAAATAAAAATCGTTGTTCTAAATCCCGGTCTATACTATCTGAAATGAGGTATTCCAAAATTATGCCATTGTAAATAATGAAAACCCCCGTTTTTCTTTTCATGAGAAAGTTTTTGTTTATCGGCTATGGATGTAGAGGACGACATGTCGGAGTCGGCCCTCACCTTGTGCCCTTTGGTTTCCTGTTTGTGTGTTGTCGGCTATGGATATAGAGGACGACATGTCGGAGTCGGCCCTCACCTTGTGCCCTTTGGTTTCCTGTTTCTGTGTGTTGTCGGCTATGGATGTAGAGGACGACATGTCGGAGTCGGTCTTCACCTTGTGCCCTTTGGTTTCCTGTTTGGGTGTTGTCGGCTATGGATATAGAGGACGACATGTCGGAGTCGGCCCTCACCTTGTGCCCTTTGGTTTCCTCTTTCTGTGTGTTGTCGGCTATGGATGTAGGGGACGACATGTCGGAGTCGGCCCTCACCTTGTGCCCTTTGATTTCCTGTTTCTGTGTGTTGTCGGCTATGGATATAGAGGACGACATGTCGGAGTCGGCCCTCACCTTGTGCCCTTTGATTTCCTGTTTCTGTGTGTTGTCGGCTATGGATATAGAGGACGACATGTCGGAGTCGGCCCTCACCTTGTGCCCTTTTGGTTTCCTGTTTCTGTGTGTTGTCGGCTATGGATGTAGAGGACATGTCGGAGTCGGCCCTCACCTTTTGCCCTTTGGTTTACTGTTTCTGTATGTTGTCGGCTATGGATGTAGAAGACGACATGTCAGAGTCGGCCCTCACCTTGTGCCCTTTGATTTCCTGTTTCTGTGTGTTGTCGGCTATGGATGTAGAAGACGACATGTCAGAGTCGGCCCTCAGCTTATACCCTTTGGTTTCCTGTTTCTGTGTGTTGTCGTTTTCGGTATTATCTTATATTAAATTAACCTTTTCTCTTTTTCGGGGATCGTTTCTTCACTGACGAGGGTCGAGTACCCGAAACAAGCATGCCTGGTCCATGCTGCGTATCTGTTCTTAAATGATGCTATTGAATTTGAAGACGTTTTAAAACATTTCCACTAGAATCTGTGGATTGAATGTCACAATGGTAACGTTTTGCATCAACGTTGTTAGTTGTTGTTTATTACTAAATTGTTCTTGTGACCTCTGTTGTCTCCAGCCGTTTATTGCCGTGGTAGTTCCACGTGCTCTACTTTGCTTCGTTTCTCGTGCCTTCTATTAAATTGTGACCGCTGTACATAACGTCGCTTTGTTAGATACCTTCTCTTCTTTCTAGTATGAATAATATATATATACTTTCTTCGTCTGATAAAAAGAAATCGATATTCAAGGACAGTTTTCAATAAACAATAAATAAATAAATAAGTAAAAAAAAATAAATAAAATAAAAATAAAATGAGAAAAAAGGAAGAAGAAGAAGAAGGAAAAAAAAAAAAAGAGAAACTGTTCATAGAACTACATATTTTTTAGTTTCTGTGAAGATGAAAAATAATTCATGAATCCATTCCTAATTACCCTCACAGTTGGTTTGGGATGGGACCAAACAGTAACTTGTTTTTGTGGAATAAATCAATAAATATGTTTTCCTGTTATAAGACATGACATAACCTGCCATTTGCCAAATGACCAATTACGGCCAAAATAGATAATTGTTAGTCACACCATCATTTATACGGACGGGAGAGCCAGCGTAGTAAACAATATAACTACTACAAAACGATCATGCCCGGATGTACAAAAAGGGAAGGGTGTTCAGGGTGATCAGGATTAAAAATGCATATTTCTTCATTTTTGTGTAAAATTTATAAAACTATGGGAACTGAACCCCCAGTGCCCTGAAAAATGTCTGTATCCGCGCCTGACGATGGCCATGATAGACTTTTGTAAATCATGTTTTGGATAAACATATTGAATGATGTCTGATTTGCTTCATTTACTGGGTGTTTACATTATGTACTTATCTCTTTGTTATAAAAGATCGATGCTTAGTGAAAGCGGCAATCACCATTACGTCGTCGTAGAGACGGAAACAAGCCATTCAATTTTGAATGGATGGTTACGATATTCTCTATAATTTTTTAAACGTTCGAGTTTTGCTGCTTAATTCCATTAAAGTTTTGCATGAATGCAGAAATTCGATAATAGAATTGATCTGATAAAGCAGCAATGTGCAGCAAATGTCACCAATATTAAATGTTTAAATTATACATGTATATTATATGTATATGCTACAGAATGTTGGAAAACGAAGGAAATTCATTTGAAATTGTGAAGCAATTGAAGCATTCAAACTATATAAGAATCTGAATAAAGGAATGAGCGTACTACTTCTTGGTTCTTTGATACAATAAGTACAGATTAAGCATGTTGAGAAAGAGATTTTTCGTAGAAATCGTGTGAAACTATAGAACTTTACATTTTGTTGTCAAAGTTCTCAAAATTTACAAATTTGAATATTAAAATGTCCAACAATAAAAGGTCGTATTGATAACTTAATTTTTTTTCAAACATAAACAGAGAACTGCATGAACTCATAATGAAGCAAATTTAAGACAGTTAGCGAACAGAATTATCAAGATCCAATTGAACACGAAAATTACTTAGTATCGTCAGTTCTGAATAAAAATTCCATATTGAATGTTTTTTGATAACATTTCTTAAAATGAAAAATAATTTTTTTCTGAAAAAGTTTAATGATAAAAGCGTTAAAACTCTTCATAAGACTGATAAAGAGTACCAATACCTACCTTCATCCGAGGAGAGTTCCTCAGACTTGAGCGGCGGACATCCATTGATACATTGGTAGTTCCCCATCAGTATAACTAACTGACTATCTGCCCTCCCCATACATGTATCCCCATGTCATCGATATCTCCTCCTTTACAGCACGGGGACCATCTGTGAACTGATTGAGCCTTGTTATGGTATGATGCCTTTATACGACATCCATCGATCTCTGGTTGTATCGAGTGGCGGGAACCAGCTCGTGAGTTTTATATCCACTCAAACTGTTAGCTATTGAGAGTCTTTTATTGCACGTTGACAAAGTGTTCACGGAAGCATCGTTTCTCTGAATCCAGGAAGTGAATTTTTATATATCACTGTTTGATTGGAAAATAACAGGTTGTATTTAGTCATATTAAGCTGATGCTATAATTATGTAGATATTTCGATTTTTTTCTCATACTTGATGCTTTCACTGTATCCGGGATTATTCTGATTGAAAAAGGGGAAGAGAATGATCGATAGAAAAAAAAAAAAAAAAACAGTGCGCCCCAATTAAGAAGAACTTT
This sequence comes from Pinctada imbricata, assembly GCA_033119305.1. Classification (NCBI taxonomy): domain Eukaryota; kingdom Metazoa; phylum Mollusca; class Bivalvia; order Pterioida; family Pteriidae; genus Pinctada; species Pinctada imbricata. The sequence continues at coordinate 5,241,852 of VSWD01000009.1, read as the reverse complement.
GACATTTGATATCTTTGATGTTATCAAAATTTCTTGAAATTTCTAAAAGTGGGTCCAGTAGCGTCATATCCCAGCCATCCTGCTACGTCTTTCGGTACATCTTTGGACATAATAACTTTCGCACTTTTTGGTTTAGATTGAGGATCAATGACGAGGGTTAAGTACCCGAAACGTGCATTTCTGGTCCATGCAGCAAATTTATCTTTTCTTAAATGATGCTATTTGAATTTGAAGACGTTTAACATCTAAATGAAATTCGTTGTTTCAGCTTGAATTCATAACTACTCTGATGTATGGAAAAGGAAAGGCACAGGAAAACAATAGTATCTATAATAATTGCAACGAAAAACGTCCTCATCAATAAAACAACAACATATAAAATTCACAACGAAAAACGTCCTTATCAATAAAACAATAAATCTAACATTCACAACCAAAAAGTCCTCAAGAATAAAACAACAACATATAACATTCACAACGAAAACGTCCTCATCAATAAAACAACAACATATAACATTCACAACGAAAAACGTCCTCATCAATAAAACAATAAATCTAACATTCACAACCAAAAAGTCCTCAACAATAAAACAACAACATATAACAATCACAACGAAAAACGTCCTCATCAATAAAAAAACAACATCTAACATTCACAACGAAAACGTCCTTATCAATAAAACAATAAATCTAACATTCACAACCAAAAAGTCCTCATCAATAAAACAACAACATATAACAATCACAACGAAAAACGTCCTCATCAATAAAACAACACGTCTTACATTCACAACGAAAACGTCCTCATCAATAAAACAACAACATCTAACATTCACAACGAAAACGTCCTCATCATTAAAACAACAACATCTAACATTAACAACCAAAATGTCCTCATCAATACTAGTAAAAAAAAACTAACAACATTCACAACGAAAAACATCCTCATCAATAAAACAACAACAATATAAAACATTCACAACGAAAACGTCCTGATCAATAACGTCCTCATCAATAAAACAACAACATATAACATTAACAACGAAAACGTCCTCATCAATAACGTCCTCATCATTAAAACAACAACAACATATAACATTAACAACGAAAAACGTCCTCATCAATAACGTCCCCATCATTAAAACAGCAACAATATAAAACATTCACAACGAAAACGTCCTCATCATTAAAACAGCAACAACCTATAACATTCACAACGAAAACGTCCTCAACAATAGAACAGCAACAACATATAACATTAACAACGAAAACGTCCTCATCAATAACGTCCTCATCATTAAAACAACAACAACATATAACATTCTCAACGAAAAACGTCCTTATCAATAAAACAACAACAACATATAACATTCACAACGAAAACGTCCTCAACAATAAAACAGCAACAACATATAACATTCACAACGAAAACGTCCTCATCAATAAAACAGCAACAACATATAACATTCACAACGAAAACGTCCTCATCAATAAAACAGCAACAACATATAACATTCACAACGAAAACGTCCTCATCAATAACGTCTTCATCAATAAAACAACAACAATATATAACATTCACAACGAAAACGTCCTTATCAATAAAACAACAACAACATACAACATTCACAACGAAAACGTCCTCAACAATAAAACAGCAACAACATATAACATTCACAACGAAAACGTCCTCATCAATAAAACAAAAACATACAACATTCACAACGAAAACGTCCTCATCAATAAAACAAAAACATACAACATTCACAACGAAAAACGTCCTCATCAATAAAACAAAAACATACAACATTCACAACGAAAAACGTCCTAATCAATAACGTCCTCATCAATAAAACAACAACAACATATAGCATTCACAACGAAAAGACGTCCTCGTAAATAGAAAAGCAAGAGACAGACCTACGTGAACACTGACAACAACGAGCCAACTTAGAAAAAAGCAAATATAAATAAAACACTTAAAAACAGGAAGTACAATAAATGACTTTCCTCTTCAATGACCTCTGTTCATTTCAATTTCATCTAATCATTAACATAACTGGATTTCAATCAAAATCCCCGGTCTAGCTCCCTTCTGAAAGTTGGTCTTTAGGTAATCGATCGCTGGTAGAAATTAGGAGTTCAATTGCAATCTTCTGTTTTACATCATTAAAATTTTACAACGCTCAATCTTCGTCAATTTTAAGCAATATGATACATAGATATCGCGATTGATTTATTTCCTTTTGGCTAAAATTGCCAGTGATAAAGATTGGATATTCCAAGAAAGCATAATTTTAGAAGTTAAGTCGAGAAGGCAGATCTCTTACATAGAAATATCGACCTCACTTAGAAGTCGCTTCTAATGATGTTACAACGCTGTTTTTGATGTGTTAGTTTTGGACACGGATGAGAAAGGGACTGTGAATTGATTGCATTTTGGACAGTACTATTTTTCCAATATGAATTCATATCTTTGTAATCATTGACTCGTGTGACCAAAGCACTGAACGAAGCTGAACTAAAGGTCTATATTGCTGAATTTGAATATATTTCTGCCATGTCATATCGTTAAGAAGCTTATATCTCGGGGTTTACTCCACGTATATATGGTAAAAAGTGAAAAGAAAAGCAATGAAAAAAAAGTTTATTACAATTTAGGCATCGAACCATTTCACTTTCAAGAAAACAATTATTGATTCTTTAAATATTTCATTACAAAGATGTCGTAGAGTTTGAATATTAGCTTACTATAACAACCAGAAACAACGGAATCAGTAATCAATATAATGTTACATAGCTATTACTTTGTGAAATTAACCCTTAGATGTATTCTAATGATAAAAATGGCTTGCATCAGTAAATTCCCAGGAGTATTCAAAAGCAAACATAAAAAATAGGTATGTACTCGGTGACAGGTATTCTGAGAAATTGCTCCATGAAAATCATTATTATTCTTACTTGATACCGAATGATTCACATGAATTCTATAAGAATGCATGTAAGATTTTCAATTATATCAACTCGACTCCAGACACGACAAATAAGAAGGCAAGAAGTGAACTTCTGTCGCCGCGGTATTGTGGTTAGGACGTCGGATCTTGTGGTTTGAGCCTCAGTAGGACCGTGGATCGGCCGACATATACTCCTCTATGTTCTGTGTTTATATACAAAGTCCTTGTCTATGTACTGTTTACATATGTCTGTGATGTTAGAATGTTTAACGTCTTCAAATTCATGTCATCATTTAAGGACAGATAAATTTGCAGCATGGATCAGGCGTCCGTTTTACGAAGGCTCAACTTTGGTCGTAAGTCGTAAGTTTGGTCGTAAGTCACATTTTACGACTTACGAGCGTTTTACAAAACGTTACGACTTACGACTTACGGCCAAAATCGGTCGAAAACTTACGACCGCCGGGGGGCGACCCTAAGTCGTAAGTCGCAAGTCGTAAGCCTCAAGTTATCATTGTTGCCATGGAAAATAAGGAAGGGAATCCATTGTGCCCGTCTTTGCGATGTGACGTTTTAATGAGACTCTTTCAAATTGATGTTATATTTTGTTATGTATGTCGTCTTTAAAATCTTATCTGACCGCTGATGTTATTATATTTATTTACGACTCCTTGTTTAAAGTCTTTTTTTTTTTTATTTCTTTTCAGACAGGCTTTCGTGCTATAATTTGGCGCCTTTGACAACTTTATAAAATTCTAGTACATGTATCCCCGTGTCTCTATTTTGCTCATCGTTGGTTAAAGATACAGTGTCCCTAAAACTAAATTTTACCGAAAATTTATTCCTGAGGGTCTAGATACTGGAGAAAAGGAGCTACAAAAAGTTTTATTTGAAAATATCCAGTAACAACCATAATATTGCCGAATTGGAAAATTAAATCCCAATATACTTCTATTGTAAAAACGTAATACATTGTAGGTGGCGCTAGTGGAATGACTTGAGCTGCGCACCCCAAATTAAAAATTACGTTTTTAAACGGCTATAACTGCGAATGTATGCGTTAGATTCACCTAAAAATTGAAATTTATACAAATGAGAATGTAAACTTTCGTATGAAAAGAAAGATTTTGCATTATGAAATTTTATACAATTTTTTTTTTTCAGGGACCCCGTACCTTTAAATATGAGATATCTTTTTAATTTATAATTTCTATTGAAAATATATGAAAAAAGTGTACTGTCCTATAAAACGGTCATAAACTTGTCCGTACATTGCGTTTTTAGCGCAAGCGTGACTTTTTTTTTGCATTATGACGAGTAAATTTTACGGCACTGGCGTATATCCGAAGGAAGTTTCGTTTGACGGGCTCCGCCTAAAAATCACCACATTCAGGATTTTTCTTTTAGGGACTTAAAAATTGTCAACAGTCGTTGTGCTTTTAGCTAATGTAGTTCCTCCTCTTCGCTAAATATAAAACTGCGGCGCAATTCTAGTTTGCATGAGGTATTATTTAGTATTTTTACCATGAGCGATTCAATTGTTGGTCATAATCGACGTGCAGTACCATATCACGGACGAGATAACGTAAAGTGAATGATACAAGCGCCATCTATATACGTACTATCTCATTAATTTGAACGTTTACCAGCAAAACTTACAGGAACGTTAGATCTTTCTCGGTGATCTTTCGTTTATACAAATGGACACTAAAACTAATATAAGTACATTTGTGTATATAACTACATGAATGACGTTAGAATAGAAGTAACTCCATGTCCGGATCCAGGGGGGGGGGGGGGGGGGAGGGGGTAGGGGATCTGAAACACACCCCCTTGAGATTTTCGGAGAGGGGATCGATCTTTGGCCTACTTCCAACCGAAAGGGGTCTAATAAATGCATAAAAAATATTTAAAACATAAAATTTCGCTTCGCTCGCCCTTTACAAATACACAATTATTTTTCCTGCAAAATTCCTTAAGTCTTTTCAATTTTTTATACTAAATATTTCTAAATGTCATGGGTCTCAGGATCTCATATTTTCAATAGCCCCTTACTTTATATGATGTCATCTCTTCCATCTTTTTCAAGAATTTATCATTATATTATTTCTGATTATTTGGAAGATGACACATCTGCTCAATTTTTTTTTCTGCTCATATTTTTCATTCTCTTGAAATACAGACAAAAATTAATGTAAGTTTACACCTTTTTCTTTTTTTCAATTTTCACGGCTCGCTCTGCTCGCCGATACATTATAAAGAAATAAGATGAAATATTGCATCTGGATCGAATAAAGACAAATGAAAACTTAATTTCTATATAACATATTTCTTATAATCGCTACGTTCGCCGATTCTTCATAAGGGATATGGGATATGGAACCCCTCCCAAGTCAATCCTTAATGCACACGTTGCCCTACCCCTCCCACGTCAATCCTTAGTACACACGTTGCTCCAACCCTTCCCTGTGATTTGCGCTGGAAAATATCTACATTGCGAGTGGAAATCCCAAAATTGTGGATCCCCTCTGACCAAAAATGCTGGATCCGCATGAATTCTTATTAAGAGTCAGTATAGTGGCGAGGGAGGGAGTCGCTTCATGATGATGCTCAAATTTAATTGTAAAAGGATAGGGACTTAAGCTGAATGTGTGTTTCTTAGTGCATGTACGTTGAAAAATAAAGTGTAATTCGTTACATGTACATGTATGAAAGACGCAATGCCACTGTATTAAATGTTTGAATACCAATATTCTTACGAAATTCGTTGACAACTACTCAAATATTCGTTCAGCTCTAAAAAGATTACATGATTACTCTTGTTTTACGCGTTTAAATCCACTGGAAATTTACATTAATTGTATCTTTTTATATAGTTTTAGTTTATTAAACAAAACGGAAGGAAATCTTTGCGTTTTATTTCCCGCGGACTTTGTGGACAATTTCGTCCTTCATTAACGGGAGAGTTACTTTACGACTTATGACCTAGCCTGCGACTTGCGACTTACGACTTACGCTTACGACCTCTTTTGTAAAACGGTCCTACGAAAAGTCGTAAGTTACGAAAGTTACGACTTAGGACTTGCGACTTACGACATCTTTGTAAAACGATCGCCAGACATGCACGTTTCGGGTACGTTACCCTCGTCAGTGCTCCTAATTAAAATAATGAAATATGGCCAAAGACTGTGAAAGTTACGTTCAAAAAATACCGAAAGACGTAGCAGGACGGGCGGGATATGATGCTTCAGGATCAACTTTTCAAAAATTACAAGAAAAGTTAGTGAAAAGAACAATTTCGAATGCGTTTGAAGAAACGATCAACCGACATAGGTCGGACTTTGCTACATGTGCCCTCGGGTCCACCAGCAGTGACACTCACCAAGCGTTACAAATGTTACACGTCTTTCAAATATATTTTTAAAAAATCATCATTCTTACTTGGCACCAAATTATTTTCATGAATTCTCAAATACATGACTTTCAAATAGAGAATGCGTTTTGTTACGGTATGAAATAGTGCTGTATATTGAAATAATTTTTTCAATACAATACGAAACAATACATTTTGCTTCAATACTCAATATTTTCAATACAATACGCATTTTTTCATTTTCCTTTAATTTAATAATGATAATAATAATATTTATTCAGGCAAAACATAACTTATTACAATCAAATTATATCAATATGAATGAGTTTTACATGGGATCAATATAGTATCTTTATAATCCAACATAAATAAATCAATATATCACAGATCCATATCTCATTTTCAACATAATCATTTTTACAGTCCAGAATTTTATCATATCATTATCATAGTAATTATCACGGTCCAGATATTATCACAGTTCATTGTATCTTATCACAGTCTTTCTAAAGGAATGAAAAGATAACAGTGGCAGCTACATGTATGTAAAGTGTTTCTTCGACATTGATATTGTGAAAATGCTGCCAAACAGCTGACCTCACCATTTCGTTTTTCAACTCAATGTAGATAGGGTTAAGTAGCCGAAACATGCAAGTCTGGTCCATGCTGCAAATTCATCTGTTCTTAGGCACGGTCCATTCATGCAAGTCTGGTCCATGCTGCAAATTCATCTGTTCTTAGGCACGGTCCATTTGAAATTCTGGGGGGGGGGGGGGGGGGGGCTTGGGTTTTCTGTCGGAGCAAGATTATTTTTTTCGCCCCGGACCGGAGCAAAATTATTTTTTTCTTGCAAAGTTGGAGCAAGAAATTTTTTTTCTAACATTAGTGATGTGCGATATATTAAGAATGTTGATGTTTTATGCACAAATTTGATTCACATCTAAACAGAGAGATAAAAGAATTTTACAATATAATCCTCAGTAAACAAAATTTATATAAGGTTCAAGTAAGCCTGGGTCTGAGTAAGAGGTTCTTCCAGACAAGTTTTCAAATTTAGAATTGTAAATTGAAGAAAAACTGAAGTTCGCGCTCTTTCCAAATTTGCATATGAAATTAGACTCTATTATGATACATGGACTATTAATAGTAATACATTATATTGATAACATATCTGTTTAAAAGCCTTTAAGGAAGCTCTTTTTTTTTCATTTAACATGCATTCTTTTGATATTTTCAAATAGGAACTTAATATGTTTTGATAGAAAACTATGGCAAGCGAAGCGAGCGAAAATTTTTGTGATATGAATTGAAAGCGAGCGAAGCGAGCCTGAAAATTTTAAGGATTTTTAAGCGAAATTTTATGGTAATTCTTCAAATTCAGATTACATGTAAGAGCAAGATTATTTTTTTCTGTCACACCATAAGCAAATTTATTTTATTCATCAAAATTTAGAGCAAAATTATTTTTTTCGAAAAAAAACCCCAAGCCCCCCCCCCCCCCCCCCCCCCCCCCCGAATATCAAATGGACCGTGCCTTAAATGATGCTATTCAATTTGAAGACGTTTAACATTTAAACTACTTGGTGAGTGTCACTGCTGGTGGATCAGGAGTCCCCGAGGGCACAAGTAGCCAAGTTCGATCAATTTCGGTTGATCGTTTCTTCGACGCATTCTAAAATTTCTGTTATCAAAATTTCTTGAAATTTCTAAAATATGGGTCCTGTAGCATCATATCCCACCCATCCTGCTACGTCTTTCGGTACGCTTTTTCGACGTAGTAACTTTCATACTTTTTACATTGTTTAGATTTGAGGATCACTGACGAGGGTTAAGTACCCGAAACGTGCATGTCTGGTCCATGCTGCCAATTTATCTATTCTTAAATGATGCTATGATGTAGATTGACAAATATGGATAATGGCCATATTCCAATACACAAAACAAAATCGTTAATTCAGAAATGTTAAACCGAAGGCATACAAAATTAGGATAAAACAGGAACCAACGCAAACACCACATGAAAAAAAGTCTCAATCCCAATTTTGGAGTGAGACCAGGTGTCCAGAAGCTTTTATTTGCACTCATACGCCTAAACGTACAAGTGATCGGAGAAGATTCAGAAGAAATATAAAATTAAAAACAAAAACGAATTAAAAGTATGTATTGAAAGTTTCGACACTCAACATTTGTGTATCGATACATATTGAAAATCTCAGAGTATCGATACTCTCCAATATTTCAATATCAATATACAGCACAAGTATGAAACACACAGCAAGTGCATTTCTCGTACATGTAATCCATTTATGTATATAATATATCACTGTGGCGTATCACGTGATACACAAATGATATGTTCCACGGGAATCCCCTTTGATTAAACCAAGTAAATACTGTTTAAATCTACTTTATATGAATTCATTTTAGGCCTATCATATGGTCATTATTATTAATTATATTATGGTAATTTATTCTGGTCAAGAATAGACGTATATTTGGAGAACACTTAAACAGAAAATTTGGTATCTATCCGTGCACCATATCATAACATGTGGTGAGCATTGAAAAGGTTCTGTTTAAGTGTTCTCCGAATACACGTCTATCCTTGACCAGAATAGATAACCATCATATCAGTGATGATAATGGCCATATGATAGGACTAAAGTAAAATCATATAAAGAAGATTGAAACAGTATTTACTTGATTTAATGAAAGGGGATTCCCGTGGAACATATCATTTGCGTACCACGTGATACGCCACAGTGTATATAATTTTAATCTCAGAAAATTTCAGAGTTTACATATTTCCCATCGGACTTAATAAATTTGACTAAATTGACATTCAATTGATTTTTAGACCTAGTTGAAGATTAAACTGAAAAACAGATGGTATTTTTCTAAAAGTTATATTTGATCTATTCTCCGAATTGCACATTTGTATATTGCTTAGATAGAGCTATAGTTACTGACTTTCAGATCGTCCTATCTTTGTTATATGTTGTTCGTTAAGAGAACCCCATTATTTGTATCAAAGGCTTTGATGAAATGATATTTCTTTGATATAACTGTAACTTGTGAAACATAAACGACAATACGAGGCGGCGGAGACCTTTATTATCGATCATTTAAATTATGTGACAGTACAAAAGAAATGCACATCGATTTTACTATCGTCTGGAGTCACTTCATATTCATATGTCCCATTGGACTTAAAAAATAAAAATAAAGAAGCTAATAAAAGTCTAATCGAGATTGATGTAGCAAAATTGTAATGTATTCTTTGTAAACATATGACATCATCTGCGTTTATAGCTATACTGGAAAAAGGGGAAAGATTGACATAGATATGTTTACATACATGTATACGTAATGTATGACACTAGTATGCAATACATGTACATAGGGATTCTGTTCAGATGGCAAATATTGACAATGACCATATCCCAATACAAAGTACAAAATCGATAATTCAGAAAATCATAAACCAAAGGCATACAAAATCAGAATAAAACAGAAACCAAAGCAAACAAACAAAAACGTTCACCACATGAAAAGAAGCGAACTCCAAATATGGGAGTGAGACCAGGCTCTCCAGTTTGGATGTCCGGTGCTCTACTAACTGAGCTATGACGCCTCTTTCTCGAATGTTTTAATGTAAGATTGTACGTCGTATATTTCAGAAAACGAATATGGAATCTTGAATTTGTGTCGAGGCGAAATAAGCCTCCTACTATGATGAGAAACGTCTTGCAAGTATTGTTTTACTACATTCTGTAAATTTGTGATTCTTTAAAAGTCGGGGATTAGAAAGGGAGTATAAATCAGAGAAAAATATGAGGTTAATGGTTAGTGTCCGACGCCGGTTTTGAACTTCAGATTTTCTAACATTTGTTTTAATTTAGGAAAACCGTGAGACATGATTAATCATTAAACATTAATTAATTATAATTTCCTCTAAACAATTTTCAAATTCACATTGTCGTATCATATGCTATATCTTTATATCACACCATTTATCTCTTTCCTCTTCGTTTCAACAGGGAATCGGCTTAATTATTCGTTCCTTTAGTAGTATAGACAAGCCACTATGGGTAAGGATTTTAAAGTCATTCTTTTCTTTTTGCAACATTTTTTTTAAATAAAAAAAATGCCTTTTTCGTCACTCCCCCCCCCCCTTTGGGCGTTCAACATGGGGAATATACTAGTTATGTAAATATTAATCAATCTCCCGTAAACAGATAATTAAAATTTTTACATTCCTCTTTCTACTGTTTCAAATGATATCAATATAATTTTTTCTCTCGGAAAAATACCCTCTAAGAATGGTCTGGTTCCCAGGTATACAATTCCTATTTGTAGCGAGATTGATGTTCTCTACTTTAAGCTCTTGATGGTAAGGAAGCCTAATTTTAGAAAGAGCACAATTCCCTTAGAGAGAAGATCATGAATAAATAATTACAATACTGCTACATCGGGAAGTCGGTTTGAGAGCAGGGATCATACTGAATAAATCAGTATTTTTTCAGACAGGTTGCTCCGAAAATATTGCATATGACGTCAATGAAAAAAAATCGTATGTAGTCATGATTTTATAAGAATAAAATGAAAAGACATCTACAAAAGCGAACCTTCTTTGTTAAAAATTAAAAGGTAAAAATATTCCTCCAGCCGTTTACATTCTTCTTATCAAATTAATTGCAACAGTGGGACTCTGACGTCAAGAAAAATATCAAAATAAAATGGAATGCATCTATGAGCTTGACAGAAAAAAAACACCACCCTCAGAATGCCCCAAAATATTAAAGTTTATTTGTAGCGATTTGATAATGTCTTGATGTACGTGGAGAGTGGGAAGATGCTGTAGCAGTAACAATAATAACTGATTCATGTAATCTCAAATATACCTCTGTGTGATCAAGGGGAAACAATAACATACAAAATGGAAAGAAACCACCCACAAAACTACGCAAGTGAAAGAATATCCCAAAACATTGAAACATGCCCTAAAACAAAAATGGCAACAGAGAAGTAAAGTATATAATTGGTAATATCGATAAAATGTATTTTTGAGGAAAATGTCTGACTGTCTGACTGTAGTAGTAAGTACGGAGAGAAAGGCGTACTCAAAATGTCAAACTTTCTATATATAACATATATCTAGTGTTAAGACTGATGGTTTAAGCAGATTTTGGAGATCCAATGGGACCAACTGTGTTCCTCTTCTTGCTGATATGTTTCCATATTCATAATGTCTAGCTCCCTAGCTCTCTAATGAAAAGACTTCGATTCAAGTGTCTATATACAGATACATTAATTAAGTTTTCTCAAGTATTAGGAATTCACCTTCCTTCCCTAACAGAATGCTTGGTTACTTTGGTACTGTTTTAGGATGTCCAGAGCTCCCCTACAGAATGCTTTGGTTACTTTGATCCTGGTTTCGGATGTCCACTGATCCCTTATAGAATGCTTTGGTTACTTTGATCCTGGTTTTGTATGTCAATTGTTCTCTTACAGAATGATTTGGTTACTTTGATCCTGGTTTAGAATGTCCATTGTTCAATTACAGAATGCCTTGGTCACTTTGATCCTGGTTTAGAATGTCCATTGTTCAATGACAGAATGCCTTGGTATGCCCATAGTTCCCTTAAAGAATGCCTTGGTTACTTTGATCCTGGTTTAGTATGTCCTTTGATCCCTTACAAAATGCCTTGGTTACTTTGATTCAGGTTAAATATGTCCTTTGTTCCCTTACATAATGCCTTGGTTACTTTTAACCTGGTTTAGAATGTCCATTGTTCCCTTACAGGATGCCTTGGTTACTTTGGTCCTGGTTTAGTACTGTATGTCCTTTGATACCTTACAAAATGCCTTGGTTACTTTGATCCTGGTTAAAAATGTCCTTTGTTCCCTTACAAAATGCCTTGGTTACTATGATCCTGGTTTAGTATGTCCTTTGATCCCTTACAAAATACCTTGGTTACTTTGATCCTGGTTAAATATGTCCTTTGTTCCCTTACAAAATGCCTTGGTTACTTTGATCCTGGTTAAGAATGTCCATTGTTCCCTTACAGGATGCCTTAGTTGCTTTAAGCCTGGCTTAGTATGTCCATAGCTCCCATAGAGAATGCTTTGGTTACCTTGATTCTGGTTTAGAAAGATCTTTGTTTACTTACAGAATGTCTTGGTTACTTTGATCCTGGTTTAATATAAGCACAGTCAGTTTCCTTACAGAATGCCTTGGTTGCTTTGATCCTGGTTTAGTATGTCCATTGTTCCCTTACAGAATGCCTTTGTTGCTTTGATCCTGGTTTAGTTTGTCCATAGTTCCCTTACAGGATGCTTTGGTTACTTTGATCCTGGTTTAGTATGTCCATAGTTCCCTTACAGAATGCTTTGGTTACTTTGATCCTGGTTTAGTATGTCCATAGTTCCCTTACAGGATGCCTTGGTCACTTTGATCCTGGTTTAGTATGTTCATTGTTCCCTTACAGAATGCCTTGGTTGCTTTGATCCTGGTTTAGTATGACCATTGTTCCCTTACAGAATGCATTGGTTGCTTTGATCCTGGTTTAGTATGTTCATTGTTCCCTTACAGAATGCTTTGGTTACTTTGATCCTGGTTTAGTATGTTCATTGTTCCCTTGCAGAATGCCTTGGTTACTTTGATTCTGGTTTAGAATGTTCAGTGTTCCCTTACAGAATGCCTTGGTTACTTTGATCCTGGTTTAGTATGTTCATTGTTCCCTTACAGAATGCCTTGGTTACTTTGATCCTGATTGCGAATGTTCATTGTTCCCTTACAGAATGCCTTGGTATGCCAATTTTTTCCCTTACAGAATGCCTTGGTTACTTTGATCCTGGTTAAATATGTCCATAGTTCCCATACAGAATGCTTTAGTTACTATGATCCTGGTTTAATATAAGCACAGTCAGTTTCCTTACAGGATGCTTTGGTTACTTTGATCCTGGTTTAGTATGTCCAGTGTTCCCTTATAGAATGCTTTGGTTACTTTGATCCTGGTTTAGTATGTCCAGTGTTCCCTTATAGAATGCTTTGGTTACTTTGATCCTGGTTTCGTATGTCCAGTGTTCCCCTATAGAATGCTTTGGTTACTTTGATCCTGGTTTAGTATGTCCAGTGTTCCCTTATAGAATGCCTTGGTTGCTTTGATCCTGGTTTAGTATGTCCAGTGTTCCCTTATAGAATGCCTTGGTTACTTTGATCCTGGTTTAGTATGTTCATTGTTCCCTTACAGAATGCCTTGGTTGCTTTGATCCTGGTTTAGAATGTTCAGTGTTCCCTTACAGAATGCCTTGGTTACTATGATCCTGGTTTAGTATGTTCATTGTTCCCTTACAGAATGCCTTGGTTGCTTTGATCCTGGTTTAGTATGTTCATTGTTCCCTTACATAATGCCTTGGTTACTTTGATTCTGGTTTAGAATGTTCAGTGTTCCCTTACAGAATGCCTTGGTTACTTTGATCCTGGTTTAGAATGTTCATTGTTCCCTTACAGAATGCCTTGGTATGCCAATTTTTTCCCTTACAGAATGCCTTGGTTACTTTGATCCTGGTTAATTATGTCCATAGTTCCCATACAGAATGCTTTAGTTACTATGATCCTGGTTTAATATAAGTACAGTCAGTTTCCTTACAGGATGCTTTGGTTACTTTGATCCTGGTTTAGTATGTCCAGTGTTCCCTTATAGAATACTTTGGTTACTTTGATCCTGGTTTAGTATGTCCAGTGTTCCCTTATAGATTGCTTTGGTTACTTTGATCCTGGTTTCGTATGTCCAGTGTTCCCCTATAGAATGCTTTGGTTACTTTGATCCTGGTTTAGTATGTCCAGTGTTCCCTTATAGAATGCCTTGGTTACTTTGATCCTGGTTTAGAATATTCGTTGTTCCCTTACAGAATGCCTTGGTTGCTTTGATCCTGGTTTAGTATGTCCAGTGTTCCCTTACAGAATGTTTTGGTTACTTTGATCCTGGTTTAGCATGCCCAGTGTTCCCTGATAGAATGCTTTGGTTACTTTGATCCTGGTTTCGTATGTCCAGTGTTCCCCTATAGAATGCTTTGGTTACTTTGATCCTGGTTTAGTATGTCCAGTGTTCCCTTATAGAATGCCTTGGTTACTTTGATCCTGGTTTAGAATGTTCGTTGTTCCCTTACAGAATGCTTTGGTTACTTTGATCCTGGTTTAGTATGTTCGTTGTTCCCTTACAGAATACTTTGGTTACTTTGATCCTGGTTTAGCATGCCCATTGTTCCCATACAGAATGCTTTGGTTACTTTGATCCTGGTTTAGTATGTCCAGTGTTCCACTACAGTATGCTTTGATTGCTTTGATGACAAATATTGATAATGACCTTATCCCTATATACAGTGCAAAATCGATAATTCAGAAATCAAAACCGAAGGCATACAAAAATCAGGATAAAACAGGAACAAAAGCAAACAAACAAAAACCTCCACCACATGAAAAGAAGCGAATACCCGATATGGGAGTGAGACCAGATGCCAATTAAGAGTCAGCATCTCCTGCTTACATTCAACACCTGTCGCTTCAATTAGAATTGTCAGGTAGAATTGTCACATCTGGTTTCTTCCATTTCGGAAGATATAGAGTATAATCTTTGGTTGGTTGGTTCAAATGGTCTTTGACAGAATATCTTCCACCATTCCGGAGAGTGGAACTTCATAGTGTATGACGAGTTCCCTATATCGACCGTAGTACTTCCTCAGTGACGATGTTAGTCTGTCACAAACATACCTATGACAAAGAAGCTTATCTGAAAGACGCCTAGCTCTCAGAATAAAATCTGTATATTTGGTACTTGCTCTGGCACAGCGCATCAATTGAGATATGAACACGCCATAAACAGGCGATGAAGGGATGTTGTTACTCTGAAAAGGAAAGTTTGTGATGCTGAAATTGAAGTCGTCATGTTTGTCATAGAGATAGGTATTCATTATACCATCAGTGTCGTAGGACAGCACCTTGTCCATTATGAATTATTTTTCTCTGCAGTTCCTGTTAGTTCAAACTCCGAAGGATAGATTCTGCTGAGGTAATCCGCGAATTTTGGATTATTGATGGACAACACATCGTCTATTTATGTGTGAGTGAAGTTGAAGTCATAAGCTAAGTATCTTTTCCCTTCAGGTCCTGGTTTAGTATGTCCAATGAATTCTACAACTTGATTCGTTTTTAATTATCCTTTAGGTAGTCTTTCATCTGATGAGGTTTTGTTCTTGCTGAGAATACATCTTTGACTGTAGGTTAATATAAATATCGAAGAAGTACCCATCAGCTATTCAGTCTCAACGTCGAAAAGGTAAGGCGGAATCACTGGGTTCAAAGATGATCTTTGCTGTATTTGGATTCTTTGTCCACCTTCTCTTAAGAGTAATCAATGATGGCTTACAAAACGTAGATTAGATTAAAAATATATTTTTCTCATTCAATATAGATATAAATAATGTCCTATTCAATATATAACTATTCCCTTTAATCCTCTTATTTATTATCATTCCTTTGATTCAATAACTTTGCTGTCCTTTATTTTGATTGTTTTCTTATTTAATGTTCTCTTGCTTTGGTGCCGTCAATGGACAGTCATGCTGCGAATAGTCTAGTCTATTCTTCCCGTAAACAGTGTTTTTAAATAATGCCTTTCATATCAGCGTATGATAAAGTCGATGTAAAAAAAGTAAACTGCATGTGGTACCCTTGAACCAGTTCCAAGAATATTCTTGTTTATTTGCTCTTTGAAATAAAAGGGAAAATAGTTTTCTCCTTTAGCCTTTCTTTTCTTTAGTCGATATCTTATTTCAGAGTTAATTCGTAGTACAGGAATCGCACACGATGAAAGTAGGTCAATGTCAGAGCCAATCATCTTCATGGTAATTGGATTTGAACAAGAAATTCGATTAGACAGTAAAAACCGTGTTAAGTGGCATATATTTCAAGCTGAATTCCATGGATAGAACATCAGAACAGACAACCCTTTTAGAGGACGTTTTGTCACATTTTCGAAAATTTTATTCGAACCTAAAAAAATTAATATTGACAGAGCAATGTATTGTTGCCGTAGTGACGAGTCTGACGACCGACGCAATTATGTAAGTGCTAAATAGGTAACCAGCTAAATAATGGTCTTTACACTCTGCATGAAAATGATGATTTGAATTGAACGAAAGAATAAAATGTATAAGCGGATATGAGTAGATAAATGGAATAATTAGTAAGGTGTAAGAATAACAAAAAAGGTTAAAATCTGTACTTGTTAAAATTTAAACTAGTCTGTCTATTTCAAATGAAAACAACCTGTGAAATTCTTGTTCATAGAGTAAACCAAGAATTTAATAGAATGACAAATATGGATAATGACTATATCCCTGTCTACAGTACAAAATCGATAATTCAGAAAATCAGAAACCGAAGGCATACAAAATCAGGATAAAACAGGAACGAAAGCAAACAAAAACAAAAACCTCCAAATTAATTTGATTTAGTTTGTTCTTACTTATTTCAAAGAAAAACCCATCAGTTATTCAGTCTCAAAGTCGAGAAGGTAAGGCAAAATAATTAAAATTTCCATTTAAACAGTTGCTAATTACAGTTCGGATTAAGATTACAGGGAGATAACTCTATTTTCATATCACGTAATGTTTGAAACCAACATAAAAGATAGATGTAAATGTTAGATGCTTAAGCATTGGGTGTTTTGCTGTTGGTGCTGCAACCGAGTGTTGTTGGAGATCCCCTCATTTCTTCTTTGGTTTAACCTCAGTTTGTTGCACTCTTTCAGAAAAAAATAAATATTACTCTTTGAAATGTTCATTGCTGAATGGGTATTTTTGGAAAAAATAGGAAAAACGTTTTCATTTTGGCATGAGTTCTGCTACCAAAGATTCAAACATCAGAATATGCATGTATACAATAAACATCAAAGAAGTACCTACCAGTTTTTCAGGCTCAAAGTCGAGAAGGCAAGGTAAAATCGTGAGAATTTCCATCGGAACGGTTGCGAACCCCGGAATGAACAACATTCCGAAGTGAGACCAGGTGCCCGGGAAGAGTCAGCGTCTCCTGATTGCATGCAACACCCGTCGCAACAGCTCCATGGAAACCTGTCAAATTCGGTGATTGTCTCGATGAACATTTTGATGTATATAGATCAGGTAAGTATGTCTTGTTTGGTGATGAGGACATCCATTCAATCACAATGTAAAATGTCACTGATCATTCTGGAAAGGGGGATCTGATATGCTTTTATAATATCCCCGAAGCGACCGAAGAACTTCCTTAATGATGATTTCAGCCGTTGTGTGATATAACCCTGATCATGTAGCTTACTTGCAGGCCGTCTAAATCTTCATATTTGGAATATGCCCTGGTGTACCGTATCAACTGAGAAACAAAAACGCCATAAGCAGGAGAAGACGGAATGTTGCTACTCATGAAAGGGAAGTTAGTTATTTGGAAGCTGAAATCGTCACGCTTGTCATACAGTGAGGTGTTCAAATGGCCGTTTGCGTCGAAAGATAGAAGTATATCCAACTACGAAGCGGATCTGTTGCTCTCTGTTGTTTCCTTGATCTCTAGTTAATGAGGATATATTTCATGTAGATGGTTCTTAAATTTCGGATTATCGATGGACAACACGTATCTATGTATCTGAAGGTAAAATTGATTATACTCTTTAAAAGTGAGATAAGAAGAAATTCCAACTTCGAGTTAAACTCTTATTTTGGAGTCAAAAAGCTGATTTTTTTTTGCATAAAGTATTGTGCTATATATAGAAACAGTCATTTTTCAAAACTATTTCGGGTACATATTGGTTTGACTGCTTAAGGATAAAGCAATACCTTAGGCCATAATTAAAAAATTGTTTGTTTCCCCTCGCCCCGACCGGGTCAGGAAAAACGCTGCCAGGTCAGATTTTTTTATAGCCAAAAAGTCGGATTTTTTTTTTTTTTTTTTTTTTTTTTTTTTTGGTCCAGAAATCGAATCACGGCCAAGTCCATTTTCAGTTTCAACGTTACAATATTCCATCCAAATAGAATTGTAAATCAACTCATTAGCTTTCTTATTCCTACATGATTACAAGAAATCTTGCCGTAACTCCCCCCCCCCCGTCTTCCAATTCCCGTTGGCTTTGAACCGTCAGTCATAAATTACGTATTATTGGTACATTGATAATTATGTCTCTCTCTTGTAAATATCCTCCCAAAGTTTTTTTTAGAACATGATAGACGAGCGCTCGGTCTACGGATGTAAAATTTCAAACAAGCATGTGCTTTTCGAATTCTGCGAGTGCTTTACATGTGTAGTATACGCATGTGCCCAATCTAGTTCCTCAACATGTGAAATCTCGTTTCATGGATAGGCATTTGAACGCTCTAAAGACCCATCCCTTATTTGGAAGGGTCCACTGAGAGAGACCAAAATTCAGGCATAATTATCTAAATGCATAAAATCGAGTGAATAAGAAAACTAAAGTACTAACAGCGAGTTAAGAAAAGAGAAATTTTTATTTTACGTAAAAACGCTTTAAGATGGATACATATGAATATCGAGGGAAATGTTCAACTATTAGAGCACTGTTTGAAAATGAAATTTTTAAAAATTATTGCCTTTGCGTTTTCGCTGTACACATGCGAAATAACACGTTAAATCATCTTTTTAATGCACTAAGTCCATAAAACATACACTGGTCAAGTTTGAATGATACAATAGCCATAATCTAAATGCGACACAATAGATTTATGCCTCAATGATAAGCGAATATCTACCTATATGAAAAGGAATTGCAGTTACTTTTAACATACTCGACCCTTGTTGAGAAAAAATGACTTAGTCAATTTGTAAGTGTAATATATTGCTATTTTTCAATGAGTACTCCAAAAATGATGTCTTGTAAGGTTTAAAAAGCTAGGTTTTTGAGTAGTGCTTTTCCTTCTGTATTAACATTTCAGTTTTCGAATGATTCTATTTTGCCGTTTACGAATAGAAAGGAAATTTCCGTTTTCTTAAAAACCTGTTAGTACTTTACTACTAGTACCTGATCATAGTACTGTTCGTATTCGGTTATGATTAACCTACGTTTCTCTAGAGGTTGTCGGCGGTCCGTGCTCACTTCTTGCATCGTGAACGTCATTATCAATAGACTCAATATTATACAATTGATGTTGTTCGTATAATTATTTTTCACTTTCGCTGTTTACATACAATAAACAGACCGAGAAAGAAAAGTATATCTTTATCATGCACTGGAAAACGCCGGTCATTGTGGTCAATATCTATACAAATTCAATATTTACAAGTTGTAAAAAAAGTCGAGATGTAATCGTTCTGTAGTGCATCTTATTCTCGCAGATTTGACGTTGCCGTAAAATGACCCGTTACGCCGCGCTGAAACACTTGATGCACCTGTTGCGGAAATGTTTATCGTGTATCTTGGGTCAATTTTGTTTATATAGAGTAGGTTTTACAGGACAACGTGATTTTCTTTTGAACATGTTCAATATAATAAATAGAAATTTCATACTTAACCCCCCGTTTACACTATGTTCCCGGCAGCCACGGCGGCCAAGTTTCAAGCCACCGTGGACGAAACGTGGTGACCGTGAGACAACGTAGGGGAACGGGATCGACAATCGTAACTAGCCGTGGTTGCCGGGGCTGACGGGGCAAATGTTTAAACTGTCAAAACATTTGTCACGGCAGCCCACGGTGCAGATGGCCTACTTTAGAAACCGTAGCAAAACGGGTCGAACGCAACGCAACGTGACAGAACGTTACAGACCGTGACAAAACTTGGGACAGTGTCCGTAGCGGAACGGGAAGCAAAAGTATGACTCAACTAATAACCAGCGATAGTAATTGAGACATGACAGATATTTTTTACGGAAAGCAGGCATGGATTTTTCCCGAAGTAAGAGCTAGGCGAGAAATCGCCGGCTGCCAGCTCTTAGTCTTTATCGTATCAACTAGAAACACAGAGTGTGACTGCGCAGCTGTATCTTGTAAGGAGTCCAGTAATGTGCATTTTGGATTAAAACAACTTTAAACATATTTGTTACATGTACATGATGTAGTTCTGGCAGCAAAAAAAAAAGTACCCGCCTGCCGGGTCACTTGGAAAAAGCAGACCCGGGGAGAGGGGAAACAAACAATTTTTTAATTGTGGCCTTAGCTCACTGCAAGTTTATCTGTTCTTAAATGATGCTATCTTATTTGAAGACGTTTAACGCCTATACGTAGAAAAATGTGCAACTGTAGACCTTCTATGTGTTAATGAAAATTACGAATTGTTGCCATGGCAACCATAAAATCGCATTTATAAGAAAACAATCTCCTTAGAACTGTTTATTTTATCAGAATTTCTCAAAATAGCCTTTAATTGATACACAAGCTACGTATAAGATTCCTGAAAAATAAGGATATATATTATATTTTGAAGCTTTCATCGTTCATAGCTAAAAAACGATACGGGCAAATTTAGAATATTTCAAGATGTTTCTCTACATATGGACATATCCATCTTCTACCTCGGTTCTATTAAAAGTCGCAACCCTGACCTTAATTGTGAGCAAGAAAGATGATAAACAGTTTGAGCTAGGAACTTCAAATTTGACATGTGATTGAATTTGGCGAACAAATTTCAAGGTCATGCAGGGGTTAAAGTTCAGAATCATTTTTGTTTTGAATATAGATTTTTGGTGAAAATATTTTCCGGAATAAACAATATTCCGCAGCGAGAAAGATGGACAACAGAAACTATCATTTTGCAATAAATACGACAATTCATTCATATATAGATATTTATCACTTATAAAGAAAACATACATTGTTGTTCGTACTTCGTTCCAATGAGAAAATAAAGAGGCCTTGTATCAGACGCAAAATTACCAGAATAAAAACGACAGATCGAGCGACACGTGGGAGAAATTGAATTCGACGTAGCGCGGTCATTCACCAGAAGGTCAGTCGGCTAAAGAGTGCGTGACCTAGATAATAAAGATACCTCCCTCTGGACTCAAAGATGGCGCGTGGATGCCTCTTTATTGTAAAATAAGAACGCAAATAAATAAGACAACGTCAGAACAATATAATTGATAATCAAATCAAATCAAATACTAGCATGCTTATTCAAGCCAGTTGTAAACTTGTAAATGACTAGTTCATGATTATGCCGTCATCTAAATAGCGCGACAATTCTATTAAAAACATTATTACATAGTTACTATCCTTATATAAAAAGATGGGCCATATTTTTAAACAAATTGTTGTGGTTTCATTAATCGAAGCATACACTTACATCACTTGTAAATTTTGTTTTGTCCCAAATGTTGCTCTCTTGCAGCGGAGGTTGGGCTTTTTGTTTTTCCTTTATTTTCCTGTCTAAAGTTGCTCTTTGTAATTGGCTGTAGGTTGGGTTCTTTGATTTTCCTTTATTTCCCTGCCCTTGCATTTTCTAACTGGCTGTAGGTTGGGCTCTTTGTTTTTCCTTTATTTTCCTGTCTTTGCTCTTTCTAATTGGCTGTACAGTTCTGGTGAATATCTTCAGATGATTGTAATACTTGTTGAAAACATTAAGTACATCCCTAGGATACATGTCATCTGAACAATTTACCAATGAAAATATTCAAGTGATTTCGTCTTCCTGGAATGTTCAAGAATCCGGAATAATTTTTCTTGATAACTCAATTTTAGGAACTTTTAAAAATTCACTGCCCATGCCTCTGGAAAATTGTATTTATTCAAGCATGATTGGACTCAAAAAGAAATAATTAAGTGTAACGTCGTTACTCTTCTTTCGATTTAATAGGCCCTTTATTTTTGGATAAGAAGTTAATTTAAGAATATGGTTAAAAGTACATACCTCTGTCTGATCTGAAATTATGGAAAATAAACTTGTATTATAGAAGTTTATCTTATTTAATAAATCACTACAGTAACTCTATTCTTTTCTATTCTATTTTATTCTATTCTATAAGTATGTTACTGTATTTCAATTCAATGTACATGTAATAATACAAGAAAGAAACAACATATCGCATGCAATTAGTCGCAAGCAGCATATCGCATGCAATTAGTCGCAAGCAACATATCGCATGCCATTAGTCGCAAGCAGCATATCGCATGCAATTAGTCGCAAGCAACATATCGCATGCAATTAGTCGCAAGCAACATATCGCATGCAATTAGTCGCAAGCAACATATCACGTCGTGTAACATGTGATGAATTATTTTTTTCATAAAAAAGGAGGTTAACATCCTAGCACCATCCCTCCGATGCTATTTTGGTCATATATGTCATTTAACTACGAACGCTACTGAACCATAGGGCACCACTGAAATACATTTGGCAGTCAGAAAATGACATCGGCATTTCATTAAGTACCACTGATTAGGATTTACTAACCGAATCACGTGTCAGGTGCATTAAAATTGGTTTTCAATTTTTTTCAAGAATGTTAAGAGTTGGTACATTCAATCTTTGGTCTCTGAAGGGAAAAGATACTTAGCTTCTGACTTCATCTTCACTTACAGATAAAAAGACGATGTGCTGTCCATCAACAATCCAAAATTCGCGGATTACCTTAGCAGGATATATCCGTCGGAGCTTGAAGTCAAAGAAACTACAGAGACAATTAATTCAGCATCCTATTTGGACACAATGCTGTCCTATGACACTGATGGTCACATAAACACCACACTTTATGACAAACGTGGCAACTTCAGTTTCAGCATCACAAACATTCCTTTTCTGAGTAGCAACATCACTTCATCGCCTGCTTATTGCGTGTTCATATCCCAATTGATACGTTATGCCAGAGCAAGAAGCAAATATGCAGATTTTGTTCTGAGAGCTAGGCGCGTCTTTCAGATAAGCTTCTTATTCATGGATACGTTTGTGATCGACTAACATCGTCACTGAGGTAGTTCTAGTGTCGATACGGGGAACTCGTCATACACTACGATGTCCCTTTGTCCGGAACGGTGGACCATATCCTGTCTAAGGTCATTTGAACCATCCAACCACAGACTATACTTGTATCTTCCGATATGGAAGTAACCGGATGTGATATTTCTGCCGAATTAAAGCGACGGGTGTTGCATGCAAGCAGGAGATGCTGACTCTTCCTGGGTACTTGGTCTCACTTCTAAATTGGGATTTCGTTGTGGTTCATTTTCATGTGGTTGAGGTTTTTGTTTGCTTGCTTTGGTTCCTGTTTGATCCGATTTTGTATGCCTTCGGTTTGTGATTTCCTGAATTATCGATTTTGAACTGTGTATTGGGATATGGTCATTGTCCATACGATATTTGTCACACTTCCGTATTAGTAATACTAGCTGCATGTCAAAAGTGGCATGCCATTTTTTTGGGGAAAAGAAGATGTTCAGCTGTATGCAACTTTAAGCATCAGCCAATCAAAATAACAGGTATTTCTTAATCTTTTTTTAAACTTGGTCATAGGAATCGCATTTACATTAAATTGACCACTTTTATCAGAGAGGAAAATTGTTAATTTAAATTTGTTGGAGAGGAACTTTTATGTTAGAAAACTTGTTTATGATAATTTTACTTATAAAACTTTGTTTTTGGAGATCTCTGGATTTACACTATTTCGAAAATCGACTACAGATGAACATTGCTCTCCTATATTTATGTGCTGTATTTTATATGCCATGTTCCATGTTTACCTTTGCTTTGTTCGTTTTTTTTGTTCGAACGTCTTCTCTGTTGGAGTGTTCTATTTTACCTCGTTGTTCCTTTGGATGTTGATATGTTTTTGTAAAGAGGTCTTTTGAAACAACCCCCCCCCCCCCAAAAAAAAAAACAAAACAAAACAAAACAAAAGGCAAACTTTTCACTGTAAGGTGAAAACTTATTACCATTCTTGTTAAATGAAGAGACCCTAGGTAACGCCAAATTTATACTTAATGGATGTAAAAACGTCAATCTGGCAGAAGCAAACTCACAATCAATTACCCGAAAAACTTGTGATGCACAGGGTCTTCAAGGGCACTCAATTTACATAAATATATATCTCATTTCGTTTAATTTAGATTATTTTAGTTTTTTATCTAATCATGTTTATCATTCTGTTTAAACATGTTTTATTTCAATAAAAAAGATATTTCTTCTTGGAGTTGTGTTCTAGTAATTCTGAGTCCTGGGGAAGATTTTTCGTCATGTTAATATGAGAAATTATAACTATGAAGATGGATTCTGACGAGGATTAAAGTATCCGAAACACGTGTGTAGCACAATAACATTGGTACTATGAAACATATATTTCGATATTGACCATCTCTCTTCGCACTGGATGATGCCAACACCAGAAATAACATCTGTCAATGAAGATTCAATTATAAAAAACGCCGAATGTACCTGATGATACTGGTGGACCGGACCAATTCAGATATTAAACGATGCGAGTCTTATGCTACAAATGATTTCTGACATTTCTTATTGCGTTCATGTATTTAAAGTTAAAATCATTAACAACATCGGATGTCATGAGAGCATTTCTAGCCCTACACAATTCCGATGGCATTTAATAACCTTAATATGATTTGGCTAATGATGTGAGATATTACTTTTAGCCGGAAATCGCCGACTTACCGACGCCTTCCGTGCTTCATTTTTGGATACTGTCATTTTCTATGAAAAACAACGTGTTTTTATTCTAAAAACATAATTTGTCGTGACATTTTTATTTTCTTTGCACTGAAATTGAGGGCGGCATGGTTATTTCATTGAGACAATCACAAAGTGTTTCGAGTGCAAACAGTATGAGAGTGAAAAAAAAGATCTTCGGAAAAAAGGACAATTCAGATGGAGTCTCTTTTTCTGTCATGGGGGCGTGGTCATCGTGAAAATTAAGATGCAACAGAGATGGTAACACGATTTCCTTAAGTAGATGATCTTTGATTTAATTAACATCGCAGCATTAGACTTTAAGTCAACAGAATGTGCATTAATCAAGATCAATAAAAAGGTTTTTTGTCTTTCTTCTTCACAACATGTCTTATATTTTGCCCCATAAAAGTGAAAAATGATCAGCCAGCCAATCCGAAGAGGGATTTTGTCATAATGTCGTATTGATCATATGGGAAAGCCAAAATAGATCAACTTCGGTTGATCGTTTCGTCGACGCATTCGAAAATTTCAGTCATCAATTTCTAGAAATTTCTAAAACGTGAGTCCACCTATCCTGCTACGTCGTTCGGTACATTTTTGAACATAATAGTTTTCACACTCTGGTCATATTACATTGTATAGATTGAGGATCACTGACGACGGTTAAGTACGTACACGTCTGGTCCATGCTGCAAATTTAATCTGTTCTTAAATGATGCTATCGAATTTGAAGACGTTTAACATTTGAACCACTTGGTGAGTGTTACTACTAGTGGACCAGGGGTTCCCGACGCCCATCTAGCCAAATTCGATCAACTTCGGTTGATCGTTTCCTCAGCGCATTCGAAAATTGCAGTCATCAATTTCTTGAAATTTCTAAAACGTGGGTCCTGTAGCATCATATCCAACTTATCCTGCTACGTCTTTCGTTACATTTTTGGACATAATAACTTTCACACTCTTTGACCATATTATATTGTTTAGACTGAGGATCACTGACGACGGTTAAGTACCCGAAGGGTGCATTTCTTGTCAATGCTGCAAATTAATCTGTTCTTAAATGATGCTATTCAATTTGAAGACGTTTGACATTACTCCTGGTTTCGTATACTCGTTTTCATTGTGATTTTGACTCCTGATTTTATTTTGTACTCGACTTTGAAATTCAATCAATTATGTTCATGATGAAATATATGAATATAGATATTCATTTCTTACGAGAACGGATCAGAGCTAGATAACTAGGAATGCCTTAGATTTGACTTTGATTCCACATAATCATGATAATGAAGTTATATTTGACGGGCTTCACGTTTGGAACGTCCACGTGTACAGTGATACAATATAGCAACCGCCAAGTTCATTATCACGAGATCAGAATTGTTTCTTGTTGACAAGTTTATCTAATGATTTCTGTAAACAATCCTACCTGAATCTGTGTTGGATTGATTAGACTGTGAACGACGTACATTCATCTAACATAATGCACCTTTACTACGGATTAGATTACTATCACCTACGATCGATTGAATTATCTAGCAGGCCATAATAAGATGGTGTTCCCACCAGGAGCAATTTAAGAAAAGAAGTTAAAAAAATGATAAATGAATGGTGAAGGTCAATAAAAGAAAACTAGTACTCAGACTTAATACAATAATAAGATATTCCCTACATTCTCATGGCGGCCACCACTTGAATTACTCGTGTCCAAATTGCAACGCTTCAAAATATCAAAATCATCACGTTAAAATTATGTACATGCAGTTTCAACATGTATAATTGTAATTTCAGAGTTTTTGTTTAGCTAGTCAATTGTCAATTTGCTCTTTATGACGTCTATTTCCAATTTGATTTGTTCTCACTATGTAAACTGAATCGGAGAATTAGCTAGACTTTTCAATACCATTAACGTCTTGAACTGCAAAATGGATGTAATTATGAAATTTACCCAATAATTCAACTATCAGTGCCTTCGTATGTCATGTGTATATAATTACCAAATGTGTTTGTTTATCTGATTCTAAGCATTTTGATTGGTCGATCGCATTTATTGTGACTTCCGTTATGAGATGATAAAATGTCAAAATTGACCGGAACTACTTTCACACTAACGCAACAATAATCAAGAATTGTCTAACGCATGAAATAAACAATACTAATGGTCTCAAATAATCCATTAAAACTAGGGACAGTTCCATGTGTCGACTCATAAACATCACAGCACAGTACTGTGAATGTTTGCCGAGATTACATCGGTTGCTACGCGCATGATTTGAAAACTGCAACAAGTGAAGATGAACGGCAGTTTGTTGACGGATTTCTTGTGTTTCTAGGGAAATTTTGATTGACTTATTAGAAATGCATGAAAAAACTTGTCCTTTATTTTTCTAAAGTCATCGAAATTAATCTAATACACTTTGATATACAACATGTAGGATGAATAAACTTGAAAATACTGAGCAAAAGCAATCGCGACTTACCAAACTTGTCATGCCGATTTCGTTCTGATTCCTATGAAATAATTTACAGCTGATATTCCGATACCTGTAGATCTTAACAACGTGTTTTTTCTTCACACATAAGATCTACAGGTACAAGAAATGCTATCTGAGAGTCCGTATAAATCCCAACACAAATTGCTTCGTTTTCTACTTTCAACTGTCATGTCTGCTGCCTTCGATAAACAACGCGTCACAAATTACGTCATAACAGTACAGCAGTAAGTGCAAATAGGTAAAACATGCTGAGGTTCTGAAGGGGGAAATGTTTTTTTTTTAGATTGAATGTCGGCCTGCTTTTTTTCCTCTCGAACATTTTTGTTGTTAGGGAACTAGTTCGTACCAGTTTAATATTTTCATACGCCACGTACTCAATCGTTTATTTTCCTTAGAATTTGTACGAATTCGGAATAAATTCATATGTTTGGTAATTATAAGTATTGAATGTTTATTTTTGCCATTTTATTGGATGATGAAATGTCAGTTGTCGTATCACAAATTTTGCGTAAAACCGCTTCGCTACGCTACGCGGTTTTACACAATTTGTGATACGACAACTGACATTTCATCATCCAATAAAGTGGCAAAAATAAACATTCAATTCTTAAGTAGTCAATACGAATAGCGTGGAAACTACAGTGTCATGGGAATAGTTTCCTCTCGGTTTACAAGGGACCGTGTGATAGGGAATTGCTAGTTCTGTAAGGTAGCATATATTGGAAAGGGCGTTAAAAGTCGTGTATTTGACGTTCGCAGGACCATATTATATTGCTGACATTACAGGAAATTTGTTCCTAAAACTTCTATGGTAGAATGAAAAGAAACGACAAGGAAATGATTGCATGCATAACGAAACACAAAAACAAACAAATCAGTTCAGCGAAAAAGGCCCACTATGTCAGACAACAACCAAAATGACAAGAGATCACACGACGACTTTAAGGATCCAAACTTTGTTGCTTACGAATACATCAATATCGAGACAATCGCCGAATTTCACAAGTTTTCATTGAACGGTTGCGACGGGTGTTGCGTGCAAAGGGAGACACTGACTCTCCCCGGACACTTGTTGTCACTTCGCTGATATTGTCGCCATAGCACTTTCTATATAGACATAACGTCAGACAGTGCATGAAGTTTATATAGTGTTTTCATTTTCGTGCTTAAACATCGACGGCGGGTGCGGCTAGCCAACAGGGGATGCTTACTCCTCCCGGGCACCTGGTCCCACCTCTAGCTTGCTAGGGGTCCGTCGATGCTTAATTTTGTACTCTATTGTGAGTGCTGTTGAGATTATCGTCAGGATCTTCTTTAACTCATTCGGAATATTGTTAATTCCGGGGTTTGTGAAATGGATATCTAAATCTTTCATCCTGAAGCCGTCATACACATCAGTCAGCAAAAAGGCATAAAATCCTATCCGTTAGTGAGGACGGTTTTAGAGTATATTGCTATTGAAATTTCCCTGGTGCGTTTTCTTTCGTACCGTTCGGCTATTAATAGCATATTATTAAATAAAATATAAAGCTGTAGATAACAAAGACAGAAGCAGGTCCACCTACACATAGATCATCAGTTTGTACAATTTCTTTTGTTTATCGTTAAATTAATAAAAGATTACAAGAATGCTTTCGTACAGGTTTGGACTAATCAATCAAACTTTGCTATTTTTGGAAGAAATATTTCGCATCAACATAGAAATTTTTGATATAGAGCGCAGCGAAGCGAACTCATAGATAGAAATGTCTTAAGAACAGGAAAAATAGATGAAACCCCTTATTAACCCCCTATACGTACCACCGTCACTGTACACTGTGCTACATAAATTTTAGCTATGATTCTGCACAAACTTCGGTTCTTCTGGAAGTAATTTGAATAATGCAAAAGTCGAGTACAACCGCGGAAAAGGTACATAAGTTTATAAGCGAAAAATTTCCATATTGACTTACCTAACATGGCTCAAAATTCACTGATACTCAAAATATTTCTGGTATAATGATTCCATAAGAAGAAAAGATAGATTAACTGTTGTTAAGGTAAGTAACACAAGTGGATCAAATTTTCATCCTAAATATCAAATATTTGAACCACTTATGCCTGATTTCGCTCTTAAAACATGGAGTTCGTCCTTGAACTTCGTCTAGTGTGACGTGATCAACTTACTACGTCACACTTCTTGGAAGTGTACAAGTGTGTAACCTAGATTTTGACACATAATCACTGGGGTAGACGCCTCTTGAGGTGGTATTGATTGAAAATTGAATATATTTATAAGGTCTGACAATATGTTACAATTGATTTTTGTTTTGAATAAATGTTATTTAAAAATTAGTAAGAAGTGATATGAAAATAAAACCTGCGCTCTCCAATAGGCTTTGCCCATGTTCATATTATGTTAGTAGTTGCCAGGCATGCAAAGCTTGCAGAAAGAAATGAATAAACATCAAAGAAGTACCTACTAGTTATTCAGTCTCGAAGTCGAGAAGGCAAGGCTAAATCGTGAGAATTCCCATAGGAACGGCTGCAAACCCAGGCATGAACAACACTCCGAAGTGAGACCAGGTGCCCGGGGAGAGTCAGCTTCTCCTGATTGAATGCAACATCCGTCGCAACAGCTCCATGGAAACCTGTCAAATTCGGTGGTTGTCTCGATGTACATTTTGATGTACAGATCAGGTATGTCTTGTTTGGTGATAACTACAGCCATTCAATCACAATGTAGAATGTCATTGATCATTCTAGTAGGGGGGAAATGATATGCTTTATTATATCCCAGTAGCGACCGAAGAACTTCCTTAATGATGATTTCAGCCGTTGTGTGATATAACCCTGAACAAGTAGCTTACTTGCAAGCCGTCTGGCTCTAATTATGAAATCTTCATATTTGAACATGCCCTGGCGTACCGTATCAGCTGAGAAACCTTAACGCCATAAGCAGGAGAAAACGGAATGTTGCTACTCATGAAAGGGAAGTTAGTTTTGTGGAAGCTGAAATCGTCACGCTTGTCATATAGTGAGGTGTTTAAATGGCTGTTTGCGTCCAAAGATATTTGTTTGGATCAGAGTGTTCCTTCACGAAATAACTATCCTCCCGCCCTATGAGGAGGAATTTGTATCTCCTATTACCATTTTTGGAAAGAAAGGTGTTGCGAATAATATTGGCAAGTCATTGTTTTTAGTTTGTGGTGTGGGATGGTAGTGTGGAGCGTGGAGAAGTCGAAAGACTTTATTCTGGTAATATGATTGAAAATGTTGGCTTTTAAATTTCCAAAAAGTTCCTAAGAATTTTTTAGGATCCACATCTGATTGATTCCATTTCTGAAATTGTTGTCTCGCGGTATGTTTGAAGACCTTGCTTGATACGAGTTAATATTTTGGTAAGCAAAATGGAAAGAGGTTTTGTGGAGCACCAGAACGAACTGGCGATGAAGTGGTGCTTGTTAGGATTTTTGTGCATTTTGGGAATCCAGTAGACATAAGGTAGTTCAAGATCAGAGACATCTGTGTGAATACCAAAGAACTCAAGAATAAATTTGTGATTGTCAAGTATTTCAGAAACAGATAAATTTGTAAGTGTGTATGTTGGGTTTATATCCTATTTGGACATAATGTTGTCCTACGACACTGATGGTCACATGAACACCTCACTCTATGACAAACGTGATGAACTCAATTTCAGCATTACAAACTTTCCTTTTCTGAGTAGCAACATCCCTTCATCGCCTGCTTATGGCGTGTTCATACATTGTATCTCAGTTGATACGCTATGCCAGAGCAAGTACGAAATATACGGAATTTGTTCTGAGAGCTAGGCGTCTTTCAGTTAAGCTTCTCAGTCAGGGATATGTTTGTGACCGACTAACATCGTCACTGAGGAAGTTCTACGGTCGATATGGGGAACTCGTCATACACTATGATGTCCCACTCTCCAGAATGGTGGATGATATTCTGTCATAGACCATTTGAACCATCCAACCAAAGATTGTACTCTATGTCTTCCGAAATGGAAGTAACCGGATGTGACAGTTCTACCGAATTGAAGCGGCGGGTGGTGCATGCAAGCAGGAGATGCTTACTCTTCCTGGGCACCTGGTCTCACTCCCATATCGGGATCGAGTTCGCTTCTTTTCATGTGGTGGAGGTTTTTGTTTATTTGCTTTGGTTCCTGTTTTATCCTGATTTTGTATGCCTTCGGTTCCTATTTTCTGAATTATCGATTTTGTGCTGTATACAGGGATATGGTCATTATTCATATTTGTCATTCTAGGTGCTGAATGTAATCCAAATGAGTTAAAGGAGATCCTGACGATAATCTCAACAGCACTCACAATAGAG
Organism: Pinctada imbricata; assembly: GCA_033119305.1. Lineage (NCBI taxonomy): Eukaryota > Metazoa > Mollusca > Bivalvia > Pterioida > Pteriidae > Pinctada > Pinctada imbricata. The sequence continues at coordinate 5,210,027 of VSWD01000009.1, read as the reverse complement.
CACCAAATTGAGTATCGACGGACCCCTAGCAAGCTAGAGATGGGATCAGGTGCCCGGGAGGAGTAAGCATCCCCTGTTGGCTAGCCGCACCCGCCGTCGATGATCATGCACGAAAATGAAAACATATGAAACGCATGAATTGCACTGTCTGAGGCCATTTCTATGTAGAAAGTGCTGTGGCGACCATGTCAGGGAAAGTATTCAAAACACTTACTGTCAAACCCCTCGCGGGGAACTTTTTTACGAGCTCCACACGGCAAAGGGCATAAGTGTGACACAAATGAGTTAAACGAGATCCTGACGATAATCTCAACAACACTCACAATAGAGCACCAAATTGAGCATCGACGGACCCCTAGCAAGTTCCTCTCTCAGGTATTTCAAATAGTACACTTGCAAACGAAAGTAAAATTGTTTGCCGCTTTGCCAACAATGATACAATTTTCATGGAGGTCAGAAAGTTCTTTGGCAACAACAGGATCATGAAAAATTAGCTCGTGTCTGTTGTTAACTGAATGCCAAAGACGCCCTATTCTTCATTTAAGTATTCTTCAGTGTTCACAGTGTTTCTACTGTATACCTTCTTGGAATAAAATTTCAAACAAATTTTAATGCACCAGACACGTGTTTCGGATTGTAAATCCTCATCAGTGATGCTTCCAGCCAAAGTGATTTTCATACAAAGCCAAAGTTAATTTCAGCAGCGCCCTCTGTTTTAATTTTTTTGAATTTATATTTATGCATTCACTTTGCAGAGAATACGCAAGTAATTATTATATGTTAAACGTGTTCAATTTCATTAGCATAATTTAAAAGCAGATTATTTAACAGCATGGACTAGACATGCACGTTTCGGATATTTAACCCTCTTCGGTGATCCTCAATCTAAACAATGAAATGTGTCCAAAATGTGTGATAATACAGAAAGACGTAGCAAGATGACTTAATGTTTGGCAGGCTTTTGGGTCAATTAATTATTGTGTACACCTTATTTCTTTATTGAATTGTGGTGCCACTTACAATGATTTTTGATAATTCTGATACTGGGACCAACTTATGACCCCTTGTTTTTAAATACAGAGAAATTTCAGTAAGCTTAGGTTCCTTTTCGGTCCTTATTTCTTACATCCCCCCTAAAAGACAATTCATAAAAATTCCATAACAAAGGTTTCGATCTTATAAACATCTCTAATATTTTTCGGGATCATCGCATACAAACATGATGATGTGAAATGTTCATTGGTACTTCTAGGTACCTGTTCGAAAATCATACTATAGACAATCCTGCTTTTGGAAAGTATAAAAATGTTTTTATCTACAAGAATTGACTCTAAACAAGGCAAACGTTACAAGTACAGAAACAACGTTTTTGGACCTAAATATCAAAATTGTTAATGGAGAGATTTATACAAGTGTGCACAAAAGAGATGATTTTGGATTCAACATAGTAAATTTTCCCTGACTTGACGGCGATGTTCCTAGATTACCGTCCTACGGTATCTACATTTCACAGCTCATCCGGTACGCTAGAGCATGTCCTGATGTTTTGGATTTTCATAGTAGAAATTTACAAATTAGCAAGAATCTTATAGGTCAAGGTCTTCCCTTTCACAGACTAGAGATTTTACCAAAAATATTGTCAACTTCTTTTGAATTTCGGACCCATACAAGCAACAGAATATGTTACTTTGGGTATTTCACAACCTGCATTTTATGGTGACATATTTAACAAATTATGAAGGATCAGAGTTAGACAGCATATCCATCGAAAATGCGTCAGATTCATCAAACGCCTTTTACCGTTGATATGATCCGAATGTCAACAGACGGACACTAGGACTGGTACTTGACCAACATACCGTCTTGTACTGGCACATTCTTAAGACTTGCACTCTGACTGACTGTGACGACGGGACTCCAATCTGTGTTGCTCGGGCCCTGCGTTTTGCGGTCTTGTTTGTGAGTGTTCATCTAATAGTGAGGAGTTTTTTTAAACCACAACTGTTCGTTCTTCGAGACCTCTGGGTAATCGGAACAGTGGGAGGGTTGTGCGAACGTAATCCAGGATAACCACACCGTCAGCACTGACGTGGCAGATGGCCGTCCTAAGTCCGCACCAATTGCCCATTGGTTCGTTGGTTAATGTGTAGTCCTTTATGTTTGATGTTTCTATGTGATTTAGCGTTCATTTGACAATTTCCATCTCATTCTGTGCGTGTCTGCTTTATGCTTTTGCATTGGGTGTTTTGGGGTTTTGCTGTTGCTGCTGCAACAGAGTGTTGTTGGAGATCCCCTCCTTTCTTTCAGACACTATAACTTGCAAAATATATGAAAGATGTAATATTTGAGTATGTTTAAAGTTTGCTATTAATGTGGACCTTAGAGATTGTTCAGTAGATAAAATTGTCCTTCTATGACACCTTAACGTCTATTCTTGTCTCTGTTCTTTTGTCCTATTCTTATTTCTCTTTAGAAAGATTTTATGTATCTTTTGGATCCTGATTGCGGAATTCGTGTTCGAATTTCATTCACTGATATCAGTCAAGTTTTGACATCATAGAATTTAAAATTTCCGTGAAGAACAAATTTTTCAAGTTTAACACTTGCTAATTGGGTAGCAGATGGCCATTCTAGGTCGGCACCGATTGCCCATATGTCTCGTTGGTTTATGTGTAGTCTTTTGTGTTTAATGTTTCTATGTCGTATGTCTCTTTTATTTCTCTTGCTGTGCTTGTCTTGTTTTTACATGGGGTGCTCTGGTGTTTTGTTGTGGTGTTGCAACCGAGTGTTGTTGGAGATCCCCTCCTTCTTTATATATACAATACAACTACGCTGGATGTAGCGGAACAGGTCTGATTAAAATTTACAAAATAATCAGAGGCGTCATCTTAAATCTTTCCGTTATTTTCATCAGTTGCCCTATACTTTCCATGTGTTCACCAGAATTTTTAATTCTTTAATTCTTTTGAATAAGGATGAGTATGTGTAATAGCAACATTACTTGTTCGACATGCTGCCCTTCTGTTGAATGAAAGGAGAAGTCCAATTTTTCTGTGTATTTGTCTCTTGACAGTCCTAAGCATTGTGCTCATTGAAAGGATGCTTTTGTTGATTATTTCGTTTTGCAATTTTCTCTGATTGATAGAGATTTTAAAATTCTGATTTTTGTGTTTTGTGTTTAAATTTCCCTCACTTATTGTAAAAGCAAAGATTCTGTTGCCTAACGAATCAGTTAAATATAAAAAAGAACGATATATCTATCAACACTTCATAGAATTTGTTAGATATGACGTTACACATTAATTGCGTCCCTGCCAGGAGTATTCACGTTCAGATATCCATCAACACTCCATAGAATGCGTTACATTTTACCTTACATTAATAACGTCCCCACCAGGAGTATTCACGTTCATATCCATCAACACTCCATAAAATGCGTTAACTCTTACGTTACATTAATTACGTACCCGCCTGGAGTATTCACATTCAGATATATCCATCAACATTCTATATAATGCATTAACTTTGACGTTACGTTAATTGCGTCCCCACCAGGAGTATTCACGTTCAGATATCCATCAATACTCCATAAAATGCGTTAAATTTGACGTTACTTCTTATTTGCGTCCCAGCCAGGAGTATTCACGCTCAGATATCCATCAACACTCTATAGAATGCGTTAAATTTGACGTTTCATTTAAAATTACGTCCCCGCCAGGAATATTCACGTTCAGAACAATCACGTGCACTGTGATTCAATATTACATTCACCGGGTTCATTATCACGAGATCAGTATATTGTTTCTTGTTGACAAGTCTATTTAATGATTTCTGTAAACAATCCTGTCGAGTCTTTGTTATATTGATTAGACTGTGAACATCTAATATAATATACCTTTATTACGGATTAGATTACTATCACATAGATTGAAATGGTTAGCGAGTCATTATGATGAAAGAAGGTTTTGTCTCCATCAGGAACAATTCCAAGGAAATAATAAAGGGAAAGGGATAACAACAAATAAAGGTCACTGATATTTCCATACTTAAATTACTAGAAAACCTCAGAGACATCGTACGAAAGAAGAAAAAAAAATATCGAACACGGCTCTTCTCATTTGTAACCAAATGGATCATTTTTCCTTCTAATTCATGCAAAACGCCAAGTAGATTTTGAACGAGAACAGCATCTTCATGCACGGAAGATTTCAACTTAGAATCTCTACTTTTTCTAATATGTACACCACACTCCCTCATGACAAAATTAATGATCAATTATCTAAAATCATTTAATGGTGTTTTGAGAGTGGAAAACTTACATTTGTACATCTGAATCAAATGCCGTTTTCCTCGACAGACTACAAATCATACAAATCATGGACATGTAGTGACCTGTGTAATGCCTTGTCCTTCCTCTTGGACGATATTTATGTTAGATTTGGTAAGGATCTATACAAGCAAACTGTAGAGATTCCTATGGGTACAAACTGTGCGCCTCTAGTTGCAGATTTATATTTATACACATACGAAAAAGAATTTTTCCAAAATCTTCAAAAGCAAAGAAAATTTGATGAGCTGAAATGTTTCAATAATACTTTTAGTTATCTGACAATTCTGCTTTTGAATAATATATGAATGAAGTTTATCCACAAGAATTAACACTTAACAAGGCAAACGTTACATATACATAAACACCATTTTTGGACCTCTACATCAAAATTGTCAACGGAAAGATTCATACAAGTGTATGTACGACAAAAGAGATGATTTTGGATACAACATAGTAAGTTTCCACTGGCTTGACGATGATGTTCCAAGACTACCGTCATACAGCATTTAGATATCACAGCTCATCCGGTACACTAGTGACTAGAGCATGTGCTTATATTTCAATTTGAGGATCACTGACGAGGGTTAAGTACCCGAAACGTGCATGTCTGGTCCATGCTCCCAATTTATCTGTTCTTAAATGATACTATTCAATTTGAAGACGTTTAACATAACCGCACCATTTGCTACTTGTGTGGCAAATGGCCGTCCAAAGTCGGCACCGGTGACCCATTAATAGATATCGTTGGTTTATGTGTAGTCTTTTGTGTTTGATGTTTATATGTCTTATGTCTCTATTTCGTCTCTTAGTATGCTCGTCTTTGTGTTTTCGCATCGGGTGTTTTGCTGTTAGTGCTACAACAGGGTCTTGTTTGAGATCCCCTCCCGTCTATTATCTAATGTTTCCTTATTTGTCCGTGTCTTATTTGTCCGTGTCTTACCTCGGGTGATTACATACATGAGCTCGCTACAGCCGGCAGAGCAAGGACTGTATTACGCATGCCCTCTTTTTATATCCATTTACATATTCATCTGTGTCTATGGGGCCTCTGCGTTTCGCGGTCTTGTTTGTGTGATGTCATCTTACAGTGAGGATGTTGTTTTACACCACAATTGTACGTTCTTCGAGACCTCTGGGTAATTGGAGAAGTGAGAGGGTTGTGCGCACGTAATCCAGGATAACCACACCATTTGCTACTTGCGTGACAGATGGCCGTCCAAAGTCGGCACCGGTTATCCATTGGTCTCGTCGGTTTATGTGTAGTCTTTTGTGTTTGATGTTTACACGTCGTGTGTCTCTTTTCCGTCTCATGCTGTACTCGTCTTTTGTGTTTTTGCATCGGGTGTTTTGGTGTTTTACTGTTGATGCTGCAACGGGGTCTTGTTGGAGATCTCCTCCCTTCTTTTTATTTTTAAACCTTTATTTTGGTCATGTCTGCATTCAGGTATCATATCATATGTTGACTATGACGGTTAGATGAACATTTCTCTACTTGTCAAAAAGACGATTTCAGCTTTAACATTACGACCCCACAAAGGTTCTACACAAAATAAAAACAGCAATACCCAATCAAAAAGTTACTTTATTTCCAATTGCAACGCTATAAAATATTAAAATATTAAAAGGTATGTACATGTAGTGTTACAAAAAATTGTTTGTAATTTGATATTTGATTTTACTTTTGAACTGTCACTTTGCCCTTTTGTAATATCTTTGTGACGTCATTTCTGCACTTTGTTTGGTACTTGCGTTCTCAATATGTGAAATGAGTCTGAGCATTATCGAAACTGCTCAGAGCCAATAACGTCTTGACTTGTAAAAGGAATGTAATTAGGGAATTTACACAATAATACAATTATCGGTGCCTTCGTATGTAGTCAATACGAATGGTGTGGAAGCAGCAGTGACATGGGAATAGTTTCCTCGCGGTCTAGAAAGGACCGTGTGATCGGAGAGTGCCAGTTCTGTAAAATAGCATATAAAGGGAACGGCATTACAATGCATTACAAGGCGTGTACCGAACGATCGAATATCCATATAAAAAGCTGTTAAAATGAGTTCCATCTGAAAAAATGCTAGGGAAGAATAACATCGTAGGTTGTTGAAAAGCCATTTCATAAAAAAACATACTAATTTATAAAACCCATACACGCACATTCAAATTGAGTGAACACCACTCTCTGTTTCTGAGAACCTCAATAAACACAACGACTGAAATGAACTATTCGTAAATTGATTTTACACGTATGGATTTGAGAATACAATTTAATTTTTTTTTTTGTATTTTTGCATTACAATAAGACTTTTGTCACATTCTATATTCTATAAATGACGTCGCTTTCCGGGTTTGTGGAATAGCTTTTTATATTTTTATCCCGATACCTATCATATACGTTACTGTGCAAATAAGCATAAAGTCAGTCCTATTGAAGACGGTTTTATAATATTTTACTTTAAAATATCCCTTGTGAGTCTCCATTTCTAGTGTATAGATTTTATAGTATTAATCAAATCAGCTGCTTATGAAAGCAGAATCAGGGATTATCAGTTTGTACATTTTACATTGGGTTTATCGTAATATAAATTATTACTAGATTACTAGATTTAATTAATCATTAAGCGTTTCTACAAATATGGACTAATCAATTGAGCTTTGCCTTTTTATGACGTAATAATTCACATCACCACATATATTTTCTATTTGTCTCTAGTGTTCAGGCATTCAAAGCTACAAGAAAAAAATGATTTAGTAAACCAATAGGTGATTCCTTAAATCACTGGAATAAAGATATTTCCACAATTTGGTTATACCATGTGGGAAGAATCAAATAGGACGACATTATGTTCCGTCGTAGACAACACTGCTATAACACTTCTTACTTGGATGTATCCGTTCCTTTTTTGTCATATTAACTCAATATAACCATTTTTGGCCAAAAGTGTACCAGCAATTCTTTCTACAATCAATAGCTCAGTGTCGCTTCCGCTTTTAATTTTTATAACATAGACACGTATGTTTATAGTGAATGTCATTGTGATGTCTCCTGTCCTACTTTATCTAACCCATTCGTTTTATTTGATAAACATCTAAGAATGAGATAAAGAAGATCCTGACAACAATCTCAACGGCACTAACAATAGAGCACAAAATTGAGCATTGACGGACCCCTAGCAAGCTAGAGGCGGGACCAGGTGCCCGGGAGGAGTAAGCATTCCCTGTTTGGCTAGCCGCACCCACTGTCCATGTTCTTGTATGGAAATGAAAACAATATCTACAAAACATGCACTGTCTGAGGTTATGTCTTTAGAGAAAGTACTGTGGCGACCATGTCAGGGAAAAGCATTTAAAACACTTACTGTCAAAGTACCTATTTGTTTATTAAGTATTCCAAAAAAAAACAAGAGCCCCAAGGGGCACAACGCTCACCTGATACCCATGCATGCTCCAATTGACATACTGCTATTGAATACTGATAGTGCCAGTACCGGGATTTTAGCCCACAACCTTTCTAAAAACATTTTTGCCGGATGCAGAGAAGTTTTTTTTTCAGACAACCTTTAAAAGTACAAACAAGAAAAAATAGTCACATTTCAAAACAATAACTTTTTTTAAGTCATATGCCCAACTAGTATAGTTCAATTATGCAACATCAAAAATAAAATCATATTGTAAAATCCCACTTTAATGCGCAGCAGAAAAAGAATAAAACAATGAAATGATTTCATAAATTAAGTTTATTTAAAACTGAACGACCATACCTTTCATTATTGATAGCTAGCATGCCAGAAATTATAAAGCCTGACAGGCTGTGTTTGTGAAACGAGAATGCCCCCGGCGGCATCTTTGTTAGTATAAACGCCATTTTCTGTTAAGTATGTGAGAGGTCAGGGTCAGCGTAATATTGGTATCTATGGAAATATCTTGTCACAAGGAATACACATGTAAAATATGAAAGCCCTATCACTAACCAATCAAAAGTTATGCGCAATGTTTAAGTTTTTGAAAAGTACGTCAAAGGTCAAGGTTATGGTCACGAGGTCAAAATTTTGGTATCAATGGAAAGGTATTGTCACAAGGAATACACAAAACCAAGTAAGTATAAAATAATAAGTGACATTAGAAATGTAAATTTTAGTTCAGATCTCTCTGTTCTTATAGAGACAATAAATCTATATTCAATAATAAAATTTGAACTATTTCACCAAATAACTTTGATTTATATCCAAGGATAGCCCATTTAAGCTTTTACAAAGCTTATTTCCAAAGACACTCACTAGGACTTTTACAATATTTTTTTTTTGAAGATGAATTAAAATGGAATATTTTCATACACTTGAATCTTTAAGACTTGACTTACCACTGCAATAACTTTTTCCCTTGCAACCCCCTCCAAATCAAATTTTCTGACTATTAATGCAAACAACTCATACCCCCCCCCCGCATTTGCAGAGATATCTTTGTGTAGTGGTTCCGGTAGTAGCAGGTACCAATAGTTCAGTACAAGTTCTAAGACTGGGTTCGATTCCCCGAGTCCGTCTCCTGCGAACTACTTCATTGGCGACGAGGTGAACGGGCCAGCTCGATCTGCAGGAGAGGTCGCAGAACCCTGCCAGGGGTTGGAGAGTGGCCACACAGCGGGGTACATCCACGGCCCTCAACGGAAAAGGGGGATGGATGTAGTGGTTCCGGTAGTAGCAGGTACCAATAGTTCAGTACAAGTTCTAAGACTGAGCTATTGGGATGTCCCTTTAGCTCACTCGTCAACGAGTCTATCAACCGGACGGCCGGGGTTCGATTCCCCTAGTCCGTCTCCTGCGAACTACTTCATTTGTATGCAATAGTCGCTCAGAGCGAAATATTACTTATAGTCCTAATATTGAATTTCTATGGGATATTTAACCAAATCAGCATGCAGCAAGTAACATGTCACACTACGTATATGAATACATAGCCATGGCATAGGCCTAGATCCAACTCGAAAACATGTTTATACATCAAAATAATTTAAACCTAGGAATTGATTACTTCAAGAACTATACCATCATGTATTTGTTTTAACATAACCGGTGTTACTAATCTAATTTATGTGAAAAATCGCTGACTTACCTTCACGGCGCTTCGTTGTTTCGGTACGTATATTGAAAGTGAAAGTACTTTCTATGCCTCCCGGTGGGGGCGCTGCGGACACGTGAACATATTGTGCTATTTTTAGAGTCGGCGATCCCTCTTGATATACGTCGAAGGTGTAACTACAGTAAATCATTTTAGCAGGGAATCCCTTCCCTTTTGACTGGTGAACCGGGCTGAATAAAAGGTGTCACCTCATTGGACATAACTATTGAAAATTTAAAAATAGCACATAAAATCAATGTATGATTCCCTCCTGTCTGTAGAAATTGAGTTTTGAACATGATTTTGCCTTATATGTAATCAATAGATCGATTTGAAAATATATAAGAATTAGCAAATTTTCAATTCGGAAGGAGGGGTCATTAAACAAGTGAATTTTGCAGAAAAGGTATGCATGACCCCCTTTTTTCTTTCGTTTTTATACGTGCCAAAGATGACCTAGGCCAAAAATATTCCTTAAAAGTCTAAAAGTGGATATCTTGACAAAATTCTTTCACTTGTAGGGTACCATGAGTACCTCATACCTACCAAGTTTCATGACAATCTAAGAAAAAAAGGAAGTTAGATATGATAAATATGCAGTAAATGAGTGTGTAAAATCATACACTTATTGAGTTATTTAAAGAAATAGTGCAAAAATTAGCATTTCTGACTAAGTCCGAAGAGACGTCAAAAAAGCGTCAAAAATTTGAGTTCGGAGTGGAACCAAAAATAACAACACTTCTTAAGACATCTCTCTAGATCATCCTGATGCTTTCGGTTTGTCGATACGTGCTTCCGTTCTGAAGAAGAAGTTTGTCAAAGGAGGGTACCCCCCGTGACCTACTTTTGCCTGTGGTGGCGCCACCTGTTGAGGGATCCGGACGAAAAACAACAACACTTGTAGGGGACCATTAGTACTTTATACCTATCAAGTTTCATCAAAATCCCTTTAGCCATTCTTGAGAAGAAGTCGAAAATGTGAAAAGTTTACGACAGACAGACGACAGACGACAGACGACACACGACAGACGACGGACGACGGACGCCGGACGGATCGCTATGACAATAGCTCACTAGAGCCTTTGGCTCAGGTGAGCTAATAAGGGAAGAAAAATTTTTGTTGGGGTCCCGCCGGGGTTTGGAGCCACTCCCCATGGGTCCATTGGGCATGGAAAACATACACTATACCTATGTACAATCTTAAAAAATATTCCTTAAAAATCCAAAAGTGGATATCTTGACAAAATTCTTTCACTTGAAGGGTACCATGCATGAGTACCTCATATCTACAAAATGTCATGACAATCTGAAGAGTGGTTATAGAAAAGAAGCAGAAAATGTATGAAAATCACCCCCCCCCTTCCTTTTTACATAAGAAAAAAATTCATAAAAAATCAAAAAAATAAAATTTAAGCATAAAATTCATATCAAAGCAAATATTAAGTTAGATATGATAAATATGCAGTAAATGAGTGTGTAAAATCATACACTTATTGAGTTATTTAAAGAAATAGTGCAAAAATTAGCATTTCTGACTAAGTCCGAAGAGACGTCAAAAAAGCGTCAAAAATTTGAGTTCGGAGTGGAACCAAAAATAACAACACTTCTTAAGACATCTCTCTAGATCATCCTGATGCTTTCGGTTTGTCGATACGTGCTTCCGTTCTGAAGAAGAAGTTTGTCAAAGGAGGGTACCCCCCGTGACCTACTTTTGCCTGTGGTGGCGCCACCTGTTGAGGGATCCGGACGAAAAACAACAACACTTGTAGGGGACCATTAGTACTTTATACCTACCAAGTTTCATCAAAATCCCTTTAGCCATTCTTGAGAAGAAGTCGAAAATGTGAAAAGTTTACGACAGACAGACGACACACGACACACGACACACGACAGACGACGGACGATGGACGCCGGACGGATCGCTATGACAATAGCTCACTAGAGCCTTTGGCTCAGGTGAGCTAAAAAAACCTTATAAGTTCGATGACCCGTATCGTAACCATTGTATAGTGCTTTTGAGAATAAGTTAAGGCACCAAATGACCATTTCATTGAAACAAAAGGAAATATTTATACGATAATTCAAATAGACCTTGTACTAGTGGACCAATCTACAGTTTTGTACCAGTGTCTTCTCCAACGTTGTACAATGGTCAACTGTGACAAATGTGTAATACTGGATTTACCTGAATGCCTTTACGTTTACCTTTATTTTATGTCTTAATTCTCTTTCGTCTAAGTTAAACATAATGTATTCGTTTAAAAACTACAAAATCTAAAATTAAGAATTCACTATTTTCAGAAGCTATAAATAGGCAGTCGATTACAATATGTAGGTCATCTTGCATGAATGAAAATAAATGCTTTTACCAAATATGATTTGACAGAATACATTATGTCAGATCATAAGGAATAGACAGACAAAGTAATCATATCAGGAATCATACATACAGGAATCTACTTCAGGATACACCATGCATTAAGACAGAGATATTTGGTCAGCCAGAGGAACTTTGCGTCATGTATATGATTGGTAAATTATTCTTACCTTACATTAAAAGGCGTCTCTTGTCATATGGGATATAACGTAGATAAACACAGAGGACTTCGCTTGAAAAGAACAAAGATATATGAAGAAAAATCCACGTTGTTTTTACATGAATAGTCCGTAAACGTGACGGTAAAGTAAACTGAACTTTTGTTTGAAAATGCATCAAATATATTTTGTTTCATTACAATAACCTTTTTGTCAATAATGTACAATAAAAGATTATGATCAACACCTGACAACCTAACGAGTTAAAGAAGATCCTGACGATAATCTCAACAGAACTCACAATAGAGCACTATGTTGAGCATAGACGGACCCCTAGCAAGCCAGAGGTGGGACCAGGTGCCCGGGAGGAGTCAGCATCCCCTGTTGGCTAGCCGCACCCGCCGTCGATGTTAATGCACAATAAAGAACACAGTATATAAAATGCATGCACTGTCTGACGTAATGTCTATATAGAAAGTGCTATGGCGACCATGTCAGGGAAATATATTCAAAACACTTACTGTCAAACCCCTCGCGGGGAACTTTTTTACGAGCTCCACACGGCAAAGGGCACAAGTGTGACACATATGAGTTAAAGAAGATCCTGACGATAATCTCAACAGAACTCACAATAGAGCACTATGTTGAGCATAGACGGACCCCTAGCAAGCCAGAGGTGGGACCAGGTGCCCGGGAGGAGTCAGCATCGATTCGATTGTTTGATTTTGTCTCTATTGTGAGCATCACTTCAAATTTATACATGCAAAATTTCAATACAATATCTTTAGTGTTAACGCTTATACGGCACTTTGAATGAAAGGGTTTGTGATGCAAACAAAGTCGATTTTCCAAATCGAGTTGCACGGTTTTATTTTATCGACGGATCGGTAAGAAGAAATCTTGGATTTTGTATGATCCTGGGATCAAATACAAATCATACTACAACAGTATCTGTTGTTTATTTGTATCTATTTAAACCCTTTTGAATGTATTCGGCGTCGCATGAGATAATTTGAGAGGTCCCATTCATAGCAAGAAAAGGGAAGGATCTACAGTAAATATCGTTTATATATATATTGTGTTGTCCTTATTGCTTCTATGATGTGCCGTTTGTTTGTTACCTTTTCTCAATCGTGTTCCACTGTTATCACTTCAAGATCGTCATCTTTGGGATTTTTCGTTTATATGATACATTTCATTTATCTGACAGACAGACGAGGTAATGGCATCATCTAAGGTTAACTTTCAATACTTTGAGAAAAAAATGAGCCAAGTGAACATAATATATATCATTTTGCTATTTTGGAAACTCGTCATTTTTGACTAGGCTATGTCTGAAAATCACTTTGGCTAGAAGTATCACTGATAAGGATTTACTATCCGAAACACGTGTCTGATGCTTTAGAATTGGTCTGAAATCGCTGATGAGGATTTACTATCCGAAACACGTGTCTGATGCTTTAGAATTGGTCTGAAATCGCTGATGAGGATTTACTATCCGAAACGCGTATCTGAAGTTGTAGAATTGGTCTGAAATTCCCTTCAAGGAGGTTAAGAGTTGGAAGACTTCCGTATTATGATTACTGAAGATGGTTTATTCAGTTTCATTAAAGACGTACAAGCTGTCAAAGACGTCACCATACATAAACTGCATAAAAGCCAGGAAAAATCCTTTCTTTCTATGAAGACAATTTTGGAATATCTTCCTTTTGAAGTCTCCCTTGTGAGTTTCCATTAGTAGCGTATGGATGTTTATAGTATAAATGAAATCTATATAGCTACTGTAAATGAAGTCAGATGCAGGTATACCTTTAGATCATCAATGTGTACATTTTTCTTTGTGTGTGTGTGTTTGTTTTTTTTTTAACATTTTTATTTCCAACCCTTTTTACATTTTTGTTCTGTTTTGTAGAATTAATTATGAGAACCAATTATTATTCTGAAATTCATCATGGTTTTTGTAAGGTGAGGTCTTGAAATGCTCCATTTCAAGAGGCTTTCCTAAAAAATGTAAAAGGGGTTTTCTTTGTGTTTTTATTGAATTTATGAGAGATGACTAAATTGTTTTCGTAGAAATATGGACTAATCAATTAAACTTTGATATTTCGGGGAGAAATCAATCGAATCAACTCGTAATTTTCTAATATATTTATTAAGGTCAGGCTTGAAAAGCAAAAATTCATGTGTCTTAATTAGTATTTTGCTAGTTTTTGTGTCATGTATTACAAAGTCATATATTGCACATGCAAAGGGCCTTAGCTTATAGTATGCAAACAATCCATTTGCTTTGTATTGCATACCCGTAAACACACAAATCATGACATTTACTCTATATATTTATGTCTACCACAACTGTCTATTTCATTCATGTTTTCTGAAATCGCAACTTTTCACGCAACATTAACTAGTTTTCTGAAATCGACGCTTTACGTGCAACAAGTACATAACATTTGTTAACCGTGGACAAACTCAGTTTGCATGTTAGAACAGCCGACGCGATAAAAGAAGTTTTCAGGCAGACGTTCAACATACCCATTTTAATAGCTTCATTATCTCATCGAAAAACATAGGTTTTGCAAACGTTCAGGAATAAAAAAAAAACCCCGAATTTAATTCCTTCGTAGATTATGTCGTTAACTCTCTGTGAATCGGAACTATGATGTTAGAGTGTTGTGTGGACTTTCCAAAAGCGACACTATGAGAGCATAGTACCCACATGATCGGATATTGATGGTTTTAGTGAATCATATCAATTCAGTCATATTAATGGAATTCGGGTACCCAGCAAAAGTGTTCTTTATTTGTTTTTTTCATCTTTTTATTCATGCTTTGTGAAGTCATACTGCGTACTGAGGAACGTTTCCGTTTTGCAAAAAGCAATAGTGGCGGATATGTACTATTTTCTCATAGTCCCTGCATGCGTAATTCCAAGTATTCATCATGTGATGCACGAAAGCCTATTTTATACATAATTTGAAAACTTCGATGTCACCATCCGTTTTCTCTTTGTCAGATTACTCATGACCATATTTTGGCCACATAATTTGCTGCAAGTATTTATAAAAACAGGTTAACATTGTCGGAAAACAGCAGTCTGATGAACAAAAATTACCAAATCAGTGCAAAATAAATTCATGATTCGAATATTCATCTATGTTGCTTGGGCCCCTGCGTTTTGCGGTCTTGTTTGTGTGCGGTCATCTGACAGTGAGGATGTTGTTTTACACCAAAATTGTTCGTTCTTCGAGACCTCTGGGTTATCGGAAAAGTGAGAGGGTTGTGCGCACGTAATACAGGATAACCAATCCTTCTGCTATTTTCGTGGCAGATGGCCGTCCTAAGTCCGCACCGGTTGCCCATTGGTCTCGTTGGTATATTTGTAGTCCTTTTTGTTTGATGTATCTGTGTTGTGCGTTTAAGTTTCTTGTCCCTTTGCGTCTCTTTTTGTGTGTGTCTGCTCTGTGTTTTTGCACTGGGTGTTTGGGGTTTTACTGAGGGTGCTGCAAGCTGGTGTTGTTGGAGATCCCCTTCTTTGCAAAGATTATTCTGTGTCTCATGACCTCATTTCCTTCCTTACCCAATACTTCTAGTCGACTTTATGTCCCTCCACCCTCTCTCCAAGTTTCGAATGTCTTATCTTCTATACCGTAATGCCGGGACTATTAGACAATAAACAATGCCTTTTGCAAAAAGAGTAACGCCCCTCGGCGAGCATGATGACATAACGTACAATAAATGAATAAAATCGTGTAAGAGAAAAACAACAGATTTTTCAATGTCCGAAATATATTGCAAATACGACTGAAAAGAAAGGAGGGGATCTCCAACAACACCTAGTTGTAGCACCAACAGCAACCTCCCAAAACACCTACTGTAAAACACAAAGAAGACACGTACAGAAAGAGACGCAGTGGTACAAGGAATGTCAAATCACAGAAAAACATAAAACACAAATGACTACACATAAACCAAAGAGACCAATGGGCAAACGGTGCCGACTTAGGACGTCATGTGATGCACTAAACCTATAAATGCGTAAAAACGCTCGAATTCCTTCTGTGATTTTTTAAGTTTTGAATGCCTGACCACTATGAATATAACAAAAAATTCAACGTTTATACGACTTGCAAGATTTCTACCCAAAATAGTAAAGCTTAATTGATTAGTCCATATTTGTACTGAAGCAATTTAGTCATCTCTCATAAATCTAATGATAAACACAAAGAAAAATGTACACACGGATGATCTATAAGTAGACCTGCTTCAGTCTTCATTTACAGCAGCTATATAGATTTTATTTATACTATAAATATCCATACACTACAAATAGAAACTCACTAGGGAGGTTTTAAAAGCAATGTATTCTAATACAGTGCTCATAAAAATGATTTTGTTCTTTTATGCAGCTTTATGAGTTACGTGTATGACAGCTTTAATGAGTAACAAAATGGACAATGTTAAACGTCTTCAAATTGAATAGCAGTATTTCAGAACAGATAAATTGGCAGCATGGACCAGACATGCACGTTTCGGATACTTAACCCTCGTCAGTGATCCTCATATGTCATAAATGTTTGACTGCTTCATTTTTTCCTTATAATACTGAAAAAAATACCTGCGCTAAAAGATAAACGACCCTGAAATATATTGCCTCATCTGTCCGTCGATCGGTCTTTTAGTAGAAGATCCATCATATTTAATCGTAGATTTGAATTTTAAATCAGTTAATAATCAGTTAATAATTAGTTCACAATTCCGATTAAGGAGAAGATATATAGACCCTTTCACATTATCTGCGGTACTAAATTTGAATGCCAGTTCCGGGGGACAACGAATAGATCGCGCATGCACCAGTGACGTCATCTGATTGTTCTAGGGCGTTTAGCGCGGAATCATGTTTCGTTTGTTCCGCGGATAACATCTTGGAACAATCGAATTACGTCACTGGTGCATGCGCAATCTATTGTTTGTCCCCCGGAACTGGCCTTCAAATTCAGTACCGCAGATAATGTGAAAGGGTCTATAACGAACAGGCGGCATATCATTGAGGCAAAATAACAAAAATATTTGAAGTCTTCTTGAAGATCCCTTCCTTTCATATCAATTTTGAAAAAAAAATACTTTTGGATGACTTTCCACAATTTAAAATTGAAGCTAAATATAGTTAGTAATGGTGACTTTAAATTCATTAAAATGGAAACAAACAACGGATATACAACTACCATACCAACAAACAACGGATATACAACTACCATACCAACAAACAACGGATATACAACTACCATACCAACAAACAACGGATATACAACTACCATACCAACAAACAACGGATATACAACTACCATACCAACAAACAACGGATATACAACTACCATACCAACAAACAACGGATATACAACTACCATACCAACAAACAACGGATATACAACTACCATACCAACCAGCAGCCACACAATAAGAGTACTCCAACATCAAAACTAATAAGAAACGACGCAAAAACTTTTCAGTGGATCAAGAAATACAAGAAATGGATTTGGACTAATATCCCTCAATATATCATTCACAATATTTATAGCAAATGATGTGATTATCGAATACAAATCTATCGTGCAAGAGATTCGGACAGTACCAGTAATGTAGTCAAATTGTTGTCTTGATAGGTCATTGTGCAATGCTGAAGACGTTGTTGGTACAAACTACAAAGATGAGCATTGTCCAACCAAAGATTATACTTTATATCTTCCAAAATGAAAGTAACCGGATGTGACAATTCTGCCGAATTGAAGCTACGGGTGTTGCATGCAAGCAGGAGATGCTGACTCTTCCTGGGCACCTGAGGTCTCACTCCCATATTCATTTGTGAGTTCGCTTCTTTTCATGTGGTGGAGGTTTTTGACTCTTTGCTTTGGTTCCTGTTTTCTCCTGATTTTGTATGCCTTCGGTTTATGATTTTTTAATGATCGATTTTGTGCTGTATACAGGAATATGGTCATTATCCATATTTGCCATTGATCCAATATCATGCAGACGGAGATAATACCTTGAACAAAAACTAGATCAAGCTAACAATTCTTCATTGTCGTAAATCAATTTTCATTCTCTAAACTTTTATTATAATCTTTGATAGTAATAATACGGACGTGTTCCAACTCTATACCTTCTTGAAGAAAATTTCAGACCAATTTTCATGCACCAGACACGTGTTTCGAATATTAAATTATCATCAGTGATGCTTCCAGCCAAAGTGCTTTTCATGCGCCACCCAAATTCATTTCTCTAGCGCCCTCTGGTTTATTTTTAGAATTTAAATTTATGCATTTACTTTACAGAGAGTGCGCGGCCCCAAATTTCCTGTAGTTTAATTCCTGTAGGGTCGATTCAGTAGCATATCCAAATAAAATCTATGTTCAATATATCATTGGAGGGTTGGTGCTAAGATGTTAATCTCCTTTTATTTCGATGACATTTTTCGATGGAATGGCAAGTTTTCGAACTAGCAAAAATATGTAAATCATTGAAAAGGGCCGGTTATTGTAATGAAACCAATCTAGCACAGAAAAATTCCGTTTGCTGACCAAATCTCAGTCTGAGTACATGGTGCATCTTTAAATTAATTCCTGTATGTATGGTTTCTGATATAATTACTTTGTCTGTCTATTCCTTATGATCTAACATAATGCTTTCTGTCAAATCATATTTGTAAAAGTATAACATTCATGCAAGAAGGAAGAAACTCCAATTTGACTCCATTTTGAGGTTCACAGCAAAACACTTACGCTCATTAAAACAAGATAACACATCACTTTGCTTTTTTAACTTTGTTTCACTTTATCTTTTTATTCTACATTCTACTTCTTTTAACGGTTCTTATTCCCTTTTCGTCTCAATCGTAAAATCAAATGGTTTATTACATAAGACGTTCTGATTATTTATGACTCTCGGGGAGAATATACGTGAAAGAAATGGCCTATTATAATATGTAGGTCATATTACATGAATGAACAGAAATGGCCGATTATAATATGTAGGTCATATAACATGAAGGAAAAGAAATGGCCGATTTTAATATGTAGGTCATATTACATGAATGAAAAGAAATGGCCGATTATAATATGTAGGTCATATTACATGAAAGGAAAGAAAAGTTTTCTCAAATATGATTTGACAGAATACATTATGTCAGATCATAAGGAATGGACAGACAAAGTAATCATATCAGGAATCATACATACAGGAATGTAATTTAAACACGCATAAATACAGAAATGTTTTGCCTGTCAGAGAAATATTGCGTGGTGTATCTGATTGGTACATTATTCTCACCTGACAGTAAAAGGCGATTGTTGTCCCTTTGGGTATCACGTGGACACTCCCAACTGACTTATTCTATATAAAAAGTTATTGTTGAAAAGAGCTTAACATTAACATTTATAAAAAAAATAATATACCTTATTATAGGAATAGATCGTCAAGTAAGAATAATGTCAAGACCATCTTTATTTGAATTTTGATTGGACTTTGGCATCAGATCTATCTGATTTTATTACAATAAACTATGTCATAAATTTTCTATGAAAGGTACCATTTGATATATGATCAAAGAATGTCAACCTTAAGAATAAAAATTGATATACAACGATAAATTATGAACTATAAGGTAGAAAATTGATCCCTATGTCACGTGTTTGTCTCATTCTCCTGTTTTGGTATTGTATTGAGTGCCATTGGTATCCCATTTTATTAACTGTATTCGGCTTATGTTTAAGAAATAAAAAATGACAAGCCGGGCTATATTGTCTTATAATGCCCGAGCATCCTCAGCCAATCACATATATTACCGAGCCGCGTCATCGGCGAGGTGATAAATGTGATTGGCTGAGGACGCGAGGGCATTATGAGACAATATAGCCAGGCTTGTCATTTTTTATTTCTATTCTAATGATGACCAAACTTAGACCTTTTGATGAAAATCGATTCTTGGTAAATACCAGTTCCTGCCGGTTTATCTGCTTTCAGAAAATGGGTAGGCGTGGCTTATAAATAGAGCCCGGCTCGCGTCTGTTGTCTTAATAGGGAAAAAGAATCAAGTCATATTAGAATTTTGGTTTTGAGTGTGTGTTTTTCCCTGATTATCCTTTGTCTTACTGTCCCAACCTGTTTGATTTCATAGCTGTTTTTAAGTAACCATTATTTGTTTTGGTCTTGGGTCTATATGCAAGAGATAGACCAATCAGAAAATTTAAGTCATATTGCATACATGTAAATGAAAAGTAATGTTTTAACAAAAAGAATTTGACAGAATGTATTCCTACGGAAACGACAGAATAAGTAAAAATATCAGAAATCATACATAAAGGAATTAAGTTAACGATGCGCCATGCAAAGGAACTTTGAGTGGTCTGATTGACACATTAGTCTGAACTGATAGGTACATTAGACTGACATGTAACGCTGAGACATTAGTGACATGTACATACAAACGATGGAGGCATTTTTAAGCTTTTATTATTAGAAGATGAAAAAACTGATATGGAACAACTTCATTTTTTTAATTATATATCATGGACATATAATATAATTATTGTACGAAAAGAAATAGATTATTACATATATACAAATGTCAAACGTCTTCAAATTCAACAGCATCATTTAAGAACAGATAAATTTACAGCAGACATGAATGACAAGTCATGGACCAGACATGCACGCTTCGTGTACTTAACCCTCGTCAGTGATCCTCAATTTAAATAATACATTAAGGCCAAAAAGTGTGAATAAGATGGAAGTGATCAAACACATGTTTTAGGTAGTAAATCCTCATCGTCGGTACTTAATGCCAAAATGGTAGACATAGCCAAATTTATTTTAGTAGCGCCCTCTAGTTGTAGTATGTACTATTGTCTTTTAGATCCGATTCATTTTTCTCATTATTTAAATTTAGGAATTTGAGTCTGTCGGAATGCATCATTAATACATCGACAAAATAGATGTGGAGAACGAGCTTCATAATTCCATCATTCCATATAAATACAAATATATAAAACCATCACTTTGAAAATGTCACACTCGTGACGTATTATAAAAAAGTGGTGATAAAGAAGTCTGCCTCTATATCCAAATCAACAATACAAGAGAAGTAGAAAACATTGATTTTCATTCGACCAACACAAACACTAAAACGCAAATAAAAAGACAAATCAATAAAAGAACAAGCTAACAAACAGGAAAGCAAAAAGAACAAAAGTATACACCATTCAAATAAGGAAACAAAAACTTGATTACAAAAATCCCTCAGAAAAAAAAAAAGACTTTTCGTATCAGAGATTGAACGATCTTCTTGACAAATATTGCCACATTATCTTTACACTAGGAACATATCTCATTCTCTAAGTACTGGTGCAAAACATATCGCCAGGAAGGTGTGTGAGATAAGATTTCGGGAAAAATACGTCAGATTCCCCTGCCCATTGTAGTAATGACTAATATAACTGAAAAGTCATGACTACCGTTTCGTCCCGTTGTCACGGTTGCTTAATTTGCACTACTTGAGAAGATGTTGATACACGACGACAATACTTACACTATTTGTGTTCAGTACAAGGTATACAATTGAAATTCTATAGTGAAAACCCAAAATGAGAAAAAAGAAACATTTGTCAAGTTGTTGATGATTGGATATTGCCGGTAACCTACAATTTTTCTAAGTTGCACAGTTTTTCCTTGTTTATTGTCAAGCATTATGCTCTCGGGACACAAGTTCCATTGTCATTTGACATATATAGAAGGAAAAGGTGACGATTATCAAGAGCTTAGACGATAACCTCTCCTATTTTCTCACTTTGTGTTGACATTGCATAACTTGTTTTGTCATGAAGTTAATTCCTAGCGACATTTTCACTCGGAAGATAATCAGTTTTACGAAGATTTCATTCAGTTATTCTATGAGTTGCACGCAAGATGTATTGGAAATCTGTGTGTTTCTCCTAAAATATTTGAGTTTTGATGCACTTAAATTACACAACCATTGCATTAATGATAGTTTACCAACATGCAATGACGTTTTGTTAGTTATTACTAAAAGAGTACTGATATATTCATTACTGATGTCTTATAAAATCAATATCTTTTTCATGGAAGAAAGGAGGGGATCTCCAACAACACCCGGTTGCATCACCCATAGCAAAACCCCAAAACGCCCAATGCAAAACAGAGAGCAGACATGCTCAGAAAGAGACACAAAAAGTACAAAGAACTACAAATCACATAGAAGCATCAACCACAAATGACTGCACATAAACCAACGAGACCATAATTGTTACCATAGCCATCTTTCTATTTTTCCGTTCTTCTCCTTCTCTTCTTGAGATTTGAAATACCAAATGAAAGGAATTTTTCGTGAAATATGGTATAATAGTTTTTATTTCTTTCAATTGATAATACACCAGTATTACTTGAAGAATATAGAAAACATCTCCAGTCTGTACATCCCTGTACTTACTGTAATGACGTCATGTGGATCTTATCTTTACATCCACTTAAATACCATAAGCACATGGGGTGGGGAATGTAGATAATCTGACCTTGGAAAGATGAATGACCTGTAATATTCTACCCTATTACACATTGTTATTTCCCCTGCGGACATTGACGATTGGCTTATATAATGAATTACATGAGCAACTACTCCAACTAGCTAAAATATAATTATATTCCAAAGATGTACATAAATCATTTGGTATCTGCAGTGTTTCATTTTATATTAAATGCTTTAGGGTTTCGTCTTTGTGCTTTTGGTGTAGGAAAGGTGTTTTATGAAAACAAAATCAAATTTTCAAAGAACTATAACTTCATTTAAGAACATTCAAAAAATAGATTAAAGTAATTAAAGCAATGATGGGGAAGAGATTTAATTATGAAGATACAGTGGATATAGGGTGCGCCATTAAGAGACACTTCTTGAGAGACACGATAAATCAATATTTCAGCACCATACGTCCATTAGAGTTACATTTAAAGCTAATATTATTCGGGGATATTTTAAAGTTAATCAGTTTAGCGAGTTGATACTTAGTTAAAAATTTTTGAACAAAAATGAATGGCCTATTTCAAGCATACTTTCAGTCATACCATGTAAAAAGCCGGTAAGCTAGATTTTCTCCGTCATGATTTCTTAAGATGAAGCTGTCAATTCTTGCATCGCATTCATTCAAACTGAAAGCGAAATCCTTGGAATTTTTCATTATGTCTTTTATTTATTATGCAAGTCATTGATTTAAGATTATATAAAATCACAAATGAGGTAAAGAAGGTCCTGACGACAATCTCAACAGCACTCACAATAGAGTACCGAATTGAGCATCGACGGACCCCTAGCAATTGTTAAACGCCTTCAAATTCAATAGCATCATTTATAAACGGATAAATTTGCAGCATGGACCAGACATCAGTGATCCTTAATCTAAACAATGTAATATGGTCAAAGCTAGAGGGTGAAAATCATTATGTCAAAAGATCTACCGAAAGAAAGCCAGAGTGGCACCAGGTACCCGGGAGGAGTGAACATCCCCTGTTTAGCTAGTCGCCCCTGCCGTCGATGTTCAAGCATGAAAATGAAAACAATACCTACAAAACATGCACTATCTTGGGTTATGTCTATGTAGAGAGGGCTATGGCGATCATGTCAGGCAAAAAGCATTTAAAACACTTACTGTCAAACCGCCAACGGGGAACTTTTTTATGACCTCCATACGGCTAAGGGCATAAGTGTGACACAAATGAGATAAAGAAGAACCTGACGACAATCTCAACAGCACTCACAATTTGACGACAAGTAACCTCAAGTGTATGGCTTTCATATTGTTCAAGCTGTCAGTACAAACTTTATATTCGACTGAGAGCCTTCACAATCTCTTTTAATCTGATTTTGAAAGCCTAAAAACATTCATTTGTGCTATGTTTCTATAAAATAATGGAAACATTATCAATCCAAGATTTGATATCCACTGCAACAAAACTATACATCAATAGGTCAGTGTGGGAAGCATAGAGAAAATTGTTTTATAAGTTTGTTTTATAAGTAAATAATTTTGAATGGAAAAAATATCTAGGAAGTTCCCGATGTAATATCCTAACAAGAAACCAGTGTAGCCGAGCATAATTTAAGCATTGTTACATATATATAGGAACACAATAGTCACCGGTACAAGATCCTATCCAATCACATGCTATACTCCATGAAATGAAATGCTTTGTAAATTAAGACTGTGGATATTTGAAACGTTTAAAAGAACCTACGCGTTCTAGCAAGATAAGCATTTGATATGAATCTAGGAAACTTTCAGATTGAAAAAAATCCAAAATATTCCCTGTACTCGTAATCGGTTATAGAACATGGACATATAAAATTATACAAAGGGATCCAAACAGTCAATGCAAAATCCATTTACAATAGAAAAAACAAAGCTATGAAGAAATGGAAAATAAACAAAGAAAAGGATTAAAAGTGAACTCCCAAAGTTTTTTCTGCAACCTTTCCAGTCCTATCACATTAGCGAAAAATGACTATTGTTTGAACCCGAGAAACACAATCCTTCTTTAACAGAGCATTTGCATTGTGTCAATAGATGTACATAAGAGGAATGATCATCTCCTGTAACTATCTGGAACCAATTAATTCAGTGTCTTAATTTCCCATTTTTATTTGCTATCTTTGCTCTATTTTTCTATATATAAAGTTGTGTTGGAGTGTATTGATTTCTTTGTGTACAAGTTCAAAAGTGACGGAGACAACAAAATAGCAAAAGACGGCTATACCAAGTAAAAAATCAGGTACAGAAAGGACAAATCATCACAAAAAAAAAAAGCTTCACGGTATATGGTGTGCAGACAGAGGCTCGTAGACACACCAAACTGACACGAACATCAATGTCCAGGCCCTTCAGCTAGACTCATTTTACACATCATAACACAAAAGTCATATATCGGGAAAATAAAAACCTTTACAGATCAAATGAATCACTTCGCGATGCACATCATCTATACATAGCAATATCGTATCTGCTAATTAATATCCGTGATAATGGATATGTTTGCACTTTTTGATGTGTTTATGTCACTATGGGGAATGGAGTAATGCACGACACCGTCTGGGAAGCTGTTGTAGATTGATACATTTAAACAGACTTCATTCTGTTCATTAAAAAAGTCGTGGAAATTACTCCTGGGTATGGAGAATGAATGATGATGCAACAACTTCCTGGATCTCAAAAACTTAAATGATTTAAAACATACCTTCTTAGTTGAAAGGATTTAGTTTTATTCATTTTCTATAAGTCAACTTAAATTTAAACTTGAGATGAAAAATACAAAAAAAAAACAATGGACAAAATGGACAAAACAGTGAAATATTATTTGTCAGTGGACGAAGTGTGTTTTACACCACAATTGTGCGTTCTTCGAGACCTCTGGGTAATCGGAAAAGTGAGAGGGTTGTGCGCACGTAATTCAGGATAACCATACCTTCTGCTATTTCCGTAGCAGATGGCCGTCCTAAGTCGGCACCGGTTGCCCATTGGTCTCGTTGGTTTATGTGTAGTCCTTTGTGTTTGATGTTTCTGTGTTGTGCGTTGACGTTCCTTGTCCCTTATCCGTCTCTTTCTGTGCTTGTCTGCTTTGTGTTTTTGCATTGGGTGTTTTCGGGTTTTGCTGTGGGTGCTGCAACCTGGTGTTGTTGGAGATCCCCTCCTTTCTTCAATTGCAGAGAAAAAACTCAAAGATCATTGCTACGGAAACTATTCCCAATATCACAGCGGAACTCGCTCGCACCCACACTAAAACACAACCGAAGACAATATACCTACACACCATTGGATCAACAAACAAACAAACCAAAGACAAAACTACACCAACACTTAAACACAACCGGAGACAATGATACAAACAATAATACCTTCACACAAAGTGGACCAACGAACAAACCAACCAAAGACATATTAACACGCACCCATACTAAAACACAACCGGAGACAATGATAAAAACAATAATACCTACACACCAAGAGGACCAACGAACAAACCAACCAAAGACATAACACTCACCCACACTAAACACAACCGGAGACATTGGTACAAACAATAATACCTACACACCAAAAGGACCGACAAACAAACCAACCAAAGACATAACACGCACACACACTAAAACACAACCGGAGGCAATGTTAGAAACGAGAATTCCTACACACCAAAAGGACCAACAAACAAACCAAAGACATAACACGCACACGCACTAAAACACAACCGGAGGCAATGTTAGAAACGAGAATTCCTACACACCAAGTGGACCAACAAACAAACCAAAGACAAAATACGCACCAACAATAAAACATAGCCGAAGATTATGATACGAACAAGAATATACCTACACACCAAAAGGACCAACAAACAAACAAACCAAAGCCTTTGGAATATGAAGTACAACGCATAAAGGGAACAATTCATACCAGGACCTACTATCTAAAGCATAACCTTGCCGCATATCCGGATACACAGATATATATCTTATCACCTATAGTAAATCAAGTATTCATTGGTAGCTGGATAGACTTAGTATATTGTCACCAAATTATGTATTATTTATTTTTTAAGTGGTTGCTTCCCCAAGAAATCCTTTGTGCGTATGTTTATATGTTTATACCTCGATGACCAAGAAATACGTTGTCATCATCTAGATGAGACAAATTAATGGGATTGGATGACATTAATCTTACCGATAATCAACAACTGCAAACCATAGAGGAGAGTGACATCTTTACTGGATAATGATGTTAATTTACAGACAGAAGAACGGCTTAAGGAAATTATTTTGAAACTGATTATTTCTGACAAAGAAAGTTATTAGGCTTCCTTTGATTTAAGATTTCGGTGAAGAGCGTTGTAATGATTTATTCCCAGAAAAGACCGACTTTATATCCTTCTTATGATAAAGCTATTCGTTAAATAAAGTTTACATCGTTCGAATTTTTATTCATTCCTGTCTGCCTACAAAAGAGACAAGGTATGAGGCATGTATCCGCCTGTACCAGAGGTCACTGTAGAGTATGAGGCATATATCCACCTGTACCAGAGGTCACTGTAGAGTAAGAGGCATATATCCACATGTAACAGAGGTCACTGTAGAGTAAGAGGCATATATCCACATGTACCAGAGGTGTAGAGTATGGGGCATAAATCCACCTGTACCAGAGATATAGAGTAAGAGGCACATATCCACCTGTACCAGAGGTGTGGAGTATGAGGCATATATCCAACTGTACCAGAGGTGTGGAGTATGAGGCATATATCCACCTGTACCAGTCAGTGTAGAGTATGAGGCATATATCCACCTGTACCAGAGGTATAGAGTAAGAGGATATATCCACCTGTACCAGAGGTGTAGAGTATGAGGCATATATCCAGCTGTACCAGAGGTGTGGAGTATGAGGCATATATCCACCTGAACAAGTCACTGTAGAGTATGAGGCAGATATCCACCGGTACCAGTCACTGTAGAGTATGAGGCATATATTCACATGTAGCAGAGGTCACTGTAGAGTATGAGGCATACATCTATCTGTACCAGAGGTATACAGTATGAGGCAGACAACCACCTGTACTAGAGGTGTAGAGTATGAGGCATACGTCCATCTGTACATGAGATGTATAGTATGAGGCATACAACCACCTGTACCAAAGCCGTAGAGAATGAGGCATAAATCCACCTGTACCAGAGGTATAGAGTAAGAGGCATATATCCACCTATACCAGAGGTCACTGTAGAGTATGAGGCATATATCCATCTGTACCAGAGATGTAGAGTATGAGGCAGATATCCACCTGTACCAGAGGTCACTCTAGAGTATGAGGCATATATCCACCTGTACCAGAGGTGTACGTACACTTTGAGGCATACAACCACCTGTACCAAAGGTGTAGATTATAAGGCAAACCTCCATCTGTACCTGAGATGTACAGTATGAGGCATACAACCACCTGTACCAGAGGTGTAGAGCATGAGGTATATATCCACCTGTACCAGAGGTGTAGAGTATGAGACATATATCCACCGGTACCAGAGGTGTAGAGTATGAGGCATACAACCACCTGTACCAGAGGTGTAGAGCATGAGGCATATATCCACCTGTACCAGAGGTGTAGAGTATGAGACATGTATCCACCTGTACCAGAGGTGTAGAGTGTGAGGCATACAACCACCTGAACCAGAGGTGTAGAGTTTGAGGCATATATCCACGTGTATTAGAAGTGTAGAGTATGAGGTATATATCCACCTGTACTAGAGGTGTAGAGTATGAGACATATATCCACCTGTACCAGAGGTGTAGAGTTTGAGGCATATATTCACCTGTACCAGAGGTGTAGAGTATGAGACATATATCCACCTGTACCAGAGGTGTAGAGCATGAGGCATATACCCACCTGTACCAGAGGTGTAGAGTATGAGACATGTATCCACCTGTACCAGAGGTGTAGAGTATGAGGCATACAACCACCTGAACCAGAGGTGTAGAGTTTGAGGCATATATCCACGTGTATTAGAAGTGTAGAGTATGAGGTATATATCCACCTGTACTAGAGGTGTAGAGTATGAGACATATATCCACCTGTACCAGAGGTGTAGAGTTTGAGGCATATATTCACCTGTACCAGAGGTGTAGAGTTTGAGGCATATATCCAACTGTACCAGAGGTTTTGGCTAGAGGATATCCAAGTGTACCGAGGACATTAATAAGCCTATTTTTGTAGACTGAAACGACTATTTCTAGCAGATGCCACAAAATAACATCGTGCTTCTAAGTTCTGCGATCCGGTTTCGGTCCACGGTCTTAGATCCCCCACCTTGCACCACGGACTCCCTCGCGCCATCAAGTGAGTAAACTTGAAACTTAATTAGGTTGCATACATTGCTTGTTTTTATGTTGGAAAAATAAATCGTCCCAGGTCACTAGGTAAAACATTTTGGAATCGATGGAAAGGTATTGTAACATGGAATACACATGTGAAATATAAAGCTCTATCACTTTCCATTCAAAGTTTATGCCCAATGTTTAAAGTTTTTAAAAGTCGGTCAAAGATCAAGGGCAAGAATTTTGATATCGATGAAAAGGTATTGTCACAAAGAGTACACATGTGAGATAACCTTCCATTCAAGTTATGCCGAATGTTAAAGTTTTTGAAAAGTAGGTCAAAGGTCAAGGTCGAGAGGTAAAAATTGTATCAATGGAAAGGTCTTGTCACAAGAAATACACATGTGAAACTTATGAAAGCTCTATCACTCTCCCTTCAAAAGTTTTGCCCAATGTTTAAGTTTTTTTGGACAAACAGGCCACAAACTATATTTCCCACAGAGTCCTTGATTCCGGGGACATAAAATAGATGTGCAGAAGAGTTACGAACCATCGAACTTTACACCACCAGGCATAGAACTGTTGGCATTATTCGATACGCTGCGACCAAAACGATGGTAATTTTACGCTCTAGAATTTTATCAAACAATCGCAATGACCGACCTGCACTTATATTTTTGTATACATGCAAAAATTTGTCTGTCTGTTTCCATATCAAGCCATCAAGGAAGACAATAGGAGATTTAAAATTCGATTTCTCTCAAATGAAAAAAGTAAACAATCAAAACACGCTAAAATGGATCATTTTAGTGATGTTGTTTTAATGTTTGCAAGTTAGGTGCAATTTTATGCAATCGATTTTTTTCTCTCGAGTACAATCTTGGTACATAATAAAAATTTAAATTAAATTGCAAAATCTACCGTCTTGGTTTCCATGGCAACACAAAGTTAAATGACATCATTAGGTTTTCAGGGAGATATAAACCTTCATTAAGTTTTTTTTTTATTCCATTTTTATGTTTAACATCGTTCATGGTATTTTATGGGGCCTATATGTTCTCAAAGATGTTTGACTGAGTTATCAGATTTATATCTTTACTTGTGCGATGAGGTAACTCATATTGCGGAACAGAAGTTAAGAACATTGATTAAATGAGGCCTTCAAGCCAAAAAAAAAAAATCCCCATTTTACGACCCAACGGAACCCTAGATTTTCAAACCAAAAATTTTGTATTGAATAAAGATTTAAGAAGATTTCAACAAGCACAGATGTTGTATGACAATGATCTTTCAAATATTGACACAATAATTTCCTATTTTAAAGAAAACTTTTTATGCTTATCATGATGGAATCGATAACTTATCATCGGACTATTGTGATCATGACCCTTGATCCATGACCTCGATATAAATCAGTGCAAGTCTCCTATTACTGGCAATGTGCATGCACAAGTCTGATGAATAATCAAGTTATGTGCTATATTATTTCCAAAGATGACCTCGACTTGCGACCTTTGACCTTGGGACATAACAAAGCGATTTCCTCTTACGAGGGCAACTCACGATATCATTCAAGTATCTTTCAAAGCAATAATGATGGTCAAAGTAGTTTAATACTCTGATATTAACTGTAGCCTTTATCTTTGATATACGAGGGCTGATTGATATGTTGTACGCCTCGGTTTTCTGGGTTGCAGAAGGTATTCTGCTGATAGATTATCTCCAAATAGGACAATCAATCGATGGTACATACTATAATGCTTCACTTCTATCAAAGTTACAGGAAAATATTAAACTTAACTGCCGCGGAAAGCTCACTAGTTAAAGGTGTGTTGCTAAATCAGGACAATGCTCCTTCACAAATCTGTCATTACCATGGCTGATATTCATATTTGTGGCTTTAATTTGATTGAGCATCCGCCTTATTCACTTGAATAAAACTTTCATCAATTCCCAAAACTGAAAGCAGTTATTTCTGGCACCCACTTTCAGTCCAGACCATGATGTCGTACTTTCTGACCAATCAAGATAAGGAGTTCTTTAAAAGTGGTATCGAGGCCCTTAAACAGCAGTAGCAAAAGTGTATAGATACTGAAGGGGATTATGCAGGAAAATAATGCAAAATGTCTGATAAAATTCAAATCCTTACATATGAGGTTCACAACATATCAATCAGCCCTCGCATGATCTTGAAAATTCATAGATACAGTACTCTCATCATGGGCAACTCACATATGCAATTTAATGATCATTTTAAGTTACCTATGTTCTCATAAGTGTCCTGTAAATTTTACTATTATGACATCTGTGACCTTGACCCTTGGTTCCAATTTTGAAAATCTATTGGAGTTCTCTACCAACTAAATCATATTCATAGTTTGTTGTTCATCTAAATCAATATATGACTTTGAATTCTAGGTTATTTAACCTAAGACTGACAGAAAGACAGACAAACAGACACATATATATATACTCACTTGCAGCAAAGTAATGCTTAAGGATAATAATTTGAAAATAATTGTCAAATGCTAAGGTCAATGTAAAACGTCCAAAAGAAATGTCTAGTTTCAAGGAATACAAGATGAATTTCTATAAATGAAAGAAAGGAGGGGATCTCCAACAAGACTGGGTTGCAGCACCAACAGTAACACAAAACACCCCAAAGGAAAACACAGAGTAGACATACATAGCATGATGATGCAAAATGGACAAGGACCACTAGATACAACATCATAACACCAACCACAAAAGACTACACATAAACCAACGAGACCAATGGGCAATTGGTGCCGACTTTGGACGGCCATCTGCTATGTCAGTAGCAAATGATGTGGCAAAAACCACGTCTTTGACTTTTGATACGTAGACTTAAAGATAAACAAATAAAAAGTGAGTAGTGATTCTGCTGCCATTGTGGCCAACAAAACCATACATAAGGCATTTGTCATATGAAATCATTCAGAATTATTTATTTCATTGTGGTTTGTATGAGGAATTCTATAACAAAGTTTCTAAATAACAATATACATATTAAAGTGATTGTGTGCACAATTCCACAAAAATAATTTTTTAAAAATCTCACATACTGACAAATTCTATCTCAAGGTGAATTAAGAATATGACATAAACATGACATTGATTAAATGATTATAGTACTGTAAACGGGGTTTATTTTTTTGCTGGGGGAAATATTCGCAAAATGACCATTTCAACATTAATTGTGTGGAGGTACTTTTGGCGACATAGGTAGTATTCCCTTTAGTCTTTTATACTGGATACAGTTTCCATGCGAGGGTTATTTTCATGATTATAATACAGTCGGGAAAAGCCTGAAAATTACCCCCTAGCAAAATTTTCTATGTTTATATTAATTAACAACATTTGTGACTTACCACCTTCATATTACACCACAACCAAAGTTATGACACACATTCACTGATCTATGAATACAAATATTGCAAGCTGTAATTTTATGGCCTTGACAATATTGCCCTAACA
This sequence comes from Pinctada imbricata, assembly GCA_033119305.1. Lineage (NCBI taxonomy): Eukaryota > Metazoa > Mollusca > Bivalvia > Pterioida > Pteriidae > Pinctada > Pinctada imbricata. The sequence goes on along the minus strand of VSWD01000009.1, from coordinate 5,177,650 downwards.
ATTTTCTGGCCTTGACATTGTTGTGACCTTCTCTGGGTGTTAATCCTGTTAGACTTTTGACAGACAGCTTATGTCATTTATACATGTAATTTATATGTCAAAACTTAGCTTCTATGAAAAGTGTAAATCATTCCAACATTATAAAAATCATTCCAAGGAATGCATGTGTTGCCTGCAAAATATATAGCGACACTTAGGAATCACTTTAATAGGGTGTGACATCCAAGTGTGACAGACAGAGGGACAGACAGATGGACAACCAAGTAATCCCTTAGTGTCGCTATGCTTTGCAGGCGACACAAAAAATTTATCATACTATCAAATACATGTAATGAGTTTAAAGCTGGCAGGGAACTGGCTGCTGGGATTATTATAACTTTACTGTGCGGGATACATGTACTGTTAAAGAATAATGTAAACACAGCAGACTTCCCAGGTATAATAAAATATTAATATGACTGATAGATCAATGATACTTGGCCTTCCTATGAGGTAATCTAACTAAGTTAATTATGACATTACAATGAAGCAGGCACACTGTTATCGACGGCGAAAACACATAATTATAAAAATAACGGAATATCATTTCATCATTCTATATCAATATAAAGAACAACATAATTAAATGATGTTACAATGAATTCTGAGCCACGATGAAAGAAGTATAATATACTGCATATGTATAAATATTTGAAAAATTACCCATAATTCCTTTACATGATAATTACATGTAATTACGACTAGTAATCAAAGTAGATAAGTATGACAATATAATCATAAACATATACATATTATATAGAGGTCAAGAGAAGAGCTCTTGTGGTAATTCTTGATGTGTGAGGTAACTGGTCTGGGTGCCAACTCTCTGAACACTGAACGATGCAACAACGTTAGCTCGCCTTATACACTCTTGGAGGGAAAGTGACGGCATCGAGGAAAGGAAAAATCCCAGGGAACCACAAAAGGCATCTCCAGCTCCCTGTTGACAACAGATTTCCATACAATAAGAGCACAGTGTAAAAACAATATAGACTCTGGCTGATAACTTCTTAAGAAGACAAACATATTTATATTTCACATTAAGTAAACCTAGCTTTTAAAATAATCTGTTCATTTTAGTAATGTAAAAATATTATCATTCAACAATTCAAAGAAAACATAGGGTAATCAGAGATGACAGCGCTCACCTCGACGGCACCATTGTCCCATGACCAGCATCTGTACCTACATTGCACAAAGTATTTCCAGATGCATCATCAACATAAGTTTGGTTGATAAAAAATTCAAAAAAGGCTGGAACTGAAGATTCTTATTTTACCATATCTGGTCAATCAAGCATGAAATATAGGTCAGATGCAGCATCTGTACAGCTCATTGCAGTAAGCATCCTCAGATACATCACCCACACAAGTTTTTTTATTGATCTAGGACTTAAAATAGGCCAGAAATGGACCTGTCCCATATCAATTTATCTAATTGCTCCAGCAAGGAATGTGGGTCAGATGCAGCATCTGTACCATGCATTAAATTAAGCATCCTTAGATGCATCATAGACACAACTTTGGATGACCTAGGACTTATAGTAAGGTAGGAATGGACCTGTTCCATTTACCTAACCTGCTCATTCAAGCATGAAATGTAGGTAAGATGCAGCCTCCATACCGCATTGTTGCAAGCATCCTCAGATGTATCATCCATGCAAGTTTGGTTAATGTAGGACTTATGGTAAGACGGGAATGGACCTGTCCCATTTTACCTAACCTGCTCATTCAAGCATGAAATGTAGGTCAGATGCAGCCTCCGTACCATGCATTGTTGTAAGGATCCTCAGATACAACATCCATGCAAGTTTGTTTGGTGTAGGACTTACAGTAAGGCAGGAATGGACCTGTCCTGTTTTGCTTAACCTATAGTGCAGACGCCGGCGTCGATAGCATAAGCCCCCCTCTACTTCATCGAGGTGAGCTAAAAATGGTTGAAGTTATACTATTTTCTTCAAGTTAGTTTGATCAATATCAATTCAATTAATTAACAGTCTTTTAAAAATGAAATTAACTTTCTTGCATCTACATTAATTCAATACTTTCAAATTTTCAATTTACAAAATTTTTTTGCAGCATCCACTAGTACTCCATAAAGAAATATGTATTCAGTTGAGTGAGAATGTTTCCTTACTGTCGTGTCTACAGGTTCCACTTTTTGACCTGGCACATGAACAACCTCTGAATTTGACCTTGAAGCAAACATAGCCCCGTCGGCACCTAGCGTAATGATAGCTGTATTACAACCCATGGTAAGTAACTTGGATATCGCTTGTTTAACTTCATCATGGCTGCCAACAGGACTTTCTGTCAATGCCTCTGCCTGCAACATATAATTTCATTATGATGAGAATTACAAAATCTAACTCTGACAAGTTAAGGCCCAGACATGACTGATGGACAGACAGGTGGAGAGAGAGATAAGTTAATTCCTATTCCCCTCTGTATGTTTAATATTACCACTTCATGAGGACGGATATAATCTGACTCCAATTTTATGCTTATACAGGGTACTAAATATACATGTTTATCTATGTTAAATGGTAATTGAAGTAACTTCCCAACCTGATAAAATAGAACTTTTTGAGTGATTTTCTTCAAACTCTTTTAATCACTTGGAAATAAAGGAGTTCAAAGTGCATATGACATCACAACTAAAACAATAAGTTAGCTTCACTATACTACACTGTCTGAAGAGCACTTAGGAAATAAAACAAACTGATCAAAATGTTACTTTTTCAAATCATTTTATAAGATGAATATATTTATTCATGTCAGATGAAAATATGTATACATGTCAGATACATTCTATTACCTCACTCTCATTAACAATGAGGACATCACTGGCCTGTAACAATTCATTTGCTAAGTATTTCTGCATTGGAGCAAAGTTGAACAAGCTTCTCACTGCAAAATCAAACAAAATCAAGGATCAACTTAAACAAAGTAAAAAAAACCAAACAAACAAACAAACAGCTATGAATATCCACTCGACAGAATTTGAGGAAATGTTCTAGTTCTTTTATCTTTTAAGGATTGTGGAAACATACATTCAACTAGATATTGTTGGAGTTTCAATTATTTGATAAAGTCATAGTTGATAGAGTAAAATCATCACATCTAAACCAAAGTCAGATTTACTGTGGTCAGACATATGTGTCTGTATACCTTTATGTTTCTTTGCTAACTTTAAAGCCTGTAACGTTGCAGTTTGCTCTATTTCGTTTGAGCACATAATGACTTTAGAGTCCTTGATGATATTTTCTTTCTCATTTATGTCATCCACAGTTATGTGCATATTGGCTCCAGGTACCACCACAATAGAATTCTCACCTGTAAAATAACAAATTGTGACGTATTTTCCGCATTTGATAAAGTGTGGTGGAGCATTTACATACATGGAAAGAGGAATAACTCATTCTCTGTGCAGCTTGTCTCAAAAGTTTAAATTTTATCTTGAACTTTTTTTTATACAAATATGAAATTTTGGACAATTTTCAGTATGTGTTTACTTATCATGCTTATTACATAAATGATATTACATGTATAACAAGTGCTACAATAAATGTGTTAGAAATAAATACATGCTTCTTAGTTTCCGAATTTTTGTACATAAGTTTTTTTTCAAAATCAAAGGCTAACTGTAACTTACAGTACAACTTCAACCAAAGTAAAAGTATTATATAAATCATATCATGCTAACTTACATAGAAATATCAAATAGTGAAATACAATTGTTACGTCTTCAAATTCCTAGCATCATTTCAGAATGTTAAGTCATACATACCACTGTCATTGACAAAGATTGGTGCCATTCCTGTGGACACATCCTTCACTATACCAATGTTTCCTGTAATAAAGGATAGACTGGTTCAGCCCTATCACTAATCAATTAATAGGTTAGAAAACAACAAGCCAAGACCCCTCCCCCCTTTCCTTTCAAACGTACATCTATATACATATAAAATTCAAGTATGGATCCAGAGGTTGTCACCGTGTGCGAGTGCAATCGTGTGGGAGTGTCACCAGGTGGGAGTGTCACCATGTGGGAGTGTGACTGTGTGGGTGTGTCACAGTGTGGGAGTGTCACTGTGTGGAAGTGTCACTGTGTGGGAGTGTCACTGTGTGGAAGTGTCATCATATGGGAGTGTCACTGTGTGGGAGTGTCACCATGTGGGAGCGTCACTGTGTGGAAGTGTCACTGTGTGGGAGTGTCACTGTTAAAAGTGTTACCATGTGAGAGTGTCACCATCACTGTGTGGAGGTGTGGGAGTGTCACTATGTGGGAGTGTGGGAGTGTCAATGTGGGAGTGTCAATGTGGGAGTGTCACTTTGGGAGTGTCAATGTGGGAGTGTCACTGTGGGAGTGTCAATGTGGGAGTGTCACTGTGGGAGTGTCACCATGTGAGAGTGTCACTGTGTGGGAGTGTCACCATGCGAGAGTGGAGTGTCACCATGTAGGAGTGTCACCATGTGGGAGTGTCACTGTGTGGGAGTGTCACTGTGTGGAAGTGTCACCGTGTGGGAGTGTCACCATGTGAGAGTGTCACAGTGTGGGAGTGACACTGTGTGGGAGTGTCACCGTGTGGGAGTTTCACCATGTGGGAGTGTCACTGTGTAGGATTGTCACTGTGTGGGAGTGTCACCGTGTGGGAGTGCCACCGTGTGGGAGTGTCACTGTGTGGGATTGTGGGAGTATGACCGTGTGGAGGTGTCACCATGTGGGAGTGTCACCTTGTGGGAGTGTGACCGCGTTGGAGTGTCACTGTTTGGGAGTGTCAGCATGAGGGAGTGTCAGCATATGGGAGTGTCACCATGTGAGAGTGTCACCATGTGAGAGTGTTACCATGTGAGAGTGTCACCATGTGAGAGTGTCACCATGTGAAAGTGTCGCCATGTGAAAGTGTCGCCATGTGAGAGTGTCACCATGTGAGAGTGTCACCATGTGAGAGTGTCACCATGTGAGAGTGTCACCAAGGGAGTGTCACCATGTGGGAGTGTCAGCATGTGGGATTGTCACTGTGTGAGAGTGTCACCATGTGGGAATGTCACTGTGTGGGAGTGTCACCGTTTGGGAGTGCTAGGACCTCCTTGGAATTTGCCAAAAATGCTGATTTCTCTGTTTTACATGTAACTTTTTTTCATAAATTGGTTGACATAGGTACCGGTTAATTGTTTTTTAACATACCCTTGACAAACTGTTAAAAATTGTTTAAAAAAAAATTTAGAACATTATCAGAATGTTCAGGGACAGGAATGTCACCTGAATGATCCTAATTATGTGATCTTGACCTTGACGGTATCCTGGAACCTCTAGCTGACAGACGGACGGACATATGGACACTGGGGCAGACAGACAGAGTGATCCTTCTTTGACAAATTCCTTCCTTGCTTTGGAAGATTCCCTTTTTTTTTAATGATAAAACAAAATGTTTCTAGAACATATACCAACTGATGTCTATGCCATTCTTCTTCAGGTTCTCTAGATAGTCCCTACCAAAGTTGTCATCTCCTACCTATAACAATTAGTATGAAAATATAATGTAAGAGAGGAGGTTGAAGAGGGTCATCGCCTACCTATAACAATAAATATGAAAATATAATGTAAGATAGGAGGTTGGAGAGGGTCATGACATAACAAAGCATAACAAATAAGTATGAAAATATTATATATGAGAGAGAATAAATTCAACATGATCAAGATAAATCAAAAATAAAACACATGCACTATTTTTTACTGATAAGTAAGTATTCCCACATATTTAACTATATGATACACAAGTTAAGCAGATCTGTACATGCTGTGTGAGTAGTAACATTACCTTGGACACAAGGGCTGTTTTGGCTCCTAATCTGGCAGCAGCCATGCAGGGATTAGCTCCCTTCCCACCATACCCTGACACAAACCGAGATCCTATTATTGTCTCCCCTGGAGTAGGTAGCCTTGGTACAAAACTGAAAATCAATATGTAATTGACATTGTATTAATGTTATAAACACATCCATGATCAAACATGCATTGTATAATATTTTATGCTTTAGGGATAATTAATACATCATAAAGATACATTCAGAGCCATCCAAACCCTGACAAATTTCAATGTTATATATAGGTGACGAGTCCAAATGAGGATTAGTATAGAGCTCCTCATTAGGTGATAGAACTTTAAGTCCTAATTAGGTGTTTGTATGTCCTTAATAGGTGATAGTCACGTCTTAATTAGTAGTTAGTATATGTCTTGTTATAAGTAACTAGGTGGTAGTTAAGTCCTAATTAGTTTAGTCAAGTGCAAGTCCTAATCAACAGTTAGTATCTGCTAATTACAGTTATAATAGGTGATAACTGTTTTAATAGTCCTAATTAGGAGAGTACAGGATCTCCTGGCTAGGAGCTAGTATAGATTTTTCTTCTTCTCTTCTTTCAGTTTACAGCAAAAATTCTTGAGGTTGAAGATTACTTGCTGTAGTGCATGCATGACAAGTAAAATAAAGATTTAAAAAGCTCTTCTTGGCTGCTTGGGACAAGTGTATGTACAGTACCTTACTTGTCCATACACAAAACTATGTCTCCAATGAGTTTGGGGAGTATACATGGCAAGATCAGAGTCTATATTTGCAATTTTGTGTATGACATTTAAGAAGGGGGAGTGAGGACAGGGATTTTTTTTGCCCCTTTTTGGGGCCGTTTTTCGGCCCCATTCCCAATGAAAAATAGTATCTTTTTTTCCCAATTGTGGCTCTAAAATTTCCCAATCACATAAAGATGGAATTATCACCGAAATAAGATAAATCTACTGGTTCAAAAGTAGCGAATTTGCTAATTATTTGCCATATTTTTGTAAGCATAAGAAATTAAATCATATTGAAAAGAAAATTATTTGATTAAACTTTCAATTCTGAACTCTTGATTGTATAAACTGTTATTTTACTTTTATGTTAGTACCCCCAAAATATTCCCAAATGTCGTTAATTTTCCCCATTGCACGGGCCCTGACCCCATTCCCAAATTACTGAAAAAATCACTGGAGGAAGTCAAAAATGGAATATAGATATTTACACAACGTGACGCGTGGAGCCCCCCCCCCCCCTCCCCCCCCCCCCTTCAGTATTTTCCCATATGCAAAGACCTTCTGTGTGGTTTCTGTGTTAAAGTAATGGGCTATGATACCTAACAAGATCTATATTACAGCTTCCTATGACTGTCACGTCCATTCTGAACCAAAATGTTGAACTCAAATGGGTTTAATTATCTTTTTACAACCCTGTTACACTACTTCAGTACATGCACCAAGACTTTAGCTACCGCTTTTCACAAAACGAGTAAAAGCGCGACCTCGCGCTCTGGATATAAAGAGAACTTTCGGGTGTTGGAGTGGGAAGTACTGTAGAGTAATTAAAAAAATAAAAAATAAACAAACAAACAAAACGGTATATGCATATACAACAGAAACAAAAACAGATTTATTGAGTACACGTGTACATCAAGGTATAATATATTTTAGTTACAAAGCGGCCCATGTCCCTCAGTCTCAACTTACGTGGGCGTGCAACCCCGCTCCCCCCCCCCCCCTTAGTCGAGATAATGCTTAAGACCTTAGGTTTTGGTAGTTTTAAGTAGAATCTGTAAAAATTCAAATCTTAAAAAAATGAACCCAAAGCGATTTTAAAATAGCCAGAATTGGTCTTTATTTCAATTCAATTCGAGGCGTACATGTACATTATACACAATTAACATTTCAATGATTTTTGTCCCCCGCTTTCGCGAAAGCGCGGGGACAGTAAAACCGTCCCGTCTGTCTGTCAGTCCGTCTGTCAGCAAAACTTTAACCTTATCCATAACTTTGCAATGGCAAGTGATAGGGCTTTCATATTTCACGTGTATTAATTCCTTGTGACAAGACCTTTCCATGGATACCAATTTTTTTTTACCTTGTGACCTTGACCTTGAAGGTTGACCTACTTTTCAAAAACTTTGACCTTGTCCATAACTTTTCAATGGCAAGTGATAGGGCTTTCATATTTCACATTTGTATTCCTTGTGACAAGACCTGAATCCATGGATACCAAAATTTTTGACCTTGACCCTGTAGTTTGACCTACTTTTCAAAAACTTTAACCTTGCCTATAACTTTTTAATGGCAAGTTATAGGGCTTTCATATTTCACATGTGTATTTCTTGTGACAAGACCTTTTATTCCTTGTGACAAGACCTTTCCATGGATACCAAATTTTTTTACATTGTGACCTTGACCTTTCCATGGTGTGCTGGTATAGTCGTGAAGTGTGACGTCACAGCCAGTTAACCAAGAAAATAACGAAGATATGATGCATGTTCATCCATTTATTTGATTTGTCCAGATGAAATATGTCATCATGTGTGATCTACGTGACTGCCTATGTGGTAAAAGGCTGAAATCAATAAAAAACAATCATAAGAATTTGACCAGAAAATGACAGTCTGAGTGTAACAATTTCAGACTAACTATACATGTACATTGGTAAGAAATGATACAATATGTATGAAATTATCAGAAAAACAATCAAAAATCACATACTTGATCAATCATTCATCAGAAAATAACTTCTAACAAAATTACCATGTGAGCCAAATAATAAACATTGACGGGCATAAAATTGCCAGGTGAGCTAAATGATAGAAAGTTACATCGATCTGAGTTTTGCAAGTTAACCATACTTAGCATTTATCTGATGCTTATAAACATTAATGAGAAGTAAAAATAAGTTGCAAAATGTACAAAAAGAGTAAAAACTCACACTGTAGCAGGCCAAACTCGATGAGAGAATGTTGAGAAAAAAGTTTGCGTTAAAGCGAAAGTAGCTGACAAAGACATTTCTGATACAGTGGTCAACTCGACCTATAACTTTTCGTACCACAAACATGACACTCCCCGCCTGAATTGTAAGTGAGTACAATTCACAAGTAAAATGATTATGAAAAATGCAAAAATGATCAAAAAGGTTCAAACAATTGTCAATTAAAGTAAAAAATATCAAACAAATTGTCAGCCAGAAATGTGAAATGATTTTACAAATGTCAATGCAAAGAAATGAGAGGTACAATTTGTGTAACTGGTCTAGTGAACAAAGATGTCTTTCCATCCTTCACAGTCCTAAGTAGCACTTTGCGAATGCGATTGTCTTCACTGGGAAATGTTTTGAGCACGATTGACATAGGCCATTGATTCCTTGCACAGCTTGAGTCATTCAGAAGAACTATGTCACCTTCACAGATAGATGGTTCATCGGATTGCCACTTTCGACGCGGTTGCAGATTGTGCAGGTACTCAGATTTCCAACGAGACCAGAATGTATTGGCTAACCCCTGTACGCGCTTCCACTCGGATTTCAGAACGTCCTTTGAACTGAATGATCCAATAGTATCTCCAATGTCATATTTCGGAGGTTTCTGAGTAAGTAATAAGGATGGTGATAAAATGGTGGGGTTATCCGGATCAGATGACACTGGTGTTAAAGGGCGAGCGTTCACGATAGCAGATACCTCAGCCATGAGGGTGTTCAATACGTCATGTGTAAGATTGTGCTGCTTAGACAACACAGAGTTGAGAATCCTCTTCACAACCCCAATCAAACGTTCCCATGCGCCACCGTAATGTGCGGCATGCGGTGGATTGAATATCCACTTAGCATCAGACGATATAAGAAATTTCTGCACTGAGTCATCCTCAACATTTATGCGATCGATTCCAAGGTCATCTAGAGCCCCGATGAAGTTAGTACCTCTGTCGGATCGAAAAATCTTCACTGTGCCTCGCATGGCAATGAAACGACGGAGCGCATTGATGAAGGCCGCTGAGCTCATTGAGTCGACAAGTTCAATGTGTATAGCTCTGGTAACTAAACATGTGAATAGAATTCCCCATCGCTTGGAATTTGCGCTACCTCCGCGAGTCTTTCGGGTCATTACTTGATATGGACCGAATGCATCCACGCCTACATTCGAAAACGGCTGTCCTGGCTCCAGACGATCGGCTGGCAAGTCTGCCATCTTTTGTGAGGCAAGACGACCCCTCATTTTGCGACAAGGTACGCATGCTGAGATAACGTTCGATATGAGTCGTTTACAACGGGTTATCCATAGGCCAGCGGAACGGACGGCTCCTTCGGTGAAGTGTCGGCCTTGATGCAAGACCTTGTTGTAATAGTGTGTCACAAGCAGCTCTGAAATGTGATTCTGACCCGGAAGAAGTACTGGATGTTTAGACTCAAAGGGAATGCGTGACTTCGCTATACGTCCACCAACGCGGATAAATCCATCGCCTTCGAAGTACGGATCCAAGGATGATATCGGACTTGTTTTCGCAACGGCCTTGCCAGTGCGGAGGCAATATAGTTCATCCGAAAAGGCTTCCTTCTGGACTTCCTTGAGCACATGGTCGTGTGCTTCTTGACGGATATCTACCACACTCGGAATCGGTTGCTGAGTACCATTACTATGGCGATCTTTCCAAAGACGCACAAAATGTTTCAACTGAGCGATTGCGTTGACAACAGAATTCCAACATGAAAAGCATTTAAATCGAGATGTACCGAGTCCATGAATCGGTATGGTTTTTGTCATAAGACAACTTGTTGCTCTGATTTCCTTGTCGGAATCAGGATCCTGCAACTCATAGGACATCGGTTGCTTGTCAAGGTCAAAAGAGGGCACGGGTCCATGTAACCATGCACTATCCTGCATTGCAAGAGCATCAAGAGATCGCGTACCATCATCGGCTGGATTCCTGTCAGTAGGTATGTATCGCCATTGTTGCGGAGAGGTTGTTGCATGAATTCTTGCGACACGATTAGCAACATAGGTGTGAAAACGGCGTGACGTATTATAAATGTACCCGAGTACAATTTTGCTGTCCGTATGAAAGCGGAAGTCTTGCAGTGATATGCTTAGGTGCTGAGAAATAATGTCCGCTATTTCAACTGCAAGAACTGCGGAACAAAGTTCAAGCCGTGGAACGGTATGTCCTTTTAAAGGCGCAACCTTTGCCTTTCCAAGGATGAATCCCATGTGCGTAGGATCGGTACAATCACTAAGATAGGCAACTGCGGCAATTGCCTTCTCGGAGGCATCGCAGTAAATGTGAACTTCCTTCTGATCGCAACCACTATATGACGTAGGTAAGTATGGTCGCCGTATTCTAACGTCATTAAGATCAAGTAATGAACTTCTCCAGTGATCCCACTCTTGAAATGCCTCTTCCGGAAGTGGTTCATCCCAGTCGACGGTTCCATGAATCAACTCTCTTAGAAGGAGTTTCCCTTTAATCACGACCGGAGCCATAAATCCAAACGGATCGTAGATGCTATTTATGGTGGATAAGACACCACGTCGAGTAAATGGCTGTTTGTCTTGTGAAGAGCGGAACAAGAAGGAATCAGTGCCTAGATCCCATTTGACACCTAAACTAGCCTGAATAGGAAGTGAATCCTTGCACAAGTCCAGGTCTTTAATGTCTTTTGCAAGATCTTCATTTGCGAAGGCGGCCATGACCTCATGGTTGTTTGACGCAATCTTGTGTAATCGAATATTGCCTCTATGCATAAGAGCTTCCTGCGCATCCTTAACAAGAGTAATAGCACTTCTGGCTGAAGGCAGTGATGCAAGTGCGTCGTCCACGTAGAAGTCTTTCTCGATGTACTCTACAACTTTGGGATCTGCGCCTTGAATGCAAAGTCGTAAGCCATAAGTTGCGACGGCGGGCGATGGCCGGTTTCCAAAGACATGTACGCACATTCGGAATTGTACTAAAGGCTTGTTCAAATCAGAGTCCTCGTGCCATAGAAAACGAAGAAAATTACGGTGTTTGGGTTCAACACGGAAGCAAAAGAACATCTGCTGAATGTCCGCGAGTACGGCTACAGGTTCTCTTCTGAATCGCATCAAAACTCCAAGTAGGCTGTTGACCAGATCCGGTCCTGTCAACAGAACGTCGTTTAACGAGAGGCCATTAAACTTGGCTGATGAGTCAAATACAACGCGGGCCTGACCTGGCTTCTGAGGATTATAGACCGCGAATATTGGCAGAAACCAGCATTCTTCATCCGGCTGCATTATGGAGGAGCCCTCTCCGCATGACCGTTCTTGAGTATTTTCTGCATGAACTCTATGAAATGAGACGCCTTGACAGAATCATTCAACAAACTCCGTTGCAAGTTTCTTGCGCGTTTGAGAGCCATTGGAAAGTTATTGTCGAGTCTGGGTCGACTAGGTCGAAACGGTAAGGGTGACGTCCAAAATCCGTCTTCATCTCGGCGGAAGCCAGTAGCAACAATGTCAAGAAACTGTTGATCCTCTACAGACATTCCTATCTTTTCATCATCCGGTGTTTTCACAAAAATAGGATCGTCATTCAAATGAAGAATACTATTACAGGGTTCCATAGAAGTAGGGCGTCCATTCGGCATAATTTGAGTCTTCAATACATTGACACTAGATGGGGAATGATAATACCCAAGGCAGGTTTCCCCTACTATGGTCCATCCAAGTGGCAACCTTTGCGCATATGGCTGCGAGTCAGATCCGGTAAGTTGTTCAAGCACATGGTGTGCTTTCAAAAGGTCCCTTCCAATTAATAATGAGATCCTAGCCTCGGAATGTAACGACGGTATAAGCAATTCTATGCCTGAAAGATGTGAGTATGCTCGTGCAATCTCTGGTGTAGGGATCTCGTGTCTGTTGTCGGGTATATATTCGCACTCGGTAACAATCGGAAGATCAAGACGGACTGATCTATCGAACGACTCGACGACAAGTCCAGGGACTCGTCTTCCCCATGTGGTAACTTTGCCTGAGCAAGTAGACAAAATATACGGAGACTGAGTACCGCTAATGCCGAGCTTGTCAAAGAAATCTGGGGTACCTAAGGTGCTCGTACTTTGGTCGTCTATTACAACGTAAGTCTTAAATGCGAGTTCCTCGCGACCTTGTGGGTAAATCCAAACTAACTGTATCTTGGCACAGGATTTGCCAGAGAACTCTTCGCCACAGACTGCCGTGCAAGTAGACGTAACTTCATCGGATAATGTTTTCGGCTGAGTCTCCCCGCCATGCGAAGTTTGTACATTGCCATTCGAAGGAGGCTTTTTATCCTCTACGCGATCTTCATGAAGAGCAGTCGGGTGTTGACGCTTACAAATACTGCAGGTAAGTTTCTTTGCGCACTTTCTAAAGTCATGCTTCTCATTTTCACAGCATTTCAAACAAATAGTGTTCGATCGCAAGAATTGCCGGCGTTTTTCTATAGTCATAGAACGAAAGGCGCGGCACTGATTGAGAGTGTGGTTGGAACTCTCATGATAAGGACACGACACAATCTTAATAGATAGTTCAGGCTCGTCAGTAGTAGTCTTTTTAGCGGCTATTTGCTGAACATTTTGTGTACGAGGCCTGTACGGTGGGCCACTAGTCTGTTGTGAGTCATACATAAAAGACAGATTGTTCTTAATCCTCGCCATTTCCTTCACAAATTGTAAGAATTCGTTAAACGGAGGAAATACTACATGGTGAGTAGTCTGATATTTTGCTGCTCTGCTCGTCCATTTCTCTTGTAGCGATGGCGGCAATTTGCAAACAATCGGCTTAACACCTGACGCAGAGTCATAATACGCAAACTGAGTGGCATTCACTGGGTCGTTCTTTAGAGAAGCTACTTCAGACAATAGATCGGCCAATTCATAGAGTCTCTTGGGTTCCTTGACAGTTATTTTCGGAAAATTGCTTATGCGCAGTTTTAGTGCTGATTCTAACATCTCTGGTGTTCCGTAACACTCGTCGAGTCTTTCCCAGATTAAACGAAGCGCTCGTACTGGATCATGAGGATTTGCGTTGCGTATTCGAAGCGCGGAGACCTTGGATTTGCTTCCAAGGTACCTTATCATAAGGTCAACCTGATCAGTTTCATCAATGTCCATATCTTGCATTGATCTCAAAAAGTTTGATTTCCAGACTTGGTACGATTCAGCCGTATCATCAAATTCCCATTTACGCTTCGACAAAAGCTCCTTTTTTAACATGAACGTCACAAAATCATTCGAATGATTAGTTGGAGCATTATGCTGCGAAGTACTGTTGTTCATAGAATGCGATTGACGCGGAGGATTTACTGAAGGAGTACTATAATGCTGTGGTTGAAATACAGCGGCATCTGGTCTCAATGTAGAACGTATGTTATCCGTAGCACTTGTGATCCCATTTATACGCCTTTGTTCGTCTAAGTGACGTTGGGCCAATTCTGATTTAACGATGTTCCCGTCCAAAGCATCAGCTGCAGCATCAGCCATTGCAGCTTCCTTCTTAAGAGATATACGACGGAGCTCAGTCTCAATATCAAGAGCTTTCTTTTTAAGCGAAGCTTCTTCATCAAGAAAACTAATAGCGGCTCGCGCAGCCTCTGCCTTAGCTCGCCTGTCCTCTGCACTAGCTGATGAGCGATTTGAACGATGCGAGTGATTCGACGATCGATAACCCACAATACTACGAGTATGTAACGAGTCAACTTCAAGTCTAGCTTTAGCTCGCTCTAAACGTACCATAGCTCTTTCTACTGATATAGTTTTTAGCGTCCTGTCATCCTGAACCCTCCTGTGTAATGCTAAACTTTCATCGGTATAACAATTCTGCAGATATTCAAGAAAATGATCAATGAGGTCAAAGCACTTTCGAGACTGGGCATTCAGCTCCCTTTCTGTAATGTATACATCATCCTTGTCAGTAAAGTTGATGAATGAAGAGACAATAGTCCACTGATCGTTAATCTGTTGTTCGATTTTAGCAACACGCGACTGAAATTCCTGGAATTTCTTTCCTGTGAAAACTCTGATACGTTTAGGAGGTCCATCTCCAGAAGACTCCAACTGGCGTAAAGAATCGGCAGTAAGAGGTAGTGTGTTATCCATGGTTGGATCCATTCTGCCGGATTGGCTCATGTTAGTCCTTTTACTGTGCTGGTATAGTCGTGAAGTGTGACGTCACAGCCAGTTAACCAAGAAAATAACGAAGATATGATGCATGTTCATCCATTTATTTGATTTGTCCAGATGAAATATGTCATCATGTGTGATCTACGTGACTGCCTATGTGGTAAAAGGCTGAAATCAATAAAAAACAATCATAAGAATTTGACCAGAAAATGACAGTCTGAGTGTAACAATTTCAGACTAACTATACATGTACATTGGTAAGAAATGATACAATATGTATGAAATTATCAGAAAAACAATCAAAAATCACATACTTGATCAATCATTCATCAGAAAATAACTTCTAACAAAATTACCATGTGAGCCAAATAATAAACATTGACGGGCATAAAATTGCCAGGTGAGCTAAATGATAGAAAGTTACATCGATCTGAGTTTTGCAAGTTAACCATACTTAGCATTTATCTGATGCTTATAAACATTAATGAGAAGTAAAAATAAGTTGCAAAATGTACAAAAAGAGTAAAAACTCACACTGTAGCAGGCCAAACTCGATGAGAGAATGTTGAGAAAAAAGTTTGCGTTAAAGCGAAAGTAGCTGACAAAGACATGTCTGATACAGTGGTCAACTCGACCTATAACTTTTCGTACCACAAACATGACACATGGATACCCAAATTTTTGACCTTGTGACCTTGACCTTGGAGTTTGACCTACTTTTCAAAAACTTTAACCTTGCCTATAACTTTTTAATGGCAAGTTTTAGGGCTTTCATATTTCACATGTGTATTTCTTGTGACGAGACCTTTTATTCCTTGTGACAAGACCTTTCCATGGATACCATTTTTTTTTACATTGTGACCTTGACTTGGACTTTGACCTACTGATTAAGAACTTTAACCTTGACCATTACTTTTCAATGGCAAGTGACAGGGCTTTCATATTACACATGTGTATTCCTTGTGACAAGACCTTTCCATGGATACCAAAATTTTTGACCTTGTGACCTTGACCTTGGAGGTTGACCTACTTTTCAAAAACTTTTACTTTGTCCATAACTTTTAAATGGCAAGTGATAGGGCTTTCATATTTCACATGTGTATTCCTTGTGACAAGACCTTTCCATGGATACCAATATTTTTGACCTTGAACTTGTAGTTTGACCTACTTTTCAAAAACTTTAACCTTGCCTATAACTTTTTAATGGCAAGTTATAGGGCTTTCATATTTCACATGTGTATTTCTTGTGACAAGACCTTTTATTCCTTGTGACAAGACCTTTCTATGGATACCAAATTTTTTTACATTGTGACCTTGACCTTGGACTTTGACCCACTTATTAAGAACTTTAACCTTGACCATAACTTTTCAATGGCAAGTGACAGGGCTTTCATATTACACATGTGTATTCCTTGTGACAAAACCTTTCCATGGATACCAAAATTTTTTACCTTGTGACCTTGACATTGGACTTTGACCTACTTTTCAAAAACTTTAATCTTGTCCATAACTTTTAATTGAAAGTGATAGGGGTTTCGTATTTCACATATGTATACCTTGTGAAAAGATCTTTCCATGAATACCAAATACTTATTTCACATGTGTATTCCTTGTGACAAGACCTTTCTGTTGACCAGTAACAACATTCTGACCTTGTGACCTCGTCCTTGGAGGTTGACCCACATTTAAAAACTTCAACCTCGACCATAAGTTTTGGATGGTAATTTAAATGATAGGACTTTCATATTTCAAATGTGCATACCTTTTCATTAGCCCTGTCCCTTGGTAACAAAACAAAACTTTGGACCCTTTGACCTTTTCTTTGAGTTTAATCTTTCATATTTAGAATTTTGATCACATATGAGATATATTATGAAAACTTAAGAATGGGGAGGGGGTGTCTGTAAGCATTTCTTAAAAGACAAACACCCGAAAGCGGGGGACCACAATTCCTTGAATTTGATTTTCTTATCTTAAAACATTCATCTAAGTATTGGCATAAATATTTGGTGAATTGATTATTCACAGGATTTATAACATCTTCAATATTAAACATACAATGTATATCAAAATTACCCATATCTTCAAATTTATCTCTAATGTCTTGATACAAGTTACAGTTTAACAGAAAATGCTCTTCAGTCCCCTTCACAATTTCACGGATCGGGCCACGGATAGCTACGGATCGAGAAAAATTTTACATCCGTAGCAATCCGTAGCTCGATCCGGCACTAGTCGTGACAAGTCGTAGCTATCCTTGGTAATCCGCAGCTATCCGGGATGAGACAGAAAATTTTTGAACATGTTCAAAATTACCCACGACTCCGCTACGGATACATTTGTCGTAGTGGAGTCGTAGGGGAGTCCTAGCAACCCGTAGTGGAGTCATAGCTATCCGTAGGGGAGTCGTAGTAACCCGTAGCGCATCCGTAGCAATCCGGGACCATTTTTGTGATAAAAATAGCAATACGACTCTGCTACAGATTGCTACGACTCTGCTACGGATTGCTATGACTCTGCTACGGATTACTACGACTCCCCTATGGATTGTTACGACTCACCTACGGGTTGCTACGGATAGCCAAGGATTGTGTCTTATATAAACTTCAAATTTATTAGGTTTCTGTGCGTTTTTCGGTCAATATGTGGGTAAATACTTCAACTATTCAATTTCAGGTCATAATATAAAGGCATGTATAAAAGCTCAATACTTTTATAAAACAAGTGAGACCATCTCAATCTGAAAATATTCGGTGTTTTAGTAAACAAGTTAAAAGTCATGTTTGTAAAACATTAATGCCCCCCTACCCCTTCTGTGATTAAAGTCTGTCACAACTTTATACTTGCATTGATACAACCTATGGGGGTATAAAGTAACAGTTTCATTTCAATACGTAACTCCACTCAAGAGATATTGAACAGAAACCCTGAAGTTTTGGTATTTTTCAAAGTGCAAGGGGCATAACTCTGTCCAAATTTTTTTGATCGGACCTAAATATGAACTTGACCTAGATTGTCATTTGATGTATCCGTATACAAAATTTCATTTCAATATGTAACTCCACTCAAGAGATATTGAACGGAAACCCTGAAATTTTGGTTTTTTTCGAAGTGCAAGGGGCAATAACTCTGTCAAAATTTTGTTGATTGGACCCAAATAAGAACTTGACCTAGATTGTCATTTGATGTATCCGTATACAAAATTTCATTTCAATATGTGAATCCACTCAAGAGATATTGAACGGAAACCCTGAAATTTTGGTTTTTTTCGAAGTGCAAGGGGCATAACTCTGTCAAATTTTTTTCGATCGGACCTTAATACGAACTTGACCTGGATTTTCATTTGATGTGTCTGTATACAAAATTTCATATCAATATGTAACTCCATTAAGAGATATTGAACGGAAACCCTGAAATTTTGGTATTTTTCGAAATGCAAGGGGCATAACTCTGTCAAAATTTTTTTATCGGACCCAAATATGAACTTGATCTAGATTTTTGTTTGATGTTTCTGTATACAAAATTTCATTTCAATATGTGAATCCGCTCAAGAGATATTGAACGGAAACCCTGAAATTTTGGTATTTTTTGAAGTGCAAGGGGCATAACTCTGTCAAAATTTTTTCGATCGGACCTCAATACCAACTTGACCTGGATTTTCATTTGATGTGTCTGTATACAAAATTTCATTTCAATATGTAACTCCACTCAAGAGATATTGAACGGAAACCCTGAAATTTTGGTATTTTTCGAAATGCAAGGGGCATAACTCTGTCAAATTTTTTTTGATCGGACCCAAATATGAACTTGACCTAGATTTTCATTTGATGTGTCTGTATACAAAATTTCCTTTCAATATGTGAATCCACTCAAGAGATATGGAATGGAAACCCTGAAATTTTGGTATTTTTCGAAGTGCAAGGGGCATAAATCTGTCAAAATTTTTCCGATCGGACCTTAATACGAACTTGACCTGGATTTTCATTTGATGTGTCTGTATACAAAATTTCATTTCAATATGTAACTCCATTCAAGAGATATTGAACGGAAACCCTGAAATTTTGGTATTTTTCGAAATGCAAGGGGCATAACTCTGTCAAAATTTTTTTGATCGGACCCAAATATGAACTTGACCTGGATTTTCATTTGATGTGTCTGTATACAAAATTTCATTTCAATATGTAACTCCACTCAAGAGATATTGAACGGAAACCCTGAAATTTTGGTATTTTTCGAAATGCAAGGGGCATAACTCTGTCAAATTTTTTTTTATCAGACCCAAATATGAACTTGACCTAGATTTTTGTTTGATGTGTCTGTATACAAAATTTCATGTCAATATGTGAATCCACTCAAGAGATATTGAAAGGAAACCCTGAAATTTTGGTATTTTTCGAAGTGCAAGGGGCATAACTCTGTCAAAATTTTTTCGATCGGACCTTAATACGAACTTGACCTGGATTTTCATTTGATGTGTCTGTATACAAAATTTCATTTCAATATGTAACTCCATTCAAGAGATATTGAACGGAAACCCTGAAATTTTGGTATTTTTCGAAATGCAAGGGGCATAACTCTGTCAAAATTTTGTTGATCAGACCCAAATGTGAACTTGACCTGGATTTTCATTTGATGTGTCTGTATACAAAATTTCATTTCAATATGTAACTCCATTCAAGAGATATTGAATGGAAACCCTGAAATATTGGTATTTTTTGAAATGCAAGGGGCATAACTCTGTCAAAATTTTTTTGATCGGACCCAAATATGAACTTGACCTAGATTTTTGTTTGATGTGTCTGTATACAAAATTTCATTTCTATATGTGAATCCGCTCAAGAGATATTGAACGGAAACCCTGAAATTTTGGTATTTTTCGAAGTGCAAGGGGCATAACTCTGTCAAAATTTTTTTCGATCGGACCTTAATACGAACTTGACCTGGATTTTCATTTGATGTGTCTGTATACAAAATTTCATTTCAATATGTAACTCCACTCAAGAGATATTGAACGGAAACCCTGAAATTTTGGTATTTTTCGAAATGCAAGGGGCATAACTCTGTCAAAATTTTTTTGATCGGACCCAAATATGAACTTGACCTAGATTTTCATTTGATGTGTCTGTATACAAAATTTCATTTCAATATGTGAATCCACTCAAAAGATATTGAACGGAAACCCTGAAATTTTGGTATTTTTCGAAATGCAAGGGGCATAACTCTGTCAAAATTTTGTTGATCGGACCCAAATGTGAACTTGACCTAGATTTTCATTTGATGTGTCTGTATACAAAATTTCATTTCAATATATAACTCCATTCAAGAGATATTGAACGGAAACCCTGAAATTTTGGTATTTTTCGAAATGCAAGGGGCATAACTCTGTCAAAATTTTTTTGATCGGACCCAAATATGAACTTGACCTAGATTTTTGTTTGATGTGTCTGTATACAAAATTTCATTTCAATATGTGAATCCATTCCAGAGATATTGAACGGAAACTGATGTCGCGGACCGACCGACAGACCGACCGACAGACCGACAGACCGACAGACCGACCGACAGCGGCAAACCTATATGTCCCCTCTTCTTCGAAGGGGGGCATAATAATAATGGATTAAAAATGCATAGGAAATTCAAGCCAGTCCTACCAGTCTGTACTGAAGTCGTAGCTATCCTTGTGCGAATCGTGGCTATCCGTACTCGAGTCGTGGTAATCCTTAGCAATCCGTATACCTATCCGTATCTATCCGTGCACGTGTCGTAGCAATCCGCATCTATCCGTACGCGTGTCGTAGCAATCCGTAGCAATGTCGGGACGACATCCGTAGCAATCCTTAGCTATCCGTATTTATCCGTACTTGATTCATATCAACCCGTAGCAATCCGTACTGGAGTTGTAGGTTCATGGCTCATCGAACAATTTGCGTCCCGACTCGCCTTTTTTGGAGTCGTAGCGGAGTCGTGGCTCGATCCAAAGTGTGAAGGGGGCTTTCATCTTCAACTTTATTTGAAAAAGATAAGAAAGTCAGATTTTAAAAATTCGATAGATCGTTTCACTTGCCAGATACACTCGCGCGATGGTTTGATTGGTTCATGCTACTCGGAGACAATAAACCACGGCTAGCTAGTTGGTAGTAGTAAAGAAAGTATATATATAGCGGATGCAGTTCTTTCTTTGGAGGTTGAAATGTTAAACGTCTTCCAATTCAATAGCACCATTTAAGACCTGATAAATTTACAGCATCATCATGAGCAGACATGCACGTTCCTCATGATCAGTCTAAGCAATGTAATATGGCCAAAAAGTTTGAAAAATATTATGTCCAAAAATGTATCAAAAGACATAGCAGAATGGGTGGGATATGATGCTACAGGACCAACTTTTTAGAAATTTCAAGAAATTTTGTCTCAGAAAATTTCAAATGCGTTAAAGAGACAGACGATCAACCGAAGTTGATCCAACTTGGCTACATGTGCCCTCGGGGACTCTTGGTCCACCAGCAGTGACACTCACCGAGTAGTTCAAATGTTAAACGTCTTCAAATTCAATAGCATATCATTTAAGACCTGATAAATTTACAGCATGGACAAGACATGAACGTTTCGGGTACTAAACCCTCGTCAGTGATCCTCAGTCTTAACAATGTAGAATGGCCAAAACGTTTGAAAATTATTATGTTCAAAAATGTACCAAAAGACGTAGCAGAATGGGTGGGATATCAGTGGCGGATTCAGGGGGGGGGGGGTGCAGAGGGGGCGTCCGCCCCCCCCCCCCCCGGCACTGACCCAAATTTTTCCCAAAAACCCTATATTTTGTCCCATTTTCAGTAAAAATCGGCAAAATTCGCCCCTTGACCACCCGGCAAAGGGGGCGCTGGATCCGCCACTGGATATGATACTACAGGACCCACTTTTTAGAAATTTCAAGAAATTTTATCACAGAAAATTTGAAATGCGTTAAAGAGACAGACGATCAATCGAAGTTGATCGAACTTGGCTACATATGCCCTCGGGGACTCCTGGTCCACTGTTGTGGGTCATGTATTATTTTAGTTTTACTTTATGTGTAGGTACACATGTTCTTAGTCATGTTATTTAATGATTTCATAATAATTCTTTCTAGATTTTACTATGTCATGTTTATTTCACTAGAGAATATTCCAGTATGTTCTGTGTTACATCATTATCATCACATGACGTGATTTCTAGAATTTACTCTATTGTTAATCATTTGTAATGAGTCATTGTTCTAGAAGCTTCTGGTAAATTCATTTGTATTAAGTATATATACCTCTGAGGAACTGTGTTGAAGGAACATTCGTACACATTCGTAGACACGATTCATTCATCTATTCTGATATACTGGGACACTTTATTTGTTGAGACTTTAATCCATTTAACAACGTTTGGACACCGATCTTTCGAGAACGTTTGTGATTACCGGAAACCATACATTCGATAGACTTAGTGGACCGTAACGGACACTTTGATCCGGACATTGTATTGTAAGTTGTAATCATTTGAAATATATATATTTTGTACATAATTAAACTTGTAAATTTATATTCTGTCTTTGTCTGATTTTTGCTGGCGTTTTGGGGTATTCTGACCCATAACAGAATTGGGGGCTCGTCCGGGATAGTAATCTTTGCATATTTGCATTTTTACGTAAAAGTTCGTTTTTTTTGAAAAAAGGAAAATTCTCCAAACTTTTGCCAGCAGAAATCAATCATGGTATTTTCGGTCACTGAATTTTTGAAATCGCCGACTGTAGATGAGTTCGAATCATTGAAAAAAGATGATTTGATTGGTTTAGGTCTTCACTTGAAGTTAGATGTAAAATCTTCTATGAGAAAACAAGAAATTAGAAATATTGTGGCTAAAGAGCTTTTAGCTAAGGAAATCTTTTCGTCATACGATTTTCCTGTTGAACCTGTTTCAAGCGAAACCAAAATGTCAAAATATGAGTTTGAATTAGAGAAAATGAAAATACAATTACAATTTGAAAAAGAAGAAAAAGAAAGACAATTTGAAAGAGAAGAAAAAGAAAGAGAGAAACAGGAACGTATGCACGAGAAAGAACTCCAGTTTGAGTTAGAAAAGTTAAAATTAGAGAAAAGCACTAAGGAAAATCCTGTTCCTTCGCTTGTCAAGTCTGAATTCGACGCCGCCAAAAACATCCGATTAGTACCAAAATTTCAAGAAAAGTCCGTGGACAAATATTTTCCACATTTTGAGAAAATCGCGGCCAATCTGAAGTGGCCACGTGATTTTTGGCCAACTTTATTACAAAGCGTACTTATTGGCAAAGCGGCTGAAGTGTACTCGGCGCTCAGTATTGCTGAGAGTTCAGACTATGACAAGGTCAAGGACACGATTTTGAGAGCATATCAGTTAGTACCTGAGGCGTACAGACAAAAGTTTAGAAAGTACAAAAAGTTTGAAAATCAAACATATGTTGAATTTGCTCGAGAAAAAGAAGATTTATTTGATCAGTGGTTTCGATCTAAGAAAATTCCCAATTCATTTGACAATTTGCGTCAAATAATTCTGATAGAAGAATTCAAAGAGTGTGTACATCAAGATTTAAGAACTCATTTGGAAGACAAAAATGTTAAAACTCTTGAAGAAGCCGCTGTTTTGTCTGATACGTATGCTCTCACTCATAAGAAAAATTTTGTGTCAAAAACTCAATCTAGCGATAGTGCTAAAACGTCAGATTTTCCAAAGAAAAATTTACAAGAGTCTCAGTCGTCCATTAGTTCCCAGTCACCATCTCAAGGTGGTTCTACGTCCGGTCCTAGGTCCGAGCGTTCTGAGGCATCCCCAGGGGTGGGGTCGCTTCCTACATGCAATTATTGTAAGAAAAAAGGTCATGTTATTGGTGAGTGTTTGAAGCTTAAGAAGAAAAAAGAACTTAAGTCACAGGCCTGTGCGTCTGTTAGAAATGATAGGAAAGCCTTAGATTCGATTTGTTCTGACACTCCTGAGATTCAGGGTTCTAAGTCCAGTTCTGATGATTTTGTGGAGGATCATTATAAGCCCTTTTTGTCACAGGGATTTGTTTCACTCAGTGATTCTAGCGAAGCGTTGCCTGTTCAGATTTTGAGAGATACTGGTGCTGCCCAGACTTTATTGTTAGAGGGTTCATTGCCTTTGTCTGAGCACACTTTTACTGGTAGGTCAGTTTTATTACAGGGTGTGGAGCTAGGCGTCATTGATGTTCCCCTTCATAAAATTTATTTGAAGTCAGACTTAATTACTGGACCTGTTATCGTAGGTGTTCGACCTACTCTTCCCGTTCAAGGCGTTTCCTTGTTGCTTGGCAACGATTTAGCTGGCGGCAAAGTTGTAGCCGATCCGATTGTTTGTGAGAAAATCACGTCCGATGTCGTGTCCGATGATGAAGACGACGACTTGTACCCAGCCTGCGCAGTTACCAGGGCGATGGCCAGGAACAGACTAAAAGAGGCTGAGAGTACTTCTGCACTTAAAGAGGACCATCCCTCCGAAAATATAGACCTTTCTGACACATTCATGTCTACCATTGATGACAGCGTACATGAGACGTCAGTACCACTTCATGTTGACAAGTCTCCGACAGTACCTGGTGATGATTCCCATCCGCCATTAGACAAGGGTACAGATGCCTTAAGCCGTGAGCAGCTCCTCTCCGAGCAAACTAAAGATCCGGAGATCATCCGACTAAGCAAGAGGGCCCTTCCCCGAGATGAAGCGGACAAAGTCGGAGAGTGCTTCTACATACAAGATGGCATCCTTATGCGGAAATGGAGACCACCCGATGCACCCCCTAATGACGTGTGGCGGGTCGTTCACCAGATAGTGGTTCCAGTAGCGTATCGCGGGGACATCATGAGTTTAGCTCACGACACACCCATGGCAGGTCATTTAGGTGTCAACAAGACTTATAATAGGATATTAAGTCACTTTTACTGGCCTAAGTTGAGAAAAGATGTGTCTGAGTTTTGTAAGTCTTGTCATAGTTGTCAGATGGTAGGTAAACCCAATCAAGTTATACCACCTGCTCCCCTCCAACCCATTCCAGCCTTTGAGGAACCTTTTAGTAGGGTGTTACTTGATTGTGTAGGTCCTTTGCCTAGGACTAGGTCAGGGAATCAGTACTTACTGACAATTATGTGTACTTCGACTAGGTTTCCTGAAGCCATACCTCTTAGGAATATTAAGGCAAAGACCATAGTTAAGGCCCTTACAAAGTTTTTCAGTTTCGTAGGTGCTCCCAAGGCTATTCAGTCAGATCAGGGTTCGAATTTTATGTCAGGATTGTTTCAGCAGGTTATGCATGAGCTAGGTATCAGGCAGTATAAGTCTTCTGCGTACCATCCTGAGTCCCAGGGGGCACTTGAACGCTTTCATCAAACCCTTAAAACTATGATGAAAACATATTGTCACCAGTATGGAAAAGACTGGGATGAAGGGGTTCACCTCGTGTTGTTTGCGGCACGAGAAGCGGTTCAGGAGTCCCTGGGGTTCAGTCCCTTTGAGCTAGTTTTTGGGCATACGGTCAGGGGGCCATTGAAGTTATTGAAGAAAAATGGTTGACTGAGACTAGCGATTTGAATCTCTTAGACTACGTGTCTAATTTCAAAGAGAAATTATATAATGCTTGCAAATTGGCTCAAGAAAATCTCAAAACCTCACAAATGAAAATGAAAACATGGTATGACAAAGATGCTAGAAACAGAGTTTTTAAACCAGGCGATAAAGTTCTTGTATTCTTGCCTATCCCTGGTCATCCTTTGCAAGCTAGATATTTCGGTCCTTATGAGATTGAGAGTAAAATTAGTGATGTTAACTATGTGGTTAAGACACCAGGTCGGCGAAAAGAAAAAAGAGTGTGTCATGTTAACATGTTGAAAGAGTATTTTGATAGAAGTGACCGAAATTTTGTAAAACCAGTTTCCACTTTGGCCAATGTAAATACATTAGAAATTGTGTTGAACCTGAATGTAATGAAGAGACTGTCGAAAAAGACTTCGCTCAAAGTGTCCGTTTGAAGAATTCCGAAATTCTGACAAATCCGGAAGTGAAACTCGGACATTTGACCGTGCATCAAAAAGAGGAAGTGCATCAATTAATGCGGGAATATACGACCATCTTTCCGGACGTTCCAAAAAAGACGAATGCATCTCATCATGACGTCATTGTGGGTGATGCGTCACCTATCAAACAGCATCCCTATCGGTTAAACCCGATAAAGCTTCAATACATGCGGAAAGAAATTCAATACATGCTTGAAAATGACATTATTGAACCCAGCAATAGTGATTGGAGTTCCCCATGTATTCTTGTTCCGAAGCCAGACGGAACTTACCGATTGTGTACGGACTTTAGAAAAGTCAATTCAGTCACCAAAACTGACTCTTATCCGATCCCACGAATCGATGACTGTATCGATAAAATTGGCAGTGCAAAATTTGTCAGTAAATTTGACTTGCTTAAAGGCTATTGGCAGGTCCCGCTTACCGAGAGAGCCAGAGAAATATCGGCATTTGCGACTCCAGATGGGCTATACCAATATAAAGTAATGCCCTTTGGTATGAAAAACGCACCAGCCACATTCCAGAGGATGATTCATTCGCTCTTAAATCATCTCGAAGGATGCGAGGCGTACATCGATGACGTCATCATCTACAGCGACACCTGGAATGACCATCTCCGAATCATGCGTACCTTCTTCGACATACTGGCGAAAGCAAACCTCACAGTGAACCTTGCGAAAAGTGAATTTTGTCATGCGACTGTAGAATATTTGGGTCACAAAGTAGGTCAAGGTTTTGTTACTCCTATCATGGCCAAGGTGGAAGCTATTTCAAAGTTCCCGATTCCTACCAATAAGAAAGAGATAATGAGATTCTTGGGAATGGCAGGATTTTACAGAAAATTTTGTCCAAATTTCTCGTCAGTTGTTGGTCCACTTACCAATCTGTTACAAAAGAGAGTGAATTTTGCATGGACCAATGACTGTGACGAATCTTTTAAGAAAATCAAATGTGTTCTTATGAATAGTCCTGTCCTGTCAGCTCCAAATTTTGATAAGCAATTTAAGCTTACTGTTGATGCTAGTGACGTAGGAATCGGGGCGGCTTTGTTTCAAGAAAATGATGATGGTGTAGATAGAGTTGTTTGTTATTTTTCAAAGAAATTGACAAAATGTCAAAAGAATTACTCTACTATTGAAAAAGAGTGTCTTGCATTATTGTTAGCTTTACAACATTTTGATGTTTATTTGAATGTTACTTTACATCCCATTCTTGTGTTTACTGACCACAACCCTCTCACATTTTTGCACAAAATGTCCAACAAGAATCAAAGACTTACAAGGTGGAGTTTATTGTTGCAAGAGTACAATATTATTATTAATCATATCAAGGGCAAAGACAATGTGATTGCAGATGCACTATCGAGAGTTTCATGAGTGATTTTTGCAGAATTTCCCACCTAAGTTTTCATTGACATTCAAACTTTTTTTAAGGGGGGGAGGTGTTAACGTGTTGTGGGTCATGTATTATTTTAGTTTTACTTTATGTGTAGGTACACATGTTCTTAGTCATGTTATTTAATGATTTCATAATAATTCTTTCTAGATTTTACTATGTCATGTTTATTTCACTAGAGAATATTCCAGTATGTTCTGTGTTACATCATTATCATCACATGACGTGATTTCTAGAATTTACTCTATTGTTAATCATTTGTAATGAGTCATTGTTCTAGAAGCTTCTGGTAAATTCATTTGTATTAAGTATATATACCTCTGAGGAACTGTGTTGAAGGAACATTCGTACACATTCGTAGACACGATTCATTCATCTATTCTGATATACTGGGACACTTTATTTGTTGAGACTTTAATCCATTTAACAACGTTTGGACACCGATCTTTCGAGAACGTTTGTGATTACCGGAAACCATACATTCGATAGACTTAGTGGACCGTAACGGACACTTTGATCCGGACATTGTATTGTAAGTTGTAATCATTTGAAATATATATATTTTGTACATAATTAAACTTGTAAATTTATATTCTGTCTTTGTCTGATTTTTGCTGGCGTTTTGGGGTATTCTGACCCATAACACCACCAGCAGTGACACTCACCAAGTAGTTCAAATGTTAAACGTCTTCAAATTCAATAGGTGCATCTTTTCACAAATGCCTGATGCGAGCAAAACTATAATTATAATTATAAAATCTGCCCGGATGTAGATAGTGAAGCGGGTGGTGGAAAATTTTGGTGGAGGAAAAAAATGTCAATGTGGTGAAGGAAACTTGTGGGCAGCGGAATCAACTGTGATATTAACTTGCTTTTATCCCTGTTTTACCGATTTTAGCAAAGCAGAACTGAACTTTTAAATGTAGAAGGGTCATTTTATTGATTTACCTGAGGTGGAACATTTTCGGCCATTTTGTCCCGTTCCGCCATATTGGATTTTAGAAAATTTTATTGACCTTTTAGCAATCTACAGCCCATAACCCCTTCCCTGCTCCAGTAAATGTGAACTTTCTTAAAGCCAGCATATTGCACTTCATCTGCGATCACTCGAGGAATTTGTTAACACCACATATTTGAACTGTTAAACCCTCGATGTTGACCGAGTAACCACGGCCGAGTAAAAGAAAACTTTATTGCGGTCTGCGTACTACAGTGCTTTTGCTTTGACATGAGGAATCTGACAACATTACACATTTGAACTGTTGTGTCCTCACAGCTAACGTCACCAGATTTATCAGATAATTTTTTTTTTTTTTTTGTGTGTGTGTGCAAATCTAGCGTTTTACAATCTTGCCAGCTATGACTACGGGGAATCTGTTAACATTACATATTTGAACTGTTAAGCCCTCGTACAGTGGCCTGCATTTTATTCCGTATCTAGATCTACATGAGGAATTTTTTTTTAACACTACATACTTGAACTGTTAACTTCTCATATAGTGGCCTACGTTATTTGACACGAGGATCTTGTTAACACTACATATTTGAACTGTTAATTCCTCGTACCAGTCATGGCTGATAGTGATAATCAAATTATCAAGACTCGCTCGTCGGGAAGGGCTAGAAAAGCCCCTGTCACATTCACCCCATCAAAAAACTCTGGAAATTTGGCTAGCTATACTATTAATCGGAAAAAAGCTATCCAAAAGAAGATAGACGCGTCAGAACGTACTAATGATCTTCACATTGCTGAAAAAAATGGCACCTTAGTGCTGACATTCTCTGCCGCAGCGTATGAAATATTTAGACATGAACTTCAAGTATTTTTGGAGGATAAATCTGATTTAATCGTCGAGCATACTCCCAAGTATAGCACCGACCGTAGCATCGTGGAAGACTCGTATGGCATTTATGGTCAGAACTCAAACTTGCAATACCGTATTAATTTATTTCATACTACTTCTCGTGCCGATGTGAATGGAAAACATTATGAGATCTTTATCACTGATGACCTACCCGGCATTCTGGAAAGGCTGGAAAAACATTCTGATATCACTAGCCTGAACGCTAAACTAAAGGACTTGTGTCAAAGTTACCTACAAACTCTAGATGATGGTAAGCCATCTCAGGTCAACACTTCACGTAAGAATGATAATCCAAGTCTAGGTCAGGGTTTTGATGATATAGGAACTTTACCTACTCAACCTTCCCGACGAATCGCTAATAAGAAGGCTGAGCCCACACAATTAAGCATCCCTGTTGTAACGCATAATTGTCAGACCTCCATTATTGACAACCTATTGATAGACAGTGGTAATTTGAGGTCCGATGCTTCTCTGGCAACAACCTGCTCTCCTAACGTAGCGTCTCGTCCTGTACATTCCTTGACACAGGATATAATATCACATCATTCTACCTTCAGCTCTAGTGACATTAACTTGCGACCGAGTAGCTCTGCGCTAAATCCTAGTAGTATGACAGTCGCTACTTTGAGTACGCCGATTAGTAGCATCTCTCAAGGCTCTAGTAATACGCGTGAGAAAAACTCTAACTCAAAGAAAGAGAAATCGGTCGATATTCGCTCCAGGGAGGAGAAATTACGTAAAAAAGAGGAAGAGCTCGCCATTCGTGAAGCTACACTTAAAGAAAAGGAGTTGCGTCATATTCATCTAGAGACATATATTGAAAAACTAGAGGCTAGGAACACTGAGCTTGACAAGTCTCTTCGACTGCTTAAGCGTAGGCTAAGTGCATACGAGTGCCATGACTCTGATACAGCCTTTGTATCACATCAGCCGGACTCTAGGCAACCGTCACCACAACCGAAACGCCTTAATCCCCAGGCTGAGCTTGTACATAAGATCCACGAACGTGTAACAAACTTTGTTCTCACTAAGATTGACAGGGAGCTTGACGACTTACTGCAGCCTCAAGTATCTTCTATGTACGAACATACTAATTCAGGAAACGTACATCATATAAATCCGCGCCAGAGGGACGTTAATCGTAATATGACATCTCATCACTATGGCGACACGACCTATATTCGACCCAGTCACGAGTCTGATAGATGTAATATAACTCCTAGTAGCATACCGCATAACGATCCCAATGACGTCACATACAGAGGTACCTCTAATGTACGACAAATGACTGATACCTCATCACGGATTATTACAGATACATCGATGTCTCAAATGGAGGATATTCCTGCACGCATACCTCATAATGACTACTATGAGGCCACAAACAATGAGTCTTATGCTGAGGCACGCCATTTGTCTAAAGCCCCGACTCGGGCTCCTACAAAGATGCCGGTGACCCCACGAGAGGATACCCCTAGTCGCCAAGTGAACCTTCGGCCACAGGCTCAACACTTTATAGGGCGTCCAGTATACTATCATCAGCAGTCTTTTTTAGGGAATCCCCGGCCTTGGAGACCGCACCAATAACACCATCTGATTGCATCCCTGATGAGAGTATTAGAGACCCTACAACACAGGACCATCAACATGGCGTAGGAATAACAACATATAATTGCAAAAATATCATAACTAGTAAAAATGCTATTGTCGAAATATCTGGAGATAGCAGAATTATACTCCTACAGGAACATTGGCTTTTCAATTATCAACTTCACTTACTTTCTTCTCTGAGGGACGAGTTACAAGGGATTGGCAAGGCCGTGGATGATAGTGACCCGATTCCACCGATTCAGAAACCTAGGGGATATGGGGGGGGGGGGGGGGGGGTTGGAATCCTCTGGGTAAACAGCGTCGACCATCTTATTACGCCCATACCTGATGGATCTAATAGAATTCAATGCATAATTATGAAACGTGAGTCTGTCAACTTGCTCGTAGTATCCGTATACATGCCATGCAAGGGAAATCATGACAATTTCACTGAGTTCTGTGATTGTATCGATCAGTTGGCTGAGCTGGTTACTAAGTACATAGATCATGATGTATTGATAGGTGGGGATTTCAATGAGGACATCTGCTGTGATCATAGGTCGAGACGTATGCTATATCTGGATCGCTTCATTAATGAATTTAAGATGAAGTACTTCGCTACAACAAAAACATTTATTCACTCTAATGGAAAAGATTGCTCCTCTATAGACTACTTCATTGTGAGAGAAACTCCAACACTCAAGATAGGCAAGGTTGAAACATTGGACTTACTGGGAGGAAATACTTCCGACCATCATCCGGTTAAATGTACCATTGAGATGACGATTGACAATCCTACTAATCCTCTCACGGATAGGACAAACATTAGTACACCATCTCGAGTGAATTGGTCAAAGGTCAATACAGATTTATACTCATTTCTTATAACTGAAGAGCTCAATCAACTTGCTCTCGATCTATCCAGGAAATGCACCATAGACTATTCTATAGCTTTGTTACATGATGTGATGCTTAATGCAGTACTCCGTAGTGGTGGAGCACCTACCCAGCGTAGACGTACGTCAGCGCGTTCGATTACGCCTGCTATTAAGGAAGCCATGTGTGTAAACAAGGAAGCACATTGCATATATAAGCTAAGAACTCATGATGGTACTTTATCTGCTGTGGATGTGGAGCGCCGAAAGAATGCAAAAAAAGTCCTACGCACTCTTATGAGGAGGGAGGATGCTAAACATCAAACAAAGTTAAGATCTGACATCATGGCTGCTAGGAGAGATGATTCTAAATTATTTCACAAACTGGTAAAACAACAGAGAGGTAGCTCGAGTGCCGTGGTTCCACAGCTTGAGGTTCATGGTACCATACACCGGGGGGAGGACGACATACGTTTAGGATGGAAATTACACTTTGAGGCTCTAGCCACTTCTTCTTCTTCCCCACATTTTGATAATAGCTACCAATGCATTGTGGATTATGATATTGATGTGATAAAGGACATCTTTCAGGATGAACATGAACCAGTCACTGAAACATCAATAGAAGAAGTCACTAGAGCTATTGAATCGCTCAACAAGGGGAAATCTCCTGATGTCTTTGGTATCACTGCCGAGAATATTGTCTTTGGAGGAGATGCATTGATTGCGACTTTGTGTGATATTTTCAACGCAATTTTCTACCATCAGTCTGTTCCAGATATCTTGAAAGCTGGTACTATTACCCCCGTATATAAAAACAAGGGTAGTAAACTGGATGCAAAAAACTACAGGGGAATCACAGTCCTACCAGTCATTGCGAAAATTCTGGAACTTATACTGCGTGACAGGCTGCGCAATTTTATCAATCGACATCAGAATCCTCAGCAACGTGGATTTACTTGTGGGGCTTCTCCCTTATTTTGTGCACTGATCATCGAGGAATTTATCCGTGAAACGACTGGCAAAAAATGCACTTCGCTCACTGCCTATTTAGATGCAAAAACAGCCTTTGATGTGGTGTATCACAACAGCCTTCTTAGGAAGTTATATCACATGGGGATAGGGGGTGGACTATGGAAATTCTCTGCAGCTTTTATGAACATGCAAGCAGTGTTGTCAAATGGATGGGTAACACCTCAGATGAATTCATTATAGAGCAGGGAGTCAGACAGGGTGGGATCCTTAGTGCTGACTTATACAAGGTCTACATAAACCAACTACTTGATAGACTATACTACTGCGGTTTCGGTGCTAAGATAGGAGACATTATATGTAACGCTCCAACCTGCGCTGATGATCTCTCAACTCTTGGTGATTCTACACAGGAACTTCAGATGTTATGCAGCATCGCAAATGACTACAGTAAAATGGAGAGATATGAATTGCAACCAAAGAAGAGTGTAGTACTCCCGCATTTGAAAAAACGCTCTAAAACAACGGATACACCAGTTATCTTTCTTGGCGATCAGCAGATGCCAGTTGTGGAAATAACGACACATGTAGGAGTAGTGAGAACGTCTGATAATTCACCTACTACTGCTATACAGGAAAACCTACAAAAAGCTCGTCGCACGCTATACAGCCTTATGTCTGCTGGCCTCCGTGGGGAAAATGGTTTAGATCCTGAAACATGTATTCATCTCTTCCGCACATATGTCATTCCGATTCTAACCTATGGCCTGGAAATCTACCTACCCTCTCCTAATGATATTCGACCTCTTGAGATGTTTTTGAAAAAGGTGTTAAAGCAGATTCTCTCTATTCCCGTAACCACTGCTGATCCTGCATCTTTCATCCTATCTGGCCTCGTTCCAGTTGAAGCGATAATACATCTCCGTGCTTTGAGCCTTTTTGGAAATATTGCGCTTCTAGATGACTCTTCGATCGAAAAAAGATTAGCATATAGACAACTTACTATTCATGGACATACTGGAAGCAGTTGGTTTTCAAATTTGGCTATCATTACAACAAAATATGAACTCCCGAATCCTATGGAAATCCTCAGGGATCCAGTGTCGAAATCTCAATGGAAAACTGTTACATTAAGAGCTGTCTATGCTTATTGGGGGAGGCGCATCAAGCAACAGGCGTTAACTTACTCCAGTCTGGAATATCTGAGTGTTGGTCACTACAATCCAGGGAAAATTCACCCACTTTTGCGTATCACTGAAACCCAGACTCAGTCTAGAGAAGTGAATCGACTACCAGTGAAAACGAAATTAGTGACGGGTACCTACTCCCTGCAATCAACAAGAGCGGCATTCAATAATCTAGATGTGGATCCAACATGTCTGCTTTGCAAAACTTCAACAGAAACCTTAGAACACTTTATATTGCATTGTACAAAACTCCAACATGTGAGAGTCCAGATCCTTTGTGACATCGCAAGTGCCTGTGGTGAAAATATCAATTTCTCTCAGTTATGTACCAGTGATCAGCTACGGATTATACTAGATGTTTACTCTACAGTGGATGTGGTTCACAATAAGAACACAGAATATCTCGCAGAAATAGATAGACACACACGACGTCTCTGTCATGCGCTACACTGTGAACGTAAAAAACTATTTGCACTTCTACCTACGAGAAGGAGATATGGGTTGTAGATTGCACACTTCATAATATACTTTTTAGACTGTTATACAAATTTTAATCGCCACTCCTGTCGTCCAGTGGATTTTTTATATCCAAATTTTAGTGACTCCCCATACCTGTGCAAGTGTATATAGTGTATATATCTTAAACTTTTTACTGGATTTTATGCGTCTGTGGTTGCGGCCCATCCCAAACTTTTTACTCGCAAGAGGTTCTCCAACGCTGGAGGGATTTACTACCTAGAACAGAACAGAACAGAACAGATGGCGTGAAACATCGTTTTCATGACCTCATGTTACAAAGTTTGGATAGCTATTATATATAAAACTACTGGATCTTAACATATTTGCCTTTACCTTCAGATTCCAGAGTATATTTGTTGGACTAACTACGCCTCTTCTATAAACTGAAATTGTAACGGTACGAAACTATCTAAATGAGAAATGAATTTTGGCGAGTTGACATAATCATCGCATTTAGGAAAATTTACAATTTGCGGTCCAATTATTTCCTTTGATTGTTTTAGTATCTCCTTTTGTTTTCACGGGTATTGAGTATTGTCGATTGGTAAAATATATAATCTTAATCATTTTAAGAGAACAAATTCAATGAAATTGTTGAAGACAATCATTTCAACGGACGAAATATCGAATATTGATGTATTGAAAGTAGGACAACTCTATTTACGTCTGTTTCCGGTTGAATGAATGAAAAGATGAATGACTGAAACTGTGAAGTTGACATCTGCTTGGATACACCTTCAAGTTTTCATAGATGTAGTCAACGGGGTGACACATAACTGTGGATTGTCCCGGGGGACAGAAAATGGCAGATATTCAAGGCTTACCTCCTTTACCAAGGTGTTTTAGTGGAGTTTTTAACCCACAATCTCCCGATGACGATTCGGAACAAAACTTGTCTATAACAAGTGCCAACAGTCTTAGTGAAGTTACATTGACAAATGGACATTTAGAAAGTAACTGTGATAATGGATTGAAGGATGAACATAAAGCTGAGGAAACACACCATGCTCCACAGTTGTCTCCCTTTGTTAGGCTTAATTTTGCCCTATCCAAGCTGAGAGAAGAAATGGTAATTTTCGATATTCATCAGTTTATATTCATTTTGAAATGTTTCTGGTTTTTCAGTATTTCTTTTTTTTTTGTCAAGAAGAAAGTAAACACACAGATCGACATTTCTTTAACATGTTTAATGACCCCCTCTTCTCATACCCCATCAAGAAGGAGGGGGGGGGGGGGGGAGGGGCACTTAAACAAGTGTCTGTGTAAACATGGACGTATACATACATATATAACAGCTCAATAGGCGAGAAGTGTCTGTTCATGAAGCAACCTCATACTTTTAGTATTAGATTAAAATAAAAAGGAATAAATAAAATATAAAGAAAAATAAAAAAAATGAAAAATTATGTAAATATTGTATGATTGAGAAGTTATCAAGGAATAACAATCTCTCAGTTTTGAAATTAAGGAGGTCCAGGACAGCCAGACTTAAATTTGATCCTATCATTTAATTTTCCTAAAAATTGTAAATGTTAATAATAAAAACATACTTTTTCTACATGCAAAGTTTCATCAATTTTTTACCGTTAGTTTTGAAGCTACGAACATACATATATACCCATTGAAAGCTCCAAAGTGGGCCGTAAATGTGACTTTAAAATTTACACACTTTAAGTAATGAAAAACAGTTACATTAAATATTCTGTAGAGGCAGAATATTAACAAGTTCTGTATTTTTCATTTAGATATGATGTGGGCGATCGGATATGTATGGAATTATAAATGATCACTAGGAGTTTTAAAAGAAATTGTCGAAAGGAGATAAATTTATGTCTATTTTCAAAACGTCTTTGAGTTGCTAATTTTAATAATAATGTCCATTTATCTGAAAGCCTATCATTTAATTTCCGTAAAAACTTGATATTATCTTCTTCATATGTCAAGTGAACCACCGATAAATTCCTATTGAAATTTGACGGTCAGTTTTAAAGTTATACTGTGATTTTGTTACCCCTCCCCCTTATTTCTACGTCGTTATACCTAATCCTGACGTTCTTGCAAAAATGTGCCAATGTCGCCGTTTCTATTGTGACGTCATAATTGATCCAGAGCTTTCCGATGGGGTTCTTTCGGATACTGTTCTGGACCCCCTTAAGCTACATGTACTGGTCGGGTACATAATTGCCGGGTACATATTATTAGTGTTGTAAAATCGGAAATATTTTACTATCGATTATCGGAAACTATTGGAGGAGTACAATCGATATCACAATCGGAATAATCAGACTTTTTTCTTGTTTAAAACTGTTGCATGTTTTGTATCTTTTGATATTGAAAATTCTGTATTCTTAATAAAAAAAAATTTCATGGTTTACTGTAGAAGGAGGGCCTTCATTTTTCTTTCTAAAGCCAAAATTGCCAACATGGCGGACTTAGTATGCCCAGGATATGGATAAGTCTGCTTCCCCTCGACTGGTAACTCCGCCATGGCGAGCGCGTCTAGTTTCTTGCCTAGTACCGGAGGCCTTCTGAAGTGCAAGCAAGAATTTCAAACGCCCCGGGTACTACGCTAGTCTAGTTTCAAGTTTTGAATTGTATTATAAGTGAAGACGTTTCACTTCATCTTCCTTTGTCTCTTTGGTTTTTGAAAATTGCAACACAAAGGACTTCTATTCTCAAATTTTCTCTTCAATTTGTCTGAATTTTTTCAGTCACTATATTTACAATAAATGTACCCCACCTTGGACTAGTTTGTGCCTCTTCCCCATCTCGGACTAGTTTGTGCCTCATCCGGTATTAAACCAAGTGACCACGTATCACCCCGTATCGAGTCAAAAACACACTAGATAACTAATTAAATAATACATGAAAGCTGGACATGTATATCAAAGACTACTCCAAGCTAATTGCCCTCAACCTGAGTACAAAGACTACTCTGAGCTAATCATACTAATTGCCCTTAACCTGAGTACAATTAAAATAGACCTATTAGTTGTTAATACTACTAGTTTGAGTCAACCATGATAAGTAGGTTCTTAAATATTCAAAGCACTTTGGGTTACAAATTGATTTTAATTGGCAAAAATACATGTAGAGTCGGTCATTTTAACATGCTTATAATTACATATATATTTATTGAACTAATTAAGACATACAGGAAGGAAATAAACGATGGATCAGTCTTTGATCAGTTTCTTTTAAGGATGTTAAAAGTATTCTATAAAGGACCTGGGCTTGCTACACACTGCATAAAGTAATTCTGATTCATTATAATAGATTCGCATTGGGTAATATAATGCACATTAAATTTTGGTACAGACTATTACCATGGACTTATATATAATACCATACATGTATGTGCATGTGTTAAATTTTAAATGCTTCATTTAGATTTGCTCTGTGCTCACAAAACAAAACCTAATTCGGGTTTAATCTAAAGGAGATTGAATCACGTTCATGCACACAACAAAAATCTATTAGTTCCCCCCCGCTTTCACAAAAGCACGGGTCCGTCTGTCTGCCTGCCGTCTGTCCATCAGTCAGAAAATCTTTAACCTTGTCCAAAAATAGAATTATAAAAATATTTTTTACCAATAATCACTTTTTAGTCCCAAAATGACCTGTAACTTTGACCCCTAACCTTGAAAATCAGTAGGGCTTATTAACTTCTTAAGATCAATTTACATGACAAGTCTGAAGTTTCTACCTCAAAGTTTGGTCTTTATATTTTTTACAAGTCCTACAGCATTAATAGTTGTAGACATGTAACCCCCTTTAATATGCATAATTTCTTTAATATGTGAACAAAGATATGAAAACATGTTACATATGTGAAAGATCATGCCTTTTCTCTTATAGGTACATATGTGTATTATGTATCAAAGTTTCAAAACATTTCATTAAAAAAAAAAGACTTTTTTTAATTAATGAATTTTTTTCAAATATTTGACCAAATAAATCATTTCTAGTCCAAAATTGACCTTGACCTTTGACCCCTGACCTTGAAAATACATAGAAATATTTTGTTTACTAAACCAAACAAAGTTCCCAGCTCAAACGGTTTGGTCTCCATCTCTATCTACCAAAAAAGACCTACAGCATAAACAGATGAGGGTGTGTAACCCAACCCCCCTTTCCCCTTATGCATAAGTTCTCATTTATGAGAAAAAGATATAAAAAACATGTTAAAGATCATACCTTGTCCTATAAGTAATTTTGAAATTAAAACATTTTGACCAAAAATAAATTTTTAAAGTTTAATTTATTTTTAAAATACATGAATTTTCACCAAATTTTTTTAGCCCCAAAATGACCTTGACCTTTGACCCCTTACCTTGAAAATCAATAGAATTATTCTGTTCCCTAAATATACATGGATGGCAAATTTGAAGTTCCTGGCTCAAATGATTTGATCTTGCCATACCATGATATGTCCGTCTTAAATGGATTGATCATATTCATTCATAAGGATAAAAAAGTTTTTATGAGTATAAATAACAAGCCGTTTGAGTACTAAAAAAAAAACCAACTATTTGTCATTTAAATCCAAATTTTTCAACTTGAATTATATTTCACTCCATTGAAATACCAGTGACTTTGAATGGGTCACCCAATGTTATACATGTACGGTATATATCCTTACAAGCATTGATACACATACATATATTGTATATATATTTACTGTTTGTAGATTGGGCTGAGGAAACTAGACTTGTCGCTGTTAACCCAACTCTGGTCACTGAATGATGCCATCCAGGAGTATAAGAATGCCATGCAGGATAGATATTCAGAGTGTAACTCCGAGTACTCGTATGGGATGAATAGTCGTACCAGCTCTATGTGTAGTATCAATGATTACGACTGGAACGAGGATATCCACCTTAAACCCGACAATCTGATAGCCAGCTCTCTCCATAGTAGTACGTCAAGTCTTCTACAACAAATCAACGAACTGAAGGAAAGAGCAGAGTCCGAGTTCTGAATTTGCGTACCATGTTGAGGGGCATCCTCAAACCAGACAGAAAGGAATATACAGTTAATTACTGAATAATTTCTGTAGAATATATCTTCCACTTAAATCAGTTACCCACTTCAAGTTTGTTAGAGATCTTATTTTTACCACAAGCTTTCAAAGAGTAAATTTTTATGATGACTATAAATTTTTATATGTATTGTATATATTTTTTTGGCAGATTGATATGCTAATATTTGAAATAAAAGTTTGTTACCTTTTATCAAAGGAAAATTAGGAATCGGCAATCCACAGTACAATTAATTCAGGGAAATGAAAAAAAAAAATATGTATGAGATTAAACATTGTATAAAGGTTTAAAAAATCCATTATTTTTCTGTGTTTATATATTTCACAGGGTATTTGGTATTTACATATCAATACTGTATTCATTGTAATTGTAAAGAAATTGCAAACTGATCTGTCATTCAGTTTTTAGGCTCTATACATGCAGCATTTCATCCAAGCAGTGCTTTCAATGTCTATTCAAATACCTTTAGTCCCCATTTATTTTTTTACTTTGATAGTTTTGAATTGATTGAAATGCATTTTTGTTTGAAACTATTGTTAAACTAAAGGTTGCAAAAATATTTGTACTTGACAATGTATAGATTTGAATGTTTTGGATTTTGTTTTATTTGAAGTGCTTGATTTGAATGTTTTTACATGAAATACTTATAGTACTAAATATTTTGAAGTGATTGATTGCTAGAACATTTTTCAGACCAAGGGGGGATATGTTCTCTTGTACACATTATTTCATCTTGTATTTGTTATACGCGTCTGTGGGGCATAGCGATTTAGTGGAACATGTTTAAACAGCGATGATTTTGTCTATTCTTACCTTGTATTACAGGGTATAAGTGATACAGTGACATGATAATGGGGAACATGTATTTCGATAACCTGTGATTTTAGGGATAACAAATAATCAGGAATCTCCTGCATGATATCAATGTTGGTGCTCTCAAATGCACATTTTGTTTTTATTTTGCACTGTACTTTTTGTTCTACAAATGTTGGTCTCAAGATTTGGTGCAAAGATTATATTATAAGTGTCCACATATAAAAATATAAAAAGAATAACATTATCGTCCGCCATATTTACATGATACTTTATAGTGTGTCAGTCAATAACATTACCTGTAACCAGTCAATAACATTATCTGTAACCAGTCACTAACATTACCTGTAACCAGTCAATAACATTATCTGTAATCAGTCAAAAACATTACCTGTAACCAGTCAAAAACATTACCTGTAATTAACATGGTCACTAGGGTCACTGTCCACTGTGAACCTTCAAAATGCAGATTCCCCCTGTTTGTTATAACATTACAAAGATTAACAATGGTGAAAAGTAGAAATTTTATTTGAATGAAAGAAAATGTCCTCATTAAAAAAAAGAATTTCATTCAAGAAGTTAAGCCAGGACCTGGTTTCAAACCTACATAATATATTGTCCTACATGGCTGTATTTGGAAAAATAACCCCTTGTATGACAACAGGGTATAGCATTAGTATTGTTACCCTTATATTCTCTTTAATATAAAATTCAAATAGAATGTATGTTATTTACCTCTATATAATCCCACCTCGTTATCGTCACATTGGCTGGCATTTACTTACATGTATAATTTATTTTTGACCAATATCTGGGGTACAATTGTATGTACAGTATTTGTTAGGGTGTTGGTGTACTTGTCCTATATATACATGTACATTTATTTAGGTACATCATATTATACAATAATTGATAGAACTTTTATGTGGTAGATAGCATTTCTTCAACTGTAAACACATTTACTACAAAATTATACTTATGTTATATTCTCACAATTGCTTTATAAAAAGAAAGTATTTGTATTTCAGTGTTGTCTGTGTTAGGTATCACTCTGTCTTTTGTATGTCAGTCCTTTTGTCTGTCAGTCACATGTTTACATGGCTATGTTACTTTGTTATTATTTGTCAATCATGTAATTTTCACCCTGCAAAGGGTCAACACACACAGAGGATCTAGGTCTTTTTTCAGGGTCAAGGTCAAAGGGTAAACACACACAGAGGATCTAGGTTTTCAAGGTCTAGGTCACAGGGTCAACAACCTGGCAGGCAAGTCAACTTTCCACCGAGTAAATAAAACCTTATAATGTGACAGTAAGTTGTAAGATATACATGTATCTGTTGTGTTATTTTCTGTCATTGTTTGTGGTATCTCTGTTTTTTTTTTAGATATTTTATTTTATTTTATTTTAATATAAGATTGCATTGAATGTCTGTATAGTCCATTTTGTGTAGACTGTTTTGGGATAGACTGTCGAAGAGTATTTTATATACAGTCACATATATTATCTTTACAAACTTTGTATATATCACCTTGTTAACCTTCACCCGTTATGAGACAAATTATTTGCACGTACGTGTTTATGTAGAAATCTTAAATGCACAGAAGATCTTCATTTTTTTCCAAAGGGAGGGGTATGCAACCAAACGATACGAATATTAAAAAGTAAAAACTGAATAGATGTTTTTTGCAAACATCTACCCTTTTAGACCAGTTCATGATCATAGACTTAATAATTTCAAATCTTGAAAGTAAAAAGTTGTCCATAGAAATAATTGTATCAATTATACAGAATTTCATTTAATCACTATTAGCAGTGTGTAAAAACTATTAATAGTTTATGTATCGTTGAAATTTAAAACAATTTATATTCAATGACATGAGCAACTCTGATAAGAAAAAGAAGTACCAGATCTGAATCTTAAATGGATAATTATAGACCTGATTTACTTGCTGTTCAATATTCTAAAGTAGTGATTTTAGTTTTGTCCTTGATATCTACTTTTCTCCTGTATAGAATTA
The DNA here is from genome assembly GCA_033119305.1 of Pinctada imbricata. NCBI lineage: Eukaryota > Metazoa > Mollusca > Bivalvia > Pterioida > Pteriidae > Pinctada > Pinctada imbricata. The sequence goes on along the minus strand of VSWD01000009.1, from coordinate 5,135,293 downwards.
TCTATTTGTGGTTATGTAAGTTTGTGTCATTCAAGAATCTAAGAACTTGTAGTTGTTACATGTATGAAAGATGAATAAAAGTACTTGAGTTTTTCTATTAAAAAATATATTTTTTCAACCCAAAATATTTGTACGTATTAGGGCATTTACATATTTTATTTTTCAAGTTTAAAAGGAGTTTGATAATTTAAATGTGGTTGTAAAATAAATATTTTAAAGATGTCAAAAACAGGAAAGTTTTAATCTGCATCACACTTTTTTTTTAGAGTTTTGTAATCGCACATGACATGACGAGTTATCTTTGTATACATTTAGTCACGAGATGTATTCTAGCTTACATACACAATAAGTTTGACAAAATTAAAGCATTCTTATAAACACAAATAGGGAGAACACGTAAAATTTATTATGGAACAATAGATTCAAGATTCAATATTTAATATAGCTTTAGATGCAAAAGCCATGTATTATATCATCGCTCTAGTACAAACAATAATGTTCTTCGGAAGGTGAGCGCAGACGTTTATGTGTGCAAAAATATTTGCTATATGAAAAATTTAATACATCTCTTTAGTTTCAAAACTACTCTCTTATGCACTTAGTATTACCTAGGCATGGATAATTTTACTTCTTAAGGTCTTAACACTTTTACATTCATGCATATTTGATTTTGTCCCAATCCTAAACAGACACTTATGTTTAGAACTAGGACCAAAACAAATGTGAATGGATGTACAGGTTTTTAGACCTCAAGTAAAATAATCCGTACCTAGGTTATGCTAAGTGCATAAGAGAGTAGTCTTGAAACAAATGAGATGTATTAAATTTTTCATGGAGTAAATATTTTTGCACACATACACGTCTGCGCTCACCTTCCCATAAACATTATTGTTTGTACTAGAGCGATGATATAATACATCGCTTTGGCATCTAAAGCTACATGTATATATATATATTTAATTCAATTGAAAATAATGACAAAAAATAGGACCAGAAAGTTATCCCGCCCCCCTCTTAAGTGCCTTTGTCATGAATTTGAATGTATCTTTAGAATTCGTTTGAAATTTAGATGTTTATGATTGAATTTGATACATATTCAAACAGAATAAAGTTTTGTTTTGTGCTATTCTGCCCATTTGTTTTGATTTAACTATATGCAGTGGTTAAGAAATAGAAGTCAAAATGTGTCGACCAATCAGAGCCCTCAGTGGCCACTTTTGTGACCCGATTCAGCTTTAAACAAACTTGGTAGAGGACTTTGAGTACTTGCTTCATGTAAAGTTTCATGAAATTTGAGGAGAAGCTGAAAATGTGTTAGTCAATCAGAGCCTTCACCAACCATGTTCATTGAACAGTCAACTCTAAAAACACAAACTTGGTGAACGACTTTGAGTCTTGCTTATTCTGTTATTGTAAACTCGATGTACAACTTTGAGTACATGTACTTACTTCCTGAAAGGTTACTGGAATTCTGTGCAAAACTTATGAAAAAGAAATGTGTCGGCCAATCAAAGCCCTTGACGGCTATGTTTGTTGTCTGATGAGCTAAACAACACAACTTTGGTAGAGGACTAATGTAACCAGACAGACACTCAGCATTGTACTTGACCAATCTACAGCCTTATACCAGCATATTGCACTCAAACTAACTGTGACAATGAACAACCCCCCCCCCCCCCCCCCATATCACAAGGAATACATGCACATGCGAAATATGAAACCCCTTTCACTTACCATTCAAAAGTTATGCCCAATGTTAAAGTTTCTGAAAAGTAGGTCAAAGGTCAAGGTCATGAGGTCAAAAATTTTGGTATCAATGAAAAGGTCTTGCCACAAGGAATTTACATGCGAAATGTGAAAGCCCTATCACCTTCCATTTAAAATTTATGCTCAATGTTAAAGTTTTCAGACAAACAGTCGGACAGGCCAAAAACTATATGCCCCCAAATCTGTGAATCCGGGGGCATAAGAAGAAAATAAAAGGTCACTGTTTTGGAAAATTTATTTTAAGTTTATGACCATACTTGACACAAAATAAGCTTTGGCATGAACTTAAAGATCTAATGTTCCTCAAAGTTTCTTTTGTCAAAGGTCAAATCTATAAGATAAAGGTCATTCAGAAAAAAAATACTAAAACAAGGGGCGTATATATCAAATTCTCAAAGAAAATAAAGATTTTTTTCTGGTCAAACACATTTTTAAAAGCCATCTAACATCTTTTAAGTCAAGTCATAGAACATGTAGAAGGTACCTAATAATAGAAATATCCCCTCCCCCACTTCTCTACTTTATATAGGCAATGCATTTTTGTCACTAATACATATATTTTGTATATCATCTTTCTTTGATCATAAATTGCAGATGGTGATCGAATAGGAGAATGATTAGAAAACAAATCAATAGCAGACTTTTAAGGCATTCAGACCCACTATCAAGGTGTCACTTGAAATAAAAAAAACATTTCAATCAATCTGTGGTCAAATACATTTATATAAACAGATATCATACACTGAGATTACACATCTACATAATATCTAGACAAGTTCCACTTCTGTAAACTCCCTAAGTAGAACATAAAGTCTACAAATTGCACTCGATCCTCTGCTTTCATGATATCAAAGTTTTTGGTGTAATGAATGATAGCTCTTTTGTCGTTGACTGGCTTATTATAATATAAGGCTTCTAAATGGTCAGGGGAAATCTCAAGATACATAAAGATTATCTGAAAATAAAGAAATAGTCTAAGAGTAAGTTAAGATTATACACAGGAGATATGTCAAGGTACAAAAAATTTATCTGAAAATAAAACAATAGAGTAAATATAAAGTTCATGTAGCTCACAGAGTTTTTGTCTATTTTAATTGATTTCATTTTACAATAGAAAGACTACAAAGGGCCTGTATTGCTCACATGAGGAGTACATCCATTGATATATATCATAAGCTATTGACTGCAAAGTGTTTATCCTTGCAAAAATGACCTTGGGTTGAGGTCATGACACATTACTTTCTAATAAAGAAGAACCAACTATAACCCTGACCTTTGAAATATGACCTAAGATTAAGACTCACCACTGCATCATAAGGAACAATTAATCAAGTACGGAGTTACAGAACCAAAGTATAAGGCAAAGATGCACGGTGATACTGACCTGGACATATGACCTTGAGTCAAGGTCATGATACACCACTTTCTTATAAGAGACAATTGTTCTAGAACCAAAACATGTAGGAGATGTCCCTGACAAAGGGACAGGAGAGACAGGCAGAAGGGGGCCTGGACTGACAACACCATTCCATATACATGTAGGAGATGTGCTTGACAAAGGGACAGGATAGACAGGCAGAGAGGGGCCTTGACTGACAACACCATACCATATACATGTAGGAGATGTCCCTGACAAAGGGACAGGATAGACAGGCAGAGGGGGGCCTGGACTTACAACACCATTCCATATACATGTAGCAGATGTCCCTGACAAAGGGACAGGATAGACAGGCAGAAGGGGGCCGGGAGTGACAACACCATTCCATATACATGTAGGAGATGTCCCTGACAAAGGGACAGGATAGACAGGCAGAGGGGGGGCCTGGACTTACAACACCATTCCATATACATGTAGGAGATGTCCCCGACAAATGGACAGGATAGACAGGCAGAAGGGGGCCGGCAGTGACAACACCATTCCATATAAATGTTGGAGATGTCCCTGACAAAGGGACAGGATAGACAGGCAGAGGGGGCCTGGACTTACAACACCATACCATATACATGTTGGAGATGTCCCTGACAAAGGGACAGGATAGACAGGCAGAGGGTGGGGGGGCTTGACTGACAACACCACTCCATATACATGTAGGAGATGTGCTTGACAAAGGGACAGGATATACAGGTAGAAGGGGGCCTGGACTGACAACACCATTCCATATACATGTAGGAGATGTGCTTGACAAAGGGACAGGATAGACAGGCAGGGGGGGGGGGGGGGCTTGACTTAAACACCATACCATATAATATAATAATATATTCCGTGTTACGACCTGGTCAGCATAAAAATTGTATTGAAAAGCCATGAAATAATTTAAGTCAAGACCATAACTCCTGTAGAAAATTCTGAATAGAATTCCCCAATTGTGCACATCTACATGCTGTGAGATGTGGTCAAGGTTAAAGGTTTTTCTAAAGTAGGACAAATGCCAAGGTCAAGGTAACAAATTTTGGTACCAATAAACAGGTCTTGTCACAAGGAAAGCAAATATGAAAAATGAAAGATGTGTCACAATTCAAAAGTAAAGGCCCTGTCACACCTTCACTTTTTTGGCCAACGCACGAGAAACAACCAAATAAATTTCCAACACGTCGAAGAACGTTGAGGACGCTGGGTGATTGCTGGCTAGTCGTTGTGAGGCCGCTGGGTGATCGCTGGAGGACGTTGGAGTGCGTTGTGGTCGTCGGAAAATTTTGTGCATGCACAAAACCACCGACGACTGCCCAGCGTCCAATCGTTAGTTGTGAAGTCGTTAGGAGGTCGTTGGGAGGTCGCCAGGCACACGCTGGGCATGCGTTCCCGTGCGCTGTGCAGTCGTTGCGATAAAACGTTGCGAGGTCGCCGATAATTCCAACGACCGTGTAACGACAGCGGAGCGCATGTCTAACGCGTACACAGCGACCCTCTGGCGATGGTCCAACTACCCCAACGTGTGCCCAACGACAGCATAACGACCTTTGGCGTGTGCATGATGTCTTGACAGCGACCTTAACGACCTGTTCATGTTAAATGTATTTTTATCTCAATATGCTCTAGTCTAGATCTGAATATCATTTAGACAGTTACAGATAGCTCTTCTGAATCATCAGAATAATATAATGGACGTATTATTATACATGATGAGAAAAAAAATGTAGTAAACGTCGAAGGTACCGGGTGAGAATGTGGATTGCCAGAAGACAAGAGTTTGCTCCAAGATTACCGTCATACGGCATTTACATATCACAGCTCATCCGGTACGCTAGAGCATGTACTGCTATTTTGGATTTTCACAGTAGAAATTTACAAATTACCAAAAAACTTTTAGGTCAAGGTTTCCGCTTTCATAAACTAGTTAAGACTTTCTGGAAATTTTACAAAAATTACAGTCAACTTTTTTTTAAATTCTGATCTTTACACGCAACAGAGTACATTACTTTGGGTATTACACAACCTGTCTTTTATGGTGATATGATAAACAAAATTAGAAGGATCAAAGGTAGGCAGCATAACCATCGAAAATGCGTAAGAATCATCAAACGCCTTTTATACCCTGGATATGATCCTTATGTCACCAGACGGACACTAGGCTTGGTACTTGACCAATCTCAGTCTTGTACAAGCGTATCCTTGAGACTTGCACTCTGACTGACTGTGACGACGGGACTCAATGACGGGCCCTGTCCAAACCTCTTTAGAGAAGACAGGGCCCTGACCACCTGTCCTCTCTGAATGTCAGTCGGACTCCTCGGGTGATTACATACATGAGCTCGCTACAGCCGGTAGAGCACGGACTGTATTACGCATGCCATCTTTTTATATCCATTTACATATTCATCTGTGTTTCTGGGGCCTCTACGTTTCGCGGTCTTGTTTGTGTGAGGTCATCTTACAGTGAGGATGTTGTTTTACACCACAATTGTACGTTCTTCGAGACCTCTGGGTAATTGGAGAAGTGAGAGGGTTGTGCGCACGTAATCCAGGATAATAACACCATTTGCTACTTGCGTGACAAATGGCCGTCCAAAGTCGCCACCGGTTGCCCATTGGTCTCGTCGGTTTATGTGTAGTCTTTCATGGTTGATGTTTACATGTCGTGTGTCTCTTTTCCGTCTCGTGCTGTACTCGTCTCTTGTGTTTTTGCATCGGGTGTTTTGCTGTTGACGCTGCAACGGGGTCTTGTTGGAGATCTCCTACCTTCTTTGGTATGTACGACCAACTCATGGTCGAACTAAGAACAGAAGATCAAGCATCATTCATTAATTTTCTTCGGATGCCTCCATTGATGTATGATGTTTGATGAACTTTTGAGGGTTGATGTTTGGACACTTGTCCTCGTCCCCCCTCTTTTTCCTAGTCGTAGTGGCATCTTTCCTCTTCAGGGTCTGTTTCAAAATGACTGAGTAAATTGAAAACAAAGAAGTTTAAAAGATATTTTGATTCAATATCGATCAATTACTTGCACGTTGTAGGTCGTTAAAAGGTCGCTGGCAGGTCGCTAGCAAGTCGTTGAGCACGCGTTATAGAACGTTAACAGGTAAATTGTTAACTAATTTTATGCGTTGGGAAGTCGCTGAGGTCGTTGAGGGAACATTCCCCGTGCGCTAGAAGGTCGCCACGCGCGCGTTAAGAACGTTGATCCATAATGACTTTTCGGACCAAACCCCGACGTTCTTCAGCGTGTTGAAGGTCGTTACGCGTGCGTCGGCTAAAAAAGTGAAGGTGTGACAGGGCCATTATGGCCAAGGTAAAAGTGTATGTGCAGACAAACAGGCAGATGTATATGGATAGACAGACCATAAGTATTAGCTCTCCAAAAATTCCAGGGGCATCAAAATTATGGTATACAACAAACTAAGTTATTTTTAAATACAATCAAATTTACCTCTGTTTGCATACAAGCTATGCCAAGAACACATGGGGAGAATACAGATTTTGCACTTTCACATAATAGTTCGATGCCAATACGCCCCATGCTGTTTGAACATATTCGTTCTTCTATCCAAGTCCCTGTCATTGTTTCTTCTGGTTTAGGATTGGTTTTCTTCTTAACCTAAGAAAACAATCATAATAAAATTACCAAAGTTCAAATAATGCACATGTTCATTGTTGTGTCAGAAATTCCCAATAACCTATCAGTTTTTGTAAAGTATATGCCTTGGACTTACCCCTTAATAATATGTCATGTATGTAATTACTTAATTCAGTTTGTGATGACCAGCATGTAATACAAATTCTAATGAATGTTTAGAGAGACAATACTTCTGATGGACTTACTTCACACATCTTAAGTACAGTTGGAGTACCTCTTGATGTATTTGGTCTCATTAAGTAACATAAATCAGCCTCACAGCTCACCAATTCGCCTTTTAAAGGATGGGCACTTTTCCCACATATTCTGAAAATGGAACAAGGATGCAAAATGTTTAAAAGGACTAGAATATCAATCAAACTAAAAACTGTGTTATCTGAAATACTGACCAAACCCAGCCTTTGACAGTTATTTGGGCGGTTGGGGACTGGATAGTCCGAAAAACCAAGCCTTCATGTAAACCCAGCCTTTGACAATTATTTGGGCGGTTGGGGGCTGGGTAACCCAGCTACCTGACCAAACCCAGCCTTTGACGGTCATTTGGGCTGTTGTTTACCCCCCGCCCCCTTTGCCCAAATAATCGTCAAGGCTTGGTTTGGTCAGGTATTTCAGACTAAAAACTAAGCTGTAAATGTACAACAAAAATTTACTATGTAATGTACAATATGATGTTATAAGCTACTGCAACATTGTTCAAATCTCACAAAATTATATATCTTCCTTTGCGCACATTCTAATTTGTGCTAAATTACAGGTATTCAATTTATATCTTCTGAAGATTCATTAAGTTGTCATTGAGAATTTATTCAGTGATGACAGGATGCATATACATGTAGTATGCAAGTCTAGTGTTCTAACTTCTATAAAAAAAATAACATCTGAGCAACACAAAGTGTAGCATCCCCTTGCTGGGCATGAGAATCAATGTACCCCGTATACAAGTATTTTGACCCATTTGCAATCTGTGACCTTGACCTTTGATCTATAACCTTGAAAATCAAAATTGTGTTCTTCCTCTTGACATAAGCAATATTAGGTATGAAGTTTGGTGAGGTTCTGATCAAAACTGTGCCATCTAAGCTGTATACAACAACTGTACAAGGATTTTGACCATTTCAATCTGTGACCTTGACCTATGTCATTGGAAATCAATAGGGTTCTACCTCTTGACATAAGCAATAAGTTTATTAAGTTTAGTGAATGTTCCGACCAAAACTGTGTTCTCTAGGCTGTATACAAGGATTTTGACCATTTCCATTCTGTGACCTTGACCTTTGACCTAGAAAATCAAGAGGGTTTTTCCTCTTGACATAAGCAATAAGTGTATGAAGTTTGGTCAAGCTCCGATGAAAACTGTGCCCTCTAGGCTGTATACAATAATTCTGACCATTTCCAATCTGTGACCTTATCCTTTGACCTATGAACTTGAAAATAATTAAGGTTCTTCCTCCTGACATAAGCAATAAGTGTATGAAGGTTGGTCAAGCTACAATCAAAATTGTGCCCTCTGGGCTGTATACAATGATTTTGACCATTACCAATCTGTGACCTTGACCTTTAACCTTTAAAATCAATAGGGTTCTTCCTCTTGACATAAGTAATAAGTGTACAAAGTTTGGTTAAGATCCAATAAAAAATGTGCCCTCTAGGCTGTATACAAAAGTGTGACGCACTAATGCACACACCCTCACACTCACTTATACACAAACGACGACGTTACTATATCCTTATGCAACTATGTTGTGAGGGGATAAAAATACTGCTGCTGATTAAGCACATGTTTGTATTAATGTTCATATCACTTCATGGTTTAGAATATTGATAGTTCAATGAAGTCTTTAACATGTTTAATGTGAGATGAGAGAATAGGGCAAAACATCAGAGTTTTGAAGGTCACATGATCAAAGCTTTATGTGCTGTGGAAAGATTTTTTGACATGGTTCAGTTGTAACGGTCAAATATAAAGTTCTACAAATCATGTAGGTCAAAGGTAAGCATCCTCAGATGCATCATTCATGCAAGTTTGGTTGATGTTGGACTTAAAGTAAGGCAGGAATGGACCTGTCCCATTTTACCTAACCTGCTCACTCAAACGTGAAAAGTGGGTCAGATGCAGCCTCTGCACTATGCATTGTAGTAAGCATCCTCAGAAGCATCATCCATGCAAGTTTGGTTGATGTAGGACTTAAAATCAGGCAGGAATGGACCTGTCCCATTTTACCTAACATGCTCACTTAAGTATGAAATGTTTGTCAGATGCAGCCTTGGTACCATGCATTGTAGTTAGAATCCTCAGATGCATCATCCATGCAAGTTTGGTTGATGTAGGACTTAAAAAGTATGTTGGGAATGGACCTGTCCCATTTTACCTAACATGCTCACTCAAGTGTGAAATGTGGGTCAGATGCAGCCTCTGCACTATGTATTGTAATACACATCCTCAGATGCAAAAGTGACCATTTTTGGCCCCAATCAAACATTATAAAAAGGTTCTATTTTCTTATTCATTATGCTTCTTCTGAACAAGAAATAATAAATTTTATGTGATTTTTCGAAAACCCTGCCTTTTAGGGCAAAATGATTGAAAGTTGAGCACTATGTCTTCACATTAGAAATTAAGATTTTTTGCAAGGGACACACATACCTACAGTTGTAAGCCCTAGAGCAAGGGCATGTAACAGGGTCATACTCATATGGGACATTCCTTTTTATATTCTGAACGTACACGGAAAGTATAACTTTGTTACATGCACTTGCTCTATACATACCATAAAATACCATGTTAAAATCTGGTTGTTATCATTTTAACACTAATTCCATAGTAGTGGGCAATTTTGGAAGGAAATAACACTCATATTAGTTGATTATATCTATTTTCAATTCAGTTTCAATAAACAACAATATCTCTACTCATTTTTGAAAGATAAAAAATAGTACGAAAACAATTTTTGAAAATGGCAAAAATGGGGCCAAAAACGGCAGATTTTGCCCCTACCCCATTGGTTGATGTAGGACTTAAAGTCAGGCAGGAATGGACCTGTCCCATTTTACCTAACCTGCTCACTCAAATGTGAAAAGTTGGTCAGATGCAGCCTTTGGACTATGCATTGTAGTAAGCATCCTCAGATGCATCATCCATGCAAGTTTGGTTGATTTAGGACTTAAAGTTGGGAATGGACCTGTCCCATTTTACCTAACATGCTCACTCAAGTGATAAATGTGGGTCAGATGCAGCCTCTGTACCATGCATTGTAGTAAGCAACCTCAGATGCATCATCCATGCAAGTTTGGTTGATGTAGGACTTAAAGTAAGGCGGGAATTGACCTGTCCCATTTTACCTAACCTGCTCACTCAAGTGTGAACTATGGGTCAGATGCAGCATCTGTATCATGCATTGTAGTGAGCATCCTTAGATGCATCATCCATGCAAGTTTGGTTGATGTAGAACTTATAGTTTGGCGGGAATGGACCTGTCCCGTTTTGCTTAACCTATAGTGTGGAAGCCCCCCCCCCCTCTATTTCATCGAAGTGAGCTAAAAATGAAAACCCTACTTCTTTTGTAATAATTTAGGAATTGCCAACATATAAGTCTTTCATATGTAGGTAAAAGGTCAAGGTCACTTGAATTGTTTCAGGGTTTGAACTGAAATGGGTGACCTTAATCTTGCAGCAACCATGTACTGTTGAAGATCTCCTTTCCTTTTTAAAGTTTTACATGTGCATAAACTTCAAATTCTCTGAAGTTTGGCTTAAAATTATGACCTTGACCTTCTTCAGATTTTAGCTGTCAATGAAATTGAAATTCTCTGCAAGTTTGGTTCACGTATGACATACAAAAATAGAGATCCCCTATTACAATGTATATGCATTGTAGGCGACATAATATACAATTATTGACTGGAAATGCAGGCAATATATGATTAGTTGGACCTGAAGACAAAATACTGCCCAAGGCCGAAGTCTATATTTTTGTCTTAGGTCCAACAAATCATAATTATTTTGCCCAAATTCCCAGTGAGTCAATAATTGTTTTGTTGTACCTTACTTCAATACTGCAGCAATGAACTGAGAGGCCCGGCATGTTTCATTAATTTTCGTCTATAAGGAAAAGAGCGCGGAGAAATAGCTACAGTTTATAACATAATAAATGACGTGACATCACAAATAAGTTACTATTTTATCGGTCAGTAGTTTTTGAACTATTGCTCTAGGGCAAGTATTGATGTATTTATTGACTGCTTGGTCAAACATTAGAATCAATATGCATTTTTCCTACGGAGATTTTATATAGAGATACTGATAATGGTATAACAATTTTTCATTATGTATTTTAGATTATATATGTTCTTACCTAGAAGACAGAAAGAATATTTCTGAAAATTTTCGAAACAATTCTGTGAAAATGGGTTCTTTTGTTGTCTGCTCAATTTGTGTCTTTCTTTCGTCTTCAACTTCATGTGGCACTGGTGCTTTCCAAACCATTTCAGAAATAACATCTTTTGTAAATTAATAAATTCTATGGCAGACATTGCCCAGCGCTGGAATAACCTGAAAAAAAAATCAATTAGTATATGAAAACTTGTTATTATCATGATTATAGTACTAATTATTACTCTATCATGTCTATTGTACCTTCATAAAATATTAAATTTTTATAATAGTCTGAAATTAATAAACTTGTAATCTTGACAAAAATTATTCCTGCCATGGGAATGTGCATAGTCATAGTGATGTACAGAAACAAACTTGCATTCTAAATTATATTGGTACTTTTAGCAGTCTATAAATAGGCTATATAATATGAAAGAAAAATTTCTTGAATTATTGTTTTGTTTCTTAAAAATTCTCAAATGAAAGTAGAATAAATCTGGAACAGCTAGGAACCCTGAAATACTTAAATGCCGTACAATTGTACCTATTGTAAGTCTCATCAGTCATTGCTCTCTTTGATTCTTGTTGATAAAATGTATTGAACTGCTGTCCTGCCTCGTCAAGGTCAATCATCATATTCCCTTCCAACACAAATGGTTTTGCTACAGAGGGATCTCCCCTTGTGGATTTGTTAAGGTCCTCAAAACTCACTGTAAACTTTAAAATGTCTTTGGTCAAACCAACAAATTTGTTAGCAATGTCTGGGGAATTTCTGGCAAACCTCTTATTCTGTTCCTTTATTTTTCTAAACAGGTCAATCACTTCTAGTGGTTTATCATTGAAATAAACACCAAGATCGTCCAAGTCTTCACGTCTGGAAGTGGACGCATAAACTATTCCTTGTTCTTCATCAAAAATGCTCCTACAGCTTCCATCACTAGCTACGCTGCTGGGAGAAGACAGTCTACTCCACTTGCTATCGTAACTTGAACTTGGAGATACTGGTGGTGTTTTCCGTTTATTGACGTTTGCAGAACTACAAGGAGAGTATGTTGAAGATAATTTTAAATCATTGCAGCTTGTTGTCTCTTGTGCCATCTTGTCAAAGCGAAAGTACAATACGTAACGAGACAACTCGTATCAAAACAACTCATTCGTACGTAGATTGTTAATGATGACATTAAATCAGAGTTATTTCCCTTAATATCAACCTTTTTTCTCTTTTCTTAAAAGATCAAATTCATTTTAAATGGGTTCTCAATTCATTTGTTTTAAATATCTAGAATATAACTTTTTATAAGCAATTTAAGTTTTTAATGTTTTATCTAAACATTAAATTCAAATTATTGATATTTACTATAAGATTTCAAGACTTCAAAAAGCATCACCTTATGCAGTTTTACCTGCCCATCTTACCTATTCATAATTTTGCTTTTAGGCGCCTCATAACTCTAAATTCGAACTTGATTTGTAAGATTTTGGGTGCTCCGTGGCTGTACACCAGGGAGTGCTGCAATCAAGAGTAACAATATTAGCACAGCGTCCCTACGTTCATAAGACGCCTGTAAAGTTAGGCCACTTCTCGTTTTGCGTCCTTTTGAAAATGGGAAACATGTTGTCAGCCTGGGAGAAACAAGCATATGACACAAAGCTGCGATTTATACTATTTGTTTATGAGAAATCCGACAGAAACTTGTTTCATTTGATATTCAACAAAAGAATGATTGATAATTCAATGTCTTGTATCATTGCAGTACTTTTAAATTTTACATGAAATATACAAAATCAAACAATTTCTGTTTAAATTTTGTATTAAAAACATTTAATTTGCAATATATTTAATTATTCAAATTTTGTTTTGTTCTATGACTCTGGGCTACAACCTACCAACACATGGACGCAAAACAAAAGGCCTTGGTGACCTGACACGGAAAATACATGGTGTGGAGGCGAAGCAGAGTCCGACACGGGTTTTCTTTTCACACAATGTATTTTTCCGTATCCAGAGTAGAAATGATGTGTACTCAAATCAGTCTATCGACAGGGGGCCTGGGGCCGCCTTTAGGCGCCCATTGGGTCCAGGGCGAAGTCCTGGTATGGGGTCCTTGGGGCGAAGCACCCGGAAGCTCGTGAAATAAGGCAATTTGAAACACCCAATTTTCGCTGTAAAAAGGTTTTTCTTTCAAGCGTAAAGCAAATTATGTCGAAGTTCGATTCTGTACATTTTTTTAATGCTTATAAAATGTTGACGTAATTCTTCTATTTCCCTATAATTATTTCCGTAGTGTACGGAGCGAAATTTTATCTATACCTGTATAGACAATGTCGCCTATTATGACGTCAGGCCTGTTCAAATATTACGTCGCCAGTTTAAACATTGAAAATCAACAATGCTAGAATAATGTCATTTGCAAAATAAACTAGACAAATAGATAGTAATTTAATTAAATTATAAGAAATGACTGATATAATTTTTCTGGATAAAAACCGATGCACAAACAACACGTTATGTCACCTTACTGTACCGTTGTCAGAGGCATTTAAAGTTCTGTACTTAAAACGGTCCGTTGACATTATGCCACAGGTGAGGATATGTTGGAAACCATCCGTTGTCATGAAAATTATCGACAAAAATTCAGTAAAATCACTAATAAATCGTTAGGTAACCGATGTTTTCTTTTAAAAATCCCAATGGGGGTAGCCACACGCTTCAGTAATACATTATTACCATGAAATGGATTAAACTCCTTTTATGTTATGAGGAGATCTGATTGACGATGACCTACTGTCAGCAACGAAAACGAAAATTTGAAAAGGAAAACGATCGTGTCTCTTAATTATTTGATTTCTACAATAATTTTATGTAGAAAATTATCCACAACATTATCCAAACAATATATGTGAATGGCCGTCGTTTACACTGTATCTTTATTGTATACTTTTTATTATATTATTATTTGATTATTTGATAAAGTACATGTATGTCCGTTGTTATGACAAGACAAGAAGATATGGTCCGTTGACTTGTACATGTATTGGGCATTGTTTTATCGAAACGACAAATGGATATCAAATGCAATATAATTTTCCCCATTGTAGCTCCCCTTGGAAAAAAGGCTATACACTGACTTTAGCCCCCCCCCCCCTCTGGCGAAAAAAAAAACTGCTTTATAGTAGTCTTTTAATTCCCCTAAAGCAGGTTTCTCTTACCTACCATTAATGGTTTGGATTTTATAATTTTGCATTCAATAGAAATCTTCGATGGGGGTATAATATAGACCTTACACGTATATCTCAGGTGATAATGAAACTTGTAATTGATATGTTTATTTCCATCTGTGTGTGTCTGTAAGTTCGTATGTCGTCAATGTCGGTGTCTCCGTCTGTCTGCGAGTGAGTTTTTTCCGCGTTTGTAAGCATGTGTGTCTGTCTGTGAGTGGGTGCATCTGTCTGTGTCTTTTGTATGTGTGACTGTCTGTCTTTATGCATGCCTGTCTGTCCGTTTGATTTTGCGCGTGTCTGTGTGTATTAGGGCTGGGACGATACGGGTCTCGAGCGTATCGATACGTATCACGATATAGTGCCTACAATACGATATGTATCACGATATTTCTTATGTATATTGCTATAATGAGGATTAAGGCTGTATAGAATGAAACTCAAGCATAACATTACAATATTTTGATAAAGACTATATTTTTCTAGATCCTGGAATAATCAAGATTTACAAAATCCCAAGCAATCAAACAAACTTTTCAAACTTTGAACATTAATATCACAAGTTATTACTGATAGACAGAGGCTAGTTACTACAAATGTACAAGTCAAACTACAAGAACAAATCTATACCCTTTGCAATTATGTTTTCACCTTAACATGTATTTATACTCTTTTTTTGTATGTTCATTTTCTCATTAACTGCATCAACAAGAAAAGCCATGAATTGGAAAATAAGAGAGCCTCGTGATCTCAGTTTGAAAATGAAGAAAAGTCCATGAATTTATGTAACCCCCCCCCCCTCCTTTTTTCAATACATGGAATTACATTTTATATCTCTCTTTTCAGTTCCCCTTCCTATTTGAATGATTAAATCCTAGACTGAATTTCTATTTTTCATGAGGAAATCCTATTCATATCCTTTCTCTACAATATTGAAAGGATTACAGCGTGTGTTTGATTTTATTCGATGGATACATCCTGCACTTTGATTTTTTTATGACAAACGGTTTTCCGTCTCTGTACGTTTTATTTTATGTACATGTATTAACAAAACCTTGAGAGAGAGAGAGCATGTGCGTTAACCACGTGGACGTAATCTACTAATCCTTTATGATTTTATTCTCGAGTTAAAGTTGTTGCTGACGTCAATAGAAAATATAATAGATATATAAAGATCGTAGTAGACAGACGTTTTTCCCCCTTCATTTTCAAAAGGCTGTTTCCGACGTTCAATCAAGGAGTCGGTTTTATATTAAAAATTTACAAAGTTAAGTAACTAGCATTACGATTTCAGAACTCTTTCTTTCAGATAAATAAATGGAAGAGATTTAGGTCGAACGCCAGTATCTTAAAAAAATGGATCATGCACGCATGAATAGCTACTTGACATAAGTTATTTCATGCCGTTTTCACGTCGCTCTCACTCTCACCCATTCTTTGATCCAGACATCAGGTACTTTCTCTGGACAATAGTATCTTACAAAATTGTAAATATTAAGGTCGCGTTAGATACGGTTTCTGAAAACTTTACTTTCGCCGCTTTAAATTGAGTTTGAGTAGAGAAATATCTGTAGGATTCCCGCTAGCCGCGGAAACGGACAAACGACACAGACCTACAAAATATCCAAGTGCCATTGGCCGTTTCTGCGGCTAGATTCCCGCAAACCACATGCTGGATATGCATATGCATTTCTAAAAAAAAAATTAGAAGCGCATACGCATATCAAGGCGATCTTTCCGCCTGTACCGCAAACTATATGCATGTAAAATTGACAATTATACTGAAATGCATATGCGAATTGCATACTATCCGGAGCAAACATAGGAAGATTAGTCAAGAAAAACATCTTTACCCTTCTAAGTCAATAAATCAATAAATAGTTAGCCCGAAGCTTTCAATCGACGAAGTTACTGAGCGTTTTCATGCCTTTGAATGGAGTTAAAAATGGGTCCGGATATCGCGATATAGCTCCAACGTATCGATACGCGTATCGTGGAACACCGTATCGCGATTTATCGATATATCGATGTATCGTCCCAGCCCTAGTGTGTATGTCCCTGTGTCTGTCAGTGCGCATATCTGTGTATGTCTTTCAGGATGTATTATATATACTGGATTTACTGAAATCAATTTAATCAGTTCATGTTTTGTTTGTTTATGTTTGAGTACATCTGTGTATATCTGTCTACCTGTCTATCCGTCTGCCTATGTATATTTTTCTGTATGAGTGTGTGTTTGTTGGTGAATGTGTGTCTCTGTATATATGTGTTTATCTGAATATATGAGTGTGTTTAAAACCTCATATATGATCGTGTCTTAACCACCCCCAAGAAACCTCTAGCATATTCTACAATGTTTGTGATTATTTAAAAGAATCTTTGATTAAAAGAGTGTCCATAATACATGTTTTCAGAGCTCAACATCAACATACCTGTCAACTTTTAAATCTTAACAAGAGGGAGATTTCCCTCCTTGGCACTTGAAAAAGAGGGAGATTGCGCGTGAACCCATTTTGCTACATTTTTAATGAATCGCGACATTTTGTGCAAAACCAATTTTCACATACATGTAATTTCATTGTGCTGACATTTCAATGCAAAAACATTTATAAACTATAAAACATGTATCAATAGTTTATTGCATTCTATACATTTTTTCTTACAATTTGTCATGCAATTTCTCATGAAATGCTCTGAATGTCACTATTTCTAAAGAGTGATTTTCTTTGGTAAATATACCGAAAGAGGGAGAAAGAGTGAGATTCGGCCAAAAAGAGGGAGATTTGGTCTCCCTCGAGGGAGAAATTCCAAAGAGGGAGATGAGGTCAAAAAGAGGGAGTCTCCCTCCAAAAGAGGGAGAGTTGACAGGTATGACTTTAAGCGTTAGACTCGAAGCATTTATCGTGTATTTTTCAATATTGGAAGGTAAACAAAATATTGACTTAACATGGGGGGGGGGGGGTTATAGCATTTCGTTTCTATTGGAAAAATCCATGCTAATTTGAGGAGAGTGCAATAAATAGCGGAATATCCCCAAGGGGGTGAAACACACAATATAGCCAATTTCCTTTTGTGAAAACTGCTACATTACACCGGTTTATGAAGTAAGATACTGTATACAGTCAAATTTTCGCCTCCATTTATATTTAACCCTTTTCGCCTAAAGCCCAAAGGATAATTTTTAAAAGACGGGACGACTAAAATGTTATGTTAATGATATCTTAACAAAACGGATAATTCGGCTAATTCAATTCAGGGCAAATCAGTCTCCATCCTAAATTGGTTGAAAATTAAATTTTGCGTATTCATAGCTGTATACAGTATATCATGGTCTGATTAGCACCGGTACCCTAGTATCATTCTATCCATTAAAATATCAAAGCAGACAACGGACAGAATTTTCGCAACATGAATTGACAACGGACCATTTTTAGAAGAATCCAAAAAAAGTTGTCCAAAATTGACACTACCAGAGGAGCATAATATATACTTGATATTTATCATGAGTATATTTCATGAATAAGATAACCTGAATATTCATATATTTCAAGAAAAAGGAAGAATACCACATGTGCAGGACGAGGTGATCGAAGGACGCCAACTCGATCTCCTCTTTTCAAACTGTATATCAGTACCAGAAAAGCATATAAACCAATAGCTTAGTGTTATGACTACTCCCCCATTGAATTTTCAGGTGTATTACTTCTAAAATGTCAACGTTTGTAAGAATATCATACTTTCCACACATGCTCATTGTCACGACAACGGATGCTTTCCTCCATATCCTCACCTGTGGCATAATGTCAACGGACCGTTTTAAGTGCAGAACTTTAAATGCTTCTGACAACGGCACTGTATGGCGACATAACGTGTTCCTGCCGGTGCTGGTGTGTTAACAAAAAGCTCTTGACAGTCGGAGCTTTTGTCACAACGCGTTGCGGCGTCTGTCGTCCAGTTTGAGCATATTCTAAATCTCATGCGGAACCGCTTGAATGATATTCATGAAACTAATGGCATACTCAATGTCTCCTGCCAACATTGTGTCGAAAGCAAAAAATGAATAAAAAAAAAGGGGGGGGGGGTTCCAGGACGGGACGAATTGCATATAGATTAAGAAGCAAAACACAGGGATAATCCTTGGTGGGGCCATTATGAATTTATGAGATACCTATGCGAGATAGGGGAAATCTGACTTCAAATATGAAAGGGCCCCCTTATTTAAACTATCCAAATATGAGATGCTTGCAACTGCATGTAACATGTGTAATATTATTTAATACTCATTTCCTTGTTATCTTGTCATATGTTCATGCCATGCCCCTACGGGCCCTTCTTTAGGTAAAAAGCATATCTCAAGCATATGCATCAAGTTTTGGTCTAGGACCCCAAATGAGTTCATCGGCCCCTCAATCAGGCTAAATGGCCCCTTATTCTTTCAAATGGCCCCTCTTTTTTGTCAATTTTATATACATTTCATGAAGAGAGAGGTCATTGGCCCATTTTAATGGCCCCTGTCTTAACAAATCCAGGTTATTCCCTGAAAACATCGCGATTTTTAGGTTATAAGTGGAACTAAGTGATCAAAAGTTACAAAAATTCCTGCTATTCTATCAAATCAATTCTTCTTAAGTTAGAATGCATTTATAAGAATTTTGATAATTTCCAATAAATATTATATATATGTGTGTGGGAATTCGACCATGCAATTAACATCTGTAGAGTATGCATGTAGAATGCATTTATAAGAATTTTGATAATTTCCAATATTATATGTGGAAATTCGACCACACAGATAACATATTTAGAGTACGACCTCGGAATTCAACAGATTCATGCTTCTAACATAAATTAATTCAGCAATAATAAGTGTACCAATTTGAAACATGTCATTAAGTCAACACAAGCATAGCATCATCTCAAACTGCATAAAACTCTTGTACAAACTGTATACATCCAATCTGAACTTGATGTGATCATTAGGTTGTCAAGCATAAGTCTCTATTTGAATGACCTAGAAATCCAACAAGATTCTTTCCTTCCTAAATGATAAGATACATTATAGGTGTAATCCTAAGTGACCTAGCTTGACTATTGACCTATCAATGGTTTCATCCTCTACCTTTGAGGAACATGAAGGTGTTATCCTAAGTGACCTAGCTTGACTATTGACTTATCAATAGGTTTCATCCTCTACCTTCAGGAACATGAGGTGTAATCCTAAGTGACCTAGCTTGACTATTGACCTATCAATAGGTTTCATCCTCTACCTTAGAGGAACATGAAGGTGTAATCCTAAGTGACCTAGCTTGACTATTGACCTAACAATAGGTTTCATCCTCTACCTCTGAGGAACATGAAGGTGTAATCCTAAGTGACCTAGCTTGACTATTGACCTATCAATAGATTTCATCCTCTACCTCTGAGGAACATGAAGGTGTAATCCTAAGTGACCTAGCTTGACTATTGACCTAACAATAGGTTTCATCCTCTACCTTTGAGGAACATGAAGGTGTTATCATTAGTGACCTAGCTTGACTATTGACCTATCAATAGGTTTCATCCTCTACCTCTGAGGAACATGAAGGTGTTATCCTAAGTGACCTAGCTTGACTATTGACCTAACAATAGGTTTCATCCTCTACCTCCGAGGAACATGAAGGTGTTATCATTAGTGACCTAGCTTGACTATTGACCTATCAATAGGTTTCATCCTCTACCTCTGAGGAACATGAAGGTGTTATCCTAAGTGATCTAGCTTGACTTTTGACCTAACAATAAGTTTTATCCTCTACCTTTGAGGAACATGAAGGTGTAATCCTAAGTGACCAAGCTTGACTATTGACTTATCAATAGGTTTCATCCTCTACCTTTGAGGAACATGAAGGTGTAATCCTAAGTGACCTAGCTTGACTATTGACCTAACAATAGGTTTCATCCTCTACCTTTGAGGAACATGAAGGTGTAATCCTAAGTGACCTAGCTTGACTATTGACCTATCAATAGGTTTCATCCTCTACCTTTGAGGAACATGAAGGTGTAATCCTAAGTGACCTAGCTTGACTATTGACCTAACAATAGGTTTCATCCTCTACCTTTGAGGAACATGAAGGTGTAATCCTAAGTGACCTAGCTTGACTTTTGACCTAACAATAGGTTTCATCCTCTACCTCCGAGGAACATGAAGGTGTAATCCTAAGTGACCTAGCTTGACTATTGACCTATCAATAGGTTTCATCCTCTACCTTTGAGGAACATGAAGGTGTAATCCTAAGTGACCTAGCTTGACTATTGACCTATCAATAGGTTTCATCCTCTACCTCTGAGGAACATGAGGTGTAATCCTAAGTGACCTAGCTTGACTATTGACCTATCAATAGGTTTCATCCTCTACCTTTGAGGAACATGAAGGTGTAATCCTAAGTGACCTAGCTTGACTATTGACCTAACAATAGGTTTCATCCTCTACCTCCGAGGAACATGAAGGTGTAATCCTAAGTGACCTAGCTTGACTATTGACCTATCAATAGGTTTCATCCTCTACCTTTGAGGAACATGAAGGTGTAATCCTAAGTGACCTAGCTTGACTATTTACCTATCAATAGGTTTCATCCTCTACCTCTGAGGAACATGAGGTGTAATCCTAAGTGACCTAGCTTGACTATTGACCTATCAATAGGTTTCATCCTCTACCTTAGAGGAACATGAAGGGTTAATCCTAAGTGACCTAGCTTGACTATTGACCTAACAATAGGTTTTATCCCACCTCTGGCAAATTTCTTGCAATCTGATTGTCGAGAAGAACCGAATATTATGTTGTATCATTTTACTGACAGGATATTATTTTAATATCCTGCTTCTACTAAGGCGCTTTACGATATTGACGTCACCGAGATGCTTTAAAATATGTTGACGTTACATACACAAGCCAAAAGCCATCGGTGGGATAAATTCGTTATACAGTGTTTTACAGGGGAGATACAAAATATATTGGGTCGATGAAAAAAGTTGTATTGGGCTCGGCTTCGCCTCGCCCAATACAACTTTTTTCATCGACCCAATATATTTCTGTATCCCCCCTGTAAAACACTGTATAACTAATATTATCCTCTACCTTTGAGGAACATGAAGGTGTAATCCTAAGTGACCTAGCTTGACTATTGACCTAACAATAGGTTTCATCCTCTACCTCCGAGGAACATGAAGGTGTAATCCTAAGTGACCTAGCTTGACTATTTACCTATCAATAGGTTTAATCCTCTACCTTTGAGGAACATGAAGGTGTAATCCTAAGTGACCTAGCTTGACTATTGACCTAACAATAGGTTTCATCCTCTACCTCTGAGGAACATGAAGGTGTAATCCTAAGTGACCTAGCTTGACTATTGACCTATCAATAGGTTTCATCCTCTACCTTAGAGGAACATGAAGGTGTAATCCTAAGTGACCTAGCTTGACTATTGACCTATCAATAGGTTTCATCCTCTACCTTTGAGTAACATGAAGGTGTTATCCTTAGTGACCTGGCTTGACTATTGACCTATCAATAGGTTTCATCCTCTACCTTTGAGGAACATGAAGGTGTAATCCTTAGTGACCTAGCTTGACTATTGACCTATCAATAGGTTTCATCCCTTAACTTTGAGGTACATGAAGGTTTGCACACAAATTGGAATACAGGTGTAAAACAGCAATTATCCTCTCTGTAACACAATTTTGAGGGTATATATAGGTGATTACAGATTACAAAGCTCGCCTTACAGAAGCATTTTATCATGTCAGCAAAATTCAATTAAACATTTTTGAATGGAAAATTTATCCAAGATACATCCAATGTGCAAGTTAAATGAATGTAGCACTTTATACTTTGCCAAATATTGGCTTTCAAAAGCAAAATCACTCAAGCAGAAAAGTAGGTCAAGGTCATTTATGAAAAATTGGTCAAACATACATCCAATATGCGAGTTTGATACACGTAGGACTTAAACTCTGCCCATTATTGGCTTTTAAAGCAAATCATGCATGCAGAAAAAGTAGGTCAAGTTCATTTTTTGAAAGTTTGATCAAACATTCATGTATGTACATCCACTATAAGCAGGTTTAGTACATGTAGCACTTATACTTTTCTAAATATTGGCTTTTAAAGAAAAGTGGAAAAAGTAGGTCAGATGTTTCATCTGATGTATGGATCCATCTCAGCATCCAAAGATGAATCACTTGTGCAAGTTTGGTAACTGAGCTACCCAAAACTTCTTAAATGAGTCAATCAAACAGAAAATATAGGTCAGATGCAGTATTCAATGCATGGGTTAACCTCACCATTCCAAGATGAATCACTTGTGCAAGTTTTGTTACTGTAGCATCAGCAAGTAAAATACTGAGCTACCCCAAACTTCTTAAACGAGCCAAACTGAGCTACCCCAAACTTCTTAACCGAGTCAAACTGAGCTACCCAAAACTTCTTAACCAAGCCAAACTGGGCTATGTACCCCAAACTTCTCAACCAAGTCAATCAAGCGAAAAAAGTAGGTCAGATGCAGCATCCAATACATGGGTTCATCTAAACATCCTAAGATGAGTTACTTGTGAAAGTTTAGTTACTGTAGCTCACCCTTAATCAGTACTTTGTCAAATTCTGAGCTTCCCCAAACTCCTTAACAGGACACGGAAAGGGATGGGGATACCAATGGCAGGGGGAATAACATAAGCTCAATCAACTTCATCGAGGTGAGCTAAAACTTCTATAGACCCTTTCACATTATCTGCGGAACTAAATTTGAATGCCAGTTCCGGGGGACAACGAATAGATTGCGCATGCACCAGTGACGTCATTTGATTGTTCTAGGACGTTTAGCGCGGAATCATGTTTCGTTTGTTCTGCGGAAAACATCTTGGAACAATCGAATTACGTCACGGGTGCATGCGCAATCTATTGTTTGTCCCCCGGAACTGGCCTTCAAATTCAGTACCGCAGATAATGTGAAAGGGTCTATTGAAAATTTCGCTTTCTAGAGTGTATACAAGAAATTATGGAAAACAATCAGTGACATAACCTGTTCATTGACACAGTTTCTTGTTCACAAAGAATGAGGCTGAAATTCAAATCAGTAAATTTAATTACAAGTAAAATATATCTACAACATGTGTGTGTACTATATGATGTATTAAAGGATTTTAAATGATGAATTCAATATGAAAGTTCTATTGACTTTCTTCCCACTTTTGTTTGTAGAAGTGTTTCTCTCTTTTGCACATCATCTTGACAAGCAGCTAGGACATTTGCCTCCATAACATATATATATGGACTTGTAACATAGTTAATGAGATCCTTGCTCTCCTCTTGGCAGTTTCTGTTTTTAAGGTATTTGTGACATCCCTCCTCATTCAGTATATGACACACATCATTTATCTATAACACTATTCTGACTGTCCATGGCAAACCTCTGACTGTCATCACTGCTCACAGGCTCATGCAGCTACAAAATAATCAAAATATTAACTGTAGTTCATTTCATTTTAACAAGGAAAAATATTCTCTCATTATGCGCAAGATTGTATTTATTTGAGGAATTATGAAGAGTGTTTTTTTCTTTTGAGTTTGTTTCATTGAAGTGTAGAAATTAAGCCAAAATACATAACTATTCTTGTATGTCAATCAATATCACTTTGAAAACAAATCTTGACCATTAATGAAAAGATTTCTCTCATTTCATCTGGGTATCTGTAAGATTATGTTTTACCTACATCCAATAATATTGTTCTCAATTTAAATGTATGAATAAGTTATACAATATTACTCCATGTTAACCCTCACCACTTTAGCGAGTTGTACCCACTCCATGGCCTGATGGAGCCTATCGTCTGCTGAGGGATTACGATCGAGGTTCCAGTAAGTAAAGTCCTTGAACTTGTGTGTGATTGTGAGGTTTCTGTCCTCCTCCTCATTGTAGGGACGTCTTACCTCTCTCAACACTATCCCTATAACCATACACGTCATATCATAATAATAGCCTTCTTTTTTATTCCATTTCTGCATGAAGCTTATTGATTTCTTTATATGCCAAATAAAACAAACAAACAAACAGCCTAAATGGCCTCCTTAGAGCAACCATGCATTCAAAAAGCTATATATATATAACTAATTAGCTTTTACAAAAACTTGGAAAAAGAGAAATACATGAATTGAATTAAATTAAAAACATAAGGTAATCAAAGATTACATAGCTCGCCATAGCAGGTTTTTGTCAAAAATCAAATAACTTCCAAAATACAAAAAGTATTGTCATGAGGATTCTATGCATCTAATGTTAGTCTCATTCCTTAGACAGCTAGAAGATACAGCCAAAGTATGAGTAATTATATAGTAGGATAATGGTTAAGGTCAAAGTCCAAGGTCAATGTCACTGGGTCAAAGGTCCCATCACAAGGAATCTACATGTAAAATATCAAAGCCCTACCCCTAATAGTTCAAGAGATATAGCCCAGCTTAAAGTTTTTGAAAAGAACGTCAAAGTCCAAGGTCAAGGTCATTAGGTCAAAGGTCATGGTCTCAAATGAAAGGTCTCGTCACAAGGTATTTAAATGTGAAATATCAAAGCCCTACTCCTTAAAGTTCAAGAGATATAGCCCAGGTAAATTTTTCTAAGAAGTAGGTCAAAGTCCAAGGTCAAGGTCACTAGGTCAAAGGTCATGGTCTCAAACAAAAGGTTTCATCACAAGGTATCTACATGTGAAATATCGAAGCCTTGCCCCTTATGGATAAAGAGATAAAGCCCAGGTTAAGGTTTTTGAAAAGTAGGTCAAAGTCCAAGATCAAGGTCACTAGGTCAAAGGTCATGGTCTCAAATGAAAGGTCTTGTCATAAGGTATCTACATGTGAAATATGACAGTCCAACCCCTTATGGTTGAAGAGATATAGCCGAGCTTAAGTTTTTTTAAAGTAGGTCAAAGTCCCAGGTCAAGGTCACTAGGTCAAAGGTCGTGGTCTCAAAGGAAAGGTCTCATCACAAGGTATCTACTAGTGAAATATCGAAGCCCTGCCCCTTATGGTTGAAGAGATAAAGCCCAGCTTAAAGTTCTTGAAAAGTAGGTCAAAGTCAAAGATCAAGGTCACTAGGTCAAAGATCGTGGTCTCAAATGAAAGGTCTTGTCATAAGGTTTCTACATGTGAAATATGACAGTCCTACCCCTTATGGTTGAAGAGATATAGCCGAGGTTAAGTTTTTGAAAAGTATGTCAAAGTCCAAGGTCACTAGGTCAAAGGTCATGGTCTCAAATGAAAGGTCTCATCACAAGGTATCTACATGTGAAATATGAAAGCCCTACCCTTTATGGTTGAAAAGATATAGCCCAGGTTAAAGTTTTGTCTGCGGACGACGACAATGATGACGCTGCCGCAGAGGGTATGACATGAGCTCTTTTTGGACTTTCCTCCCGGCAAGCTAAAAAGGAGTTGAATTTCTCCTAGGCTGCTTAAAATCTTGAGATTGAAAATTTTTTTTACTAAAGAACTTAATAGATGTCCTCATACAGAAAAATTCTGCCAAAAAACAAGAGTCAGACTGAAGCTCTCCAGGTTGTTTGGTAAAATCAATCTTAGTGGCACACTCTTAATAGTCTTTATCAAAGACCCTGAGGGTCAGGGGCTCAAACAAAATATCAGATAAACAACTATACCAAAGACTTACTATAATAATTCAAAAATAATTAACTCTCTATCAATTATACTATCTGAAAATCAGTGTTCACATGATTACATGGAGTTAAATAGAAGACTAGAAGTCTCTGACGAGACTGAAGCTCTCCAGCCTCTCCTGGTTGTTTAGTCAAATTCATAATTAAATGTCACAACTTTTTTCAAAGATCCTGGGGTCAGGGGCTCAAACAAAATATCTTGTGCACAACTCAATCATAGACCTAAAATATAGCAAAAAAATATAATTATGAACATAATTTAATCGAAGTTTTATTAGTATTTGATTAAATCATAAGGATTAACTTTAACAATTTTGGGGATTATAAAGTGTGCCGCCTCAAACCATATTATATCTCAATAAATTGCAAAATTATTAAAGTTAATCCTTAAAACATTCCATCACAATCAGTTTTAGAGGACTTGAAACCACAAGAAATGTTTAACAGACAGACGGATGGACGGATGGCCTAACGTTGGGAGATCGCATAAGCTCGACTTGTCATAGATCAGAAGAGCTAAAAATGACCATGATCCCTAGGGATCAGGGACTCAAACAAAACATCAGGTGCACAACTAGACCATTGGCCCATTATAATGCAAAAAGAATAAATTTCCTTCCATTTACAGATTCAGAGGATTCGTGTTCATGAGAAAAGTTTAACGGATGGACAGACAGACAGACGGACACCGGGTGATAGCATAAGCTCGACTGGTCTTTGACCAGTAGAGCTGAAAAATAGTTGTAGAGCTCTCTTAATTCTACGGTCTTATCTTGTACATACAAAGGATAATAATACTCCATAAAGAATTAGAACATCTCTCAATTTTACTCTTTTAAAAATATAGACACTAGTATGTAATAACATATACAGTAAGGATAGTAACTTTCAACATGTAAAAATCTAAAATGATACTTTCTAAGAAAAATAAATATAGATTTGAAATAGTATACCTGTGTAGCCTGATGGAACATCCATCAGTTTTCCATTCAATGGTCGACCCCGAAAACTTGATGTCAAATCTGAAATAAAGATAAGTGTAAAGATCTAAAGAAATTGTTTAAACACACTTTCACTGCTGAAATAATTTAAGCTCTATATAGAAGCAACCCTATAGATAGGGAATTCTTATACATATTTAAGTTCCTTAACTTTAAATCGACTTTTCAAAGACATTAAACTTTCAGAAACTGCCTATACTGAAAGGCAATTTCTTTCTGTATTCTTTCCACCATGCACTATAAATCCGCCGGAACCATAGTAGCCCAGCAGAAATTCATACTGTGATGAATGAATAAATCAGTAAATCGATAAGTACTTATCCAATTTTTATTTCCTTTGAATTTCTTTGTGATACACAGCTGAATAAAATTTCCTAAACCGACGTTACTCCAGCCATCTTACAAAAAGTTAATAATAACGTAATGATGTCAGTGATCAAATGGTTATGACATCAAGTATGACGTTAGTCGGTATGTGCGACTTTGCACATGAAGTCTGATGTTTGTGCACTAAAGGAATATCTGTATAATTATTTTACGTATACTAACAAACGAATTATGAATTCAAAATCAACAAAATTTGAATAATTGGTAGATAAATTATACAAATTGGTAGACGATCAGACAAAGTTAACGGGTGCTTCAAAAGTAACACAATAACTTTGAAACATGCTACGCTCCCTCGTAGGCAATGCCTACTGTCTGCGCAGCTCACTTCGGAAAATGTATAAACGCGATTTTGACTATTACATCATGCAGGACTTTGAATAAAATTGATGTCATTCAGTAGATCTCGCTTAGTCGTAAATTTTGGTATAAGTTATATGATAGTCCAGGTTTTTTTCCCCTTGTTTTGGGGCCGAATTTCGGCCCCTTCCCAATGCCAAATTTCCTCTATTTTTCCCAAAAAATCACCCTGAAATTCCCAAAGAGGAATTATGAAAAAATCACCTGAGAAAATAAGACTCAAAACCTGGAAATCAGCACAAAATGTCCTATTTCAAAGTGCATTTTTAAAAGTTTTTATTCATCCCTTGTTCAGTTCAAGCAAATCAATAGATTACCAGTGTTAATAAATGATACTTTAGGGTTATACTTTGGTGAAAATTTGTTCGAAAATTTTCCCAATTTTAGCAAAATGTCGCAAATTTTCCCAAACGAGACAGGCACAGGCAGTGCCGCACCTTCCCCAAAATAAAAAAACCCCTGTAGTCAGTGCACGCAATCAAAAATTAATAGACAAAACAAATTTTAGATGGGCCATTTCCCATGCTAATTTTTCCTGTGACGTTGTGACATTCTCCATAGGCTCAATGTTAAACTCGGCGACGTCACGCTGAA
Source organism: Pinctada imbricata (assembly GCA_033119305.1). Lineage (NCBI taxonomy): Eukaryota > Metazoa > Mollusca > Bivalvia > Pterioida > Pteriidae > Pinctada > Pinctada imbricata. The sequence continues at coordinate 5,106,830 of VSWD01000009.1, read as the reverse complement.
ATTTAACATTGAAATCGCCCCATCTAAAATTTATATTGTCTGTATAATTTGATTGCATAAACCCTTGACCAAAAATTCTAACATATAACAAAATTTACGACTAAGGCACGGTCCATTTGATATTCTGGGGGGGGGGGGGGGGGGGGGGGGGGGGCTTGGGTTTTTTGTCGGAGCAAGATTATTTTTTTCGCCCCGTACCGGGGCAAAATTATTTTTTTCTTGCAAAGTTGGAGCAAGGAAATTTTTTTTAACAATTGATGTGAATACTGTATTAAGAATGTTTGTTTTTTTAAGTAGAAATTCTTTATTTTTACTTAAATTACTCCAAACATTACTTTATTTTTCTGTAAAACTTGTATAATTCACTTCTAAACTGAAAGAGATGAAAGAAATTTTCCAATATGCGATATATAGTTATCAGTAAACAAAATGTATATAAGGTCATTAACATGTAAGAGGGCCCGATGCAAGTTTTAACATGTAGAAATGAAAACTAGTGAAAAACTTATTTAAATTCTCCTTCCAAGCTTGTACCGGTAATTAAAATTAGATACTATGGTGATTCATGACTATCTATCAATTTTATAGTAATAAATGATATTGATAATGTATTTAAGCATTTTAATTGTCAGCCACATGCATTCTTTCTGATATTTTCAAATATGAACTTGCCATTACAGAAGAAAACTATGGCGAGCGAAGCGAGCCAAAAATTTTTTATAGAAAGTAAAAACTGCAGCGAGCGAAGCGAGCCGAAAAATTTTCGGGAATTTATAGCGAGCGAAGCTCGCCCTTATGGTAACGCGTATACACATATCTTATTGAGAAAATATGCTGAATCAAAGAATGAGAATGTACTACTATGCTTTCAAAAACTTTCGTCCCCTCGCAGACAGAGTTGCTGCGGAGATGCTGGATATTGCCATTTAAATTTTTTTTTTCGACTCCAAGTAGACGTATATGTTATACTCAATTTTTGTTTATAAGTTAAATTTATTGAAATTATTTTTCCTAAATCAGGTAACGATAAAGCATCAACAAAGCGGCGTAACCACGGGAAATCCGACATTTCCGGTTTTAAACGAGACGTTTCGCTCTGATTGCTTTTCTCGTCTCGGGTGGTTTCGTGCTGTCAGAAGTCGGAATATGGTTGTTTTTTCTTTTGTTCTAAAGTAATTTATTTTCAGCTAGCCTAAACATTATTCTTACAAAATAAAAAGGAATTATGAAGAACCATATTTTTAAAGAACCATATTTTTTAAGCGCCCCCCCCCCCCCCCCCCCCCCCCCATAAAATTTCATTTGCTGGTCTAGATGATAAATTTTACAAATGCTTCCGTGTTTCCACTCGCCTTATACTACCTTTTTTGGCAATCATCAAATAGAAAGTTTTGTAAGATAAGATAAACCATCATAGTCAAAATAAATAGAAAAATCTTTTTTTTTATTTTATATAATCATATCTATTTTCTCTCCGCTCGCACAAAAAGGCTTTGCCTTGATTCATATTAGCAAATTTTATGGTTATTCTTCAAATTCAGATTACTTGTAAGAGCAAGATTATTTTTTTCCGTCACATCATAAGCAAATTAATTTTTTTCATCAAAATTCAGAGCAAAATTATTTTTTTTGAAAAAAACCCAAGCCCCCCCCCCAGAATATCAAATGGACCATGCCTAAGTGAGATCTAATCAATGATATATAGATTTTATCTTATTTTTTACATGACAAAGTTATCAAAATCGCGTTTATCCAGTTTCCGAAGTGAGCCTCACGGACAGTAGATTCATATTAGCTATATATATATTGTATAATAGCTACTTTTGTACTTCTTCCGAACCTGACTGCCCTTAGCAGCTTAGGTTAATTCGTCGCTTAAAAAAATTATCCGACCGTAAATTAAGATAAACTGCTAAAAGTACAATTCTCTCATCAAAGGAGGCAGTCAAAATTGTCCCCTGTGTAGGATGTGTTCCGGGACTGTTGTACCCTCAGGAACTTTGACCCGGGAGAACGTTGATCCGGGTCCGTTGTACCCTCATACATGTTTGTTGTTTTTAATATTTAATGAATAAGCTGATCAATAAATGCCATTCAAATTTTACGTCTTTTATTGTTATGGTATTTTATATGTATTCTATTGTCAAAATGTTGATAAAATTTCCGTAAAAGTTGAGTTTATTGCGATTTTTTGAAGTGGGAACGTTGATCCCTATAAAATAATTTGTATACGGATAATTGATCACCCAAGCCACGTTGTTTGTTTTGTGAAATCTTATGACATTCATAATAAAAACAATAAATATAAATGGAATTTTTCATTACTTTTAAGACGGTTAATCTTTAAAAAAAAGATGCTAAAATGTTTAAGTTATGTAAAAATTTGATACGAAAATTAAAAAAAAAATTTATATAAGATTAAAGATTTGACAACAGAATTCTAAAATTAAATTTTGAGATGACTATGTACGCTTATCCGTTCCGACAATGACTGACCTATCCTGTACTTTTCGTGTCGAAGTATGGGCAGCTTCATTTTCAGCTTTGTTGAAATTAGGGAGAGGGTTGACTGCAATTGACATTTTCTGTACAAACTTTATTACATGTACATGTACTCCAAATTGAACCTATTGACTGACCACTTAAAATGACATGATAATTTTACGGACGAACGCATACACAAGTACCTTTACGTCGGTAAGATACGCAAGTGGACGTTGGAGCACAGAACGAGGATAAAAAAGAATGTCGGAGAAAAATCAATATTGTACAAGCGCGGATCCAGAGGGGGGGTCGGGGGTCCGGAACCCCCCCCCCCCTGGAATTTTCTAAGCATAGATATATTTTTTTAATTTTTTTGATTGATATACATATTTCATAAGATTAAGTCCAAAGTCCTCTCGCTCGCCAGATGTTATTACGTACATATACGTTATTTTCAAATGATGCTGCGCTTTCCTATATACAACACATATACATTACACCTAGGTCAATAAACAAGGGCACTAAGAAAAAGAAAAGAAACTGAAAATGACACGAATAGTGGATTTTATTCCAATTCTCCGAAAAAAAAAATTCGCTGGCTCGCTATCGCTCGCCATTTGTTGAATTTACATATTAGAACTGACAATCAATAATCAAGTACTATGATGTGAAAATTCAAGATTTTAAGCTTTATGCTCGACAATGCTCTCCAGTTACCTGTTTTATTAATAATTAGAAACATAACTAACAAAAGCTTTATTTTCTTGCGTTTTTTTTTTTGTCTTTTTTTTCTGCTCTTCAAAAAATTCGGACTTTAGGACCCCCCTGAAAAAAATTCCTGGACCTTTCGGGTGAGCGGAGCAATTGTCAGTGAAGCTGTGACCCACACGTTACTGCTACTGGTGTAGATCTACGTCACGTAACAACGTAAATACGAGTACATGCAGCGGCCATTTTCACAAAAATACTTGCGAACAATTTCAGGAATTTTCGTAACTTTTGATCGTTTAGTTCTTCCTTTGAAATAAAAATATCGATATTTTGTTTCTGACTTTAGATGGAGTATGTAGAAATGATATTAGAAAACATAGTACAATCTAAATAGAAAATCTTTTGAACGTTTTATTAATTGACTAAAGTTACGAAAATTCCTGATTTTTTTTTTAATTTTTTTTTCGCAAGAACATTTGTGAAACTGGGCACAGGACTCTTAGATAGATTTGAAAACTAAACATGGACACCGTACTGTAGAGTAATGCGCACCAGGGCGCAGCCAGTTGCCGATTTTAAGGGCCATTTTTTTTATCAGAATGGGACTATGGCACAGGGCGCGTGGCCTTCACAGTCACTGAATTTCAGTATTTCTGGAGGATTTATTTAAGCTTTGAGCTTTTTTTTTCAAAATCCTGTATTCCTTTGCTAATGAATTATGTGAATATCGTTTGTTTCTTGAATAAATATGTTTAAACCAATACTTTTAGTATGTTGTCAACCCGTTAAATTTACACCACATGTATCTTGGATTGGCCCATTACCATCTATTAACGGCATAGTGTAAAACCTGGATTGGATTGGATTGGACGATTGGACTGGGCGATTGGATTGGACCGACAGATTGGATTGGATAATTGGATTGGACGAACATTTCAAAAACTTTGCTCATTCAATTATCTTGCTTTTGAATGTTATTTAACTAAGAACAAATATTAAACAAACTAAGAACAAATGTTATCTAACTAAGAACAAATAAAAGTAAGACGGAGTGTCATAGAAAGTTAAATTTCTTATGTCGATCGACTTCTTACATGATACAAATTAAAAATACAGTAAAATATGGGGTAATTAAAAGTTATGAGTTCACGTTATGGCAGTACAATTACATTAGTTACTTTTCTGTGTAAGCATTAAAGTAATTGAGATTAGGACCTAACTCTTCTCTAAAATATAGAATCTGAAAACAGGCTTATTGTATACAACTTACAGATCAAAATAATTAATGACAGTATACCATGTATAGTACTGTGAGATTTCGCAACATGTACTATGTGTAATGTGTCCAACATTGGCGATAAGAAAAGAAATATTTGAAGCAACGGAAGACGGTCAAGGTCATAACTCAAAACGTTCATCAAAAGTGCAAGTATGGTACATATACCATTTGTACTTTGCAGATCCCTGAAACGGAAAATGTGGGTCTAAATTATATGATGAAATACGATTAAAGTATGACAGAGATGCATCTAACATGCAAGTGTAGTGCGCAGTAATGCTGAATGGCCATTTAATACAGAATCAGAATGGAAAAAGAAAGTCAAGGTCAAATCATAAATATTTTTTACCAAAGATCCCTCCAGAACGCACGTTTGGTGAATATAGCAATCGCATATATTGGCTATTATAAACAAAATCATTCAAGAGGAAAAAGTGGGTCAGATGCAGCATCTGATGAATAGATTCAACTAGGCAACCTTAGATTATTCAGATTATTCACTTTGTGAAAGTTTGGTTACTTTTCACTTTTTCTTATACCGAGCTACCCCAAACTTCCTAATCGAGTAATTTCAGTAGAAAACGTAGGTCAGATGCAGTATCCCAAGCATTGTGTTCAACTTAAAATCCAATAACGGATCACTTGTGCAATTTTGGTCACTATTACATCAGTACTTTATCCTATTCTGATCTACCAAACTTCTTCATCAGACTCAGACGTCGGGGTATAGCATAAGTTGAATCAGCTTCGAAAAAAAAATCATTTGTTCTTTGTTAAAAACATTCAAAAACAAGATAATTGAACGAGAACAGTTCTTGAAATGTTCGTCCAATCCAATAAACCAGTCCAATTTGTCAGTCCAATCCAATCGTCCAGTCCAATCCACATTTTACACTATGCCTCTATTAACCATACTGCGTTGCTATGTAGTGACGATTGATAAACCCTATTTATTTTTAAAATGATTTCAATACGACTTCTTTTCAACAATTTTTATGCCGCGCCGTCATGTAACCGTATGTACATTAAGAGTTTGTCAAGTGCGTCTTTCCCGTCCTTTTCAGTTTTTTTCAGATGGAAACTGCAGAACACTTTACATCAATTCAAACTGAATTTGGATTGGGGATAACCAACTGCTTCTAACATTTTGTTTGCGGCCGATAAATGCTGATTTTATGGTCCCAAACTGAGTTTTTCATATAACACGTTAACGGATGTTTTGAACTATGTATTAGACAGACAACACATATGTTTGAATGTCAGGATTCAATTACAAATCCCTCTCTTTTAAGGTGGCTCCAAACACCTACCCCCCCCCCCCCCCCCCCCCCCCAAAAAAAAGATACTCTCGTTTAATATTTCTGAAACTCTCGGAATTTGATAATTGGTATACAAAAGTATGAACAAAATCGAACCTACGTAACTGTTTTCATGACTCTTTGAATTTTGGCGGTTTTGGGGTTTCTCTTCTATTTTTGCCAACGTTGCCAATTTGAAGAAAGTATGCTGATTTTTAAAATATTTTGCTGAATTTATGAATGTTTTTATGATTTTATTTTATATTCAAACTATTTGTTCATCTTTAAACAAAGATATTGAAATAAACTAAGAAAATGGAGGAATTATTACAAATTTAAGATCATCTAGGAGGTTAAAAACTCGTGTTTCGATCGTCATTTTTTGACGTTATATGCCTATTGCACGAAATTCTATCGTTTAATATCGAATGATAAACTATTGTATATGAAGTATTTCTATGCAATATGAACAAAATCGAACCTAGCGAACGGAAGTTATGACTATTTTTGTAACCCTACCCCCTTAATTTTTTCTACGTTGCAATCCATATTCATTTGACGTTATAGTGACGTCAGAGGTAAGAATAAATCAGCGTATGACTACAGGAATTTGTAGGAATTCTGGACGGAAATGGCTTTAACGGAAACCTTACAAAGTGTTCATACATACGAGATTCTTGATATGTCTAAACAACAGAATGCCATCCCCCCCCCCCTCAAAGAAATTTAGGAAAAGAGAGAGTAAAAAGCGCGAATATAGAGGGAGAAAGATTCAGAATTAAGAACTAATGCACTCTCATCCTGATATTTTTTTTTATTTGGTGAGGCAGGGGCAGAGTTCTCAATAATCTTTTAAGAAGGGGTGATTCTGAAAGAGATTTTGCGATTAATCAGAGTGCCTTTACTAAGAAAGTAGGCGTCAGTTTTTCTCAAAGTATTCGACTTATAAATGGGGGGGGGGGGGGGGGGGGGGGGGGGGGGAAGCTAGGCGCTGTTTCGTATACGTTTCGGGACAGGGAAGAAATAATTTTCTCTGACTTTTGTGAATAAGAAATTTTAAAAGATCACGCTATATGTTAAAGTCAGATTCAGGAGCGTATCTAGAAACTCAATTACAGTGTGCACATGTTAATTGGATGACTTACGATACTAGGAGGATTGAGGACATTGAAGGATATTTATATTATCAACATATAGCTCATATTGCAACATCTAGAAATAGCATTAACATAGAAAAAAATCAAAACAAGCTTCGAAGACAATCTAATTTATTACGCAGGGAAATGCAAAGTGCACTGAAAGTGGGCGTCAAAAATATTTTCTGAGAGGGGCTTCACATGAAGTTGAGAGAGAGAGAGAGATCGAGTTCTCTAACGCATAAACAATTAAGAGGCCTGGATTTGTTTTCTTTTATTTGCTCAAGTTCAAGTTCAAGTTCAAGTTCTTTATTTACCGTAAGCCAAACAGCTCATAGGTTACACAATATATACAATATATATACAATATACAATAAATGAACACAGGATAATAAAGTGAGTGTGTTCGTCTAACAATATGATGTACTAGTATGACACAGTGTGTAATATATGAAATGTATGATAAAATAGTATAATATACGATGATATGACATGGGACGTGAAAGTAGACATAATCATATTCATAATAATTCTGTCCTAATTCTACTTGCATAATAAAGATATTTACCAAGGTTACATAGTTCTGCTACATTATTAACACTAAGAAGAAGAATAAGCTTAAATACACTAGGTTTTCGGAAGTAAAATGGTTTAATATATTTGATTCTAAGTGAATGAAACTTGGGGCATTTAAGAATAAAATGGAATTCATCTTCAATATCGTTTAATTCGCAACAACTACATAATCTATTTCTTCTTTCTATATTATCATATCTTCCTCTTTCTACATTTAGGTCATGAGATGAAGTTCTAACTCGGGCTATATATTTCTTATACATTGGTTTAATCGGTTTAATTAAGTAATACTGTAATGTAAAATTATCGGTCAAGTGTTGATATAATAAACCTTTAGAGGAAGATGCGATTCCGGTTATTACAGATTGTTTAAATGTATCTTTTAATCTATTTTCAATCATAATAAGTATATCTTTACCCCATATCTCTTGTTCAAATAAATATGAAAGTCCTATGTTATCTAATTCTCTTTTTATATTTGCAACCCATTCATCGTTTATCTCTATTCTTTCTCTATAACATGCTTGTAATATGCAATTATTAGTTTGTTTAAGTTTTGCAAAGTATTTAAAAATCTTTATTTTTCTTGCTACCATTAGAGGGTATCTACCAAGTTCGTTATAAACAAAGTTATTGGTGCAACTTTTTATTACTCCTAAAACTTTTTTGCAAAATGTTAAATGGACAGTTTCAATAGCCAATGCTTTATGAAATCCCCATACTTCTGCGGAATAGTTCAGAATACTGCTAACATAAGTATCAAAAAGGGAAAGGTTTGTATCAATATTAAATTGCAATTTTTGTAGAGATCCGTTCAAAGCAAAGACTGCTCAAATTCAAGATAGGACGCCCTTATTCTTTTTTCGGTGTTTTTTTTTTCAAACGAATTCGGCGATATTCGGCCCCGTTCCCCCTCACTGGAATATATATTTTTCCCCTCCTGTCAGAGAAAATTCCTCCATATAAAAGGTTTTTTCTATGGCTGAAAATATTTAAAAGATACAGTGTCCCTAAAAATAAATTTTATTGAAAACGTAAAATTTATTCCTAAGGGTCTAGATATAGGAAAATAGGAGCTATACAAAGTTTTATTTGAAAAATATGCAGTACTTGACGACCATAATATTGCCGAATTTGTAAAATTTTATCTCCATATACCTCTATTGTAAAAACGCAAAACATTGTAGGTGGCGCTAGTGAAATGAATTAGAGCTGCTCACCCCAGATTAAAAATCACGTTTTTTTTAAATGGCTATAACTATGAAAGTATATATTAGATTCGCCTGAAAATTTAAATTTAAACAAATGAGAATCTAGACTTTCATATGAAAAGAAAGATTTTGCATTATAAAATTTTGTAAAGATAATTTATTTTTAGGGACACCATACCTTTAAAATAGTGTGTAAAGTTTAACAAAATCAGAGATATATGACAGTATGAATCTGAGAGAGGGGAAAAAGTAAACGAAAACTTATTTTAATGGACGTCATTCACCTCGCTCGTTCTCGATAATGCATTTAGTTATCTGCAAAATGGATACATCTTTGAACAAAGCAGGATTGATACTAAAATTCGTTCGCTTCAAGTTTTCAAATAAAGAAACTTAGATCGATAACATTTCGCTTCAAAGTAGGAAAGTTGACAAAATTGCAGAAAAATTATTCTGATCATAGATAATCAGAGATACAATACTTTAAATATCTGATCTATTATATCGCTAAAATCTCCAAGAAATAGCCTGTTAGATATTAAAACCAATATTCTCCTATTCGATTTTATTTCAAAGTAACAAGTTGTTGAATTTCCGATGATGACGTTATAAAAAGGAAACTTTTACAGCGATAGCCAGGGGTCTCATTCATGGATATTTTGTACGTATATAGATTAAACGATAAATGTAGCTAAAATTAATTACTAACAGATTGTAGACGATAATGTTTTGGTTTCATCAATACCAAACTTGCTGAAATCCGTTCTGAAATAAGCGAGATAGAAGAATTTGAACGCCGAAAATTCCGAGCGCTGTGGACACTATTCATAGGCGAGTTCACAATATTTATTTGGCGCGTTATCATGACGTCATAATCATAATGACGTCAATATCCTCGGTAAGAGAGCCTCCGAAAAGACTATATATTCGGATACTCTGTGGAGCCACCTTAAATAACATTTGAAATTTTATTCTAAACAAGTGTGGAAAAAAAAAAAAGATAACAAAATTAAAAAAAAAAATTTGAAAATCCGACCGATATCGACCTACCCTATTTTTTTCAGCATGTTATGGGAAACACATATTTTTGTAGGCCTTATAGACCCTTTCACATTATCTGCGGTACTAAATTTGAATGCCAGTTCCGGGGGACAACGAATAGATTGCGCATGCACCAGTGACGTCATTTGATTGTTCTAGGACGTTTAGCGCGGAATCATGTTTCGTTTGTTCTGCGGAAAACATCTTGGAACAATCGAATTACGTCACTGGTGCATGCGCAATCTATTGTTTGTCCCCCGGAACTGGCATTCAAATTCAGTACCGCAGATAATGTGAAAGGGTCTATGATCGTCTTTTACTGTATTGTATGTCAATGATTATTGTATGACATCACATTGTCATTGTTATGTTATTTATGATATATTCATGGCGAATTTAAAATACAGTGGCGGATCCAGCGCCCCCTTTGCCGGGGGTCAAGGGGCGAATTTTGCCGATTTTTACTGAAAGTGGTCAAAAATGTAACTCCACACCCCCTAAAATAAAATCCGCCACTGAAATAAATGCATTTAATTTAACACTAAAAAGAACTTTGTGTCATATAATAATGTAAAATTCCTTTATTTTGTACACTTTTCTCTCAGATTCTTTATTTCATTCATCAAATAGAGAGGAAAAGATACATATAAATAATGTAAAATCTCCATGATATACCCATTTCTTTTGAAATTTCCTATGATTTTCTTTGTTATGCCGTTCTACCTGCTGTGTTGTTAAGGCACGGTCCATTTGATATTCTGGGGCTTGGGGTTTTTTCGAAAAAAAATAATTTTGCTCTCAATTTTGATGAAAAAAATAAATTTGCTTATGGTGTGACAGAAAAAAATAATCTTGATCTTACAAATAATCTGAATTTGAAGAATTACCATAAAATTTCGCTAAAATTCTTGAAAATTTTCCGGCTCGCTTCGCTCGCCAAAGTTTCAATTTGTATCAAAAATTTTTGGCTCGCTTTGCTCGCCATAGTTTTCTATCAAAACATTATTTACAAATAGCATTTTAATTCAGATATTTGAAGATATCAAAAGTTATACATGTATCTGAATGAAAAAGGGCTTCCTTAAAAGCTAAAATATATTACCAAATTATCAATATTTATGTATTGCTATTAATACATGTTGCATGCATGTATCCTATAGAGTCATGTTCTTGTAAGCTTGGAAGGAGAACTTCAGTTATTCACCAATTTACAATTCTTATTAACATTTAAAAAATTGTCTAGGAGACCTTCCCCTCAGACCCTCTTTATACATGTTATATACATGTATCTTATATAAAATATTGAGAATTGTATTGTAAAAATCTTTTATCTTTCTGTTTAAAAGTGAATTGAATACTTGCATAAAAATAAACTAATTTATTAATATTTAGAGTTTTGAGTAAAAATATAAATAATTTCTATTGATAAAACACAAACATTCTTAATATGCCATCACTTTGTTAAAAAAATTTCCTTGCTCCAACTTTGCCAGAAAAAAATTAAATGCCCGGTCCGGGGCGAAAAAAAAAATCTTGCTCCGACAAAAAACCCAAGCCCCCCCCCCCCCCTGAATATCAAATGGACCATGCCTAACTAGTTTGTTTGCACAATAATTATTTTATTTGCAACGCAAACCAATTACCGTCACTACCACCTATACCAATTAAGGGTACAACAGTCCCAGGTCAAAGATCCCCAGGGTACAACGGACCCCTAGTTCAAGGCACAGGCACCAGATTCCTAGAGAGAAAACTATAACCCATCTAAAACGCCCTTTCTCTTCTCTTTATCCTTTTACAAGGCATGACAGCTCCCATGTTTTAAATCGAGTCGAAACCTACACTTTACCGTTAGCGGCAAGGATGACAACTCCAACTAACATACTGCGCATGCTATTAAAGAATAACGTGAAGTGTAGGTTTCGACTCCATTTCATGTTTTTTGGATTAATTGCGGCTAAATGCACGAATAATCAATGATAAGTAGGTTACGATTCATGAAGAAAAATATCTGTAGAAAATAATGATATATAGCTTAATGCTGAAAACATGTTGAAACTTAAGATATTGAGGGGGTAAAGAGGGGGGATGGTGTTTAAATATGGAAGCTGTCATGCCTTAAGGAAAGAGTAAAGAGAAGAGAAACGGGAGTTTAAGATGTGGTTGTAATTTTTTCTAGGAATCTGGCGCCTGTGGTTCAAGGTACCTGAGGGAACAACAGGATGAACAAGAGTGCAAGCGAAACCACGAACTCCTATAAACCTTACCGTTGTTTTCAGATTTCCTAATAGATGCGTTGAAATATTGATCGACACATGCATCCCCGTCATGTTGTATATTACACGGTACCAAGTGAATCTTTGAATCGTCTTTCGCACAGGCCAAAGAGCCAATATTTAGCGCAAGTGCCATTTTCCCGCTTCGCTCTGCTTCGGGTCGAACTATTCATCGGTCTATTTGTCTTCTTCAAAGTGAAAGTAGCACGAGAGGACGAGACGACCTCTCAGATCACCAATCAAGGAATCACAGAAAGATGTAATCGTCTTTTTCAAAATGAAGAAATATAGATATGATCCAAAAACTGTTAGCCTTCAACGTATAAAGAATATAGCAGTTTTATTTGTAGCATGGAATTTTGCTGGCTTCTGCATTCTAAAATTTGCAACCAGAAACAAACATAAGAAAGACGACGAAGAAAGGGGCTTCTGTACGTTTATTATGTACACCACAGGCTGCCGATGTATATCTATTAAAAAATAAAAACCAACCTTCACTGGTGTTAGAACAGTTTCCGGACAGTAACAGTTTCCGTACAGTCGCACATGTACTTTGAAGGAAATTATTTTCAAAATTTTGTGACAATTTTGTAGATTTTAAAATGCAGAATTCAAACCATGAATCATAAGGCACGGTCCATTTGATATTCTGGGGGGGGGGGGGGGGGGGGGGGGAAGGGGGGCTTGGGTTTTTTTTTTTTAAATAATTTTGCTCTCAATGTTGATGAAAAAAATAAATTATTTGCTTATGGTGTGACAGAAAAAAATAATCTTGCTCTTACAAATAATTTGAATTTGAAGAATTACCATAAAATTTCGCTAAAATTCATGAAAATTTTCTAGCTCGCTTCGCTCGCCATAGTTTTCAAATTGTATCACAAATTTTTGGCTCGCTTCGCTCGCCATAGTATTATATCAAAACATTATTTACTTATGGCAATGTTCATATATTTGAAGATATCAAAAGTTATACATGTATGTGAATGAAAAAGGGCTTCCATAAAAGCTTAAACATATCATCAATATTTATGTATTGCTATTATACATGTTGCATGTATCCCATAGAGTCTAATTTTATGTTCTTGTAAGCTTGGAGGAAGAACTTCAGTTATTCACCAATTTACGAATATTAGTAACATTTAAAAATTTGTCTATAGGAGACCTTACCCTCAGACTCTCTTATACATGTTATATACAAAAATGTACATGTACCTTATATAAAATATTGAGAATAGTTGTATTAAAGTCTTTTATCTCTCTGTTTAAAAGTGAATTGAATACTAGCATAAAAATAAACATATATATTAATATTTAAAGTTTTGAGTAAAAATATAAATAATTTCTATTGATAAAACAAAAACATTCTTTAAAGTGATATTAGAACATCTGTGAAAATAGTATATAGCATTAGCTCTTTAAAAATGAAATTTTTCATCCTGTAACCACAGAAAAAAATTTCCTGGTTTTAGAGGAAATCGACATTTTTGTCAATTTACCCAATAAATTTTCGGGATCGACTGTATTCTTCATGGGTCTCAGTAAATGACGTCACAAGTTGTACACGACAAAGTGATTGCCTGTACTAGCACATGTGCATACGCATGTGATTACCGTTTCAAGAATAAAACAATCAATATCTATAACATAGTTTTTTTTTTTATTTATTGAGCAAAAAATAAATAAATAGATAAATGAAATAAATAAATAAAGGGCGCACCATCACCTGTAGATTCAGGACAGAAGTTTGACATAATTTATATTCTGATTAAAAAAAATAATCGTACTGGCCAATATTTTTGATAGATTCTTAATCTACATATGGATTTATGGATCTAGCTCTTGCCGAATATTAGATCGTGGTTTGCGGGGGTAACCCCCCCCCCCCCACACACACGCACATTTGTCCGTTTTGAGTCGTTGAGAGAGAGAGAGAGAGAGAGAGAGAGAGAGATCATCCAATCTTTTCTATCATCAATTGCCTCGCATGAAAACGTATTTCAAAAATGTTTTCAGATCAGTATAAATTTATTGCTTCGTTCTTTTATTATTATGTTATTCCATTAAAAACCGCTAACTGTGACCATAACTTAATGATTTAGAAAAAAAAAAGAATAATGTCGAATCGTTTTTCGTTGTTAATCCCTAAAATTGTGACCATATATATTGATAGAATAAAATTTGATCCTTATTTTAATTAAAATAGATTCCCTGACATCGACTTGGAGCCTCAGAATAATATTAAAATTTACTGAGTGTTTTACCCACTGGGGAGCTCGTGAATTAAGGTCTACCCTATATCTGCAAGGGATAGCAGGTGAATTTTGAAATAATTATTTATGAAGATGAATTCAAAAAAATATATGTAAAAATGAATTAATAACATTTTGTTTTTGTCGTTAGACCCCTCACCCCCTTCCTACGCTTCTCCGAAAGATTGTTTTCAATGTTCACTGTGATCCGCCCTCCCTATTTTAGATTCCTGAATCCGTCTATGCCAAAGATATCTCCATCTGTCATTTGTCATTTAATTGAATGTATATGACAATATGAATATAGGTAATACTATGTTGTTCACTAAGCTCAATAAAAGGATGGGCAGGGGGCCTCCTGGTCTGAAACTCCAGTCGCACGCATTCCAAGTTAACCCCCCCCCCCCCCCCCCCCCCCCCCCGCCTTTTTCTGCGTTTGAAACAGGTCGGGCTGTATATTCAACCATAGTTTCAAATCGTGCGTGTATAGAACAGATAATAAAATAGGACAGACGGAAAATATGATGTGACATCATGTGTGAAATCGTCCATCTCAAGACCCTCCCCCCCCCCTTTTTTTTTCTCACGGACAGATGCTTGGTCGCATGAAAATTACTAACATTAAACATTTGCATATTAATACTCGACATGATCAAGAAATTATCAAAAGATGTGAAACTGAGCAAATTAAATGCGAACTCAGCTTCAATACCTCAACGGTACATTGCATTGTTTAAACTACTTTCGTCTCTCATGTACAACTTTCTACGTCATAAGTCTCTCCATCATATTTACCGGAAGTGATCATTTATAGAATCAGGGTTTCTGTAAATGGCTAAAAATAGCAACTTCAAAACTGATTTACGTATGTGTGCGGTAAGAGCTGAAAACTATTTTTGGCGTATTATGGTTTATTTTTAGGGAAAGTTTTAGGTAAAAGTATTATCTCATATGTTCTAATATCACTTTAAATATGCGCATCACTTTGTTAAAAAAAATTTCCTTGCTAAGTTAAGATAAGATAAGATAAGCTTTATTTAGAGTCGGCATGTCACAAAACAGGTACATAACATAAGCTCTACTGAGCTTTTAGACCGACATAGAACATATTTACAAGATAACAAGCAGGTAACAAGGTATATAAAACTGGAAGATGGTATCAATATGTAACTACGGCACATGTTAAGATTTCATTTCCATATGAGAGTAAACTTAAATATCTTTACTAACAATCTATTAAATAAGGAAATTAATGAAGGATGTTATGGTAATTAAGATGAAACTATCACAGCAATAATATCACAAAAATTTAATCACATTTAGGAGAATATAGATATTAAAATGGTGAAAGACTAATTATCACAGTAAATGTTGAGCACATTTAGGTTTAAAAGAAGAATAACAAAAGCAACACATGGTATCGTTTAAGACAATACATCACAGATTACATAAACTAAACTCCAGACATGGAAACAAAGCAAATAAACATGTAGCACATATACATTGAAGCACTGGCATCAACATAGCAAAGCAAACTAATAGCAATACAAATGCACACTGCATACACAAACATAAAGCACAATGCAACATAAGCACATAAAGCAACACTGGAAAAACACAATAACTTAGTTACACAGCGACAACACTGATGGAGATTTATCTACATAAGCTGCATTTGCAGCCTTCCCCATTCCACTGGGATACCAAAGACTTAAAATGATTAAAATTTGCTGTGTCCCTAAACTCTTGTGGGAAGGTATTCCACAGTACTGCCGCAAGAAAAAAATAATTTTGCCCCGGTCCGGGGCGAAAAAAATAATCTTGCTCCGACAAAAAACCCAAGCCCCCCCCCCCCCCCAGAATATCAAATGGACCGTGCCTAATATGAATCTAGGCATTGCCTATGAGGGAGCATAGCATGTTTCAAAGTTATTGCCTTACTTTTGAAGCACCCGTTTGTCTGATTGTCTACCAGTACCAATGTTTTTATCACCAATTTGTTCGTTAGAATAGGTAAACAAATTATCCTAAATTATAGATAAAGATATTCCTTCGAATCATGAACGTCAGACTTCACATGCAAAGTCGCATATACTAGTAACATCATACTTGACCTCATACATGTAACCTTTTTAGTACTGACATCATTACGTCATTATTTACTTTTTGCAAGAAGGCTGGAGTAACGTCGCCAGTGAAACCGAAACCTCGTTGGTCCGACGGACATGACCGGTAAAAATCTGCTCGGACCGATGGAAATGTTGTAATTGTTGGTCCAAATGACCAGAAATATTTTCTCAATAAATAGTTTAAAAATGTCTAAAAATAAACACGTTCCGTGTCAGTATATATCTTTCAGCTGTTTCACTTTCTTTCCTACGAAGATGATACTGGTCAACTCATGTGGTCATGAGTGTTTAAAATGCTTTATTGATCCACTGATTGGGAAGGCCATGCGCCCTGCGACATTTGATAAAAAATTGCCCATAAAATCGGCTTCTCGCTGTGCCCTGGTGTGCATTAGTCCTGTACTCATATAAATTTACGTTGTAACGTATATCTATACCAGTGGCAGTAACGTGTGGATCACAGCTCACTGTACATGGCCAGTCAGAAGCACAAAATTCTTCACTGACAATTGCCCCACTCAACCGAAAGGTTCTTTGCTATTAATGTTACAATATTGATTTTTCTTTGACATTCTTTTTCATCCTCGTTCTGCGCCTGAGATTTAAACCTCCAACGTCCACTTACGTATCTTATCTACGTAAATATATATAACCTTTTAGGTTAAGAAGATTTTAAACCAGATCTCTTTTATGCTATGAATGGTAAGCCTTTCATATTTCATACACACATTCACCACAAACATGACAAAGAGTACTATAGTTTGGTATCATGACTTTTGACCTTGTGACCTTGACTTAGAGCTTATGCTGAAAATGGGTTAAGAAATTTTGAAAGCAGATTTCTTGGATAATATAAATGGTAGGCTGTCATATTTGATTAAACATTCACCACAAAGAGTACTACAGTTTGGTATCATGACTTCTGACCTTGTGACCTTGACCTTGACTTTATTAAATTTTCATACCAAAGCAATTAATCCTGAATGAGAGTTTCAATTTGAACATTTGAACGTTGGGTCATAAATGGTCCCGTTAATAAAAAAACGTCCCCCAGGGTGTATAATTCGTCCACTTTAGGGCAGTTCTAGTTTTCTAATAGATAAACATCGGCAGCCTGTGATGTACACAAAATGAATTTCAGATAATATGTCTCTATTTCGATAACATGACAAAGATTTGTCTTTTTTGTGTACATGTATGTCCATCCTGTAGGTAAGGAGGTAAACAGGTAAAACTTGATTTATTAAGACTTGTCATTGTCTACAGATGTGTCACTGGATTGTAAGTAAAGATATGTCATTGTCTACAGATGTGTCACTGGATTGTAAATAAGGACATGCCATTGTCTACAGATGTGTCACTGGATTGTAAGTAAAGATATGTCATTGTCTACAGATGTGTCACTGGATTGTGAGTAAGGACTTGTCATTGTCAATAGATGTGTCACTGTATTATAAGGAAGGACTTGTTATTGTCTGCAGATGTGTCACTGGATTGTGAGTAAGGACTTGTCATTGTCAATAGATGTGTCACTGTATTATAAGGAAGGACTTGTTATTGTCAATAGATGTGTCACTGGATTGTGAGTAAGGACTTGTCATTGTCAATAGATGTGTCACTATATTATAAGGAAGGACTTGTTCATGTCTACAGATTTGTCAATGTATTATAAGTAAGGACTTGTCATTGTCTACAGATGTGTCACTGTATTATAAGGAAGGACTTGTTATTGTCAATAGATGTGTCACTGTATTATAAGGAAGGACTTGTTATTGTCTACAGATGTGTCACTGTATTATAAGTAAGGACTTGTTATTGTCTACAGATGTGTCACTGTATTATAAGGAAGGACTTATTCTCTACAGATGTGTCACTGTATTATAAGTAAGGACTTGTTATTGTCTACAGATGTGTCACTGTATTATAAGGAAGGACTTATTATTCTCTACAGATGTGTTACTGTATTATAAGAAGGACTTGTTATTCTCTACAGATGTGTCACTGTATTATAAGAAGGACTTATTATTCTCTACAGATGTGTCACTGTATTATAAGGAAGGACTTGTTATTCTCTACAGATGTGTCACTGTATTATAAGGAAGGACTTATTATTCTCTACAGATGTGTCACTGTATTATAAGAAGGACTTGTTATTCTCTACAGATGTGTCACTGTATTATAAGGAAGGACTTATTATTCTCTACAGATGTGTCACTGTATTATAAGGAAGGACTTATAATTCTCTACAGATGTGTCACTGTATTATAAGAAGGACTTGTTATTCTCTACAGATGTGTCACTGTATTATTAGGAAGGACTTATTATTCTCTACACATGGGTCACTGTATTATAAGGAAGGACTTATTATTCTCTACAGATGTGTCACTGTATTATAAGGAAGGACTTGTCATCATCTACAGATGTGTCACTGTATTATAAGGAAATACTTGTTATTCTCTACAGATGTGTCACTGTATTATAAGAAGGACTTGTTATTCTCTACAGATGTGTCACTGTATTATAAGAAGGACTTGTTATTCTCTACAGATGTGTCACTATTATAAGTAAGAATGTGTCATTGTCTACAGATGTGTCACTGTATTATAAGGAAGGACTTGTCATCATCTACAGTTGTGTCACTGCATTTTAAGTAAGGACTTGTCATTATCTACACATGTGTCATTGTATTTTTTAAAGGAAGGACTTGTTATTGTCTACAGATGTGTGACAGATGTGTGACTCACTGTATTATTTAAGGAATGACATTGTCTTACTGTGTGTCACTTTATTTAGAAAGTAGATAATTGGCATCTCATGTGGTGATCATGCAGTTTTGCATAGAAATGCAAACATATTTCATGTTTAAATTGAACAACTGTGAGACATTACCTCTTCTATATATGTGAAACAAAATTCGACTTATGAAATGGTGATGTCCATCCGTCTGCTTCAATAGCATGAAATGGTGATGTCCATCCGTCTGCATCTGTAGCTTGATTGGTTGTTGTGTTAAGGCTAATTGTAAAAGAACTATAAGGGGTGCAATCTTCAAACTTAGTATAAAGGTAAAGCATAGTGAGAGGATCTGAACACAGGTATTGTCTGTGACCTTGACCTTGAGGTTTAACCTTAACGATGAAAAATGTATTTTTGTGTTTAGGTTAGTTGTAAAAGAACTATAAGGGGTGCAATCTTCAAACTTGATACAGAGATAAGCATAGTTAGAGGATCTGAACGCAGGTATTGTCTTTGACCTTGACTAGCAATTATATAATCCAGTACTGTCTTTAGCGGTGTCTTGTTTTGATTCATCACAATTAAAAATTGTAAAACTGTAATACTTACATGTATGTAGGCATTTATGTTGCACCATGATTATAATCATGTAATTATAAAGATATCTATCCTTGCTTTTTACAGTCACATTACCTAAAGAAGATATAATAAATTTGAGAGGTTCAGAAGAGGGAATCCGACACGTCAAGATCAAAGGATTTACTGTAGTGGAAGATAGGGAGTACTCATCTACAAAGGAATTAAGTGAAGCAAAGGTTAATAAAATTATAATGTATAATTAGAAAGAAAACACGAGAAACAGAGTTAATATATTATTATATACGTAAGATGTAGAATTGCCTACTTTATAAAGCACTGCATGATAAGGTAAATACAAGTACAATTTATATCTTGTATAATAAAGAGGAAATTTCTTAATATGATGTATTGTTAAGATTTATGAATTACTAGTAAATGCTCTGTATTGTTATCATAAACTATTACAATCTGATTGTTCATAAGTACCGGTAAATTCCTGACTAAGTTATGATAAACTATTACAATCTGATTGTTAATAAGTACTGTTACATTCCTGACTAAGTTATAAACTATTACAATCTGATTGTTAATAAGTACTGGTACATTCCTGACTAAGTTATCATAAACTATTACAATCTGATTGTTAATAAGTACTGGTACATTCCTGACTAAGTTATAAACTATTACAATCTGATTGTTAATAAGTACTGGTACATTCCTGACTAAGTTATAAACTATTACAAACTGATTGTTAATAAGTACTGGTACATTCCTGACTAAGTTATCATAAACTATTACAATCTGATTGTTAATAAGTACTGGTACATTCCTGACTAAGTTATCATAAACTATTACAATCTGATTGTTAATAAGTACTGGTACATTTCTGACTAAGTTATCATAAACTATTACAATCTGATTGTTAATAAGTACTGGTACATTCCTGACTAAGTTATCATAAACTATTACAATCTGATTGTTAATAAGTACTGGTACATTTCTGACTAAGTTATCATGAACTATTACAATCTGATTGTTAATAAGTACTGGTACATTCCTGACCAAGTTATCATGAACTATTACAATCTGATTGTTAATAAGTACCGGTACATTCCTGACTAAGTTATCATAAACTATTACAATCTGATTGTTAATAAGTACCTGTACATTCCTGACTAAGTTATCATAAACTATTACAATCTGATTGTTAATAAGTACTGGTACATTTCTGACTAAGTTATCATGAACTATTACAATCTGATTGTTAATAAGTACTGGTGCATTCCTGACTAAGTTATCATAAACTATTACAATCTGATTGTTAATAAGTACTGGTACATTCCTGACTAAGTTATCATAAACTATTACAATCTGATTGTTAATAAGTACTGGTACATTCCTGACTAAGTTATCATAAACTATTACAAACTGATTGTTAATAAGTACTGGTACATTCCTGACTAAGTTATCATAAACTATTACAATCTGATTGTTAATAAGTACTGGTACATTCCTGACTAAGTTATCATAAACTATTACAATCTGATTGTTAATAAGTACTGGTACATTCCTGACTAAGTTATCATAAACTATTACAATCTGATTGTTAATAAGTACTGGTACATTCCTGACTAAGTTATCATAAACTATTACAATCTGATTGTTAATAAGTACTGGTACATTCCTGACTAAGTTATCATAAACTATTACAATCTGATTGTTAATAAGTACTGGTACATTCCTGACTAAGTTATCATAAACTATTACAATCTGATTGTTAATAAGTACTGGTACATTCCTGACTAAGTTATCATAAACTATTACAATCTGATTGTTAATAAGTACTGGTACATTCCTGACTAAGTTATCATAAACTATTACAATCTGATTGTTAATAAGTACTGGTACATTCCTGACTAAGTTATCATAAACTATTACAATCTGATTGTTAATAAGTACTGGTACATTCCTGACTAAGTTATCATAAACTATTACAATCTGATTGTTAATAAGTACTGGTACATTCCTGACTAAGTTATCATAAACTATTACAATCTGATTGTTAATAAGTACTGGTACATTCCTGACTAAGTTATAAACTATTACAATCTGATTGTTAATAAGTACTGGTACATTCCTGACTAAGTTATCATAAACTATTACAATCTGATTGTTAATAAGTACTGGTACATTCCTGACTAAGTTATAAACTATTACAATCTGATTGTTAATAAGTACTGGTACATTCCTGACTAAGTTATAAACTATTACAATCTGATTGTTAATAAGTACTGGTACATTCCTGACTAAGTTATCATAAACTATTACAATCTGATTGTTAATAAGTACTGGTACATTCCTGACTAAGTTATAAACTATTACAATCTGATTGTTAATAAGTACTGGTACATTCCTGACTAAGTTATCATAAACTATTACAATCTGATTGTTAATAAGTACTGGTACATTCCTGACTAAGTTATCATAAACTATTACAATCTGATTGTTAATAAGTACTGGTACATTCCTGACTAAGTTATCATAAACTATTACAATCTGATTGTTAATAAGTACTGGTACATTCCTGACTAAGTTATCATAAACTATTACAATCTGATTGTTAATAAGTACTGGTACATTCCTGACTAAGTTATAAACTATTACAATCTGATTGTTAATAAGTACTGGTACATTCCTGACTAAGTTATCATAAACTATTACAATCTGATTGTTAATAAGTACTGGTACATTCCTGACTAAGTTATAAACTATTACAATCTGATTGTTAATAAGTACTGGTACATTCCTGACTAAGTTATAAACTATTACAATCTGATTGTTAATAAGTACTGGTACATTCCTGACTAAGTTATCATAAACTATTACAATCTGATCGTTAATAAGTACTGGTACATTCCTGACTAAGTTATAAACTATTACAATCTGATT
This sequence comes from Pinctada imbricata, assembly GCA_033119305.1. Taxonomy (NCBI): domain Eukaryota; kingdom Metazoa; phylum Mollusca; class Bivalvia; order Pterioida; family Pteriidae; genus Pinctada; species Pinctada imbricata. Next base: position 5,084,176 of record VSWD01000009.1, on the reverse strand, counting down.
GTTAATAAGTACTGGTACATTCCTGACTAAGTTATCATAAACTATTACAATCTGATTGTTAATAAGTACTGGTACATTCCTGACTAAGTTATCATAAACTATTACAATCTGATTGTTAATAAGTACTGGTACATTCCTGACTAAGTTATCATAAACTATTACAATCTGATCGTTAATAAGTACTGGTACATTCCTGACTAAGTTATAAACTATTACAATCTGATTGTTAATAAGTACTGGTACATTCCTGACTAAGTTATCATAAACTATTACAATCTGATCGTTAATAAGTACTGGTACATTCCTGACTAAGTTATCATAAACTATTACAATCTGATTGTTAATAATTACTGGTACATTCCTGACAAAGTTATCATAAACTATTACAATCTGATTTTAAAGTTTCTCTAGATCACGATTTATGATCTAAAATGAAACTTTTTATCTTATTCAAGAAAAAGATGCAACAGAATGGACCGTGTTAACAGAAGTGACTGTGATATGAGGTGATCATGTGCCGTTTGTCTACCAGTAATATGATCGATTGGCGACCTTCAACTACAGTGTATCTACAAGACTTAGTGAAATGTATGAAAGTGATATTTCTGTGAATTTTATAGGATTTGTGTGTCTGTCTTATTTAGTCATAAGAGTCCAAAGTTTTTAATGTAAACAAAATTGTGAACTTTAGAAAGGGACATATTTTGAGCAGTTCTGTATTTTGTTGCTTTAAATGTGATACAAGGTTACAATGCTTACATTTATGAGAATGGGAAATATTATACAGTATAATAATTACTCTCAAATATCATAATTTTTTTTATCATGAAGTCTTAAATTGTTTGTTCTTCAGTATTTTGATTCTGCAACAGTAAAATCAGGTTTTCTCTGGATATCAATTGTGAATAAAGATTTCGTTGTTGAGTAATATCTGATTACACATGTCTTCCCAACAATCTCATGCTTATGAACACGTGTAAAATTTTTAGTCACTCAATTTAAGGCAGTTCCTAACGTTGCCTCCAACACAGTGGCCACATATAAAGATAACTTTATTTAGGCCAAGAAAAATTAAAATTTCGTTTGACGGGCACCGCCGCATTGCCTAAAAACCCGCCGCACTTACAATTTTTATCGCGTGTTTTTACCATAATTTTAAAGTCGTCAATTGAATATCGTCGTGCTAATACAAATTGTTTGTGGACGTATTCTTTACTTCACTAAATATATAAATTACAAAGCTGTAACTCAGTACTTGTTTACATAAAATAGTATTATTTACCCGAGCTACCGTATTCAATTGTTGTACGGTCATCGCGACCACGCGTATATTCCATATCATGGACGAGGTAACGTAACGTAAAATGATACTGGACTCTGTTGTGATAATATGCAAACGCATTATATTCTTCTTTATTGGTTAAATTATTTAATTTATTAGAAATCTGAAAACGTTTTTGTTTAGAACTCACAGTTTACGTCAGATTGAATACGGTAGAAGTGAAAACTGGCTTTCCTGGTGCATTATCGATTAATTTTCACGAGAATTTTCGACAGACATAAGACATTTTTATTTAGAGTCGGCATTGTGTACAAGGAAAACAATAAAGTAAGCTATATAGAGCTTTTATATTACGCGTAGATCAGCCGGGAACGCCGGTGACGGGATTGAGGGGAGGGGCAGAAATACTACGCGATCCTAATTTCGTTACGAATAAACTGGTCAATAAAACCCTTTATTAAATGATCAGGAATTATTGCGGATTTTGCTTATTTCTGATTGGTGGAGACGCTGTTTGATAGAGTGTACCTCAGAGTGAGTTGACCGCTAACGCTCCAAAGCGGTCTATTTGGGATTAGCGCGTTGATTTCTTTGACTTCGCGTATCATTACAATGCAAATTTTAATGAAATCCTGATCATTTAATAAAGCAGTTATTGACTTTTGATTTCGGTCTACTCTTGACTATACAGACCTGGTCAGGAATTGGTTAAACCTCGGCCTTCGGCCTCGGTCAATCAATACCTGACCAGGTCTGTATAGTCACGAGTAGACCTCATCAAAAGTCAATAATTGTATAAAGCACATCGCAGAAACTTCAAAATTTCCGCGGGATAAAAATTCAAATTTGCAGACAACTTGCTTAGTCCGACAGTGAAAAGGGATGACGAATCGATCAGGGTACCCTTGTGTAATCGTTGTTAAAATCAAACTAAATTGTCAGACATGTTTCTTTGCATTTTTCCTTCTCTTTTGCCGACGGGAAGGGTAAAATTTTCGGTCTAAGCACTGAGCAACAATAACGATTTTCACTCATTTAATTGCACTTAAAAGAAGTAGTTCACAAAAAGAAGTAGTTCACAAAATGTTAATGTCATTTGAAGTTTTAACCTTACACAGGGCAACGGTTAGAGATTGGTGATCCTTTTTAGCATAATTTAGATGTACAACATAGTACATACATGTATTTAGTCTACATCTTCATAACGGTCTGTCATAGGACATCGTCTGTCATATTATACATATAATAAGTGTGACCAAATCACAGAATATCTAGCAAACTTGATTTGGAAATGCAGTTACTATATTACATGAAGACTTTGGGTTATCTTGTTAATCAATGCACTAAACATTACCACTTCATACTATATATTTAAGTTTTAATGTATTTTCAGCATCATAACACTGGAATTAGAAATTTGGTTAAAAGATTTACATTCATTAAATTTCACGTTTGCAAAAAAAAAAAAAAAAAAAAAAAAAAAAAAAAAAAAAAAAAACCCTGCCTCCCTCACTTTTTTTTCACAAAAAGTGCCCGTCAATAAACATTAATTTTGTATGGCCTTAGCATCTGTCTGGTAGTCACTGTCATTTACATGTATTTTGCTATAGCTTACTTGATATACATCATATATACATGTATGTCAAATTTCAAGGGATGTTAAAACATGATAAAACTCATCTCTGTAGGTCAGGGTACATTAATTAATTTTCAATGTCAAGGTCGCATACAATGGGTCAAATATGCGACATAGCTGTTCTTGAACAGTGTAAATAGTGCTATTTTTAGCTCTACTGGTCTCAGACCAGTCGAGCTTATGCGATCACCCTTTGTCCGGCGTCCGTCCGTCTGTCCGTCTGTACGTCTGTACGTCTGTCCGTCTGTCCGTCTGTCTGTCTGTCCGTCTGTCCGTAAACAATTCTTGTCCGGGCAACTCCTCTGAAACTGTAAGAGATAGAAAGTTAATTCTTTTTGCATTTTACTTAGACCATGGTCTAGTTGTGCACCTGACATTTAGTTTCACTCCCTGACCCCCAGGGTCTTGGAAAATGGGCGTGGTCATTAAATTCTATGTAATCTTGTCCGGACAACTCCTCTGAAACTGTTAGAGATAGAAAGTTAATTCTTTTTGCATTTTACTTGGTCCATGGTCTAGTTGTGCACCTGACATTTAGTTTCAGTCCCTGACCCCCAGGGTCTTATAAAATGGGCGTGGTCATTAAATTCTATGTAATCTTGTCCGGACAACTCCTCTGACACTATAAATGATGGAGACTTATTTTTTTTTTGCAATATGATGGGTCTGTGGTCTTGTTGTGCACCTGATATTTTGTTTGAGCCCCTGACCCCCAGGGTCTTAGAAATGGGTGTGGTCATTTTCTCCTATATAACTCTATGTAATCTTGTGCTCGCAACTCCTCTGACACTATAAATGATGGAGACTTAATTCTTTTTGCAATATGATGGGTCTGTAGTCTCATTGTGCACCTGATATTTTGTTTGAGCCCCTGACCCCCAGGGTCTTAGAAATGGGTGTGGTCATTTTCTCCTATATAACTCTATATAATCTGTGCTTGCAACTCCTCTGACAATATAAATGATGAAGACTTAATTCTTTTTGTAGTATGATGGGTCTGTGATCTTGTTGTGAACCTGATATTTTGTTTGAGCCCCTGACCCCAGGGTCTTAGAAATGGGTGTGGTCATTTTCTCCTATACAACTCTATGTAATCTTGTGCTCGCAACTCCTCTGACACTATAAATGATGGAGACTTAATTCTTTCTGCAATGTGATGGGTCTGTGGTCTGGTTGTGCTGATATTTTGTTTGAGCCCCTGACCCCCAGGGTCATAGAAATGGATGTGGTCATTTTCTCCTATATAACTCTGTGTAATCTTGTGCTCACAACTCCTCTGACTAAATTCTTATTGCATTATATTATTGGTCTCTGGTCTAGTTGTGCACCTGTTTTTATGTTTTAGCCCCTGACCCTTAGGGTCTCAGAAATGGGTGTGGTCATTTTTCCTATATAAGAAAATGTAATCTTGTGCTTGCAACTCCTCTGACACTATAAATGATGTAGAATTAATTCTTTTTGCAATGATTGGTCTGTGGCATAGATGTGCACCTGATATTTTGTTTTGGCCTTATACCCCTAGGGTCTTTGAAAATGGGTGTGGTAATTTTTCCTATATAGTTGTGCTCTCTTCTCGTTTAAAGCTATTTATGATGGGGAGTTAATTCTTTATCCAAGTCTTGATGTGTCATTGGTAGTTCATTTGAGCTAGCAGTCCTTGGCCCCTAGGATCTTGGAAAATGGGTGTGACATTCTTTTTAGAAATACTTTATCTCGGATATTATGAATTATATGAGTGCTATTATAGTTGCAGTATAATGGATATGTAGTTTTGTCATGCTACTTATAATCTGTTAGAGCGCCTGCTCCCTATGGTCTTGGTTTAAAAAAAAAAAAGAAAGGAAATTGATGTTTTAGAAAAAACAACCAGGAGAGCTACAGTCTCGTCAGAGACTTCTGGTCTTTGTTTCCTGCTCAATTACGTTTGTTTCACAGCTGTCCTTTCAAATTATGTGTGACACATAAGTAGATCATTAAAACTGGCCTTTCTACAAGGCCAGTACAACTCCACACATAGGTCAAGGTCATAACCAAGGTCACAATATACTTCCTGCAGGGTAACTTGCTTCTTGGAACATACATGAATTCTTGTGCAACAAAAATAGAGATGAAGTAGCATGTTTTATAATTTCATCTATAAACTTCAGATGTTAGAGGCTCTAAATTATGAAATACCAAAACAGAAGTGTTTCATTCACCAAAGTTTGCTTCAAATGCTACAGAATGGGCAAGTGGATTGACCTTGTGACTTTTATAAAGTCAAATCATCATACTACTTAAAAATTATCTCCTTTTTTTTCTTGAGGATCAACATTCAGTGGACACCTCTATCAAATAGACAATAAGTCAAGCATCAATTGAAAGACATTCTTTAATAGCATACTATGTACTTACGGTAATACATTGAAAGATTTCAAAGAACTTTATAATGATAAGACAAGTATACTTAAACAAAATACAGGATTGGGTTGTCTGAAAAAATACTACAGTTAATCATTTGATACATACATGTATTGTGGTTTAATAGATGATTTTCACATTACAGCAGTAGACTTGCATTTAATGCACACCATCCGACAGCACAACATTCGACGTGACTTTAAATTTTGAAGTCTTTTAAACAAATCTACATGTATGACATCATAGAAAGAAATTATCACATCAAAAGATGTAATGTCAGTTCTTAGCGTGTCTATAATGCAAGGCTAGTGTTAATATGAAAATGGTCTATACGACTCAACTGGTCCCAAAGCAGAACAATTACTGTGAAAATGACAGATCATATGCAATAATGATGCCATTTACAGTTTCCTTTTTCCCCAACAATATTTGCTGTTTGAAGTACGTAGCAAGAATCAAACCCGGCTTAAGAAACTGACTTGCTCATTTACCAAGACTCGACATAAAAATGTAAAGGCTGAAACACAAAAATATTCTGTCATTTTTATGCTCCAATTTTTTTTCAATTTTGCATGTAATTATTAGATAATGTATATGCACTTATTTTAGCTGGATTCATATTTTAGCGGAGTTTGCGCTGCTAAGACTGCGCTAATTCAAGAATACACTGAACCAGAAGTCTCTGACGAGACTGTAGCTCTCCTGGTTGTTTTTTCCAAAACATCAATTTCCTTTCTTTTTTTTTTAAACCAAGATCATAGGGAGCAGGCACTCTAACAAATTATAAGTAGCATGACAAAACTACATATCCATTATACTGCAACTATAATAGCACTCATATAATTCATAATATCCAAGATAAAGTATTTCTAAAAAGAATGTCACACCCATTTTCCAAGATCCTAGGGGCCAAGGACTGCTAGCTCAAATGAACTACCAATGACACATCAAGACTTGGATAAAGAATTAACTCCCCATCATAAATAGCTTTAAGCGAGAAGAGAGCACAACTATATAGGAAAAATTACCGCACCCATTTTCAAAGACCCTAGGGGTATAAGGCTAAAACAAAATATCAGGTGCACATCTATGCCACAGACCAATCATTGCAAAAAGAATTAATTCTACATCATTTATAGTGTCAGAGGAGTTGCAAGCACAAGATTACATTTACTTATATAGGAAAAATGACCACACCCATTTCTGAGACCCTAAGGGTCAGGGGCTAAAACATAAAAACAGGTGCACAACTAGACCAGAGACCCATAATATTGCAATAAGAATTTAGTCAGAGGAGTTGTGAGCACAAGATTACATAGAGTTATATAGGAGAAAATGACCACACCCATTTCTATGACCCTGGGTGTCAGGGGCTCAAACAAAATATCAACACAACCAGACCACAGACCCATCACATTGCAGAAAGAATTAAGTCTCCATCATTTATAGTGTCAGAGGAGTTGCGAGCACAAGATTACATAGAGTTGTATAGGAGAAAATGACCACACCCATTTCTAAGACCCTGGGGGTCAGGGGCTCCAACAAAATATCAGGTGCACATCAAGATCACAGACCCATCATACTGCAAAAAGAATTAAGTCTTCATCATTCATATTGTCAGAGGAGTTGCGAGCACAGATTATACAGAGCTATATAGGAGAAAATGACCACACCCATTTCTAAGACCCTGGGGGTCAGGGGCTCAAACAAAATATCAGGTGCACAATGAGACTACAGACCCATCATATTGCAAAAAGATTTAAGTCTCCATCATTTATAAAGTCAGAGGAGTTGCGAACACAAGGTTACATAGAGTTATATAGGAGAAAATGACCACACCCATTTCTATGACCCTGGGGGTCAGGGGCTCAAACTAAATATCAGGTGCACAACTAGACTACAGACCCATCATATTGCAAAAAGAATTAAGTCTCCATCATTTATATTGTCAGAGGAGTTGCGAGCACAGATTATACAGAGCTATATAGGAGAAAATGACCACACCCATTTCTAAGACCCTGGGGGTCAGGGGCTCAAACAAAATATCAGGTGCACAATGAGACTACAGACCCATCATATTGCAAAAAGAATTAAGTCTCCATCATTTATAAAGTCAGAGGAGTTGCAAACACAAGGTTACATAGAGTTATATAGGAGAAAATGACCACACCCATTTCTATGACCCTGGGGGTCAGGGGCTCAAACAAAATATCAGGTGCACAACTAGACTACAGACCCATCATATTGCAAAAAGAATTAAGTCTCCATCATTTATAGTGTCAGAGGAGTTGCGAGCACAAGATTACATAGAGTTATATAGGAGAAAATGACCACACCCATTTCTAAGACCCTGGGGGTCAGGGGGCTCAAACAAAATATCAGGTGCACAACTAGACTACAGACCCATCATATTGCAAAAAAAAATTAAGTCTCCATCATTTATATTGTCAGAGGAGTTGTCCGGACAAGATTACATAGAATTTAATGACCACACCCATTTTATAAGACCCTGGGGGTCAGGGACTGAAACTAAATGTCAGGTGCACAACTTGACCATGGACCAAGTAAAATGCAAAAAGAATTAACTTTCTATCTCTAACAGTTTCAGAGGAGTTGTCCGGACAAGATTACATAGAATTTAATGACCACGCCCATTTTCTAAGACCCTGGGGGTCAGGGAGTGAAACTAAATGTCAGGTGCACAACTAGACCATGGTCCAAGTAAAATGCAAAAAGAATTAACTTTCTATCTCTTACAGTTTCAGAGGAGTTGTCCGGACAAGAATTGTTTACGGACAGACGGACAGACAGACGGACAGACGGACAGACGGACGGACGCCGGACAAAGGGTGATCGCATAAGCTCGACTGGTCTGAGACCAGTAGAGCTAATCATGAATCACTTCTAGATGAAGTCAAAGCCCTAATTCATGATTATGCTAATACATGTATGTTAATCTACCCAATTCTGCTGTTTCCGCTAAAATTTGGTTGCGCTAAAATAAGTACACATACAGTAGATGAGACACCTTCAAAAGAGACTTGTAACAGGTCTGAAATTTCTTAATTTTTTTTTTCAAAATACAGACATTGACGTAATTGTCTGCCTCACAATATCAAATCATACGGATCAATGTATACAGTACACTTAACATCAAGCAATAAATAAACTTTGTTTCAAACATAACAATCATTTAGACGTGTATAAATAAATATATATTTAAATAAGCAATATATTATGACAATCCATTCAAATTGACTTCACTACATATACAATGTACATACATGTATAATGGAACAGAGGTGAGGGGATATATTACTATAAATGCTGTTGACTTAAGTCAAATGTAGCAAATTCACAAAAATTTAGACATTAAATGAAAGTAAAGCAAATCAAGGCCCATATATTGACATTGACCAAAGATGAATTGTGGGTACCAGCTTGGTATGGTGTAACATTTCAAATTTAAAATAAAAGTCAAAATTATGCTGAGAGACACAAGTATGTTAAATTAAGCTTTGCCGTATGAAATGTAGGGTAAATCATAACAACATGCAGATAGTTAATGTTTGATCACTGTAGTATAGATTTAAAGCTTTAAACCTTGAATGAGAGGTTTTATTAATAAGAGGTGCATTGCAATTCTAACACCATTTTACTTCTACAAACTTATAAATACAATTACACAGGAATCTTGATGGGAAAATATGCCATGGAATGGGTAAAAACAATGTAAAAATACATGTAAAATATGAATGAAAAATATTGACGTGTATAACCCAGTCATTTGATAATCATTAAGGCCATGTTAGTGAAATACTGTTCATTAAAACACTATTATGTAACATCAAAATACCAGCCACAATCTTAACAAACATTGGTAAATAAATGTAGAATGATTTTAAAGGAAATGAATAAAAGTATGTAAATAAAGCATGAACTAGGAATGAAAGACAATGCCAGGGAAAAAGTATGTCATGCATTAACATACATGTAAAGCTTTAATGAGAGTAAAACTTACTGTCTTGTTCAGTAAATCAAGAGCATCCTATATTATGAATGTATTCTGCTGTCTTAGGAATTTCTAATAAATTATTGAATATATCATGTATATTTAATATTAGGAGAAAATCGCTAAAACAGGGACATGCTCTGGATTTAGGGAACAGGACAGTAGATTGTATAGGAATGTAGGTCAAGTTATATCACTAAATCAGGATCTCTATATAAATGTCTCACTATACACATCTAACAGAATATCATATGTATGACTCATCATATCTACATGTATAAAGGTAACTACCAATGTTCAAATAAGGCATGTGTCACCAATGGGATGTATATGTATCATCTTTGGATGCGTCTAACACCAAAACATCATGGGTTCCTTCCACTACTTTCCACTCTAAATATGACCTGGCTTCATCTCTTATGTCTCAATATATTTCTCAAATCAATTAAAAAGAGCATTAATTTCACGAAATTAGTGAATAAAAATAAAGTAACAACATCTCCATCTTGCAGCATCAAAAATTAAAATTAATCTTATTTGTTGCTTTGCAGCATCATTAAAGGACAATAATGTGATGTCATGATGTATGTATTTTTTAACAGAAATCTTGTTGAAATGGGGATGACACTGGTCAAGCAGATAATTCTGAACAATTTTTGTGGTTTTTCGTCAATAACTTCGCTTCAATACGTCCAATCACCATGAAACTTGGAACAAATAAAGCTTCACCCTTCATACAAATGCCTATGTAAAAATAATTTTGAAAATCGCCCTATAAATGCTGATTTGAGGGTATTTTAATACCCCCTTAAACAGCCATTTTATGCAAGTTACTTAAGGTATTTCTGATGGCATAGCATTTTAGTCTCCTGGGTTCAAATATGGATCAAATGTTTCAAAACTTTGCTATCATTTAGAAAAATTCAATGTCAACATATATTATAAAACTTTTA